>CM022944.1:76725611-77325611 GCA_012931725.1 Litsea cubeba | reverse complement strand
TCTTTGGAAAGCTTGAATGATGAGGAAGAACCCCAGGAGATCAATCCTCCATGAAATCTCCAAGAGATAGGTGTTCCAGAGGAGAGAGAAAGTTGCTGGAAGAGAGGGAAAGCCCTTGGCTCCAAACCGTGCAGGAAAAGAAGAATGAAGGAGAAGAAGAGAGCTCATTTCTTATAAGATGGATTTGTGGGTCCCAATCTTCACAGGGCTAAAAATGGCATTTGCGGGCCTCGAATGGAAACGACGAAGAAGATAAAAACGATCAGCAAAATATCTATTATCCAAAAAGTATATTTTTGTCAATTTCTGAAATTTTTGAAATTTGGGTACAGATGTTGTGTGAAAGGTCTGTTTTGCCCTTTTTCTCGAAAAACGCGATTTCTGATCTTTAAATCGAAATGGTCAAAACATGAAAGTTGCTAATCTAAATGAAATGAGTCAAAATGCATAAAATTGGGATTTTACAAAAATCAAAGTTAAACCCCACAAATCACATACAGCACACGGGCGCCCCGGCCCGCGACAAGCCTAAGTCAACAACTCTCGAAAATTCCCAAAGCTAATCAAACATTCTAATCTAGCTTAAGAAAATAAGCTAATCATCCACTAACCCCACTTATCAACTAATCATGATTAAAATATAATTAAATATTCCAAACCTGGGTCAGGGTCTGACACTCCAGGGTCGCAAGGGCCTGCGACCCTGGGGGGGTTTTCCCCCCTTTTGTCCCGTTTTGTGCCCGTTTTTTATTTTTTTTATTCTTTTTTCTTCTGTATTTTTTCTTGAAATTTTTTATCATTTATTTGTCCGATTTCCCTGTAGAAAACCTGATGAGAGTCCTTGCATTTTGGTTTCCAAAGTTTCTAATTTTTCGAGAAAGCCGAAGACTTTGTCGCGCAGAGCTGCCGATTTTCCGTCAGAAGCTGAAACTGGGCCAAACGATGTCGGAATGACCAGAATTTGGGGTGAACCCTCCTGAGCAATAAATAAGACCAACCATAGGCTTTTGTTTGAGTTTTGAAGCCATTTAGGGTCCTATCACTAGTAGACTTCTTTTTGTCGCGATGAAGATGTCGCGGCTTGATGTGCGGTCAACCGATGTCCGATTGACTTGAAATTTGATAGGGAACTATTGGAGTCATTTTAAGATAATCCATAGGTTCTGTCTTGGAAACCATGGTCTCAGGGAGCTTCACTGCCGAGAGGCTTGATTTGGCTTTCGAGCGTCAAATTTTGGTCAAATGTTGTCGAAATGACCTGAAATTTGACGTGTAGCCCTTTGTAAGCATTTTGAAGCCGTCCATGTGCTCTATCGATGAGTGATGGCCTCGGTGGTTCTCACGCCGAGAGGCTTGATTTGGCTATTTGAGGGTTGATGTAGGGTCAAACGTTGTCGGTTTGACTCGGAACTTGACGTGGAGCCTTTTGGATGTATTTTGAGACCATCCATCGGCTCTGATCGAAGATTTGGTGTCTCCGATGCTTTCGCCACCGGGAGCTCCTTTTCAGCTATCGGAGAAGCGAAGTTAGGCCAAATGATTTTGAAATGGCCCGAAACTTCTTATGTACTCCTCTTTTGGCTATCTTGAAGAATCTTACAGTTTTTGTTTGATTCTGACAAGATTTGTTTTTTGGAAGTAGCATTGCCTATTTATGGCAGGCTGCGACTTCATGTAGCTTTCTGGATTTTGAAGAAGCAAAGTTGATGGACCGCGCTTCTGCCTGGTTCTACCGATGTCGGTGGACGTGGGAGTCCGTTGGGTCTGACCCTTTCGTAACCGGGGGGTAAAGGCGTGCATCAACATTTTTTTGTGTGTGGGTGCGCCAGATTTTCTATTTTACTTGGAATTGCAAGTGGTGATCCGGAGATCAACCTTCGTAAGTGAAAAGGAAATCAACTTCTTTCAAGTTTTCCATTGCACATATATTTAAGAAAAGAGACATTTTCTTGATTTGCCGTGAAAGGCGATTTTTTTGGCATTTATTTCCGATTTTGGCGTTTATAGCCGATTTACAATTCTTATCAATAATGAAAGACAAGAGTTGTGATTTTTGTCTCTTTAAAAAAAACAAACTAAAATGAAAAGAAAGAAAAGGAGGATCTAACTTCTCAGGAGATTGTGGGGGATCCGTTCAGATTGACGGTCGTAAGCCATATGTGGACTTCGCCATCATCCATGCAGATGAGAACAGATGATGCTATTGATTCGCTTGGCTTGGCTATAACCTCAGGTTTTTAGAGGACAAAGACCAAGAGTAGGTCCTATGTCTAATAAAAAGCCAAGTAGACGGGCTGAAAAACCACGTCTAAGCCATTGGAGGCAGAAGGAGAAGGCAAGGACCTTGGGGGAGTACCCCCCAAGGGACTTTTGTCACCATGTAGCGGTGGTCGGTGTAGAACTTCCGTAGAGTTTTCTCTCTTTCTTTCTCTTAGATTCCGATGGCTTTTTCTGTCTGAGCTTCTGGATTTTCTGCTATTTATTGTTGCTTTTTTCTTCTTGGAGTGCTCTCCTATTTATAGGCTTTTTGGTAGCCATTTAGGAGGCTTTATGGGCTTTTATTATCATTAAGCCGCATAATGGGAGGAGTTACAGGATCTAATTCCTTTATTTTGTAACTCCTTCTTCTTGGCTTCTGGTTGGCCAGAGGAGATTATGGGCATTTAATCGCCTTTAATCGCCATGATGGGAGGAGTTTCATGGGTTAAATGCCATGAATCTCTTG
Source organism: Litsea cubeba (assembly GCA_012931725.1). Taxonomy (NCBI): domain Eukaryota; kingdom Viridiplantae; phylum Streptophyta; class Magnoliopsida; order Laurales; family Lauraceae; genus Litsea; species Litsea cubeba. The sequence goes on along the minus strand of CM022944.1, from coordinate 77,322,886 downwards.
ACTTGTAACTCTCCCGGATGCTTGCTTCTGATTAGTCTGTCCAAAGAAATGGATTAATGACTGTAATAAAGCTAGTCAATTAATCGCAATAAGTGGTCGCCGAGCAGTTGAAGAGTCGCGGGCCGTGCCGCGCCTTTTGGGATTCTTCTGGCGATGATCATCGATGGATCTTCATGTAGATCGACATCGGATGACCATGTAACTTCAAGTGTTGGTTGCCAACAGCGGGTCGGTGCCATCTGTCCTGTCGATTTCTCGATCGGTCGGGTAGAAAGCACACATTTTTTGGTTGACCAGTTGGCGATCAATGTTGATTTCGATACTTTTGATGATTAACCTGTGTTTTTGATGGATGTCAGAGGATTTTGTGTCTCAAAAGTATGAATTTTGGAAAATACCAGAGGCCGGACGCTTCGAATCACGAAAAAACGGTGAAAAAGGGGTTTCCGGGACTCACCGAGCGATCCCGGGCCCCAGGGTCGCCGGTGACCCTGGGGCCTGCGACCCTGGGGGGGTTTTCCCCCTTTTGTCCCGTTTTGTGTCCGTTTTTGCTGTTTTTCGATTCTTTTTTCTTCTGTATTTTTCCTTGACATTTTTGATCTTTTATTGGCCTGATTTCCCTGTAGAAAACCTGATGAGAATCCTTGCATTTTATTTTGTAAAGTTTCATAAATATTTAATTATTTTAAATTTTATTTATATAAAAAATAAAATTATATATATCTATATATATCAGTCGTGTCGTGTCGTGCCTCGACCCAGGCAACCTAGCCCAGCACAGTATGACTAAGGACTAGGTCGTGCTGAGCTGTGACACGGCCCACAGCTCCTTGGATCGGCACGGCCCATCTTTTCGGTCGTGTGGTGTCGAGTTGGCCCAATGAAACGGTCAATGGGTCAGGCACGGCACATGCATGGTTTTCACCTCTACCTTTCGCTATCAAAAAATCAATTTTTAAGAAATTTTTTTTGTGCGAATAAAGACATGTTTTGTTGGCATGTTGGCATAAAGACTTGTGAATTTGCTAAGAAACCCACCTATTCAAGTTTAGAAGTTTTTTGAGGACCCATTAGTGCCATTTTCTAATTTGTTAGATGTAATTTAAACATGATTCCTTAATGTTAATACTTCGAATGACTGTGAACATGCAAATGTTGTACAAAAAGATGAGATGAACTAGGAAGGATGGGCTTGATGGAGCACACAAGTGTAGGTTACCTGATCTATGAAAGGAAATTAAAGAAGAGACACAATAACAATTGGCAAAGTTAGATTTCTTTATTGATCTTAGGACAAGGTACATAGCCTGTGAAAACCAATGAATCTAGGTCGACACTAAGTGACAAGTCCACAAGATTGGGTAAAAAAGCCATCATTTCATGTGCATTTGTGGACTTAATTAGGACCAATTGCATCATAATTTAATGATTTCATGCATATGAGCATAAATTGGGAATTTCAGTCAAAATCAGTAAAAAAACCATTAATCCTGCATGAATTTGTGGAGTTTGTAGTTTCCATCACTCCTGGGTCCCACCAATTAATTAGACTCTAAGCATTGTGGCTGTGAGACCCCAACCCAGGTTTGCTTTGATTGGCGTGGTTTAAGCCGAGATTACATCTAAAGTGCGATTAGATGGTGCTTAGCTTAGATTGTGAGCTCGATAGATTTTCCATAGCTTTGGGAAATTTTAAGAGCCATTGCATTTAGCTTGACATGGGCCGGGGGTGGCCTGTGTGACCCGTGTGCGTGTGGAGAGAATTTATTCTTGATTGTGGAAAATTACGATTTTTATTTCCATTGGATTTGTTAAAATAGCATTTATAACTTTTAAGTTCTCTCTGTCTGTTTTCGAAACTCAGAAATCTCATTTTTCAGCATAAAGGGCAAAACAAACTTTTCACCTCAAAATTTGTGCATGAATTTAGATGTTTGCAAAATCATGTGAAAATTATATTCTTGGAAACTAGAGTTTTCAACGATCATTTTACTTTCTTTCGTCTATCTCATATGGGCCCCGCATAATGGTGTTTTAAGCCCTTAAAGGTTAGTGGCCTAGTGGGGCCCACACCCCACCCAACTCAAATACAACTCACGTGTGTCTTCTTCTCCATTGCATGTTTTTCAAATCAGTTAAGTCCAGCAAGAGAGAAACCAAGCCCTCTTCACTACTTCTCTCCTTTGCATGTTGTTCTTTCTTTGACCAAAATGGAGATTTGAGTTCACCAAACTCTTTCTCATCTCTCAAGCTTTCCATTTGTACTGTTTTCAAAGGATTTCAGCTGGATTCATCTTATTCTTGAGGTTTTTCTCCTTGGATAGAGCTTCTAGAGGTAGGCAATGGCTTGCATCTTTCAACCATGGTTTTATGGAGTCCATTTGATCTCCAATATCATGCATGCAAGGCTTCCAAAGGAGGAACCCTTTCTCTTTCAAAATTTCTTTGATTTTGAGCTATTTCCTTGGGGTTTTTGTAGATTGGAGTTGAGCTGTGGAGTGAGTGTTTGGAAGACCTTTCTTGAGTGCAACTTGAGCCAAGGCAAGTGAATGAATGAAATATGAATGTGCATGTGTTGATTCATGGTTTTTTATCTTGATTTCTTGATTTTGAACTTACTATGTTTAATCTTGTTTTGTTTGAAGTTTAGTTTACTAAACATATGTTTTAATGTTCATATATTTTGGTTTATTTCATTGAATTCTGTCTGAGATTTGTTTCATTTAAATTGGAATTTTTAACCATGGATTGTTGGAAATTTTGAAGTGAATGAAGGAGGTTTGGTTGGTGATAATTGAGGTGATGTAATTGAAGTGTTGAACGATGAAATGGAGGAGCTATAGGCTCATTTTTTATTACAGGAAAAGGAAGTGTTGCATGGAGAACTGATTTGGGGAAGAAAGGACTTGAATCTGAACCTGATGTGAATTTTCCCACAGCTGAGTGGTCAGCTGGCGGCTAGCCAACAGGTGACTGGCGTGTTGACACCAAAAATGTCACTTTGCCTCTTCAAGATCCAAAAAGCTACATGAACTCGCAACCTGCGATAAATTGGCATTGCTACTTCCAAAAAATCAAATCTTGTCAGAATCAAACAAAAACTGCAAGACCCTTCAAGACAGCCAAAAGAGGAGTACACAAGAAATTTCGGGCCATTTAAAATACCGGAAGGCCCGTTTCTGTTGTTTTCTCGCGATTTGAAGCTTTCGACTCCTGGGATTTTCCAAAAGTCATCCCTTTGAGGCACCAAATCCTTTGACATCCATCGAAATCACGGGTCAATCATCAAGAGTATCAAAATCAACATTGATCGCCAACCGGTCAACCAAAAAAGTGTGCTTTCTACCCGACCGATCGAGAAATCGACAGGACAGATGGCACCGACCCGCTGTTGGCAACCAATACCTGATGTTACATGGTCATCCGATGTCGATCTACATGAAGATCCATCGATGATCATCGCCAGAAGAATCCCAAAAGATGCGGCACGGCCCGCGACTCTTCAACTGCTCGGCGACCATTTAATGCGATTAATTCACTAGCATTATTGCAGTCATTAATTCATTTCTTTGGACGGCCCAATCAGAAGCAAGCATCCGGGAGTTACAAGTCAATTGATTCATGGCATTTAACCCATGAAACTCCTCCCATCATGGCGATTAAATGCCCTCAATCTCCTCCGGCCAATCAGAAGCCAAGAAAAAGGAGTTACAAAATAAAGGAATTAAACCCTGTAACTCCTCCCATTATGCGGCTTAATGACAATAAAAGCCCATAAAACCTCCTAAATGGCTACCAAGAGCCTATCAATAGGAGAGCATCCCAAGCATTCCAGAGAGACTTCGGATAATCCGGAAATTCAGACAAAAAAAGGCATTAAAAATCTAAGAGAACGAAAGAGAGAAAACTCTACTGAAGTTCTGCACCGGCCACCGCTACAAGGTGACAAAAGTCCCTTGGGGGGTACCCCCCAAGGTCCTTGCCTCCTCCTTCTGCCTCCAAGGGCTTAGACGTGGCTTTTCAGCCCTTCTATTTAGCTTTTTATTGGACATAGGACCTCCTCTTGGTCTTTGTCCTCTAAAAATCTGAGGTTATAGACATGCCAAGCGAATCAAGAGCATCCTCTATTCTCATTTGCATGGATGATGGTGAAGTCCACATATGGCTTGCGACCGTCAATCTGAATGACTCCCCCATAATCTCCTGAGAAGTTAGATCCTCATTTTCTTGCTTAACATTGTAGTTTGTATTTTTCCAAAAGAGACAAAAATCACAACTCTTGTCTTTCATTATTGATAAGAGTTGTAAATCGGCTATAAACGCCAAAAATCAGCTATAAATGCCAAAATCGGTTATAAATGCAAAAAAGTCGCCTTTCACGGCACCCAGAAAATGTCTCTTTTCTTAAATATATGTGCAATGGAAAACTTGAAAGAAGTTGATTTCCTTTTTACTTGCGAAGGTCGATCTCCAGATCACCACTTGCAATTCCAAGTAAAATAGAAAATCTGGCACACCCATACAAAAAAATGTTGATACCCACTTTCTGCCCCCCGGGCGTGAAAGGGTCGGACCCAATGGACTCCCACGTCCGCCGAACTCGGTAGCACCGGGCAATGAACGCGCGGTCCATCAAGCTGGCACACCCGGTGGGACTCGTTCATTTGAGAACACGATGCTAGAAATGAAATATTTGCATATCATATCTTTTGCTCTATGCTTATACTTCTTTTCTCGATTCCTTGGCTACTGTCTAATTGGTGGCCTATGTTGGATTCCGCATCTAAAAAAAACATGAGATGAGATTTTTTAAAAATTTCTAACTCTTTGAATTTATTTCCACTCTTTCTCTTTTCAAAAAAAAAATAGATTTTTTAGTTTGGATTCAAAATTGAGAAACCTTGATGCTTTCCTATCGTTCATCGTCCTTGTAGAAATGTTGTGCCTGTTCGACTAAGGTCTTGGGCTATCGTTTCTCTTCGATGAGTTCATTAAAGATCTAAAAAAAAAAAATTTCAGATTTTTCAGTTTGGATTCAAAATTAAGAAACTCTGATCCTTTCCTATCGTTCAACGTGCTTGCAGAAATGTTGAGCCTGTTCGACTAAAGTTTTGGGCCATCGTTTCTCTTTGATGAGTTCATTAAAAATCTAAAAAAAAATCAGATTTTTCAGTTTGGATTCAAAATTGAGAAACATTGATCCTTTCCTATCGTTCATCATGCTTGCAGAAATGTTGAGCCTGTTCGACTAAGGTTTTGGGCCATCGTTTCTCTTCGATGAGTTCATTAAAGATCGAAAATAAAAAATAAAAAAAAAATAAATCAGATTTTTCAGTTTGGATTCAAAATTGAGAAACCTTGATCCTTTCCAATCGTTCATCGTGATGGACCGCGCTCCAATGCTCGGGTTCCTACCGAGGTCGGCGGACGTGGGAGTCCGTTTGGTTCCGACCCTTTCGTAACCGGGGGGCAAGGGGCGTGCATCAACATTTCTTTTTTTTTGTGGGTGTGCCAGATTTTCTATTTTTACTTGGAATTGCAAGTGGTGATCCGGAGATCAACCTTCGCAAGTAAAAAGGAAATCAACTTCTTTCAAGTTTTCCATTGCACATATATTTAAGAAAAGAGACATTTTCTTGATTTGCCGTGAAAGGCGATTTTTTTTTTTTGGCATTTATAGCCGATTTTGGCGTTTATAGCCGATTTTTGGCGTTTATAGCCGATTTTGGCGTTTATAGCCGATTTACAATCCTTATCAACAATGAAAGACAAGAATTGTGATTTTTGTCTCTTTTGAAAAAATACAACCTACAATGAAAAGCAAGAAAAAGAGGATCTAACTTCTCAGGAGATTGTGGGGGACCCATTTAGATTGACGGTCGCAAGCCATATGTGGGCTTCGCCATCATCCATGCAGATGAGAACAGAGGATGCTATTGATTCGCTTGGCTTGGCTATAACCTCAGGTTTTTAGAAGACAAAGACCAAAAGGAGGTCCTATATCCAATAAAAAGCCGAGTAGACGGGCTAAAAAGCCACATCTAAGCCATTTGAGGCAGGAGGAGAAGGCAAGGACCTTGGGGGGGGGGTACCCCCCAAGGGACTTTTGTCACCTTGTTGCGGTGGCCGGTGTAGAACTTCCGCAGAGTTTTCTCTCTTTTTCCTTTCTCTGGATTTCTGTCTGTGTGTTTGTGCTTTTTTCTCTGATGTTTCTGATTCTCTGTGATCTCCTTTCTTCTTGGAGAGCCCTCCTATTTATAGGCTTTTAGGTAGCCTTTTAGGTGGGTTTATGGGCTTTTATTGTCATTAAGCCGCATAATGGGAGGAGTTACAAAATTGAATTATTTATTTTGTAACTCCTTTTTCTTGGCTTCTGATTGGCCGGAGGAGATTGAGGGCATTTAATCGCCTTTAATCGCCATGATGGGAGGACTTTCATGGGTTAAATGCCATGAATCTCTTGACTTGTAACTCCCGAATGCTTGCTTCTGATTGGGCCGTCCAAAGAAATGGATTAATGACTGTAATAAAGTTAGTCAATTAATCGCATTAAGTGGTTGCCGAGCAGCTGAAGAGTCGCAGGCCGTGCCACGTCTTTTGGGATTCTTCTGTAGATGATCATCGATGGATCTTCATGTAGATCGACATCAGATGATCATGTAATTTCAGGTGTTTGTTGCCAACAGCGGGTCGGTGCCATCTGTCCTGTCGATTTCTCGATCGGTCGGGTAGAAAGCACACTTTTTTTGGTTGACCGGGTGGCGATCAATATTGTTTTTGATACTTTTGATGATTGACCCGTGTTTTGGACGGATGTCAGAGGACTTGGTGTCTCAAAAGCATGAATTTTGGAAAGTACCAGAGGCTGGGCTCTTCGAATCGCGAAAAAACGGCGAAAACCGGGGTTTCCGGGGCCTTCCCGGCGACCCCGGGTTCCAAGGTCGCCGGCGACCCTGGCCCAGGGTCGCAGGGGTCTGCGACCCTGGGGGGGTTTTCCCCCTTTCGTGTCCCGTTTTGCGTCCGTTTTTGCTGTTTTTCGATTCTTTTTTCTTCTGTACTTTTCCTTGACATTTTGACCATTTATTGGCCTAATTTCTTTGTAGGAAACCTGATGAGAATCCTTGCATTTTATTTTGCAAAGCTTCCAATTTCCTGAGAAAGCCGAAGACTTTGTTGCGCAGAGCTGCCGATTTTCCGTCAGAAGCTGAATCTGGGTCAAACAATGTCGGAATGACCTGAAATTTTGTGTAAAGCCTCCTGAGCAATAAATAAGACCAACCATAGGCTTTTGTTTGAGTTTTGAAGCCGTTTGGGGTCCTATCACCTGTAGACTTACTTTTTGTCGCGATGAAGATGTCGCGGTTTGATGTGCGGTCAACCGATGTCCGATTGACTTGAAATTTGACAGGGAACCTATTGGAGTCATTTTAAGATGATCCATAGGCTCTGTCTTGGAAACCATGGTCCCGGAGAGCTTTGCCGCCGAGAGCTCCTTTTCAGCTGTCGGAGAAGCGAAGTTAGGCCAAATGATTTTGAAATGGCCCGAAACTTCTTGTGTACTCCTCTTTTGGCTATCTGGAAGAATCTTGCAGTTTTTGTTTGATTCTGACAAGATTTGATTTTTGGAAGCAGCATTGCCTATTTATGGCAGGTTGCGACTTCATGTAGCTCTTTGGATTTCGAAAAGGCAAAGTGACATTTTTGGTGTCAACAAATGCCCCCTCGAGGTACAGCGGCGAGTTGCTTAACTTTTGTAGTCGATGTGCCTCGAAGAGATTTTTGAAGGAGAGCCTGTGACTTGACCAAGAGTCTTTGAGCAGTCTTTCTTTTTTTGGTATTTGTAGCCTTTTGAGCTTCCAGGGGAATTTTATGGTAGTGAAAGGGATCACGTACCATCTCGAGGCAAAGTTTTGAAGATGACATCAGGGATGTGGATTTGGGTTTTGACCTTGTGACCTAACAGGCTATATGTGGCAGATTAGGGGGTCGGGTTTGGTTTTGATCGTGTGACCCAACAAGCTGTATGTGGAATGTTGGGGGATCAATTTTTGTTTTGATCTTGTGAACTAACAGGCTGTATGTGGCAAGTTAGGGGATCAGGTTTTGGTTTTTGGTTTTTGGTCTTGTGACCTAACAGGCTGTATGTGGCAAGTTAGGGGACCAGGATTTGGTTTGATTTTTGTGGAATGTCAATTTCAAGATTTTGGCTCAATTTGGTAGATGAGGCTGGATGGTTTGATTTTTGGAAGCTCATAGGGCTTGGAATTTTCTTTTGTATGGTCCAATCAACTCAAAAGAGGCATGGAACCATTTTTGTATGCTCTTGGTAAGAGGGATTTCTCTTTGACTAAAAGCCCAAATTTTTTTTTTTTTTTTTTTTTTTTGTGCCTAGGTGGTCAAACCTGGCTCATATGGGCTAACCCATGGGTCCTTAAGCTTTTGAAATGGCTTAGATCTCATATGGTGTCATTTTTGTAAAGAATATCCAAAAATATCTCATTTGGATAGAGAATATCCAAGAATATCTTTACTTGGAGAGAATCTCTCATAATCCCTTTATTTTGGGGATAGGATATCTCAAGATATCTTTCTTTTGGGAAAGAATCCATCATCGATCTCTTTTTGGGAGAAAATCCTTCAAGATATCTTTCTTTTGGGAAAGAATCTTTCTAATCTCTTTCTTTTGGTAAGGTTACTAATTAGTAACACTTACCTCTTTCTTCTTTCCTTCTTTGGTTTACTCTCCTCTATAAAAGCAAGGAGAAGGTTGGATCTCTTGCTCTTATTACTTTCTTTTGCAATAATCTCAAGAGGGCTTCAAGACCAAGAGCTTTTCTTCTTCAAGATCTTCAAGACTTTTCTTCTTCTTCTCCATCAATGGCTTCAAGTAAGTTCCCTTTTTCAAGAAAACTCCATTGTAGGAAAAATAAAAAGATCTTTCTTTCTTTCCCTTTTTTTGTTTCTTTCTTTTTCTTTTCTTCTTTTTTTTTTTTCACGTGTTTTCCCCTTCTTTTTTTTTCACACGTTTTTTTTTCTTCTTTCTTTTTTTTTCTCATGTTTTTTGTTGTTTTTTTTTTGTTTGTGGGCCGTACGGACAGATCCGTACGGATCTGGCCGTACGGCCACGTGGCCTGTGGGCCAGCCCTCTCTTTTTTCTCTTTTTTTTTCTTTTCCCTCTCTTTTTTTTAGAGAAAGTTTCTTTTTTTTTATTGCTCATCATGATAATGCATTTTTTTTTCGCAAACCAAGATGTTCATGCATGCATTCAATTTGTAAATTATTTTGTAGCATGATATGATAGCATACCTGAAAGTTTTTGCAAATTTGGGAATTTGGAGCTCGCAGTGATGTTGAGCCCTTCCTGATTTTGCGGAGACTTTGAGGTTTCGAAAGTTTGGAGTTTCGGAGCTCGCAGCGATGTTGAGCCCATCTTCAAGCTTTCTTATTTCTTTCGGGATAGTTCTTTTTCTTCGGAATTGCCCCGTCATCATGTCAAAATTTCGCCAGATTTTTTTTAGCGAGATTCTGTCATTTGATGTTTGATCTTTTTCTTTTCCATCCTTTTCAGGTGGACAGATGAGATGAGGCAGCGACTGATTGCTCTCAAGGGAGAGGAATTCTATAAGATCATGGTAAGCAGTCGTCCATGGGTGATGGAAGATCAGAGCGTTTTGCCCAAGCCTACCTTCTTCTTTGGTGATGCAGTCCCTGATGACATGACATACCAGAGGAGATGTTTTCAGTTTTCCTTCACAGCAGATGGTGAGAAGAAGACTGTTGCTACCCGGTCGACGTTTGATCGCACCGTCTCGATTCTGAGCCTTGCCCCCACATGCCCTAAGAGGGAAGATCCTCCAAGCTGGGTGAGAAGGACAAATATAATCAAGACCGGGGTTTTTTTTTGCGGTTCTCCTGGATATACGGAGAGGTCGCCTGTTGACATGGACCTGTTGATGCCATCCAGCGGCTACCAGGGCTCTGATTATCCGTCGGTCGATTTGAGACCGGTGGGCCTTGGTATTTTTAGTGGTGACGGCAGCAATTGGATCAAGCCTTTCCGACTTCGTGGCCGCTTCAATGCTGACTCCGAGTGGAAGTCGTGGACTGATCGCGTCCTGCTGATTGGTGGCGCCGTTTTGAAGGAAGCCGAGATTTTTGATGCGGTCCGCGCCTTTAGGGAGACCGTGATCTTTTCCGACGAGGCCTTCATGGCTATGCTGGAGTCATTCCTCCCACAAACCAATACCTTCGTTGTGACGAAGGGTGAGATTGGTTTTTCTTTGAAGGAGCTGAGCGCCATTACCGGATTGCCTATCCTCGGCCAACTCTATGAGGAGTTTATGCCGATTGACAGCGTCCTCGAGGGGCAGTCTGAGGAGTTCAGGCTTCTATACTTTCAGCTTTGTCGCCTTCTATGATTTTTTGAAGGAGAAGGGGGGTTTGAAAGTTAGATCCAGCAGTTGGAAGAGTTTTAGCTCTTCATTCCCCAACTTTTTTGACAGCAGGGAGCCTTCTGATAGCGTGACCCAAGAAGCCGGAGCTCAGGATCCAAGTTCAAAGAAAATCTTGGCCATGCAAGAAGAGTTGAGAGATTTCTGTGCAAGTACAAATGCCATATGTCCTGACATTGCACTGCGGAGAGATCTCGCTGTTTACCTCACTTATTGGCTTGGTGAGGCTGTTTTTGCTGGAGGAGATGGAACGCACATCAGGCCGCATTGTATTTTTTCCGGCTTGTCAGATGGCGTTTGGAGAGCAGCTTGCTTTAGTGCCAGCTCTTTACTCCTACCTGTGTACCGAACTGCAGGCTGCTGCTTTTCTGGTTCGGCTTGGGCTTCCCATGAATAGGGTATTTTCAGCCCATATCTTTTATTCGTGGTATGTATACCACTGTCCTGGCTTCCATCGGCTGGGTGCTGCACAGGATGATGATCCTCTGATGATTCGACTGGCTAAGGGCAAAGCCGTTTCCGAATCACTTTTGTTTGCCCGTATGAGGATCCGACGGTTCAGGGACGTCGAGATGGGGCAGTCTTCAGTGAAGCTTTCTCCGGAGTTGCGGAAGAAGGCTTTTGATTTTGGTGCCTCCCGAGACTCTACCAGGGCGGGGTCGGGAAGGCATTATTCCTTGACAAATGCAGAGAGAGAGTGGCTTTTCAGCATACGTGTCGGCACGATGGTGTACCGCAGACATCTTTTCGTCGACATCCAGTCGTATGTACCCTCTCGCTTTGCTTTGCAGCTGGGCTTTTCTCAAGGCGTTGTTGGAGCGCCTTCAAGCATGGTGAAGCGCTTTGGAGGCTTACAGGACGGGAGAAATGCATGGGCTTTCTATAGTGCTGAAGACACTACAGCCATGATTTCTTATCCTGTGTTGCTGACTTCCCGGACTGCCGGCTTTGCGAAGTGGTTCGCGGAGAGCTTTTCGGCATATCGGGGGCTTTCCAAGAAGGAGCTTGATGTGAAGCTGGCATCTGGAAAGGGCCTTGGAAAGTCGGATGGCATCCGGCAAGAGGAAGTTTGGGCCTTCCTTTCTGGAGAGAAGCACAAGATAGGCTTTCTCGGCGACCAGGGCGTCATTGGTTCTGAAGCTGTTCGAGAGATACCTGATGAGGCTTTGGAGCAGTTAGAACAGGAGGAAGCCGAACTTGGTGCTTGGATGCAAGCGGCCCAGAGGCAAGCTTCCGTGGAGTCTACTGGCAAGAGCAGACCATCCAGTGAGGAGTCAAGTGGGAAACCTGACTTTGACAGCGGGATAGGTTCTTCGAAGAAGCGAACCCGCCGGAGTAAGAGGGGGAGGAGTCATCATCGCAGCAAGGGGCAGCATGAGGACTCTCCTGACTTGGAAGTTCCTCTTACTATCAATGAGGATGTGCCAGTGGATGCTGACGAGCCTCCAGAGAAGAGAAGCCGAGAAGAAGAGACCGTCGGTGAAGGTATGATTCTTCCTTTTTCTCTTTCCATTTCTTTTCATGGGATTTTTTCCATGTTATGATTTGCTTCTTGTTTTCTGCTTTTCTTCTTTTTTTTTTTTTTTAGCAGAGGAAGACTTGGTGATGCCTGAGGTCCCAACCGATGAGGTGGTGATGGATCCTGTTGAGGCACCTGAAGAAGAACCGAGGGACTCTGGAGTAAATCCAGAATCTCCAATTGGTACGACTTCTTTTGCTCTTTTTGTTTTTTGTTTTTTTTTTTTTTTTTTGAGTTTGTGACTCGGTTTGCTAACACATTTTTTTTTGTCAGCTGACTTGCCACAGGGTTCTGATGACTTTGAACCATCGATGGACGCAGATGTTGATGATGCTTCCGATGAGTTCATGGAGGAAGAAAGTGTTCCGCCAGTCGTCGAAGAAGGTATTTTGTAGTTATAACTCTGATAATGATTTTCAAACAAGGTCATATTCATACCTTTTTGTGTTTCCTTTGCAGGTTTTGAAGTGGCAGAGGAGGATCCGTCGCTTCCAGAGCAAGGGATGCCAGAGGTTAATCCAGAGGTAGAGATTCCTGGGACCAGTTCTGACAATGTTGAGGATATTCCTCGCGCTGAGATTCCTTCCCGAGCAGGAGCAGCTTCAACTGGAAAGAGTTCTTTTGTTACTCTTTCAACAGATGATGACATGAGTAGCCGACCAACGGAGTTGGGCGAATCTTCAGCTGGGCCATCTCTTCTTTTTGCGAAGAAGGTGGTGGTGCGAGTTTTGAGCTCTTGGATTGAGACTCTCTTTTCTGGGCACTTGGAAGCCGGATTTAGCATGATCCAGCATGTGCGTGAGATTCTCGGTGATGCTGAAGAAGCTGGTTTGGATGTCACATATGCCAGGGCGATCGTTAATAGGATCATTGAGCTGGGGTGACAAGTGGTTCGAGACCATGGGCTTTCCTGACGATCAGTTCTTCAAGGAGATGTTCTCGGACCCTGCGGATAAGGCTCAATCTGACCTGGATGAGGCAACAGAAAGCAAGAAGCAGGCAGTCCGAGAGAGGAACTTAGAAGAAATAACCATCATTAGGCTGACACATGACCTTAACATCCTTGATAGGGAGGTCGATGAGGCCAGGAAACGTCTTGAGCATCTGCAGGCACAAGTCGCTGCCAAGTGGACTGAAATAACAGAGGCTCGTGAAAGGGAGACTGCTCTGATTCACCGAGTTGAGGATGCCCTTCGAGTTCTCAAAAGGAAGTCTGATGAGGACAAACAATGGAAAACTGCTCGAAGGAAGCTTCCTAGTGCAGAAGAAGGGTTCACGCCCACCCCAGCATCTCATGGCAGGTTCCTGAAGAAGCGTGCCTTGGAATCCTTGACGGATGAAGCCAAAAGCTTGCTTAAGGAGCTGAACTCTTGGCTGGAGACTGTTTTTGATTGAGCTCCTGTATACAGAAACCATCCTTCTTTCTTTTCTTTTTTTTGGTACCACTTGTATTTTTTTTTTGTACTTTCTTTTTTTTTGTGTAGTGCTTGTGAACACTTTCTTTTTTTTTTTGTTATCCCTACGCTCACTTTAATCTTTTTGTGATAAAAGTAATTGCTAAATGGGATGCTCTCTTTCTTTTTGTTGTGTTATCCCTACGCTCACTTGAATCTTTTTGTGATAAAAGTAATTGCTAAATGGGATTTGATCAAAGGTTGTCATTTGTGTGAAAATCTTTTGTCAAGTAATTGTTTGGCATGAAGCCAGGTTTTTGTTTGTGGCATGGAAGCCAATTTTGGCATGAGAGCCAGCTTTTCTTGTGGCATTGATAGCCGAGTTTTTTTTGTGGCATCTATAGCCAGTTTTGGTGGCATTGATAGCCGGTTTGTGGCATTTATAGCCAGTTTTTGGTGGCATTGATAGCCTGTTTTGTTTTGGTGGCATTGATAGCCGTTTTTTTTTCTTTTTGAAATCCAAGTTTTTGTTTGTGGCATTGATAGCCGGTTTTGTTTTGGTGGCATTGATAGCCGGTTTGTTGGGCATTTTATAGCCTGTTTTGATGGCATTTATAGCCGGTTTGGTTTTTCAAAAAATGCAAGTATCGACTAAAAGTCGCCTCCCTGCTGAATGTTCTTGCAAGTATCGATGGAATGTCGCATCCTTGCTCATTCGGTTGCGAGTATCGATGGAATGTCGCATCCATGCTTTTCAAAAATTTTGGTTTTGCGGGTACTGACTTGATGTCGTTTCCCCACGATTTTTGAAATTTGTGGTTTTCTCGAACCTTTGGGTTATGGATATCAACTGAAATGTTGCGTCTCCACAGTTTTTTAGGTTTTTTCGAACCTTTGTAATTTGGGTTGTGGATATCAACTGAAATGTTGCGTTTCCACGGTTTTGGATTTTGCAAGTATCGACGAAATGTCGCTTTCCTGCGATTTTGGAAGTGTCGAACATGGTTCATATGCTTCCGATTTGTGCGAGTATCGACTAAGCGTCGCTTCCTCGCGGTTTTTTTTTGAAAAAAAACCATATTTTTTTTTGTTTAAAGACACGAGGGTCATAAGTTTTGACCTAAAACCATTTTTGGCGGTAAAAGGCAGGGTGGACTAGGGTGGAAATCCCTGAATCCGGATTTTGTTTCAAACCATGAATTTTGGGTTCAAAGGTTGAAAATTTTGGTCAAGCTAGGGAAAGGTTTCCTAAACTTGGATTTTTTTTTTGAACAATGAAACGATGAAAGTAAGCATTGTTTTAGATTTCTAGAAATTTCAACATTTGATATGAAAATTCTAAAAAAGGGTTGGTTTAGCGAGCGTGTACCTGGAAACCGGTTTTTGGCCATACAGGCATTGCTCTTACCCAGTTGGGTAAGTCTTCAAGGGTAGTACCCGCTTTAAGAACTTGCCGTTGATGGGCAGCATACATCTGTCACCTTCCATGTTTAGGAGTGCGTATGCGCCATTGGAGAAACTTTGTCGATGACGTAGGGTCCCTCCCATTTTGGCTCAAATTTGCCTTTGGACTTGTGAGCGAAGACCATTGGTCTTTTTAACCGCAAGAACCAAGTCACCTCTTTTGTAGGCGCGTTGCCTGACCTTTTTATCGAAAGATCCTGCCATACGTGCTTGGTAAAGTTCAATGCTATTGTTGAGCTTCGAGTCGTCTCTCATCGAGATTGTCCAGCTCATGGAGCCGCAATTTGACATTGCTTTCTTGAGTCATGTCATTTTGGCAAGGATACTCCTTAAGGAAGGAATTTGTACTTCCAAGGGCACGACAGCTTCGCATCCATAGACCAAGGAGAATGGTGTGCTATGGGTTGGTCCTCGAACGGTGGTTCGATAGGCCCACAAAGCTTCAGACATTTGGTCGCTCCAATCTCTTTTGTGATTAGAGACCATTTTTTTGAGGATTTTGCAGAGTGTCTTGTTGAAAGCTTCTGCTACCCCGTTTGCTGCCGGATTGTATGGAGTCGAAGGACAGCTTTGGATTTTGTATTTGTCGCAGAACCTGTAGAATCGATGATCCCGGAACTGTGGTCCGTTATCATGGACGAATCTTTTGGGTATGCCGAAACGACAAATGATGTTGGTGCGTAGGAACTGAAGGACTGATGAGGTCTTCATTCGTTAAACGCAAATGCTTCTGACCTACATTGAGAGAAGTAATCCGTAGCGGCGAAGATGAAGCGATGACCTTTGCTTGAAGGGGGAGAAATAGGACCTATGATGTCCATACCCCAGGCTTCGAAAGGCCATGAGATCGCTGTAGGATGCAGCCATTCTGGAGGCATGTGAATGTAATCTCCATGAACTTGGCATTGTTGGCAGCGCTTAGCAAATTGCATTACGTCAGCTACCAAGGTAGGCCAGTAATATCCTAACCTTTTTATCTGATCATAGAGCTTAGGTCCAGCCTGATGAGCTCCACAAAGACCAGCATGAACTTCTTTGAGTGTTTCTTCAGCCTCTTGTTGTGACAAGCAGCGTAGAAGTACTCCGTTGAAGGATTTCCTGTAAAGGATTTTTGAAGGAATATCCAAATGAAAGCTTGGGGTTCGCCTTTGGATGCTTACCCGTTCTTTTGGATCTTCAGGTAGGATTCCGAACATAATGTAATCAATGAACGGATTCCTCCAGTCGCCAATTGAAGTTTGAAGGATTGAAATCCGACTTCCGACCACTTGGTGGCATTCAGCAACTGCTTGGTGTGTGTTAAGAGGAGGAAGGATTCTTCTTTTGCACACTGTGATTTGCATGTTTTCCCCTTCCTGGATTGCCATGGATGCGGCAAGTCCGGCTAGGGCATCCACACGTATGTTTTCACCTCTACGAATGTGGGTGATGTGACAGATGTCAAACTTTTGCAGAAGTGATTGTGCCTTGTTGTAGTAGGGCAACAAATCTGGCTTCCTGACTTCAAATTTCTGATTCATTCTGGTTGACGATCAGTTGAGAGTCTCCAAAGACTTCCAGCATGGTGATACCGGATTCGATGGCGAGTTCTAATCCTAAGATCAGAGCTTGATATTCAGCTGCATTGTTTGTGCATGGTTCCAGTAGCGAGAAAGCGTGTGGAATCATGTATTTGTCGGGGCTAACAAAGAGGATGCCAACTCCCGAGATTAGCTGTCTTTTTTCATTTGTCCTGGTTGCACCGTCAAAGTACATATCCCAGGAGGCACTTTATGAGAAAGTCTCCACATTGTAGACTGGTTCGTCTGGGAGATCATCTCTGAGTGGAGAATCTTTAGGCAATGGATGTTCTGCGAGGAAGTCCGCTAGAGCTTGCCCTTTGATTGCTTTTGTGTGGTACATACCTAATATCAAATTGTGACAGAAGGATGGACCATTTTGCCAGTCGAGCATTGAGAGAACCTGCCTTTGTGACAAGGACCTTCAAGAGGTTGACCCTCGAGACCAGGTAGACTGTGTTGGAAAGCAAGTAGTGACGCAGCTTTTGTACGGCGAACATCACTGCAAGACATTCTTTTTCGACTGGAGAGTAGCGATGCTCTGCACCTACTAGCATGCGGCTGAGGTAATATAGAGCAGCTTCTTTTCTTTGATCATTTTCTTGCGCAAGCAGAGCTCCCAAAGAGTGATCAAGGGCTCTCCAGTGGTAGGAGCAGCTAACACTGGAGGTTTTGTCAGGTATGACTTGATGTCTTGGAAAGCAGCTTCACAGTCAGCATCCCAGACAAAGTTTACACCCTTTTTTTCATCAACCGGGAGAATGGACGGCATTTCCCCGAAAGATTGGAGATGAACCGTCTGATGTAGGCCAACCTCCCTTGAAGCCCTTTGAGTTCTCTCAAGGTTCTTGGAGAGGGCATTTCTAGAATGGCGTTGACTTTTATGGGGTCAAGCTCTATTCCAGCTTTCCGAACTAAGAATCCGAGGAACTTACCCGACGAGACGCCGAAGAAGCATTTCAAAGGATTCATTCGCAGTTTGTTTTTGCGAAGCCGGAGTGTAAGTGCTCTCATCAGACGATGCTTCGGAAGAGCTATAATCCCGAATTATCACATTACAGGAAGCTCTGATGGGAGACGTTGCCTGATCGGAGTCAGACTCATCCTCGGATGTGAGAGGATCGTCTACCCAGCAATTTTCTCCATTTTCAGGAGTTAAGGGAGGATGTACCTGATGGTCTTCAGGGACTTCAGGCTCTGGATTGCGAGGAGGCTCGTTGACGCGTTCTTGCTCTTGTTCTAGAGCGAGTCGCTGCAAGATCCTTGCATATTCTTCAAGATCAGGCATGGGAGCCGGATCTTCTTCTTCATCATCTCTTTGTGGCTCAACATTGTTGATTTCCACTGGAGTAATGAGAGGTGCTGGGTCAGCAGCATTTTCTTGTACAGCCTCTTGGTCTTCTTCATCATCAGACCAGGATCCTTGTGGCTGTAGGGGGTTATACCAGATTACTGGCATAAGATGAGACTCAGGAACCCATTCTTCATCGGAGAGATATTCTCCTGTTTCAAGGGACTCCTCCCACTCATCTGTGTAGTTGGATTCGAATCCATCATCGGTGTCGCTGGACTCGTATCCATCAATGGAGAATCCAACTACCGAATTGCAAGAGTATGATGTCTCCTGCATGGCTTCTTTAAATTGAGGTGGCATGAAATCATTGAGAGTGAATTTCCTTACCCCCTTTAAAGTCTCTGGAAGGGATGTTTTTGTTACCTCCAGTGAAGCGGTAGAGGAAGCCTCTGCCTTTTCTTTGACCTCTAGTTTGGCTGGGTCTTCTCTTGTTGTTTGAGCTTGAGGAGATGTTTCCTAGCCTGCCTTCGCTGTTGAGCTGTAGGCTTTGTTTTCACGACCTCCCAATTTTCATCTTCCAGGAGATCGGGATGTACCCATATCGGTTGTCCGTCTGGTGTCGGGTAAGGAACCAGTTCCTCGGATGCTTCGATTGAGTTTATCACCTTGAAGGAAGTAGTGATCTTCTTCTTCGGTGATCTTGATGTTTGTCCACATGTCACCATATTGACGGAGGCAGACCCATAGTTTTTGTCAAAGGTGATGACTCCGTTTTTCCACATCTCATTTATTTTCTCTCTCACAACGAAGCATTGATTGAGAAGATGCGAGATCATCTGGTGATATGGACAGTACCGAGGATCGTTGGTTTCGCCAACATCACCCGGTTTTTTTGGTTCAGGCAAGGTGAGCTTGCCATTTGCCACAAGAGCCCCGAAGATTTCATCAACATCTTCATCAAACGGGTATTTCTTCTCTACTCGTTCTTTGAAGGCGTCAGAGAGTTCAGGTTTCTTACCAACAGCTTTGTTTTCAGCTTTCTTTGGTGGCTGAGGAGCTGACTTGGTCTGCACATTGAGGACCTCTTTTTTCTTTGGTTTAGAGGTTGCAACGGCGGTTGGCTCTTTTCTTGATGATTTCTGACTGTTGAGGTCTTTAATCACCGTTTCAGCTTCCATGGAAGCTTCTAGGAGTTCTCCCAGATTTTTTGATTTGTTGCCGATGATCATGGAGCGGATTCTGGCTCTCATGTTGTTTCGGCAGATGTCGACTAGCGACGCTTGTGGCAATACATCAGAGCATTTGTATGCCATTGCTTTCCACTTGTGAATGAAGTCATATGTTGATTCATTCTCCCCCTGTTTTAGGCTGCACAGCTGAGCCATAGTAGCGGGGTGATCTTCACCTTTGAAGTGAGTCAGGAAGCGTGTCTCTAGCATGGCCCAGTTTTGGTTTGAGTCCTCCGGCAGAGTGGAGTACCAATCAAAGGCCGTACCTTTTAGGGTACTTGCAAAGAGGCGAATCTTGAGTGCATCTTGATCCGCAATAGCTCCCGTCAGGATCTTGAAGTGGATGACGTGCTGTCTGGCTGATCCTTTCCCCGTATATGTTTGGAGAGTAGGATGCTTGAATTTGGTGGGGAACGGGACCGAGTCCATCCATAAGGGATATGGTGGCTTGATCCCATGCTCCTTGAGTATATCCTCTTCTTTTGCTTTGGCGAGGATACCGTCTACGTCCTTTTTGGTTAGGGCGCGTGACTCATTTTCTTCTCTATTTACCTCGTCGTCTTGATGATTCGGAGGAGGTTCATTGTTCGCCTGATTTTGGAAGGCGAGGAGAAGGTTTTCCATCAGAGTTTCAATCCTCTGTTGGCCCTGTTCCAACTGCTGGATGCGGGTGATCGCATCTTCTGGAGGTGGATTGCGGGGCGGTGGCTCAGAATTTGTAGCCAAGACATTCATCCTTCGTGATTCGAACGAACAAACTGTCCTGGTGACTGAGCTGGGGCTCATTCTTTTTGAAGAGGAGCTTGAGGAAGGATCACTCTGCTGTCCTTTGCTTGAAGGAGCAGGGGATTCTTTTGAATGTCTTCTTGTCCTGGAGACGCTGCGGGTCATCGAACGTCGGACATGGATTTTTATTGCTGATTTTTGGCGCCTTCTGGTTTTTCCAACCATATGGACGGCAGCAACTTGGTTGGGTCTTTCTTTTTCGACCCATTTAGGAGAGACTTGAAGTGTAGGAGGCTGGGTCCTTTGCTTCTCTAGTCTCTTTTGTCGGTATGACGCGCGGCGGCGTATACGACGAGCAAGTTGAGCTTCGGTCAGCTCTGACTGGGCTTTGACGATGAAGGATGTGCTCCCTCGGGCGCAACAGCCAAGCCTGTCTTCTCTGTAGCTGGGCAAGGACAAGATGCGAACCCTGTCCTTCGCCTGTTGCAGCGAAGCTTTGAATTTTTGAAGTTCGGCCCCTGTAGAGATGAAGGGTCGAACTGCAGGTTTGTAGGCCTTAGCAGGTGCTTGTGGAGGCCTTGTGATGCATGACTTGATTTTGGGCTTGTAGGAACAAGCCGGCTCATGCTGGGTTGACTTGGAAGTCAAGTTGGAGATGGGTCTCTCCTCTTTCATGTAGGCAAGAGGATAGAACTGGTTCTCCTTGAGTGGGGCCAGGAATGCTGGCTTAGTGGATGTCTGGGACCTTCTCTGTTTTGGTGAAGGTCTTGGGGACCAAGTCTTGGGGTAGACCTGGTTGTTTGCAGGTTGAGGCTTCGTGGGGCTGCCACGGGCTTCAGGCCTTCTGGTGCTCGCCTTTGGTGTCACGGTAGTGACACGTTGAGAGGCGAGTTTCTGCTTCTTAGAGGGAGCAGTTTGTTCCTCAGGAAGTAGGAATGGTCCCAGCGTCCCAAAGACGATAGTCCGGGGAGTCGAGGTCGACCCGGAGTTCAGAGAGTTGCCGAGGGAGTTGACACTTCGGCAGCTGATGGGGCGCTTGTAGGTGCGCGTGGTTTGCTTCTGTTGAAGCATGAGTTGGTGCTTGTTTTCGTCGAAAGTAATGGTTAGTGAAGCTGCCATTGTTAGTTTTTCGAAAATTTCTGAAACAAGACCACATCCATTAGTAATCACAAGAATATAATGATCATAAATGGGAAGTTCTATCGTTTTGTCTTTTCAAATTGCTCGAGGTAGATGACCCAAGCAATATGAGGAAGGCAAAATGCCATAGAAGGTACAATTGTTCTGATCGCAGGTATGGTAAGCCCGGAATGGGCATCCTAGTGACTGCTAGAAGCAATTGTGAACTTAAATTCGACTTATCGAGAAGCAGAGCTTGCTCGAGGTAAGAAGAATATAAAGTTGGAGTTACAGATGTGCCGGTCGCAATACAGTAGACCCTAAAAGGGCGTACTAGTACCGCTAGACACAAATGTTTTGAGACCGCATCCATGAGATGAGATTCTCTGTTTTGAAAGGTCAAGATTGGATTCATCAAAGAGAGCAAATGGTATTCCGATCTGAACACGGGCTCAGCGATTTCCGCGAGCGCCAGTGCTCAGAAAGAAATGAACCATAATTTCTCGGATCTGAATCTAAAGATGACGAGTTTTTTTTTTTAAAAGTCAATATTGGGTTCATCAAAGAGAGCAAAAGGCATTCCAATCTGAACACGGTCTCAACGATTTCCGTGAGCGCCAGTGCTCAGAAAGGAGAAAACCAAGATTTCTCCAATCTAAACCCAAAATGACGGAAGTTTTTTTTTTTGAAGATTTTGAAGATTTTTTTAAAAAAAAATTTTACTTTTTTTTTATTTTCTATTATTTTTTTTTATTTTTTTTAAGAGATTTTTTTTTTTGAAATTTTTTTTTATTTTTTATTTTTTATTTTAAAATTTTTATTTTTTATTTTTAAAAAAATTTATTTATTTTTATTTATTTAAAAGACGAGAGAGTACACATAGGCCTCCTAACCCGGTCTTATGAAATCTTGATTGATAGAATTGCCCCCAGGTAAGGGTAGGATTACTTAATGAACCCGTTTGGAGGACCCTTGCCTAGAACAGTCAAGCTGTCTCCACACTCTGGACAAGGCTTTTCTTTGAATCAACCATGATCAAAGAACACAGTTGGTTTAACCTTAGTGGTCTATGTCTTTTTTTTGTTATATATATATATATATTTTTTATTTTAATGAACTCATCGAAGAGAAACAATGGCCCAATCCCCGATCCGAACACGGTCTCAACGATTTCCGTGAGCGCCAGTGCCCAGAAGGGAGAGGATCAAAGTTTCTCAATTTTGAATCCAAACTGAAAATTTTGATTTTTTTTTTGAAAATTTTTAATGAACTCATCGAAGAGAAACAATGGCCCAATCCCCGATCCGAACACGGTCTCAACGATTTCCGTGAGCGCCAGTGCCCAGAAGGGAGAGGATCAAAGTTTCTCAATTTTGATACCAAACTGAAAATTTTGATTTTTTTTTTTGTTTTAAATTTTTTTTTTTTGAAAAGAGAAAGAGTGGAAATAAATTCAAAGAATTGGAAATTTCCAAACAAAAATCTCATCTCATTTTTTTTTTTAGATCTTTAATGAACTCATCGAAGAGAAACAATGGCCCAATCCCCGATCCGAACACGGTCTCAACGATTTCCGTGAGCGTGCCCAGAAGGGAGAGGAACAAAGTTTCTCAATTTTGAATCCAAACTGAAAATTTTGATTTTTTTTTTAAAAATTTTTTTTTTGAAAAGAGAAAGAGTGGAAATAAATTCAAAGAATTGGAAATTTCCAAACAAAAACCTCATCTCATTTTTTTAGATGCGGAATTCAACATAGGCCACCAATTATAAAGTAGCCAAGGAATCGAGAAAAGAAATATAAGCATAGAGCAAAATATATGATATGCAAATATTTCATTTCTAGCATCGTGTTCTCAAATAAACGGGTCCCACCGGGTGGAGCAAGCTTGATGGACCGCGCTCCAATGCTCGGGTTCCTACCGAGGTCGGCGGACGTGGGAGTCCGTTTGGTTCCGACCCTTTCGTAACCGGGGGGCAAGGGGCGTGCATCAACATTTCTTTTTTTTTTTTGTGGGTGTGCCAGATTTTCTATTTTTACTTGGAATTGCAAGTGGTGATCCGGAGATCAACCTTCGCAAGTAAAACGGAAATCAACTTCTTTCAAGTTTTCCATTGCACATATATTTAAGAAAAGAGACATTTTCTTGATTTGCCGTGAAAGGCGATTTTTTTTTTTGGCATTTATAGCCGATTTTGGCGTTTATAGCCGATTTTTGGCGTTTATAGCCGATTTTGGCGTTTATAGCCGATTTACAATCCTTATCAACAATGAAAGACAAGAATTGTGATTTTTGTCTCTTTTGAAAAAATACAAACTACAATGAAAAGTAAGAAAAGGAGGATCTAACTTCTCAGGAGATTGTGGGGGACCCGTTTAGATTGACGGTCGCAAGCCATATGTGGGCTTCGCCATCATCCATGCAGATGAGAACAGAGGATGCTATTGATTCGCTTGGCTTGGCTATAACCTCAGGTTTTTAGAAGACAAAGACCAAAAGGAGGTCCTATATCCAATAAAAAGCCGAGTAGACGGGCTAAAAAGCCACATCTAAGCCATTTGAGGCAGGAGGAGAAGGCAAGGACCTTGGGGGGGGGGTACTCCCCAAGGGACTTTTGTCACCTTGTTGCGGTGGCCGGTGTAGAACTTCCGCAGAGTTTTCTCTCTTTTTCCTTTCTTTGGATTTCTGTCTGTGTGTTTGTGTTTTTTTCTCTGATGTTTCTGATTCTCTGTGATCTCCTTTCTTCTTGGAGAGCCCTCCTATTTATAGGCTTTTAGGTAGCCTTTTAGGTGGGTTTATGGGCTTTTATTGTCATTAAGCCGCATAATGGGAGGAGTTACAAAATTGAATTGTTTATTTTGTAACTCCTTTTTCTTGGCTTCTGATTGGCCGGAGGAGATTGAGGGCATTTAATCGCCTTTAATCGCCATGATGGGAGGAGTTTCATAGGTTAAATGCCATGAATCTCTTGACTTGTAACTCCCGAATGCTTGCTTCTGATTGGGCCGTCCAAAGAAATGGATTAATGACTGTAATAAAGTTAGTCAATTAATCGCATTAAGTGGTTGCCGAGCAGCTGAAGAGTCGCAGGCCGTGCCACGTCTTTTGAGATTCTTCTGTAGATGATCATCGATGGATCTTCATGTAGATCGACATCAGATGATCATGTAATTTCAGGTGTTTGTTGCCAACAGCGGGTCGGTGCCATCTGTCCTGTCGATTTCTCGATCGGTCGGGTAGAAAGCACACTTTTTTTGGTTGACCGGGTGGCGATCAATATTGTTTTTGATACTTTTGATGATTGACCCGTGTTTTGGACGGATGTCAGAGGACTTGGTGTCTCAAAAGCATGAATTTTGGAAAGTACCAGAGGCTGGGCTCTTCGAATCGCGAAAAAATGGCGAAAACCGGGGTCTCCGGGGCCTTCCCGGCGACCCCGGGTTCCAAGGTCGCCGGCGACCCTGGCCCAAGGTCGCAGGGGCCTGCGACCTTGGGCCAGCGACCCTGGGGGGGTTTTCCCCCTTTCGTGTCCCGTTTTGCGTCCGTTTTTGCTGTTTTTCGATTCTTTTTTCTTCTGTACTTTTCCTTGACATTTTGACCATTTATTGGCCTAATTTCTTTGTAGGAAACCTGATGAGAATCCTTGCATTTTATTTTGCAATGCTTCCAATTTCCTGAGAAAGCCGAAGACTTTGTTGCGCAGAGCTGCCGATTTTCCGTCAGAAGCTGAATCTGGGTCAAACGATGTCGGAATGACCTGAAATTTGGTGTGAAGCCTCCTGAGCAATAAATAAGACCAACCATAGGCTTTTGTTTGAGTTTTGAAGCCGTTTGGGGTCCTATCACCTGTAGACTTGCTTTTTGTCGCGATGAAGATGTCGCGGTTTGATGTGCGGTCAACCGATGTCCGATTGACTTGAAATTTGACAGGGAACCTATTGGAGTCATTTTAAGATGATCCATAGGCTCTGTCTTGGAAACCATGGTCCCGGAGAGCTTTGCCGCCGAGAGCTCCTTTTCAGCTGTCGGAGAAGCGAAGTTAGGCCAAATGATTTTGAAATGGCCCGAAACTTCTTGTGTACTCCTCTTTTGGCTATCTGGAAGAATCTTGCAGTTTTTGTTTGATTCTGACAAGATTTGATTTTTGGAAGCAGCATTGCCTATTTATGGCAGGTTGCGACTTCATGTAGCTCTTTGGATTTCGAAAAGGCAAAGTGACATTTTTGGTGTCAACACATCGTGCTTGCAGAAATGTTGAGCCTGTTCGACTAAGGTTTTCGGCCATCGTTTCTCTTCGATGAGTTCAGTAAAAATTAAAAAAAACCAAAAAAAATTTGATTTTTCATTTTGGATTCAAAATTGAGAAACCTTGATCCTCTCCTATCGTTCATCGTGCTTGCAGAAATGTTGAGCCTGTTCGACTTAGGATTTGGGCCATCATTTCTCTTCGATGAGTCTATTTAGGATCTAAAAAAAAAAGACATAGACCACTAAGGTTAAACCAACTGCGTTCTTTGATCACGGTTGATTTAAGAAAAGCCTTATCCAGAGTGTGGAGACAGCTTGACTGTTTTAGGCTGGGACCATTCCCACTTCCCGAAGAACAAACTGCTCCTTCCAAAAAGCAGAAGCTCGCCTCTCAACGTGTCACTACCATGACACCAAAGGCGGGCACCAAAAGGCCCGAAGCCCATGGCACCCCCATGAAGCCTCGACCCGCAAACGACCAGGTTACCCGCAAACGACCAGGTCTATCTTAAGACTTGGTCCCCAAGACCTTCACCAAAACAAAGAAGGTCCCAAACATCCACTAAGCCAGCATACCTGGCCCCACTCAAGGAGAACCAGTTCTACCCTTTTGCCAACATGAAAGAGGAGAGACCCATCTCCAACCTCACTCCCAAGTCAACCCAGCATGAGCTGGCTTGTTCTTACAAGCCCAAAATCAGATCATGCATCACAAGGTCTCTGCAAGCACCTGTTAAGGCCTACAATCCTTCGGTTCGACCCTTCATATCTACAGGGGCCGAACTCGAAAAATTCAAAGCTTCGCTACAACAGGCAATGGACCGGGTTCGCATCCTATCCTTGCCCAAATGCAAAGAAGATAGGCTTGGCTGCTGCGCTCGAGGGAGCACTTCCTTCATTGTCAAAGCCTAGCCAGGAGCTGACAGAAGCTCAAATTGCTCGTCATATACGCCGCCGCGCATCATATTGACAAAAGAGACTGGAGAAGCAAAGGTGTCGGCCTCCTACGCTTCAAGTCCCTCACAAATGGGTCGAAAAAGAAAGACCCAACCAAGTTGCCGCTGTCCGTATAGTTGGAAAAAACAAGAAGACGCCAAAAGTCAGCAACAAAAATTCATGTCCGACGTCCGGTGACCCGCAGTGTCGCCAGGACAAGAAGACATTCAGAAGAATCCCCCGCTCCTTCAAGCAAAGGACGGCAGAGTGATGCTTCCTCAAGCTCTTCATAAAAAAGAATGAGCCCCAGCTCAGTCACCAGGACAGTTTCTTCATTCGAATCTCGAGGGATGAACGTCCTGGCTACAAATTCTGAGCCACCACCTCGTAATCCACCTCAAGATGATGCACTCACACACATCCAGTAGTTGGAACAAGGCCAACAGGGGATTGAAACTCCGATGGAAAACCTTCTCCTCGCCTTCCAAAATCAGGCGAACAATGAACCTCCTCTGAATCGTCAAGATGATGAGGTAAACGGAGAAGAAAATGAGTCACGCGCCCTCACCAAAAAGGACGTAGACATTATCCTTGCAAAAGCAAAAGAAGAGGATATACTCAAGGAGCATGGGATTAAGCCACCATATCCCTTATGGATGGACTTGGTCTCGTTCCCTATAAAATTTAAGCATCCTACTCTCCAAACATATACGGGGAAAGGATCAGCCAGACAACACGTCATCCACTTCAAGATCTTGACAAGAGCTATTGCGGATTAAGATGCACTCAAGATCCGCCTCTTTGTAAGTACCCTAAAAGGTACGGCCTTCGACTGGTACTCCACTTTGCCGGAGGACTCCATCCAAAATAAGGCCATGCTAGAGACACGCTTCCAAACTCACTTCAAAGGTGAGGATCATCCCACTGCTATGGCACAACTGTGCAGCCTAAAATAGGGGGAGAATGAGTCAACATATGACTTCATTCACAATTGGAAAGCAATGGCATACAAATGCTCTGATGTATTGCCACAAGCGTCGCTAGTCGACATCTGCCGAAACAACATGAGAGCTAGAATCCGCTCCATGATCATCGACAACAAATCAAAGAACATGGGAGAACTCCTAAAAGCTTCCATGGAAGCTAAAATAATGATTAAAGACCTCAACAGTCAGAAATCATCAAGAAAAGAGCCAACCGCCATTGCAACCTCAAAAACAAAGAAAAAAGTGGTCCTCAACGTGCAGACCAAGTCAGCTCCTCAGCCACCAAAGAAAGCTGAAAACAAAGCTACTGGTAAGAGACCTGAACTCTCAGATACCTTCAAAGAGCGACTAGAAAAGAAATACCCGTTCGATGAAGATGTTGATGAAATCTTCAGGGCTCTCGTGGCAAACGGCAAGCTCACTTTGCCTGAACCCAAAAAACCGGGTGATGTTGGCAAAACCAACAATCCTCGGTACTGTCCGTACCACCAGATGATCTCACATCCTCTCAATCAATGCTTCGTTGTGAGAAAGAAAATAAACGAGATGTGGAAAAATGGAGTCATCACCTTCGACAAAAACTATGGGTCTGCCTCTGTCGCGACCCCGGACCGGGATTAGGGGAAAAAGCCAAGTCCGGGAATCGGGACGGTGATGATGCCACGCCACGTGCATCTCTTTGGCTAAACCGCACACGGAATTTAAAGAACATTTATCCGTGCACGTGATTTCCCACAGGGTTCCGCGGTGAGGATTATCTTTACACATCATCTCACATACAACCATATCAAACCACTCTCAAGATTGCGGAAGCGTGTAGCAAATCATAATGATGTTATTCCATCCCATAAACGAGATTGACCTATGATTAACATGACAATATATCAGAATGAGCAATGATCATAAGCATAATTCTCCAAAAGTAAAGTTAAGTGTATTTACAAAAGATCAGTTGATTAATGCCCCAAAATAACGGTCAACAAAGACCATACAACCAAATGAAACCCAAAATAAAGATATCATAAGTTCCCAAAATGTGTCGTTCTCAAGGCAAGGCCGAATGTCTAAATGACATTGTCGGCTTGCCATTCAATCACTTGCTGTAGTTCACCGACCGCATCCTCAGGCTCCTCCTCAATGGCAATAAGCTCGGGACCTGAGTACTAAAATAATTGGATCAGACACGACGGTCTGGCAGATGGGTGAAAAGATATTACAATAATAAAATAATGATATTTTGCAAGAGTTAGAAAGCTTGTATATAAATGCTGAACTTCGTAAAGAATAATGTATCATTTAAAAGAAGTATATATGCAAATAAAACATGTAAGGTAACAAGGATTCGGGACTAACAAGGTGGCAACCACACAAAGCTACATCCTCTCTCACAAAAGTGATGAGAGCACATCGGGACATTGACCTCAGTCACACGAGGTGAGGAGAATCAACGACGTTGACCTCAGTCACACGAGGTGAGGAGAGTCAACGATTTTATATAATAAATACATATAATACTCTGCGGGATCATGGTAGCAAACCGGGTATATCGGGGCGAGGCGGGAACCATGCTGCAACGGGTATAACAGAAGGGGGATATCCAAACCGGTGGATCAAACCGATAAGGTTATCCAAGCTTAGTGGTGCCAACTCATAGGTAACATGCAAAAATCAAAGCAAATAAATACACATAACAGGGCGGGGTACCCATAGGTATAAGACGCATAAAAATCAGGATAGGTCTAAACAAATTAACAATATGGTAACACAATGCCCTCGGGTCAAGTGTACTCACATATCATGGGTTGAAATCCAAAAATAGGAGTTTGGTTGAAAATCAAATACAAATAGTTTCCCACACATTTATAGGCTAAACAATGGGGTTCCTAGAATTGAATCAGTGTGAATAGGGTCCCGTATGTCGATCATGATGTAATTTTGGTACTCTTTAAGAGTTAGGGACATTCCGGGTCCTTATACACTATTGGTCAATCTAGAAAGCCTCATGGAATCTCCATGATGAGGTTCCTCCTCCCTACGGACTTCGTGTAATGCCTTACAAGTCCTTAATAACATTGGGGCTCCAAACAATACCTCCCCACTACAACCCATCACAATTTACTCAATTCTTTCATGGGTTTAAATGCATCATTACAGGTTCAATGCCTTCAAATAAGAAGAGAAGGGATAGAGCTGAATTGGACTTGAGTATGGACTCGAAATGAATCTGGAGAATAGTCCCATAATTCCCTTTATTTTGCAGTTCATCTCATTTCAGTCCGATCGATCGGACTCATTGGCCGATCGATCGGTCCTGAAACGTTCTCAGTTATTTACAGTCCGATCGATCGGACCTGATGGGCAATCGATCGGTTCTGAAAACACTCTCAGTTATTTACAGTCTGATCGATCGGACCTGATGGGCGATCGATCGGTTCTGAAAACACTCTCAGTTATTTACAGTTCGATCGATCGGACCTGATGGGCGATCGATCGGACAGCGACGAATCTCAACCCATTTGGTTGAATTCCTCTCTTGTCCAACTCCTATGCATTTCCTTTCTTTCCCCTTCTTCCAATCATAACTTCATGAATATTTGGGCTCTTCCTTGACCTCTTTATCTCATCAAATCATCATTCAAAATCAATAGTACCAAACTATCAAGCATGATAAACCATTAAAACTATCAATGAAGATAAATCAAGATTTTGCATAAAACATGATAAACACATGAGAATCATTTCATCCACTTGCCTTGGGTCCAATGCAAATCAAATTGAGCTCTAATCACCTCTTAAGCCCACAATCAAACACCTATACAAAAAACCCCCAAAAACCAACCCTAGAAAATCAAAATCATAGCAAAACAAAATGAAATCTCCCAATAAATGAAATGGAGCTTCTCTAGGGCTAAACAAACCAGATTCTAAGACTTTTAGGAAGATTACTTACAAGGAAGTTCTTCAAAAAGAAAGGTGTTGTCCAAAGGAAGCCTTGGAGTGGGCGGTTTTCTTTGAAAATGGTGTCAAGATGAAGCCCTTGAGACGAGGAAGAAGATTGTAACCTCTATTTCTCCATTAGCACAGCTTGGTGGAGGATCGAAGATGAAGAAGCAAGAAAAAGGGAAGGGAAAACCCTAGGGCTGGAAATCTCTTCTCCTTTTAGGGTTTTTGCCAGAAATGGAAAAATGAAGAAGAAGCTCTCTATATATAGTAAGTGGGAATGGGGCCCACAACTTAAAAGACTTCTCGGGCTCAAAACATGGCATTGTGGGTTTCAAACGACTTCGACGAAGTAGACAAAGTTGATCGGCGAAATTTCTAGTTTCCAAAAAGTATATATTTTGCACATTTTGGTGACATTGAAATCGGTGTCCAGATTTTGGATAAAAAGACCATTTTTCCCTCAAATTGCAAAAAGTCTGGTTTAGGGCTCTCGAATGGGAACGATGTCAACATGAAAGTTGTACGGATTAACAAGATAAGTCCAAATGGGGTTAAAAACACAATTTTTGGAAATCATCGGTAAACCCCCAATCTCACACAATTCGTAACAAGAACCCCCAAAGGGTCGCACAAGTAAAAAGGCTCTCCAAATTCCCCAAAGCTATTATAAAGGCTATTCTA
This sequence comes from Litsea cubeba, assembly GCA_012931725.1. Lineage (NCBI taxonomy): Eukaryota > Viridiplantae > Streptophyta > Magnoliopsida > Laurales > Lauraceae > Litsea > Litsea cubeba. The sequence goes on along the minus strand of CM022944.1, from coordinate 77,292,338 downwards.
ATCCCCAAACTAATCCAAAAACCACTAAACACACTTAAAACTAAAATACAACTTAATTAACTCTAATCGAGGTCTCTCGGGTCGGGGTCTTACATCCTCCACCCCTTAGGATATTTGGTCCTCCAAATGGAAATTAAAACTCACCTCCGGTAGGAGATGTGGGTACTTCTTCTGAACTTGATCCCATAATTCCCATGTTGCTTCCTCCGGTCCATAATTCTCCCAAAGCACTTTGACCCACTGAATAGTCTGAGTTCTCAATTCTTGTTCCTTGGTGTCAATGATCTGTTTAGGCTTCTCAACGTAAGTAGCATCTTCTCGGATTTCCAACGGTTCATAACGGAGTATGTGTAGTCTGTCGAGAACGTACTTCTTCAACATAGACACATGAAAAACATTATGTACACCGGAGAGTTCGGGTGGTAAGGCTAATCTGTAAGCCACGTCACCAATCCTACTCACAATGTCATACGGTCCAATGTACCTCCGAGATAGCTTGCCTTTCTGTCCAAACCTCAAAGTTCCACGAGTAGGTGACACTTTCAAGAAAACCTTATCTCCTTCTTTGAATTGTAAATCCCTTCTGTGAGAGTCTGCATAACTCTTCTGTCTACTCTGAGCCACTTTCAAACGTTCTTGGATCAACTTGACCTTGTCACTTGTCTCACTAACAGTAGTCGGGCCATGGAAGCTACGAGTACCAACTTCTTCCCAACAAACAGGTGTCCTACACCTTCTGCCATACAAAGCCTCAAAAGGCGCCAGTACCAATACTCGAGTGGAAACTATTGTTGTAAGCGAACTCACACAACGGTAAGGCTTCGTCCCACTGAGTCTTGAAATCTAACACGCAAGCTCTAAGCATGTCCTCAAGTGTCTGAATTGTCCTCTCTGACTGACCATCAGTCTGTGGGTGATAGGCTATGCTGAACTGAAGCTTTGTACCCATAGACTCATGCAGTGTCTTCTAAAATCTCGAGACAAATCTGCTATCTCTATCGGATGTGATGGAAACTGGCTGTCCATGACGACTGACGATCTCTGTGACAAACAACTGTGCCAAAGGTAACATGTGCATCTTCTTTCCAGTCTTCATTGGTAGGAAATGAGCTGACTTGGTGAGACGGTCCACTATGACCCAAATAGCATCATTGCCCTTGCTACTCTTCAGAAATCCTGAGATGAGATCCATGGTAATGTGCTCTCATTTCCATTCCGGAATCTCTAATGGCCGTAGTAACCCTGGAGGCTTCTGGTGTTCTGCCTTGATCAACTGACATGTCATACATCTAGAGACGAAAGCTGCTATCTCTCTCTTCATGTTATTCCACCAAAATCTGCCATTCAAATTTTGGTACATCTTCGTACTGCCTAGATGTATGGAATACTTGGTATTGTGAGCCTCGGTCATGATATCATTCCTCAAGTCCTCCAAGTTAGGCACACATAGACGGTCTCGGTAGTACAAAACTCCATCTACAACACGAAAATCTGGATGGTCTGTTATATGCTCAAAAATCTTAGCCAACTCTGGGTCTTACAACTGATTCTCTTTGATCTTCTGAATGAAAGAAGGCTCTGACACTGACATATTTGCCAACATGACACCCTCTCTTAGTGGCTGAAAATCTACTCCCAACTCTTCTAACTGTTGTACCACATAAGTCCCCTGAAGACTTGCCATACTCACCGACTTTCTACTCAAGGCATCTGCAACTACATTCGCTTTCCCTGGGTGATACTTGATTGGGAAATCGTAGTCCTTGATATATTCCATCCATCTCCTCTGCCTCATGTTCAACTCCTTCTGAGAAAACAAGTACTGTAGACTATGGTGATCAGAGTGAACCTCAAACTTCTCTCCATAGAGGTAATGTCTCCACATTTTCAAAGCAAAACGACTGCTACCAACTCAAGATCATGTGTTGCGTAGTTCTTCTCATGGTCTTTCAACTGTCGGGATCCATATGCAACTACCTTCCCATCCTGCATTAACACGCATCCAAGTCCAACATTAGAAGCATCGGTAAACATGGTGAAACCGCCGCTCCCAGATGACAAAGTAAGGACTGGAGCTATAGTCAATCTCTTCTTCAGCTCTTGGAAACTAGCCTCACACTTGTCTGTCCAAACATATGGTGCATTCTTCCTTGTCAACTTCGTCAAAAGTGACGCAATCGACGAAAACCCTTGCACAAACCTCCTGATAATACCCTGCCAATCCAAGAAAACTCCTGATCTCTGATGCATTCTTCGGTCTGTCCCAATTCACAACTACCTCAATCTTGGACGGGTCCACTGATAATCCTTCTTTGGAGATGATATGACCCAAAAATATGACTTGGTCCAACCAAAATTCACACTTACTAAGTTTTACAAACAACTGGTTCTCCCTCAAAAGTTGGAGTGCTATCCTCAAATGTTCCTCATGCTCTTCTACAGTCTTGGAATACACCAAAATGTCATCAATAACACCACTGTAAACTGATCCAAATATTCTACAAATATCTTGTTCATCAATGCCATGAAAACTGCCGGTGCATTAGTCAAACCAAATGGCATCACTAGAAACTCATAGTGTCCATATCTTGTCTGAAAGGCTCTAACTCTCAACTGATTGTAGCCTGACCTCAAATCAATCTTCGAAAAGTAAGCAGCTCCTTGCAACTGATCAAACAATTCATCTATCCTTGGCAATGGATACTTATTTTTTATGGTCACTTGGTTCAATCTTCTATAGTCAATGCACATTCTCATGGAACCGTCCTTCTTCTTCACAAACAAAACTGGTGCTCCCCACGGTGACACACTAGGTCTCACTAAACCTTTGTCCAAAAGTTCTTACAATTGCATCTTCAACTCTCCTAATTCTGCCGGAGCCATTCTGTAAGGTGCGATAGATATCGGAGCAGTCCCCGGTAACAACTCAATAGTGAAGTCTATCTCTCTAGTGGGTGGTAATTCCGGTATCTCCTCCGGGAAAACATCCGGAAATTCACAAACGATTGGGATCTCCTCCACCCCTTGGGACCGTTTATCCTCCGTGATAAATGCCAAATAACCCTCCTAACCACTTTTTAGAAGCCTATCAGCCTTCAACGCTGAATAAACCCTGCACCAGAACTACTCTTCTCTCCCTGAAACAACACCCCTGCCTGGGTCTCCTCTAACTTAAAAGTTAGGGTTTTATGGAAACAATCCATCGTAGCATGGTATCCTGCTAACCAATCCATCCTTAAGATGACATCAAAATCCTACATCTCCAATAAAATGAGATCTGCCGGTTATACTACTTCTCCTATCATGACTGGGCAACTAGGGTAAGAAGTTCTACAAACAACTTCCTTACCTAAAGGGGTAGTCACAGTCAACTCAACTCTCTAGCATACATATCAATCAACTTAGCAAATTTTGGAGATAGGAATGAGTGAGTAGAGCCAGGGTCAAACAAAACCCTAGCCTCAAAACCACAGACGAGAAGTGTACCTTCCACTACATTGCCTTCCGCCTCTGCATCCGCTCTATTGACAGCATAAAGCTGTGCCCTCTATTGTGGCCTGTTCTGTCCTTGCTGTTGCCTGCCTTGTTGTACATTCCTGTTCTGATTCTGAGGATGCTGATTCTGATTCTGATTCTGCCCTTGCTGATGGGCCTGTTGTTGCTGCTGTGGCCTATGCTGCTGCGGTGGTGCCTGTTGTTGCAGTGGCCTTGCTTAATTCTGAACTACTAACGCATTCTGAGGTGGTGCCTGACGCTGTGCTCCTTGCTGCTGCCTATTATGTCTATCTGGCCTTGGACAATCCTTCATTTGGTGGTTCATGGAGCCACATCTAAAGCATGCTCCCGTAATAAAACGGCAATTGGTACTCTCATGGTTTTTCCCACAGTGGATACAAACCACTGGATTCTGCGTATTCTGCTCTTGCCTTGGCCTTTTGTTCTGATTGTTTCTTTGCTGATAGTTCTGCTGCTGGCCTTGACCCTTTCATTGGTTCTTGATGATCTTGTTATGGAAGTTCTCAAATTTGTAAGCTCTCTTGACAACTTCTTCAAATGTGGCGGGTGGTACAACCCCGGTAGCATCCCTCTCAATAATCGAGTGAAGTCTCTCAAGGAACTTGGTTATCTTCTTCTCCTTCGTGTCTACTAACTCCGGTACATACCTTGACAATCTCTCGAATTTAATGAGGTATTCGAGGACTGTCATGTTCCCTTGCACAAGTTGCTGAAATTCCGCTGCCTTTTGCCTCTTGACATGTGTAGGTACATATTTCTCTCCAAATTGTCTCTTGAAGTTAGCCCAAGCTTCTGCATCAGCCATTGCCCTATATTCTGCCTTGATGGTCTTCCACCATATATCTGCTATGCCCGTGAACATAGAGGCTGCAAGCTGTACTCGTTCTACACCCGTACATGTGAAGATCTCAAATATGTTCTCGGTGTGCTCAAGTCAGTCATCTGCTGCCATTGGATCCTCTGTCCCCAAGAATTCTTTCGGTCCTCTCTTCCTGAACCACTCATATAACACATTAGGATCATTCCCTCTAATGTTAACCGGACTACGTGGTGTAACTGGAATTGGTTCCGGTCTCCTTTCTAATATCCCCAACAACTGTGCTTGCATTTGAGCTATCACCCTAGCATGATCCTCGTCATTCTTAAGCATTTGTTCTTGCAATCTGGTCTGTGTCTCATGCGCTTGTGCCTGGAGTCTAGCCTGGTTCTCATTTGCCTAACGTTGTTGGTCTAGCATAGCCTGCATCATCTGTTGGAATTGATTCTGCATGTTGTTGTCCTGTGGTTCCTCTGCAATAGGCCCTGTATTCTCACTGTTACTAGCAATGTGATTACTGTTTGTTATTCTTTTGCGAGGTGGCATAGCGCTGCAAAACAAATTGTTAGTGAAAGAAACTACGATTCAGATCTGAATTGGCGGAAGACATTCATGGCTAATTTGTAACATGACAGATTTTAAAAAATCTGATTTGGGCAGCATAAATCAGCCATAGAGATCGCATGAAAACTCCATGAATTCATGACCAACAAGTGTATAATTAAAGGAGAATGAAGAAGACTATTACCTCGAAGATTTGTAGACTTAAAATCTCTGAAAAAATAGATCCAAAGGCCCGAACTCAGACTTGCAATTTGCAAACAAGTTGCTGGAATTTTTCTGCACTAGTATTGCCTTTGATCTTCTCCTCTATCTCACTTCCAAATCTGATTGGCTAAGATGGTGGGATCTTAATCTAGGAATTGAGAATTATTTTTCTAAGAAAAAATCTCAGATCTCAAAGTTTCTTCAATGAAGAAGAAACTACTCCAAGAGCTGGACGTGTGGCACCTTTTTGGCTCTCTTCTAGTGTAGGACGTCCAAGGGGAGGATGGTTTCTTTTATAGAAACTTTGTGGTAACCTTTCCCATAAAGTTATCTCTCCTATTTCTTAAAGATATCCTAAAAGGAAAGACTTATTTCCTTTTAGATACAATCCAATTAGAAAAGGAAACTTTAAGGAACTTCCCATGCAATTAGTAATCCTAGTTGTAGAACACTTACTAATTTAAGTTCCTAATCCAAAAAGGAAACTTTCTCATAGGAATACTAATCCAAAGAGGAGTCCAACTTTCCAAGTAGAGAGTCCTACTCAAAGTTGGAAACCTTACCCATGGATATCCCATTATGGACGCCTCACATACTAATGCACACCATGGCCCACATACAATTTATCTAGAGTTAAATTCATGTATGCCATCAAAGGCCTATTTGAATTTAAACTCACAATTATTTTTCCACTAAAATAATTCATCCTTATGTTATCTAAACATTTTAGGAAACCATGCCAATCTTGGTAAGTGACTAGAGAAGGGACCAAAGGACATATTTGCCATTGGCTCCCAAAATGACCAAAATGTCCATGCTAAGCCCATAGCAACATTAAGACCATTTTAACCTTAACTCATTCCACTAAAGAGTTATGGTTGAACTCCAAGGACAAATATATAATATAATAAGCTCGTCATAAAATGACGGTTGTCTTCGACCTACTAAGTGTAATGACCTGAATGCCCCTTTAATGTAACATCCATAATCAAGTCAGGTTATCACATGTACTATCAACCTTCCCGATTACATCTAAACCTTAGAACTTCATATCCTTAACATAATCATCATTCGAATATCATTCTCTTGATCCAGGGAGCGACCCACAAGTTCAATATCCATATGGAACATCCATATACTAAGATCTTAGATTTTGATGATTAATCGGATAATTCTAAGGGGACGATCATTCCATCATTAGATGGCATAGATTCTATATTGCATCTGCACATCCCAACTGATCAAGTCCGAGTACCCAAAACACAGAGCTGTTGACCCATGAAAAGAATCTCACCCATAGTGAATTAAAGCACAAGAACTTGACTTCGTCAGTTCATCCACAAATGCTCAAGATTAAGAGCACCGGTCACTTAGTAGCATGAGGTGACTTGATCTCTCTCTGTGATAGTACTATTTTAGAGATCACACCTACCAAGGTCCTGTTCAATGCATTGCATATGCACTAATGAGATGAATCCGGGAAAGCCCTCCCATGACTTAGGTAAGTCACCCTGAATATAGGAGAGTTTCTCATTATAACTTCTACCAAGATGAAGTGCCCAGCTCCATCTTTCAGTTATGAACAAATATGATGTTTCCAGTTGTCCATGAATTAGACCTATCTGTGCGTAGACACTACACACCTAATTCATTTACTGCAAACAATGGGCCTTACACAACCATACATATATACATGTTTAAGCATAAAAGAGTCTTTCCATTAGATAACCAGTAAACATCCAGTAACAAAAAGTGAGAGTGCAGCTAGTGGGCTTTAGGGCATACACCAATCCCAACAAACTCCCACTTGCACTAAAGATCACTACTTCCTAACCTAACACCCATAGACTCAACATGAGAAGTGAAGACTTTCTCAGTAAGAGTCTTTGTGAATGGGTCAGCTAAGTTATTTGCCGAAGCAATATGCTCCACCACTATCTCTCCATCCTGAATGAATTCCTGGATCAAGTTGTACTTTCTCTGAATGTGCTTGCCTTTCTTGTGATTCCTGGGCTCTTTGCACTGTGCTACAGCACCAGTGTTATCGCAGTACATGGCAATCGGTTTATGCACTGCAGGAATAACTCCCAATTCCAACAGGAATTTTCTGAGCCATACCGCTTCCTTCGCAGCTTCCGATGCCGCCACATACTCTGCTTCCATGGTAGAATCAGCTATACAAGATTGCTTGACACTTCTCCATGATATAGCCCCTCCTGACAAAGTAAAGACGTACCCTGAGGTAGACTTTCTGGCATCACTATCAGATTGGAAATCAGAGTCTGTATACGCCAATGGCGTTAGATCATCTGCTCGAAAGGTTAGCATATAATCTTTCGTTCTCCGAAGATACTTGAATATATGCTTAACAGCTGTCCAATGCATAGGGTCCAGGGTTTGACTGATATCTGCTAACCATGCCAACGGCAAAGCAAATATCTGGTCTAGTACATAACATAGCATACATGAGGCTTCCAACAGCGGATGCATATGGAACTCTCCTCATGCTCTCTATCTCTTCAGATGTCTTTGGACATTGATCTCGGGACAGTGGTACTCCATGTCTAGAAGGTAGGAGGCCCTTCTCGGAGTCATGTATGTTAAACTTAACCAATATCTTCTCAATGTAAGAAGATTGGGATAGGGCTAACATTTTATTCTTGCGATCACGCAAAAGCTTGATCCCTAAGATATAGCTGGCCTCACCCAAATCCTTCATCTGAAATTGAGAGGATAACCAAACCTTTGAGGATGACAATAAACCTACATCATTTCCTATGAGTAATATATCATCTACATACAGAACCAAAAACGCAACTGCTTTCCCATTTCCTTTCTTATACACACACGGTTCATCAATGTTTTGATCAAAGCCAAAAGATTTGACTGCTTGATTAAACTTGATGTTCCATGCTCTAGATGCTTGCTTAAGTCCATAAATGGACTTCTTAAGTTTACAAACCATGTTATCTTGTTCACTAGCAATGAAGCCCTCTGGTTGCATCATATAGATGCATTCGTCAAGACTTCCATTAAGAAAAGCTGTCTTGACATCCATCTGCCTTATCTCGTAGTCATAATGACATGTGATGGCCAACAGAATCCTTATGGACTTAAGCATAGCCACTGGTGAAAAGGTTTCCTCATAATCGATACCCTCTTTCTGAGTATATCCTTTCGCCACCAGTCTTACTTTAAAGGTTTCCACCTTCCCATCCACTCCTCTCTTTCTCTTGTAGATCCACTTGCACCCTATGGGTTTAATCCCTTCAGGTGCATCTACAAGTTCCCAGACTTGATTGGAATACAAAGAATCCATTTCAGATTTCATCGCTTGCTGCCACATGTCAGCATCTATATCCGTTACCGCTTCATCATAACTAGTAGGATCCTCAACCAGATCTTCAGAGTCTGTCTTAAAAGACACTCCTAGATATCTTTCTGGCTGTCTGGAAATTCTCCCACTACGACGAGGCTCCGGAGTGTTCAAAGGAATATCTTGTTCATCTACTGTCTCAGGATCTGGTACAGATGTTATAGGAGATCCCGGAAGAATCTCCTCAAGGGTTTCTTTACAACTAAGCTCTTGGTGCATCATACAATCATCCTCCAAGTACCTAGCATGAGTGCTGATGAGCACTTTTTGCTCCTTTGGATGATAAAAGATGCCACCTTTCGTTTCCTTAGGATACCCAATGAAGTAGCACATTTCTGATCTGGGTTCCAGCTTGGTAGCTTTATCATTTAGTACATAGGCTGGACAACCCCAAATGTGGATATGTCTTAAACTAGGTTTTCGACTTATCCACTCTTCTTGGGGTGTCCTAGGTACTGATTTAGAAGGTACCAGATTTAAAATGTATGCTACTGCTTCTAGTGCATATCCCCAAAAAGATATCAGTAGGGTTGCATGACTCATCATGGACCTTACCATATCAAGAAGGGTATGGTTTCTTCTCTCCGCTACACCATTTTGCTGGGGTGTACCCGGTGCAGACAACTGAGACACAATCCCATGTTGTGTGAGGTACTCCTTGAACTCACCCAGAAGGTACTCGCCACCTCGATCAGATCGAAGGGCTTTGATATGTTTCCCTAGTTGTAGCTCCGCCTCAGCCTTGAATTGCTTGAACTTATCAAACGCCTCAGACTTGCGTCGCATTAAGTATGCATATCCATACCTAGAGTAATCATCGGTGAAGGTGATGTAATACTCATACCCTCCTCGAGCCGGTTTGTTCATAGGACCACACACATCAGTGTGAATCAATTCTAACAACTCTTTTGGCCTTAGTCCCTTTCCAGACCGTTTGGTCATCTTTCCCTTGAGACAAGATTCGCACTGAGGAAAAGGTTCGAAATCTAATGAGCTCAAAGGCCCATCTTCTACCAACCTCTGAATCCGTTTTAGGTTAATGTGACCCAAACGTAAGTGCCAAAGATATGTGTCATTGATTGAAGATGCCTTCCTTTTAAGGGAAGTTGAGTTTTCTTGTTGTACATTATGCAGTGTGGGAGCAATAGGATATATATAAAATAAGTTGTCATGTATTCTACCGGAACATATAATATTTCCATCTCTACTGATATCAATACCAGAATGGAAAGAAACTGAATAATTAAATTCAATTAATCTGGAAACTGAAATTAAATTCTTCCTCAAGTCCGGAACATAGAAAACATTATTTAAAACTAATATCCTATTACATGGAAAATGTAAGGTAACTACTCCTACTGCAACTGCCCAAACTTTAGCTCCAGTTCCGACTCTAAAGGCAAACTCTCCTTTCTCAATTCTCTGCATTATCTGAAACCCCTGCAATGAATTGCAGATATGATTAGTGGCTCCTGAGTCTACTATCCATGAGTCAGTAGAATCAACCACTAGACAAGTTTCAATGTAGTATGAAAAAGATGTACCTTTCTTAACTGAGGCCAGGAACTTGGACAATCTTTCTTCCAATGACCTTTGAGGCCACACTTGAAGCATTTTCCTTTGGGCTTTCCATCTGTACCCTTGTCCTTCTTATTTCCAGCATTGTCCTTTTTCTGCCCTTTTCCCTTATTCTGCTTCTTCTTGAACTTCTTCCCTTTCAGGTTTAGTTTAGAGGAAGACTGGAAAAAATGAGCTTGGGCTTTGGGCTTCATGATGGCCTCTGCCGCCTGGAGTTCTTTCATTAACTCAGGTAGAGTCATGTCCATCTTGCTCATATTGAAATTGAGATTGAACTGATTGAAAAAGTCCGGCAGAGTTTCGAGAATCATGTCAGTTTGACTCCCTGCATCAATCTCAGCCCCTAGAATCTCAGCTTCATTGAAACAATCCATCAGGTTGAGCATATGCTCTTGGACATGTGTTCCCTCAGCCATCCTAGCATTCATGATAGTCCTCATAGCAGCTTGCCTAGCTGGCCTGCTCTTGTCTGCGAACATCTCAGACAAGGACATCATGATTTCATAGGCTGTGTCCATATGCTCGTGCTGTGTTTGCAACACGTTGGACATGGAAGTAAGCATGTAGCATTTGGCCATGCTATTCGCTTTCTTCCATTTCCTCTCAGCCTCTCGCTGGTCATCAGTAGAATTAGCATCAATATCGGGACAGTTTTCCAGCAAGACATACTTGTACTCCTCAACTGTGAGTACTATGTCAAGATTTCTTTTCCAATCTACGTAGTTAGGGCCAGTCAGTTTGTTCTCACGAAGAATGCACATCAGCGGACTAAAAGAATCTTTACCCATCTCTTTCTGGATATAAAACGGTTTATAATTAGACATGCAGTATATATGTAATATGCATATGGTGCTTGTTACAAAAGGAAAAACAAAGCACAAAAACTTTTAACATTATTTAACCCCAATCATAATGTATCAGTGTTTCAACTTCCTCATAGACCCTCCATCGAAGGGATGGCCGAGCCTATAGTCACGTTGAAATAAGGCATACTTATTTGGATTATCACTATCTGGATACACATTCCAGTGGTAGTCCAATCACTGATTGGTTTGGCCTCATATGACAAATAACCTTTAACTCCTAGGGAGAGGTTATTACCATCTTATGTCAAGTGTATAACCATCTCTTATGAAATTTCCCAGAATGTCTATGATTAAGTCTTCCGAAGGGAAGAGACTTTTATCCAAACTAGAAGTGACCTTTAGTAAAGAGCTCCACCGAAGGGATGGCCGCTCCCACCAACACTTCATTGACATTCTATAGAAGTGTTCTTTAGTAAAGAACTCCACCGAAGGGATGGCCGCTCCTACTAACACCTCATTACGAATATTCACATTAGTTCACCCATTAACCCATCAAAGCGGTCTTTAGTTAAAGAACTCCACCGAAGGGGTGGCCGCTCCTACTAACACCTTAATGAGATAACATGAACCGAAAATGGAAGGCCGTGGGGTCTTTCCTAAACCCCTCTCCTACTTGATTATTTATCACTAGGGTTTATACTTTTTTACCTTTACATTGCTTTACTCAAAAGCTCTTTTTAAATCTAGCAAACTTGGTTAATTAAATTTATGACTTAAGTCATCTTAAAATTAAATAACCTTTGCTTTAAAACATTTGAGCAAATCCCTTCAAAGAGTCAAAAACCTATCTTGGGTTATGAAAACCCATAGGTAGCATCTAATTAGATTTTAGTTTAGCCTTCTTTGGAAACCAAGGGTACCAAGATAAACTAAAACCTATCCAATTTTAAACCTTAGACAAATAGAAGGTGCTGGTCTAAGTTCCGTTTAAAATAATTTTCCAAACTAAAAACAATCTAATACAATAAAGATGCCAATTTTAGAACCTAATGGTGGCCATGTTTCTAGGTGACAATTATAGCAATTATATAAAGCACTCATCCATGCATTCCATATATAAAAGCAAATAAAAGTATGCAATCCTTGATGGCTCCTTGCTCTTCGGACTTGTAATCCTTATCGAACTAGGACATCAAGAATAGGTCTCATCTTTCACCAAGAAGTCTTGTCTCCTCCACCACTAAGGAGTCCGGTTACTTGCAACCTTTCTTGAAACTTTCTTCTTCTTGCTTGTTCCAATAAATTAAATTTATACAAGCAAACCCATAAAAAAACAAAAACCCAAATTACATTGGAGATACCTATGCTTTTCAAGAAAGCTTACATCAAGACTAGTTGGAATAAAAGTAAAGAAAGAATTACAACTTCCTATGATTGCTAAACGCGCAATCGTACACTTTCCAACTAATGAAAAAACAACCAAATCCACATAACAATCATGCGAACCATCAAGGATGTAATACATGGCTGCAAACAAAGAGGTTAGTGCATGCAAACTCACTATGTGCATCATTAAACAAATCTGGAAAATAAATTCCAGCAATGTTAATGAAACATGCACACAACATGCATCACTACATAACTTTAATAGGGTGCCACCATGCCCATAATCAATCTAGGATTAATTATACACAACATGGGATCATGATTTCACATAGAGTGGCTCTGATACCACTGAAAGAAACTGCGATTCAGATCTGAATTGGCGGAAGACATTCATGGCTAATTTGTAACATGACAGATTTTAAAAAATCTGATTTGGGCAGCATAAATCAGCCATAGAGATCGCATGAGAACTCCATGAATTCATGACCAACAAGTGTATAATTAAAGGAGAATGAAGAAGACTATTACCTCGAAGATTTGTAGACTTCAAATCTCTGAAAAAATAGATCCAAAGGCCCGAACTCAGACTTGCAATTTGCAAACAAGTTGCTGGAATTTTTCTGCACTAGTATTGCCTTTGATCTTCTCCTCTATCTCACTTCCAAATATGATTGGCTAAGATGGTGGGATCTTAATCTAAGAATTGAGAATTATTTTTGTAAGGAAAAATCTCAGATCTCAAAGTTTCTTCAATGAAGAAGAAACTACTCCAAGAGCTGGACGTGTGGCACCTTTTTGGCTCTCTTCTAGTGTAGGACGTCCAAGGGGAAGATGGTTTCTTTTATAGAAAGTTTGTGGTAACCTTTCCCATAAAGTTATCTCCCCTATTTCTTAAAGATATCCTAAAAGGAAAGACTTATTTCCTTTTAGATACAATCCAATTAGAAAAGGAAACTTTAAGGAACTTCCCATGCAATTAGTAATCCTAGTTGTAGAACACTTACTAATTTAAGTTCCTAATCCAAAAAGAAAACTTTCTCATAGGAATACTAATCCAAAGAGGAGTCCAACTTCCCAAGTAGAGAGTCCTACTCAAAGTTGGAAACCTTAACCATGGATATCCCATTATGGATGCCTCACATATTAATGCACACCATGGCCCACATACGATTTATCTAGAGTTAAATTCATGTATGCCATCAAAGGCCTATTTGAATTTAAACTCAAAATTATTTTTCCACTAAAATAATTCATCCTTATGTTATCTAAACATTTTAGGAAACCATGCCAATCTTGGTAAGTGACTAGAGAAGGGACCAAAAGACATATTTGCCATTGGCTCCCAAAATGACCAAAATGTCCATGCTAAGCCCATAGCAACATTAAGACCATTTTAACCTTAACTCATTCCACTAAAGAGTTATGGTTGAACTCCAAGGACAAATATATAATATAATAAGCTCGTCATAAAATGACGGTTGTCTTCGACCTACTAAGTGTAATGACCTGAATGCCCCTCTATGTAACATCCATAATCGAGTCAGGTTATCACATGTACTATCAACCTTCCCGATTACATCTAAACCTTAGAACTTCATATCCTTAACATAATCATCATTCGAATATCATTCTCTTGATCCAGGGAGCAACCCACAAGTTCAATATCCATATGGAACATCCATATACTAAGATCTTAGATTTTGATGATTAATCGGATAATTCTAAGTGGACGATCATTCCATCATTAGATGGCATAGATTCTATATTGCATATGCACATCCCAACTAATCAAGTCCGAGTACCCAAAACACAGAGCTGTTGACCCATGAAAAGAATCTCACCCATAGTGAATTAAAGCACAAGAACTTGACTTCGTTAGTTCATCCACAAATGCTCAAGCTTAAGAGCACCGGTCACTCAGTAGCATGAGGTGACTTGATCTCTCTCTGTGATAGTACTATTTTAGAGATCACACCTACCAAGGTCCTGTTCAAAGCATTGCATATACACTAATGAGATGAATCTGGGAAAGCCCTCCCATGACTTAGGTAAGTCACCCTGAATACAGGAGAGTTTCTCATTATAACTTCTAACAAGATGAAGTGCCCAGCTCCATCTTTCAGTTATGAACAAATATGATGTTTCCAGTTTTCCATAAATTAGACCTATCTGTGCGTAGACACTACACACCTAATTCATTTACTACAAACAATGGGCCTTACACAACCATACATATATACATGTTTAAGCATAAAAGAGTATTTCCATTAAATAACCAGTAAATATCCAGTAACAAAAAATGGGAGTGCAGCTAGTGGGCTTTAGGGCATACACCAATCCCAACAGTTAGCACATATAAATCAAGTACAGGGTGGTCACACATTGGCTCACACGATTCTATCTAACGAATCCTCGCCACGTACTTAAGATTTCTAGTTTCTTTTAATTGCCTAAAACATGTCCCGCTATGATACCAGTCCTGTCGCGACCCCGGACCTGGGATTAGGGGAAAAAGCCAAGTCCGGGAATCAGGACGGTGATGATGCCGTGCCACGTGCATCTCTTAGGCTAAACCGCACATGGAATTAAAAGAACAATTATCAGTGCACGTGATTTCCCACAGGGTTCCGCGGTGAGGATTATCTTTACACATCATCTCACATACAACCATATCAAACACATTCTCAAGATTGCGGAAGCGTGTAGCAAATCATAATGATGTTATTCCATCCCATAAACGAGATTGACCTATTATTAACATGAGAAGATATCAGAATGAGCAATGATCATAAGCATAATTCCCTAAAAGTAAAGTTAAGTGTATTTACAAAAGATCAGTTGATTAATGCCCTAAAATAACGGTCAACAAAGACCATACAACCAAATGAGACCCAAAATAAAGATATCATAAGTTCCCAAAATGTGTCGTTCTCGAGGCAAGGCCGAATGTCTAAATGACATCGTCGGCTTGCCATTCAATCACCCGCTGCGGTTCACCGACCGCATCCTTAGGCTCCTCCTCAATGGCAATAAGCTCGGGACCTGAGTACAAAAATAATTGGATCAGACACGACGGTCTGGCAGGTGGGTGAAAAGATATTACAATAATAAAATAATGATATTTTGCAAGAGTTAGAAAGCTTGTATATAAATGAACTTCGTAAAAGAATAATATATCATTTAAAAGAAGTACATATGCAAATAAAACATGTAAGGTAACAAGGATTCGGGACTAACAAGGTGGCAACCACACAAAGCTACATCCTCTCTCACAAAAGTGATGAGAGCACATCGGGACATTGACCTCAGTCACACGAGGTGAGGAGAATCAACGACGTTGACCTTAGTCACACGAGGTGAGGAGAGTCAACGATTTTATATAATAAATACATATAATACTCTGTGGGACCACGGTAGCGAACCGGGTATATCGGGGCGAGGCGAGAACCATGTTGCAGCGGGTATAACAGAAGAGGGATATCCAAACCGGTGGATCAAACCGATAAGGTTATCCAAGCTTAGTGGTGCCGACTCATAGGAAACATGCGAAAATCAAAGCAAATAAATACACATAACGGGGCGGGGTACCCATAGGTATAAGACGCATAAAAATCGGGACGGATCTAAACAAATTAACAATATGGTAACACAATGCCCTCGGGTCAAGTGTACTCATGTATCATGGGTTGAAATCCCAAAATAGGAGTTTGGTTGAAAATCGAATACAAATAGTTTCCCACACATTTACAGGCTAAACAATGGGGTTCCTAGAATTGAATCAGTGTGAATAGGGTCCCGTATGTCGATCATGATGTAATTTTGGTACTCTTTAAGAGTTAGGGACATTCCGGGTCCTTATACACATTGGTCAATCTAGAAAGCCTCATGGAATCTCCATGATGAGGTACCTCCTCCCTCCGGACTTTGTGTAATGCCTTACAAGTCCTTAATTACATTGGGGCTCCAAACAATACCTCCCCACTACAACCCATCACAATTTACTCAATTCTTTCATGGGTTTAAATGCATCATTACAGGTTCAATGCCTTCAAATAAGAAGAGAAGGGATAGAGCTGAATTGGACTTGAGTATGGGCTCGAAATGAATCTGGAGAACAGTCCCATAATTCCCTTTATTTTGCAGTTCATCTCATTTCAGTCCGATCGATCGGACTCATTGGCCGATCGATCGGTCCTGAAACGTTCTCATTATTTATAATCCGATTGATCGGACCTGCTGAAAACACTCTCACTTATTTACAGTCCGATCGATCGGACCTGATGGGCGATCGATCGGTTCTGAAAACACTCTCAGTTATTTACAGTCCGATCGATCGGACCTGATGGGCGATCGATCGGTTCTGAAAACACTCTCAGTTATTTACAGTCCGATCGATCGGACCTGATGGGCGATCGATCGAACAGCGACGAATCTCAACCCATTTGGTTGAATTCCTCTCTTGTCCAACCTCTATCCATTTCCTTTCTTTCCCCTTCTTCCAATCATAACTTCATGAATATTTGGGCTCTTCCTTGACCTCTTTATCTCATCAAATCATCATTCAAAATCAATAGTACCAAACTATCAAGCATGATAAACCATTAAAACTATCAATGAAGATAAATCAAGATTTTGCATAAAACATGATAAACACATGATAATCATTTCATCCACTTGCCTTGGGTCCAATGCAAGTCAAATTGAGCTCTAATCACCTCTTAAGCCCACAATCAAACACCTATACAAAAACCCCCAAAAACCAACCCTAGAAAATCAAAATCCAAGCAAAACAAAACAAAATCTCCCAATAAACGAAATGGAGCTTCTCTAGGGCTAAACAAACCAGATTCTAAGACTTTTAGGAAGATCACTTACAAGGAAGTTCTTCAAAAAGCAAGGTGTTGTCCAAAGGAAGCCTTGGAGTGGGCGGTTTTCTTTGAAAATGGTGTCAAGATGAAGCCCTTGGGACGAGGAAGAAGATTGTAACCTCTATTTCTCCATTAGCACTAGCTTGGTGGAGGATAGAAGATGAAGAAGCAAGAAAAAGGCAAGGGAAAACCCTAGGGCTGGAAATCTCTTCTCCTTTTAGGGTTTTTGCCAGAAATGGAAAAATGAAGAAGAAGCTCTCTATATATAGTAAGTGGGAATGGGGCCCACAACTTAAAAGACTTTTCGGGCTCAAAACATGGCATTCGGGGCTTCAAACGACTTCGACGAAGAAGACAAAGTTGATCGGCGAAATTCTAGTTTCCAAAAAGTATATATTTTGTACATTTTGGTGACATTGAAATCGGTGTCCAGATTTTGGATAAAAAGACCATTTTGCCCTCAAATTGCAAAAAGTCTGGTTTAGGGCTCTCGAATGGGAACGATGTCAACATGAAAGTTGTAGGGATTAACAAGATAAGTCCAAATGGGGTTAAAAACACAATTTTTGGAAATCATTGGTAAACCCCCAATCTCACACAATTCGTAACAAGAACCCCCAAAGGGTCCCACAAGTAAAAAGGCTCTCCAAATTCCCAAAAGCTATTATAAAGGCTATTCTAATCCCCAAACTAATCCAAAAACCACTAAACACACTTAAAACTAAAACACAACTTAATTAACTCTAATCGAGGTCTCTCGGGTCGGGGTCTTACAGCCTCCGTCAACATGGTGTCATGTGGACAAGCATCAAAATCACCGAAGAAGAAGATCACTACTTCTTTCAAGGTGATAAACACAATCTAAGCGTCCGAGGAACTGGTTCCTTACCCGACACCAGACAGACAACCCATATGGGTACATCCCGATCTCCTGGAAGATGAAAACTGAGAGGTCGTGAAAACAAAGCCTACAACTCAACAGCGAAGGGAGGCTAGGAAACATCTCCTCAAGCTCAAACGGCAAGAGAAGACCCAGCCAAAACAAGAAGTCCAAGAACAGGCAGAGGCTTCCTCTACCGCTTCACTGGAGACAACAAAAACTGTCCCTTCCAGAGACTTCAAAGGGGGTAAGAAAATTCACTCTCAGTGATTTCATGCCACCTCAATTCAAAGAAGCCATATAGGGGGCATCATACTCTTGCAATTTGGTAGTTGGATTCTCCATTGATGGATACGAGTCCAGCGACACCGATGATGGATACGAGTCCAGTGACACCGACGAGTGGGAGGAGTCCCTTGAAATAGGAGAATATCTCTCCAATGAAGAATTGGTTCCTGAGACTCATCTTATGCCAGTAATCTGGTATAACCCCCTACAGCCACAAGGATCCTGGTCTGATGATGAAGAAGACCAAGAGGCTGTACAAGAAAATGCTGCTGAACTAGCACCCGTCATTGCTCCAGTGGAAATCAACTATGTTGAGCCACAAAGAGCTGATGAAGAAGAAGATTTGGCTCCCATGCCTGATCTTGAAGATTACGCAAGGATCTTGTAGCGTCTCGCTCTAGAACAAGAGCAAGAACGCGTCAACAAGCTTCCTCGCAATCCAGAGCCTGAAGTCCCTGAAGACCATAAGGTACATCCTCCCTTAACTCCTGAAAATGGAGAAAATTGCTGGATAGACGATCCTCTTACATCGGAGGATGAGTCTGACTCCGATCAGGCAACGTCTCCTGTTAGAGCTTCCTATAATGTGATAGTTCGGGATTATAGCTATTCCGAATCATCATCTGACGAGATCACTTACACTCCGACGACGCCTAGCAATGTATCCTCTGGAGCCACCTCATCTCACGTGACTTTCACAGAGATGACACCCTCTCAGGTTTTTTCTCTTAAAACTGTGACTTCAAAGCTCACACCCTTCCTGACTGAAGAATCCCCAACTATTGATGCTTGGGATGATGAATTGGTCAACGAATAAGAAAGGTTGCTGGATGCTGTTCAGGACTTGTTCCCGAAAAATGCTCCATGCAACACAATCACTGAGGATGGCAACTCTACTACAGATACATCCTCAGCAAATGAAAAATGACAGCCTCTTGATCCTGAAGAAAATCTTCCAAACGAAGACCCTTCTCAAGAAGCTCTCGAAGTTGGTAGAGGCACCCGCTCTGGCCGGGACAACCACAAGAATTACAACCAATTTTCCTTTACGTATGTAAATCCTTCGGGAAAAGATGTTGTAAGCGCCCCTAGAGGCAACAATGATGAACATACGGCCCTAAGGAGGCTTTCAAGTATGACTTGATTGAACATTTCAAGCACATACCTGCCTTGCATACCACGCCCTTGGCACTTGTTTCAGTCCATAAAGAGCCTTTTTCAACTTGCACACTAGGTCTGAATTTTTGCTAATGAAAAAACCATCAGGTTGCTCAATGTAGACCTCTTCTTCAAGTAATCCATTCAAGAAAGCTGACTTTACGTCCATCTGAAATACCTTGAAGGTTTTGTATGCAGCCAATGCAAGAAACATACGAATGGCTTCCAGACGAGCCACCGGTGCAAAGGTCTCTTCAAAATCTATGCCTTCAACTTGAGCATAGCCTTTACAAACCAACCTTGCTTTGTTTCTTATGACCTGACCATCTTCATTCAGCTTATTCTGAAAGACCCATTTAGTACCAATAACATTCTTATCAGTAGGTCTAGGAACTAGTTCCCATGTGGAGTTCTTCTCAATTTGCTCGAACTCCTCATGCATAGCTTTCAACCAACTTTCATCGAGACTGACTTCAGCCACAGTCTTGGTTTCAATGGTGGACACAAGTGAATAATTACTAACTACACTTTGTCTAGTTTGAACACCGGCCTTAGGATCTCCAATGATTTGATCCTTAAGGTGTTGCTCTACCCAAGTCCTATGTTTAATGGGAGAGGCGACTTCTAAACCGTCCCTTGATGCATTGGATTCAGACCTTTCATTCTCTGATTCAGAGAGGTTTTCATAAATTGTGCTTCCTTCACTAGAAATAGGCATGGATTCATGATGTTCAACAATTCTAACATCAGCACTTTCTATGATCTTTCCGGTCCTTTTGTTAAGACACCGGTAAGCCTTACTAGAGGAGTAACCCAGAAATATACCTTCATCAGCTCTTTCTTCGAATTTGCCCGGATTTTGTTCGAGCCGCTTGATATAACACTTGCTACCGAAGACTCTGAAGTCCTTGACTGTTGCTTTTCTCCCAAACCATAGCTCATAGGGAGTTTTGTCTTCATGTGGCCTGATCAAGCATCGATTCTGAATGTATATAGCCGTATGAATTACCTCCTTCAAATATTTGTCAACCAGCTTGCTTTCACTTAGCATTGTGCGAGCCATCTCTTGCACGGTGTGATTTTTCCGTTCCACAACTCCATTTTGCTGTGGAGTTCTAGGGGCTGAGTATTGTCTTTGAATGCCTTGGTGTTCACAATACTTAGTGAACTCTTCAGATGTGAACTCGCCTCCACGATCAGACCTTAAAATCTTGATACGTTTTTCAATTAGATTTTCAACTTGTGCTTTAAACACTTTAAAACAATCAAGTGCTTGATGTTTATGCTTAAGAAACAATACCCATGTCATACGAGTATAATCATCAATGCATAACATGAAATACTTATCTCCATTGGTGCTTTGAGTTCGCATCGGTCCACAGAGATCAGTGTGCACTAGCTCAAGAGGTTTCTTTGAATGATGCTCCTTTGACTTGAACATTACCCTCGTTTGCTTTCCCTTTAGGCAAGAGTCGCAAATGGGGTTGAAAGGCTTTTCAACTGTAGACATACCTCTTACAGCCTTTGAATTGCAAATCTTCGACATGTTATCAAAGCTTAGATGCCCGAGGCGTTTGTGCCACAACTAACTTTCCTCTGTCCAACTCATCAAGTAAGTCTTTTCAGCTCCATCTGACAATGTATAGAGATTTCCAGCAGTCCTAGATACAGTAGCCACTGTTTTGTCGTTGCTACCCTTCTTGATAGCAAACTCATTCTTTGTGAAGACAACTTCGTGGCCCTTGTCACAGATCTGGCTCACACTTAGCAAGTTGTGTCTTAGTCCATACACATATAAGACTTCTTCTGATCTGATCTTATTTGCCATTAGCTGAACAACACCTTTTCCACAGATTTTGGCACCATCATTGTTACCAAACTTCACTGATCCGCCTTCATAGTGCTGTAATTTGATGAATTTATCCTTATCACCTGTCATATGGCTTGAACAGCCACTATCAAGGACCCATGGTGCTGCCTTCTTTTGTACATTGAATGCCATTTGCACAATGAGCGATTCCTTGGAATTTTCTGCACTTTTCTTTGCCCTCCAAGCCTTGACTAACTTGGATTTCTTTTCAACCTGAAATTGGTTAGCAATAGGCAACCTACAATCCCTAGCCAAGTGTCCATAATTATAACACTTATGGCACTCAATTTTGTGGCCGTTTAGGATTGAGAAAGGGTTCCTAGTCACTAATGGACTATTTCTAACATAGAATCTACAATCAGCTCTTTTATGTCCATATCTATTACAATGAAAGCAATAACCATAGAATCTGAACATTCTTCCTTTCTTAGGTGGCTGGTTAAACTCCACAAACCTTTTCTTATTGACCGTCTCAATACTAGGCTGAATTTGAAGCTTTGTAGCCTTGAGAGGTATAGCACTTTGTTTCATAAACAAAGAAGGTGCAGCCTTATAGGACTCTCCGGTCTCAAATCCAATACCAAATTTATTGTGGAAGGGCTTTTGAACTTTCAGAATTTCATTGAGTTTCATTGTCCCTTCAATCGCTTGGAGCGCTTTGAGTTTTTGGCTACTTTCCAAGTTTTCAGCCTTTGCTCTAGCAATTTCAGTTTCAAGTTTCATTGCCTCTTCCTTTTTGATACTTATTTGATTTTCAAGGACTTCCACCATTCTTTTATATTCTTCAACTTGAGTTTTCAAAGCAATAACTGAACTTTCAGATTCATGAAGAAGTTTCAGATTTTTCTCACTTGTTTTACGTTCCATGCTAAGCTCCTCAAGTGCAGCAATGAGTTCTTCTTCAAGATTGATCTCAGCCTCCTCTTCCTCTTCCAGCTCTTGCTCCTCTTCTTCTTCAACAGTAACCATGAAGAGAGCTTCAGCTGATTCATCATCGTCCGAAGTTTCAGACGTGCTGTCATCTTGTTGACTTATAAAGTTTTTTGCTTTGCCCCTTTTTCTGAAATTTTTCTTCCCTTTACTCTTATCAGCATAAGAGTCATTATCATTGTCTTCTTTCAGCGGACACTTCGCAGCAAAGTGACCAACACCTCCACAATTGAAGCATTTAAAGGGTAGCTTCCCTTTGTACTTTCCATTGCTTCCTTTCTTCAGCTTTCTAACAAGTTGAGCCTCAAGCTCATCATCCTCAGTATCAGCATCATGACCAGCAATCTCTTTCCCCTTTTTATGAGCTTTGAAGGCCGCTTCTCTATCAGATGAGGACGTCTTGCCTATGCGCATCTCGTAGGCAGTGAGTGAACCATGCAATTCATCCATGGTGAAAGCATTCAGATCCTTAGCTTCTTCAATGGCAGAGACTTTGGAATCAAACCGGGAAAGAAGAGATCTTAGAACCTTTTTGACGATGACTGGTTCCTTAATCTCCTCCCCTAGTCCACGAATGTCATTCGTGACTTCATTCACTCGTTGCAAGTAAGAGTCAACATTCTCGCTTTCCTCCATGCGAAGAGACTCGAATTGAGAGCGATGAGTTTGCAACTTTGCCTCTTTAAGCTTCTCATCACCTTCATGAATGCTTTGCTACTTGTCCCATATTCCCTTGGCTGTTTTGCATGCAATAACTTTGACCAGCTCGCTGTCCACAAGGCCACTAAAGAGTGCATTCTGCGCCTTGGAGTCGTTGTCTGCTAACTTCTTCATTGCAGCATCAGTGGGTACGATGGCAGTATTTTAACCGACTCTAACAGCCTCCCAGACATCATAGCCAAGTGATTTGATGAAGGCCTGCATTCTGATCTTCCAGAAGGAGTAATTAGAACCATCAAACAAAGGTGCTTTCATATTTCCTGTATTAGATGCCATGTGATTTGACAAGAGATCACCCTCAGCATGTTAAGCTTATCAAGGGAACTTGGCTCTGATACCAATTGTTGGATATCGCGATCACTGAGAGGGGGGGGGGGGGGTGAATCAATGATTTCTTAAAAACCAGGTCCAATTTCAACAACGAAAGATCAAATCACACACAAGTGTTAGACCCTAAGTATTTGCAATTTGATGTCTTGCATTTGCATAACAGTCATATCATTAGGTTCATTTCCATTCCGCGTATTTCTTTTTGAAAATCATCTTTTAACTCAACCTACTCATGTCTTGATTTAAAACTTCTTTGTGGTTGATTTGAACCTTGAATTTAATCATGTTTTTCTTAATGAAAACAATGCAAAAGGACACCCTTCAAATCTGAGCTTTTAATCATGTCAAAAAGTTCATTTCTCAAAACTTCAGATATTCAGAAAATTGACCTGACCAGTCTGTCGGTCAAGCCATCGGTCCCCATCGGTCGACCCACAAGTGGATCAAGGTGAACCGATAACTCCATCGGTTCTCATCGGTCAGCCTATCGGCTCACATCGGTCCACCGATAGTGCATAAAATCTCAGACCGAGACTCATCGGTTCCAAAAACAGACAGCACCTTTTTTGATGATTAGTGTGCTATCGGCTCGGCTGTCGGTTCCTCATCGGTCAACCGATGAAGGCCGGTCAACCGACGAATGCAAAAGGGTCAGGAGAACTTTAAAAAAATATGACCGTTGCATATGACCGTTGAGCCGTCGGTCAACCGACAGCTAGTTATCGGTTGACCGACAGACATCCGTTGAACCACTTTTTCTATAAAAAGCAAGTTCATTCCAAGAGAAAAGATGATGAGAATAGAGGCCATTGTTGGTGTTTTTGATGCCTAAGCAAAAGGAATGAACTAAGGAAGCTTGTGTGGTCAAAAGGAAAGGCTAAAGCTTGATCTCAAGAATTTAAACTCTAGTAAGCTTTAATTTCCTTACTCATATGTTTTATGCTTTGTCTAAACTATTGGTAAATGTTTTTAAGCATATAAACTATGATGTGTTGAATCCTCTACTTCCTTAATCTTTTGATTTAAGTCATAGGATTCTTCACCTTGATTTCAAAACAAGTTTGTTTTATAAACTTTGTTAATCATGCACTGTCAAAATCTTTGATTTCTTTTATGTCATGATCCATTAACATGTTTTGAATCTTTCCTTGTTGTTTTCATTCATTTAAACCTTTGTTGAATTAATTTGGTTTTGAAAACAACATTGCACATGCATCACATGTTTTAGACTACATTGTTTCATACAACTTGTGAACCCTTGTTTTTCATATCTTCTACAAGTTTGTGTTTGGTACATGTGATTTGCATATTACTTCAATCATACCTTTTTATGTGCATTAATCTTTTAAATGGTTTTAGCATAATTTGATTAAGGCTTAATTTTATCTTGATTGAAGTTCTACACACACACACCTCATAAGCATTCATCTTTGTAATTCTTAGTGTGTTTGTGTGAGTTGATTTACAATTTCACATCCGCCTATCTTAGAGGCAAATTTATTAAGCTTAATTGTAATCTCTTAGAGTGTTTTGTGAAAACACTTTCTTTGAGAGAAATCATTTGATTGTAAGGTTATTGCTTAGCCATATAAAAGCATTGTGTAAGGGTTGTTGTTTAGCCTAGAAAAACATCATTGTAAAGGTTATTGCTTATCCTTGGAAAGCATATTGTAGAGGTTATTGCTTAGCCTTTTGAAAAGCACAATAGTGGAAATCCGGTGGGGTGTTGGATACACAAGCCGGTAGTGGATGTAGGCATTGAGGCCGAACCACTATAAATCCTTGTGTTATGGTGATTGGGTTGTGGTGATTGATTTGTCTCTTTTCCGCATCTATTGTCATAATCATTACATGTGACTGGTTTATTTTAAAGAAATTAAAATTGGTCATAATTAGTCAACAAGTGTAGATCACCCTATTCACCCCCCCCCCCCCCACTCTAGGGTTAAGATCCCGGACTTTCAACAAGGACAACAGATTTAACGTGGTTCACCAAAAGGCTACGTCCACGGTTCAAAGACTGTCCGAACACCGATCCGGAATAGGTCTGAATCTATTTAGTCGCACCAACGACAAAGAGCACCAACCCTTGAGTTTCAGATAGACCCACTATCTAGGAAGCACCTACTCCCTTTCCAAGATGTCTGCACCCACAGACAGGATCACCAAATGCCCAACACCAAGCACCCACTTGATGTTTTACAGAATAAAAGTTTAGAACTTTTTACAGCCCTTCCCCTCTACAATCTCTCTCTCTCAATCCCTTACAAATTGAAATTTAAAGCATAAACAGAGAGACACTTACCTACGGACGAATCATCATCATCTTCATGAGCACATTCTCGTCCACACTTGCTGTAGAAACGTGCAACACAGCAACCCCAGCAACACCTTCTTCTCACCATCACCCTTCTCTCAAAATCTCTCTTATTTTCAGATCCTAAAAAATTGGATCTCTAGCCAATAGAGGAAATTGCTCACAACAAAAAGATAGGAGGAATATCTTTTTGGCTTTCTTGCCAAGCAAAAGAACCCAACATGAAATATATCTCCCAATTTCTTGCGAAGATAATCGAAGACTTCCTTTGGGAGTGGCTTTGTGAAGATATCAGCCACTTGCTCAGTGGTTGGAACGTATTCCAACTTTACCACTCCAGCAGTAACCTTTTCTTTGAGAAAGTGATAGCGGATTGCAACATGCTTCGTTCGAGAGTGCTGAACAGGATTCTTAGAGATGTGAATTGCACTCGTGTTGTCACATAGGATCGGCGTAGGATCAGTTGTCTGAACTCCTAGATCAGAGAGCATTTGCCGCATCCACAGCACTTGCGTACAAAAGTTGCCGCTGCAATATATTCTGCTTCCGCTGTCGAAAGAGATACTGAATCTTGCTTCTTACTGTGCCATGCCACCAACCTTTCACCGAGATAGAATGCACCACCGCTTGTACTCTTGCGATCATCTATACATCCAGCCCAATCGGCAGAGTATGCAACAATAGTGAAGGATTTGCCTTTGGGATACCAGATACCAAGCTCCATAGTACCTTTCAGATATCGAAAGATCCTTTTTACTACTGCAAGGTGCGTCTCAGTTGGTGATGCGTGAAATCGAGCCACCATACATACTGCTTGTAGAAGATCCGGTCTTGTAGCAGTCAAGTAAAGCAAGCTTCCTATCATAGAACGATAGGTGGTGTGATCAACGGACGAAACCTTATCATCTTTGCTTAGCTTTGTGTTCGTTGACATTGGTGTGCTCACTGGCTTGCTGTCTTCCATGTTAAAACGCTTCAGCATTTCCTTGATGTACTTCATCTGTGATATGAAGATACCATGTTTCAGCTGCTGAACTTACAAACCAAGAAAGAACTTCAGTTCTCCAAGCATTGACATCTCAAATTCTTTCTTCATCTCTTCAACAAAATTCCTGCACAATTCTTCATCATTTCCGCCAAAGATTATGTCATCGACATAAACAAAAACAACCACATGTTTGCTTAACTCTGTTTTGACATAAAGATTGCTATCAACCAGTCCTTTTCCAAAGCTGATCTTGCGGAGATAGAGGTCCAGCCTTGCATACCACGCCCTTGGCGCTTGTTTCAGTCCATAAAGAGCCTTTTTCAACTTGCACACTAGGTCTGAATTTTTGCTAATGAAAAAACCATCAGGTTGCTCAATGTA
Source organism: Litsea cubeba (assembly GCA_012931725.1). NCBI lineage: Eukaryota > Viridiplantae > Streptophyta > Magnoliopsida > Laurales > Lauraceae > Litsea > Litsea cubeba. The sequence continues at coordinate 77,265,361 of CM022944.1, read as the reverse complement.
GACCTTTTCTTCAAGTAATCCATTCAAGAAAGCTGACTTTATGTCCATCTGAAATACCTTGAAGGTTTTGTATGCAGCCAATGCAAGAAACATACGAATGGCTTCCAGACGAGCCACCGGTGCAAAGGTCTCTTCAAAATCTATGACTTCAACTTGAGCATAGCCTTTACAAACCAACCTTGCTTTGTTTCTTATGACCTGACCATCTACATTTAGCTTATTCTGAAAGACCCATTTAGTACCAATAACATTCTTATCAGTAGGTCTAGGAACTAGTTCCCATGTGGAGTTCTTCTCAATTTGCTCCAACTCCTCATGCATAGCTTTCAACCAACTTTCATCGAGACTGGCTTCAGCTACAGTCTTGGGTTCAATGGTGGACACAAGTGAATAATTACTAACTACACTTTGTCTAGTTTGAACACCGACCTTAGGATCTCCAATGATTTGATCCTTAGGGTGTTGCTCTACCCAAGTCCTATGTTTAATAGGAGAGGCGACTTCTGAACCGTCCCTTGATGCATTGGATTCAGACCTTTCATTCTCTGATTCAGAGAGGTTTTCATAAATTGTGCTTCCTTCACTAGAAATAGGCATGGATTCATGATGTTCAGCAATTCTAACATCAGCACTTTCTATGATCTTTCTGGTCCTTTTGTTAAGACACCGGTAAGCCTTACTAGAGGAGGAGTAACCCAGAAATATACGTTCATCAGCTCTCTTTCTTCGAATTTGCCCGGATTTTGTTCGAGCCGCTTGATATAACACTTGCTACCGAAGACTCTGAAGTGCTTGACTGTTGCTTTTCTCCCAAACCATAGCTCATAGGGAGTTTTGTCTTCATGTGGCCTGATCAAGCATCGATTCTGAATGTATACAGCCGTATGAATTGCTCCTTCTAATATTTGTCAGCCAGCTTGCTTTCAGTTAGCATTGTGCGAGCCATCTCTTGCACGGTGCGATTTTTCCGTTCCACAACTCCATTTTGCTGTGGAGTTCTAGGGGCTGAGTATTGTCTTTGAATGCCTTGGTGTTCACAATACTTAGTGAACTCTTCAGATGTGAACTCGCCTCCACGATCAGACCTTAAAATCTTGATACGTTTTTCAATTAGATTTTCAACTTGTGCTTTAAACACTTTAAAACGATCAAGTGCTTGATGTTTATGCTTAAGAAACAATACCCATGTCATACGAGTATAATCATCAATGCATAACATGAAATACTTATCTCCATTGGTGCTTTGAGTTCGCATCGGTCCACAGAGATCAATGTGCACTAGCTCAAGAGGTTTCTTTGAATGATGCTCCTTTGACTTGAACATTACCCTCGTTTGCTTTCCCTTTTGGCAAGAGTCGCAAATGGGGTTGGAAGGCTTTTCAACTGTAGACATACCTCTTACAGCCTTTGAATTGCAAATCTTTGACATGTTATCAAAGCTTAGATGCCCGAGGCGTTTGTGCCACAACCAACTTTCCTCTGTCCGACTCATCAAGCAAGTCTTTTCAGCTCCATCTGACAATGTATAGAGATTTCCAGCAGTCCTAGATCCAGTAGCCACTATTTTGCCGTTGCTACACTTCTTGATAGCAAACTCATTCTTTGTGAAGACAACTTCGTGGCCCTTTTCACAGATCTTGTTCACACTTAGCAAGTTGTGTCTCAGTCCAGACACATATAAGACTTCTTCTGATCTGATCTTGTTTGCCATTAGCTGAACAACACCTTTTCCGCAGATTTTGGCACCATCATTGTTACCAAACTTCACTGATCCGCCTTCATAGTGCTGTAATTTGATGAATTTATCCTTATCACCTGTCATATGGCTTGAACAGCCACTATCAAGGACCCATGGTGCTGCCTTCTTTTGTGCATTGAATGCCATTTGCACAATGAGCGATTCCTTGAAATTTTCTGCACTTTTCTTTGCCCTCCAAGCCTTGACTAACTTGGATTTCTTTTCAACCTGAAATTGGTTAGCAGTAGGCAACCTACAATCCCTAGCCAAGTGTCCATAATTATAACACTTATGGCACTCAATTTTGTGGCCGTTTAGGATTGAGAAAGGGTTCCTAGTCACTAATGGACTGTTTCTAACATAGAATCTACAATCAGCTCTTTTATCTCCATATCTATTACAATGAAAGCAATAACCATAGAATCTGAACATTCTTCCTTTCTTAGGTGGCTGGTTAAACTCCACAAACCTTTTCTTATTGACCATCTCAATACTAGGCTGAATTTGAATCTTTGTAGCCTTGAGAGGTATAGCACTTTGTTTCATAAACAAAGAAGGTGCAGCCTTAGAGGACTCTCCGGTCTCAAATCCAATACCAAATTTATTGTGGAAGGGCTTTTGAACTTTCAGAATTTCATTGAGTTTCATTGTCCCTTCAATCGCTTGGAGCGCTTTGAGTTTTTGGCTACTTTCCAAGTTTTCAGCCTTTGCTCTAGCGATTTTAGTTTCAAGTTTCATAGCCTCTTCCTTTTTGATACTTATTTGATTTTCAAGGACTTCCACCATTCTTTTATATTCTTCAACTTGAGTTTTCAAAGCAATAACTGAACTTTCAGATTCATGAAGAAGTTTCAGATTTTTCTTACTTGTTTTACGTTCCATGCTAAGCTCCTCAAGTGCAGCAATGAGTTCTTCTTCAAGATTGATCTCAGCCTTCTCTTCCTCTTCCAGCTCTTGCTCCTCTTCTTCTTCAACAGTAACCATGAAGATAGCTTCAGCTGATCCATCATCGTCTGAAGTTTCAGACGTGCTGTCATCTTGTTGACTTACAAAGTTTTTTGCTTTGCCCCTTTTTCTGAAATTTTTCTTCCCTTTACTCTTATCAGCATAAGAGTCATTATCATTGTCTTCTTTCAGCGGACACTTCGCAGCAAAGTGACCAACACCTCCACAATTGAAGCATTTAAAGGGTAGCTTCCCTTTGTACTTTCCATTGCTTCCTTTCTTCAGCTTTCTAACAAGTTGAGCCTCAAGCTCATCATCCTTAGTATCAGCATCATGACCAGCAATCTCTTTCCCCTTTTTCTGAGCTTTGAAGGCCGCTTCTCTATCAGATGAGGATGTCTTGCCTATGCGCATCTTGTAGGTAGTGAGTGAACCATGCAATTCATCCATGGTGAAAGCATTTAGATCCTTAGCTTCTTCAATGGCAGAGACTTTGGAATCAAACCGGGAAATAAGAGATCTTAGAACCTTTTTGACGATGACTGGTTCCTTAATCTCCTCCCCTAGTCCACGAATGTCATTCGTGACTTCATTCACTCGTTGCAAGTAAGAGTCAACATTCTCGCTTTCCTCCATGCGAAGAGACTCGAATTGAGAGCGATGAGTTTGCAACTTTGCCTCTTTAATCTTCTCATCACCTTCATGAATACTTTGCAACTTGTCCCATATTCCCTTGGCTGTTTTGCATGCAATAACTTTGACCAGCTCGCTATCCACAAGGCCACTAAAGAGTGCATTCTGCGCCTTGGAGTCATTGTCTGCTAACTTCTTCGTTGCAGCATCAATGGGTACGATGGCAGCATTGTAACCGACTCTGACAGCCTCCCAGACATCATAGCCAAGTGATTTGATGAAGGCCTGCATTCTGATCTTCCAGAAGGAGTAATTAGAACCATCAAACAAAGGTGCTTTCATATTCCCTGTATTAGATGCCATGTGATTTGACAAGAGATCACCCTCAGCGTGTTAAGCTTATCAAGGGAACTTGGCTCTGATACCAATTGTTGGATATCACGATCACTGAGAGGGGGGGGGGTGAATCAGTGATTTCTTAAAAACCAGGTCCAATTTCAATAACAAAAGATCAAATCACACACAAGGACAACAGATTTAACGTGGTTCACCAAAAGGCTACGTCCACGATTCAAAGACTATCCGAACACCGATCCGGAATAGGTCTGAATCTATTTAGTCGCACCAACCCTTGAGTTTCAGATAGCACCCACTATCTAGGAAGCACCTACTCCCTTTCCAAGATGTCTGCACCCACAAACAGGATCACCAAATCCCCAACACCAAGCACCCACTTGATGTTTTACAGAATAAAAGTTTAGAACTTTTTACAGCCCTTCCCCTCTACAATCTCTCTCTCTCTCAATCCCTTACAAATTGAAATTTAAAGCATAAACAGAGAGACACTTATCTATGGACGAATCATCATCACCTTCATGAGCACATTCTCGTCCACACTTGCTGTAGAAACGTGCAACACAGCAACCCCAGCAGCACCTTCTTCTCACCATCACCCTTCTCTCAAAATCTCTCTTATTTTCAAATCCTAAAAAATTGGATCTCTAGCCAATAGAGGAAATTGCTCACAACAAAAAGATAGGAGGAATATCTTTTTGGCTTTCTTGCCAAGCAAAAGAACCCAACATGAAATTTCTCGTTTTGGCTAGGCTGACTTACCATTGGGGTCAGATGAATATGATGGGCCATCTGCTTATTACTATCCAGCACATAATGGGACCCATAGCAACCTACCCAGAAGATATATTAATCTCGCAGTGCAGAAAAACTGCAAAATATATCTCCACTAAAAAATTCATAACTTCCTCTTCTGAGCTTGAAATGACATGATTCTTGAGCCAAATGAAAGATATCAGAGGGCTACAACTTTCATGTTTTGAGATTTAACCCAGATTGACTGGAAGGTAGAGTAAAAACACCTTGAAGCTGACTAGTTAAGGAAAACAGCAACCTGAGAGAGATAGAGTTGTCCCGCTGTCCGGGCCATTACTTTAAAACCTAAAGTCAGATCAACCCGATTCCAAAACCAAAAATCAAGTCCTCTCACTGATGCACAAAAGTCATGTTGACCACTTTTTAATCCAGATGTTAGATGTGAAGATATAAGCACAACAACAGTTGGTTCATAGCTGTGTTGTTGTACTTCACCACACTTGTTTGCAATGTTTGTGACAATGTGTTGACTGTAATTCCAACACATAATCATGCTGGACACTTCATCAAAACTCTCCATAGTATCTCAAATTATAACAGGTGCAACATATCAGAGGGCTATGATGAAGATATTCCAAGATATGCAGCACAAGACGATCGAATGTTACGTTGATGACCTCGCCGTCCAAAGTAAAAGAAAAGAAGATCATCTCGAAGACCTTCGAGAAGTCTTCCTCCGACTTCGCAGACACAAACTGCGAATGAATCCTTTGAAATGCTTCTTCGGCGTCTCGTCGGGTAAGCTCCTCGGATTCTTAGTTCGGAAAGCTGGAATAGAGCTTGACTCCATAAAAGTCAAAGCTATTCTAGAAATGCCCTCTCCAAGAACCTTGAGAGAACTCAAATGGATTCAAGGGAGATTGGCCTACATCAGACGGTTCATCTCCAATCTTTCGGAGAAATGCCGCCCATTCTCCCGATTGATGAAAAAAGGTGTAAACTTTGTCTGGGATGCTGACTGTGAAGCTGCATTCCAAGGTATCAAGTCATACCTGACCAAACCTTCAGTGTTAGCTGCTCCTACCACTGAAAAACCATTCATCTTGTACACAAGAGCCCTTGATCACTCTCTGGGCGCTCTACTTGCACAAGAAAATGATGAAAGAAAAGAAGCTACTCTATACTACCTCAGCCGCATGCTAGTAGGTGCAGAGCATCGCTACTCTCCAGTTGAAAAAGAATGCCTTGCAGTGATGTTCGCCATACAGAAGCTGCGTACTACTTGCTTTCCAACACAGTCTACCTGGTCTCGATGATCAACCTCTTGAAGGTCCTTGTCACAAAAGTAGGTTCTCTCAATGCCCGACTGGCAAAATGGTCCATCATTCTGTCACAATTTGATATTAGGTATGTACCACAAAAGGCAATCAAAGGGCAAGCTCTAGTGGACTTTCTCGCAGAGTGTCCATTGCCTAAAGATTCTCCACTAAGAGATGATCTCCCAGACGAACCAGTCTACAATGTGGAGACTTTCTCACAAAATGCCTCATGGAACATGTACTCTGACGGTGCAACCAGGAGAAATGAAAAAAGACAACTGATCTCGGGAGTTGGCATTCTCTTTGTTAGCCCCGACAAATACATGATTCCACATGCTTTCTCACTACTAGAACCATGCACAAACAATGCAGCTGAATATCAAGCTCTGATCCTAGGATTGGAACTCACCATCGAATCTGGTATCACCATGCTGGGAATCTTTGGAGACTCTCAACTGGTCGTCAACCAGATGAACTAGAAATTTGAAGTCAGGAAGCCTGATCTACTGCCTTACTACAACAAGGCACAGTTGCTTCTGCAAAAGTTTGACATCTGTCACATCACCCACATTCATAGAGGTGAAAACATACGTGCAGATGCCCTGGCCGGACTTGCCGCATCTATGGAAATCCATCAAGGGGAAAACATGCAAATCACAGTATGCGAAAGAAGAATCCTTCCTCGTCTCAACACACACCAAGCAGTTGCTGAAAGCCACCGAGTGGTTGGAAGTCGGATCTCTATCCTTCAACCTTCAATCGGCGACTGGAGGGACCCGTTCATTGATTACACTATGTTCGGAATCCTACCTAAAGATCCAAAAGAATGGGTAAGCATCCAAATGTGAACCCTAAGCTTTCATTTGGATATTCCTTCAAAAATCCTTTACAGGAAACCCTTTAACGAAGTACTTCTCTCCTGCTTGTCACAACAAGAGGTTAAAAAAACACTCAAAGAAGTTCATGCTGGTCTTTGTAGAGCTCATCAGGCTGGTCCCAAGCTCTATGATCAGATAAAAAGGTTAGATTATTATTGGCCTACCATGGTAGCTCACGCAATGCAATTTGCTAAGCGCTGCCAACAATGCCAAGTTCATGGAGATTACATTCATATGCCTCCAGAATGGCTACATCCTACAGCGATTTCATGGCCTTTCGAAGCCTGGGGTATGGACATCATAGGTCCTATTTCTCCCCCTTCGAGCAAAGGTCATCGCTTCATCTTCGCCGCTACGGATTATTTCTCCAAGTGGTCAGAAGCATTTGCGTTTGACGAAATGAAGACCTCATAAGTCCTTCAGTTCCTGCGCAGCAACATCATTTGTCGTTTCGGCATACCCAAAAGATTCGTCCATGATAACGGACCACAATTCCGGGATCATCGATTCTACAGGTTTTGCGACAAATACAAAATCCAAAGCTGTCCTTCAACTCCATACAATCTGGCAGCAAATGGATTAGTAGAAGCTTTCAACAAGACACTCTGCAAAATCCTCAAGAAAATGGTCTCTAGTCACAAAAGAGACTGGAGCGACAAACTGTCTGAAGCTTTGTTGGCCTATCGAACCACCGTTCGAGGACCAACCCATAGCACACCATTCTCCTTGGTCTATGGATGCGAAGCTGTCGTACCCTTGGAAGTACAAATTCCTTCCTTGAGGGTTTCTTTGCAAAATGACTTGACTCAAGAAAGCAATGTCAAATTGCAACTCCATGAGCTAGACAATCTCGATGAGAGATGGCTCGAAGCTCGACAAAGCATTGAACTTTACCAAGCACGTATGGCAGGATCTTTTGACAAAAAGGTCAGGCAACGCGCCTACAAAAAGGGTGACTTGGTTATTGCGGTAAAAAGACCGATGGTCTTCGCTCACAAGTCCAAAGGCAAATTTGAGCCAAAATGGGAAGGACCCTACGTCATCGACAAGGTTTTCTCCAATGGCGCATACGCACTCCTAAACATAGAGGGTGACAGATGTATGATGCCCATCAATGGTAAGTTCTTAAAGCGGTACTACCTTGAAGACTTACCCAACTGGATAAGAGTAATGCCTGTATGGCCAAAACCGGTTTCCAGGTACATGCTTGTCAAACCCACTCTTTTTAGAATTTTCATATCAAATGTTGAAAGTTCTAGAAATTCAAACAATTCTTACTTTCATCGTTTCATTGTTCAAAAATCCAAGTTTAGGAGCCTCTCCCTAACTTGACCAAAATTTTCAACCCTTGAACCCAAAATTCATGGTTTGAAACAAAATCCGGATTCAGGGATTTTCACCCAAGTCCACCCTACCTTTTACCGCCTAAATGGTTTTAGGTCAAAACTTATGACCCTCGTGTCTTTAAACAAAAAAAAAGGTTTTTCAAAAAACCGCAGTGAAGCGACGCTTAGTCGATACTCGCACAAATCGAAGCATGCGAACCATGTTCGACACTTCCAAAATCGCAGGAAAGTGACATTTGGTCGATTCTTGCAAAATCCCAAAAAAATGTGGATACGCAACATTTAAGTTGATATCCACAACCCAAATTTTAAAGTTTCAAAAAAACCAAAAAACCGTGGAGACGCAACATTTCAGTTGATATCCACAACCAAAATTTCAAAGGTTCAGAAAAACCTAAAAACCATGGAGACGCAACATTTCAGTTGATATCCACAACCCAAATTTCAAGAAACCGTGGAGATGCAACATTTCAGTTGATATCCACAACCCAAATTTCAAAGGTTAAAAAAAAAACCAAGAAATCATGGAGATGCAACATTGCAGTTGATATCCATAACTCAAAGGTTCGAGAAAACCGCAAATTTCAAAAATCGTTGGGAAACGACATCAAGTTAGTACCCGCAAAATCAAAATTTTTGAAAGGCAAGGATGCGACATTCCATCGATACTTGCAAGACGATTCAACAGGGAGGCGACTTTTAGTCTATACTTGCATTTTTGAAAACCAAAACCGGCTATAAATGCCACCAAAATAAGCTATAAATGCCACCAAAACAGGCTATAAATGCCACAAACCAGCTATCAATGCCACAAAACAAAACCTGCTATCAATGCCACAAACCAAAAACTTGGCTTTCAAAAAACCCGGCTATTAATGCCACAAACTCGGCTATCAATGCCACAAATCTGGCTCCCATGCCAAAACAATCATTTGACAAAAGATTTTAACAAAATGATAAGCTTTTGATCAAATCCCATTTAGCAATTGCTTTCATCACAAAAAGATTTAAGTGAGCATATGGAAAACAAAAAAAAAAAGCATCCCATTTAGCAATTACTTTCATCACAAAAGGATTTAAGTGAGCGTAGGGAAAACAAAATAAAAAAAAAAGAGTACCAAAAAATACATGCGGTACCAAAAAAGAAAGTGTTTACAAAGCACTACAAAAAAAGAGAGTACCAAAAAAATACATGTGGTACCAAAAAAAAAGGGAAGAAGGATAGTTTTGTTAGATCTCGTGATCACTGAGAGGGGGGGGGTGAATCAGTGATCTCTTTTAAACAGGTCCTTGCTAACAACAATTCAAATCAAACCACACAATTGACACCAGATTTTACGTGGTTCACCAAAAGGCTACGTCCACGGTTCAATCCCGTCCGAACAACAATCCGGTACAGGTCTGAATCTTATTTAGTCGCACCGACGACAAAGAGCACCAACCCTTAAATTCAGATAGCACCAACTATCTAGGAAGCACCGACTCCCTTAGGTTTCAGATAGCACCAACTATCTAGGAAGCTACAACTCCCTTTACAATTTGTCTGCACCCACAGACAGGATCACCAAACCCCAAAACACCAAGCACCAACTTGATGATTACAGCAAAGAAGATAAACTGATCTACAGCCCTTTCCCCTCTACAATTCTCTCTCTCTCAATCCCTTACAAATAGAAATCTAAAGCATAAAAGAGAGACTTATCTCATGGACGAATCACCATCTTCTAGAGCATAATCCCGTCCATAATTGCTGTAGAAAGATGCAGCACAACAGCACACAGCAACAGCACCAGCTTTCTCTCAAGAACTCTCTCTCTTTTCTCTTCTCTTCTTCTCTCTCTGGTGTATCTTTAGAACGACCCATACATGCCTTTATATAGGTTTTAGTAACCCCTAATTGTGTTTAAAACGGGCTACAATTCGTTTAGAAAGAGTCCCAAACAAATTAGATAACTGTGCTGAATTTTCGTGCAAAACTTCTAATTCTGCGCAACTCTGGTTCCCGTGCTCGGTCGACATCATACTGTGCTCGGTCGACATCATACACTATCTGGAAATAGTCACTTATCGAGCTCGGTCGACATCCTGAGGGCTCGGTCGACCGAAGACACACTGTGTCACGAAAATAACTGAGAGGTGCCTTTTTCTGTTTTCTGCAAGTTTCTTCTTGCTCGGTCGACCGCATGAAGAGCCCGGTCGACCGCGTGCTCTGCTTCAGGAATTCTGAGTTCCTGACTGTTTCAACTCTGATTCTCCTTTTAAGCTCAATCAACTCCAGCCTTTATCATCATGTTTGTGACAATGTGTTGACAAGAATTCCAACTCAATTTGATGCTTGAGACACCAAACACACCAATGCTTCAAGATTCAACTCAATGCATCTCAAATTCCAACAATCTCCCCCTTTGGAATTGTTGGCAACACTTGGAACTTCAACACAGACACTTGGAACATGTTGACATCATAGAGCCTTTTTAGAACAATAAACTCCCCTTGGAACATGATCTTCTCATTCACTATCTTGATACCAATTTTCATTCCAATCTTCCATCTTCCTCATGCTATCATATTTCCATCTTCTTAGCATAAGACTAACTTCAACATGCATATAGTCTTTCCTTGCATAATCTTCTCAGCATAACTTGATACCAATCTCCAGATAACCTTCTCAAGATGACATGCATATCAACCTTTCCATGCATAATCTTCTCCCCCTTTGACAATAATTCCAAAGGGACCAATCTAGGAGCAAATAAGATATTCAACGAATTCATTGCTCCCCCTTTCTGGCACATCTCCTAAGGTGTAGGAGAATGAGTAACTCCTAATTTCTTTCGGAGATACTCGAAGACTTCCTTTGGCAAAGGTTTTGTGAAGATATCAGCCACTTGCTCAGTAGTAGGAACGTATTCCAACTTTACCTCACCATCTGCAACTTTATCCTTGAGAAAGTGATAGCGGATTGCAACATGCTTAGTCCTTGAATGCTGAACTGGATTCTTGGAAATATGAATTGCACTGGTGTTATCACAGAGGATCGGCGTAGGATCTGTTGTTGGAACTCCTAAATCTGAGAGCATTTGCCGCATCCATAACACTTGCGTACAACAAGTTGCCGCTGCAATATATTCTGCTTCCGCTGTGGAAAGTGAGACGGAGTCTTGCTTCTTGCTGTGCCAAGCTACCAATCTATCACCAAGATAGAATGCACCACCACTTGTACTCTTGCGATCATCTACGCAACCAGCCCAATCGGCGTCTGAGTATGCGACAAGAGTAAAGGATTTACTTTTAGGATACCATATTCCAAGCTCCATAGTACCTTTTAGATATCGAAATATCCTTTTCACTGCTGTAAGGTGCGTCTCAGTTGGTGATGCTTGAAATCGAGCCACCATACATACTGCTTGTAGAAGATCTGGTCTTGTAGCAGTCAAGTAAAGCAAGCTTCCTATCATAGAACGATAAGTGGTGTGATCAACGGACGAAGCCTTATCATCTTTGCTAAGTTTCGTGTTCGTTGTCATTGGCGTGCTCACGGGCTTGCTGTCTTCCATGTTAAAACGCTTCAGCATTTCCTTTATATATTTCATCTGAGATATAAAAATACCATTTTTCAGCTGCTGAACTTGTAATCCTAGGAAGAACTTTAGCTCTCCAAGCATAGACATCTCAAATTCTTTCGTCATATCTTCAGCAAAAATCCTGCACATAGTCTCATCATTGCCTCCAAATATTATGTCATCAACATAAACAATAACCACCAGCTGTTTGCTTGAATCAGATTTGACATACAGATTGCTATCAACTAGTCCTTTTCCAAAACCAATCTTGCGAAGATAAAGATCCAGCCTTGCATACCATGCCCTTGGCGCCTGTTTCAGTCCATATAGAGCCTTCTTCAGCTTGCAAACTAAGTCTGAATTTTTGCTAATTAGAAAGCCATCAGGTTGCTCAATGTAGACCTCTTCTTCAAGTAAACCATTCAAGAAAGCTGACTTAACATCCATCTGAAATACCTTGAAGGTTTTATAGGCAGCCAATGCAAGAAACATACGAATGGCTTCCAGACGAGCCACCGGTGCAAAGGTCTCTTCAAAATCTATGCCTTCAACTTGTGCATAGCCTTTACAAACCAACCTTGCCTTGTTTCGTATGACCTGACCATCTTCATTCAGCTTGTTCCGAAAGACCCATTTTGTACCAATCACATTCTTATCAGTAGGTCTAGGGACTAGTTCCCATGTGGAGTTTTTCTCAATCTGCTCCAACTCCTCATGCATAGCTTTTAACCAGCTTTCATCTAGACTAGCTTCAGCTACTGTCTTGGGCTCAATGGTGGACACAAGTGAGTAATTGCTAACGACACTTTGTCTAGTTTTTACACCGGCCTCAGGATCTCCAATGATTTGATCCTTAGGGTGTTGCTCTACCCAAGTACTTTTCTTTCTAGGAGAAGTATCCTCTGAATCATCTTTTGCCTTTTCAGAATCAGGTTCAGCCACTTCATCATCAATCTCACTCGAGTCCTCATACACTGGACTGTCATTATGAGTTACCTTCTTTGACTCATGGTTTTCATCAATTCTAACATCAGCACTTTCAATAATTTTTCTGGTCCTTTTGTTAAGGCATCTGTAAGCTTTACTAGAGGATGAGTAACCCAGAAAAATACCTTCATCGGCTCTTTCTTCAAATTTGCCCGGATTTTGTTCGAGCCGCTTGATGTAACACTTGCTACCGAAGACTCTGAAGTGCTTGACTGTAGCTTTTCTTCCAAACCATAGCTCATAAGGTGTTTTATCTTCATGTGGCCTGATCAAGCAACGATTCTGAATATAAACAGCCGTATGAATCGCCTCTTTCCAATACTTATCAGCCATCTTACTTTCAACCAGCATGGTGCGTGCCATTTCTTGTACAGTGCGGTTCTTGCGCTCAACAACTCCATTCTGCTGTGGAGTTCTAGGGGCTGAGTATTGTCTTTGGATGCCATGATGTTCACAATACTTAGTGAATTCATCAGATGTGAATTCGCCTCCACGATCAGACCTTAGCGTCTTGATCTGCTTCCCTAGCATGTTTTCAACCTGTGCTTTAAACACTTTGAACCGATCAAGTGCTTGATGTTTATGCTTAAGAAATAATACCCATGTCATGCGAGTAAAATCATCAATGCAAAGCATAAAATACTTATCTCCATTGGTGCTTTGAGTCCGCATCGGTCCACAGAGATCAGTGTGTACCAGCTCAAGAGGTTTCTTCGTATGATGCTCCTTCGTCTTGAACATTACCCTCGTTTGCTTTCCCTTTTGACAAGAGTCACAAATGGGGTTTGAAGGCTTTTCAACTGTAGCCATACCTCTAACAGCCTTTGAATTGCAAATCTTTGACATGTTGCCAAAGCTTAGATGCCCAAGGCGTTTGTGCCACAACCAACTCTCTTCTGACCGACTCAATAAGCATGTCTTTTCAGCTCCATCTGACAAGGTGTAAAGATTTCCAGCTGTCCTTGACCCAGTAGCCACTGTTTTGCCGTTGCTACTCTTCTTGATAGCAAACCCATTCTTTGTAAAAACAATTTCGTGGCCCTTATCACAGATCTGGCTCACACTCAACAGATTGTGTCTCAATCCAGACACATATAAGACCTCTTCAGATCTGATCTTGTTTGCCATCAGCTGAACAACACCTTTTCCAACAATTTTGGCACCATCATTGTTACCAAACTTTACCGAACCACCTTCATAGTGCTGTAACTTGATGAATTTTTCTTTATCACCAGTCATATGACTCGAACAGCCACTATCAAGGACCCATGGTGCTGTCTTCTTTTGTGCATTGAAAGCGGTTTGCACAATGAGAGATTTCTTGCCTTTTTCTGCACTTTTCTTTGCCCTCCAAGTTTTGACTAACTTGGGTTTCTTTTCAACCTGAATTGGTTTAGCAGTAGGCAGCCTACAATCCCTAGCCATGTGTCCAAAATTATGACACTTGTAGCACTCAATATTGTGGCTATTTAGGATTGAGAAAGGGTTCCTTCTCACAACTGGGCTGTTTCTCACATAGAATTTACAATCTGCCCTTCTATGTCCATACCTATTGCAATGATAACAATAGCCATAAAATTTGTATCTTTTATATGGCTGGTTAGGCTTCATGTCCTTTCTCACTTGAATGGGCTCTTTTCTAGGCAGTGTGGGCTTCACAGAATTGGAAGGTGTAGTAACTTGCTTTACAAACACCGTCTCTACAGAAGGTGTAACCTTAGAAGATTCTCCATTCTCAAATCCTATTCCAAATCTGAAGTGAGGGGGTCTTTGAACTTTCAAAATTTCATTCAGCTTCAATGTACCATTGATAGCTTGAAACTCCTTGAGCTTTTGTTTCATTTGCATATTTTCAGTCCTTGCTCCAAGGATTTCATTCTCAAGTTTCATCACTTCCTCAGTTTTGGTACAGATTTGTATTTCTAGGACATCTACCATTCTTTTATACTCTTCTAATTCAGTTTTCAAGGCAATAACTGAAATTTCAGATTCATGAAGAAGTTTCAGATTTTTCTTACTTGATCTTCGCTCCTTGCTAAGCTCCTCAAGTGCAGCAATGAGCTCTTCTTCAAGATTCACTTCAGCCTCCTCTTCGTTTTCCAGCTCTTGCTCATCGTCTTCTTCAATAGTAACCATGAAGAGTGCTTCAGTCGCCTCGACTGATTCATCATCGTCCGAAGATTCAGACGTGCTGTCATTATGCTGACTGATGAAGCTCTTTGCTTTGCCCTTCTTTCTGAAATTCTTCTTCCATTTACTCTTATCAACATAAGAGTCATTATCATTGTCTTCTTTCAGCGGGCACTTCGCAGCAAAGTGGCCAACACCGCCACAATTGAAGCATTTAAAGGGTAGCTTCCCTTTATACTTGCCATTGCTTCCTTTCTTCAGCCTTCTAATAAATTGAGCCTCAAGCTCATCATCATCAGAATCATGACCAGCAATCTCTTTTGCCTTTTTCTGAACTTTGAAGGCCGCTTCTCTATCCGATGAAGACGTCTTACCTATGCGCATCTCATAGGCAGTGAGAGAACCATGCAGCTCATCCATTGAAAACTCGTTCAGATCTTTGGCTTCTTCTATGGCTGAGACTTTAGAATCAAACCGGGGAAGGAGAGATCTTAGAACCTTTTTGACGATGACTGGTTCTTTAATCTCCTCTCCTAGTCCACGAATGTCATTCGTGACTTCATTCACCCGTTGCATGTAAGAATCAACATTCTCGCTATCCTCCATGCGAAGAGACTCAAATTGGGAGCGATGAGTTTGTAATTTCGCTTCTTTGATCTTCTCATCTCCTTCATGGATGCTTTTCAGCTTATCCCAGATTTCCTTGGCTGTCTTGCATGCTATAACTTTGATCAGCTCGCTGTCAACAAGGCCGCTAAAGAGTGCATTCTGCGCCTTAGAGTCGTTGTCTGCTAACTTCTTCGTTGCAGCATCAGTGGGTACAATGGCAGAATTGTAACCGACTCTGACAGTCTCCCAGACATCATAGCCAAGAGATTTGATGAAGGCCTGCATTCTAATCTTCCAAAAGGAGTAATTAGAACCATCAAACAACGGTGCTTTCATATTCGCTGTGCTGGTTGCCATGTGATTTGACAAAGATCACCCTTAGCGTGTTAAGCTTATCAAGGGAAACCTTACGCTCTGATACCAATTGTTAGATCTCGTGATCACTGAGAGGGGGGGGGTGAATCAGTGATCTCTTTTAAACAGGTCCTTGCTAACAACAATTCAAATCAAACCACACAATTGACACCAGATTTTACGTGGTTCACCAAAAGGCTACGTCCACGGTTCAATCCCGTCCGAACAACAATCCGGTACAGGTCTGAATCTTATTTAGTCGCACCGACGACAAAGAGCACCAACCCTTAAATTCAGATAGCACCAACTATCTAGGAAGCACCGACTCCCTTAGGTTTCAGATAGCACCAACTATCTAGGAAGCTACAACTCCCTTTACAATTTGTCTGCACCCACAGACAGGATCACCAAACCCCAAAACACCAAGCACCAACTTGATGATTACAGCAAAGAAGATAAACTGATCTACAGCCCTTTCCCCTCTACAATTCTCTCTCTCTCAATCCCTTACAAATAGAAATCTAAAGCATAAAAGAGAGACTTATCTCATGGACGAATCACCATCTTCTAGAGCATAATCCCGTCCATAATTGCTGTAGAAAGATGCAGCACAACAGCACACAGCAACAGCACCAGCTTTCTCTCAAGAACTCTCTCTCTTTTCTCTTCTCTTCTTCTCTCTCTGGTGTATCTTTAGAACGACCCATACATGCCTTTATATAGGTTTTAGTAACCCCTAATTGTGTTTAAAACGGGCTACAATTCGTTTAGAAAGAGTCCCAAACAAATTAGATAACTGTGCTGAATTTTCGTGCAAAACTTCTAATTCTGCGCAAACTCTGGTTCCCGTGCTCGGTCGACATCATACTGTGCTCGGTCGACATCATACACTATCTGGAAATAGTCACTTATCGAGCTCGGTCGACATCCTGAGGGCTCGGTCGACCGAAGACACACTGTGTCACGAAAATAACTGAGAGGTGCCTTTTTCTGTTTTCTGCAAGTTTCTTCTTGCTCGGTCGACCGCATGAAGAGCCCGGTCGACCGCGTGCTCTGCTTCAGGAATTCTGAGTTCCTGACTGTTTCAACTCTGATTCTCCTTTTAAGCTCAATCAACTCCAGCCTTTATCATCATGTTTGTGACAATGTGTTGACAAGAATTCCAACTCAATTTGATGCTTGAGACACCAAACACACCAATGCTTCAAGATTCAACTCAATGCATCTCAAATTCCAACAAGTTTCTGATACAAAAATCAGGAGCTCAACCAAAAATGATTTCCAGCCAAAATTTCAGCTCCTCAAGCAAACTTTTGGCCTCAGCCGTCAGAGTTTCCAAGGCACACTTCTTCAGGAACTTGCCATGAGATGCTGGAGAAGGCTGCAACCCCCTTCTTTCACACCGGGAAGCTTATCCCGAGCAGTTTACCATTGTTTGTCCTCTTGAAAGTTCCTTTCAAGAACTCGATCAGCATCTGCAATCCGGCGAATCAGAGCACTCTCCCTATCATGAGCCTCTGTTATAGCAGCCCACTTGGCAGCGACTTGTGCCTTCAAATGCTCAAGACATTTCCTGGCCTCATCGACCTCCCTATCAAGGATGTTAAGGTCATGTGTCAGCCCAATGATGGCTAGCTCTTCTAAGTTATTCTCTCGGACTAGCTGCTTCATGTTTTGTGTAGCCTCATTCAGGTCAGACTTAACCTTATCAGCAGGGTCGAGGAACATCTCCTTGAAGAACTGGTCGTCAGCAAAACCAATGGTCTCAAACCACTTGTCACCCAGTGCAATGATCATATCAAAGATCGCCCTGGCACCTGTGACATCCAGACCAACCTCTTCGGCATCACCGAGAATCTCCTGCACATGTTGGATCATGCCAAATCCGGCATCCAAGTGTCCAGCAAGGTGAGTCTCAATCCAAGAGCTCAGAACCTACACCACCACCTTCTTCGCAAAAAGAAGAGATGGCCCAGCTGAAGATTCGCCCCGCTCCGTTGGTCGGCTGCTCATGTCATGCCCCGTTAGAAGAGGAACAAAAGAACTCTTTCCAGTCGGAACTGCTGGGGAAAAAATCTCAGCACGAGGTACCTCCTCCACCGTGTCAGAATTGGTTGCAGGAGTCTCTACCTCCGGATCAACCTTTGGCATATCTTGCTCTGGTTCTAAAAAAAGCGACGGACTCTCCTCTGTCACTTCAAAATCTACCAAAGAAACACAAAAAGGTATGAATATGATCCTATTTGAAAATCATTATCAGGGTTATTACTATAAAATACCTTCTTCGACGACTGGTGGAACACTCTCTTCCTCCTATGAACTCATCGGGACCATCATCAACATTTGTGTCCATCGATGGTTCAAAGTCATCAGAATCCTGTGATAAGTCAGCTGACAAAAAAAATGTTAGCAAACCAAGTCACAGACAAAAAAAAAAAAGAAAGCAAAAGAAGTTATGCCAATTGGAGATTCTAGAACTGCTCCAAAATCCCTAGGTTCTTCTTCTGGTGCCGCAACAAGATCCGTCACCGCCTCATCGGCAGGAACCTCAGGCATCGCCAAGTCTTCATCCTCTGCTAAAAAAAAAGAGCAGCAGGGGGAGAAAGCAAATTAGAACATGGAAAAATCCCATGAAAAGAAATGGAAAGAGAAAGAGGAATAATCATACCATCACTGACGGTCTCTTATTCTCGGCTTCTCTTTTCTAGAGGCTCGTCAGCATTCCCTGGCATTTCCTCATTGATAGTGAGAGGGACTTCTATGTCAGGAGAGTCCTCATGTTACCCCTTGCTGCGATGATGACCCCACTTCCTCTTACTTCTGCGGGTTTTCTTCTTAGAAGAACCTGCCCCACTGTCAGAGTCAGGTTTTCCACTTGACTCCTCATTGGATGGTCTACCCTTGTCAGTAGACTCCACGGAAGCTTGCCTCTGTGCAGCTTGCATCCAAGCGTCAAGCTTAGCTTTCTCTTGTTCTAGCTGCTATAAGGCCTCATCAGGTACTTCCCGGATAGCTTCAGAACCAATGACACCCTGGTCACCGAGAAAGCTTATCTTGTGGTTTTCTCCAGAAAGGAAGGCCCGAACTTCCTCTTGCCAGACGCCATCTGACTTTCCAAGGCTTTTTCCAGACGATAGCTTCACATCAAGCTCCTTCTTGGAAAGCCCCCGATATGCCGAAAAGCTCTCCGTGAACCACTTCGCGAAGCTGGCAGTCCGAGAAGTCGACAACACAGGATAAGAAATCATGGCAGTAGTGTCTTTAGCACTATAGAAAGCCCAAGCATTTCTCCCGTCCTATAAACCTCCAATGCACTTCACCATGCTTGAAGGCGCTCCAACAACGCCTTGAGAAAAGCCCAACTGCAGAGCAACGGAGAAGGTACATACGGCTGGATGTCGATGAAAAGATGTCCGCGGTACACCATCATGCCGACACGTATGCTGAAAAGCCACTCCTTCTCTGCATTTGTCAAAGAGTAATGCCTTTCCAACCCCGCCCTAGTAGAGTCGCGGGAGGCACCAAAATCAAAAGCATTCTTCCGCAACTCCGGAGAAAGCTTCACTGAAGACTGCCCCATCTCGACGTCCCTGAACCATCGGATCCTCATGCGGGCAAACAAAAGTGATTCGGACACAGCTTTGCCCTTAGCCAGTCGAATCATGAGAGGATCATCATCCAGTGCAGCACCCAGCCGGTGGAAGCCAGGACAGTGCTATACAAACCACGAATAAAAGATATGGGCTAAAAATACCCTGTTCATGGGAAGCCCAAACCGAACCAAAAAAGCAGTAGCCTGCAGTTTGGTACACAAGTAGGAGTAAAGAGCTGGCGCCAAAGAATGCCACTCTTCAAACGCCATCTGACAAGCCGGAAAAATACAATGCGGCCTGATGTGTGTTCCATCTCCTCCAGCAAAAAACGGCCTCACCTAACCAATAAGTGAGGTAAACAGCGAGATCTTTCCGCAGTGCAATGTCAGGACATAAGGCGTTTGTACTCGCAAAGAAATTTCTCAACTCTTCTTGCATAGCCGAAATCTTCTTCGAACCCGAATCCTTAGCCCTGTCTTCCCGGGTCATGCTAGCAAAAGGTTCCCCACTTTCAAAGAAGTTGGGAGATGAAGAGCTAAAACTCTTCCAACTGCTGGATCTTACTTTTTAGCCCTCCTTCTCCTTAAAAAAATCATAGGAGGCGACGAGCTGAAAGTACAAAAGCCTAAACTCCTCAGACTGCTCCTCAAGGACGCTGTCGATCGGTATAAACTCCTCATAGAGTCTGCCAAGGATGGGCAATCCAGTAATGGCGCTCAGCTCCTTCAAAGAGAAACCAATCTCACCATTCGTCACAACGAAGGTATTGGTTTGTGGAAGGAATGGCTCCAACATAGCCATGAAGGCCTCGTCGGAAAAGATCACGGTCTCCCTAAAGGCACGGACCTCATCAAACATCTCGGCTTCCTTCAAAATGGCGCCACCAATCAGCAGGATGCGATCAGTCCATGACTTCCACTCGGAGTTAGCACTAAAACAGCGACGAAGTTGAAAAGGCTTCACCCAACTGCTGCCGCCACCACTGAAAATGCCAAGGCCCACTGGTCCCAAATCGACCGACGGATAATC
Organism: Litsea cubeba; assembly: GCA_012931725.1. Taxonomy (NCBI): domain Eukaryota; kingdom Viridiplantae; phylum Streptophyta; class Magnoliopsida; order Laurales; family Lauraceae; genus Litsea; species Litsea cubeba. The sequence continues at coordinate 77,245,127 of CM022944.1, read as the reverse complement.
AGAGCCCTAGTAGCCACTGGCCGGCATCAACATGTCCATGTTAGCAGGCGACTTCTCCGTATATCCAAGAGAACCGCCAACAAAAACCCCGGTCTTGATTACATTCGTCCTTCTCACCCAGCTTGGAGGATCTTCCCTCTTAGAGCACGTAGGGGCAAGGCTCATGATCGAGACGGTGCGATCAAACGTCAACCGGGTAGCAACAGTCATCTTCTCACCATCAGCTGTGAAAGAGAACTAAAAAATCTCCTCTTGTATGTCATGTCATCAGGGACTGCATCACCAAAGAAGAAGGTAGGCTTGGGCAAAACCCTTTGATCGTCTATCACCCATGGATGACTGCTTACCATGATCTTATAAAATTCCTCTCCCTTGAAAGCGATCAGTCGCTGCCTCATCTCATCTTTGTTGAGGGAGTCGTACTCTTCCAGGTTTCTTTGAACATACCTGGACCTTCTCCCAAGCCTGCTGAATGGCCGGATTAAACAATCTAGCAGATCGACGAGGTACGCTTGTAGCAGGCTCTTTACCCTTGTTCGTTCTGGAGGAACCACCTGCAAAGGTTGGAAAAGAAAAAGATCAAGCATCAAAATGATAGAATTTTGCTAAAAAAAATCTGGCGAAACTTTGACATGGCTCCGGGGTAATTCCGAAGAAAAACCAAATATCCCGAAAGTAATAGAAAGCTTGAAGATGGGCTCAACATTGCTGCGAGCTCCGAAACTCTAAACTTTCGCAACCTCAAAGTCTCTGCAAAATCAGGAAGGGCTCAACATCGCTGCGAGCTCCAAACTTCCAAAATTGTAAAAAATTTCAGGTATGCTATCATATCATGCTACAAATTTACAAAAAAATTGCATGCATGAACATCTTGGTTTGCCAAACAAAAAATGCAATATCATGATGAGCGAAAAAAAAAGAGAAGAAAAAAAAAGAAACTTTCTTAAAAGAAAAAAAAGAGAAAGAAAAAAAAAGGGACTGGCGCACAGGACATGGCCCACAAGCCACGTGGCCGTACGGCCAGATCCGTACGGTGCACAAAAAGAAAAAAAAACATGGAAAAAAGAATAAAGCATGAAAAAAAAAAGAAAAGAAAAAACATGTAAAAAAAGGAAAACATGTGGAAAAGAAAAGAAAAGGAAAAAAAAGAAAGAACAAAAAAAAAGAAGAAATAACTTTTTTTTATCATCCTATTTCCTACAATGGAGTTTTCTTGAGAAAGAAAACTTACTTGAAGCCATTGATGGAGAAGAAGAAAAAAAACTTAAAGATCTTGAAGAAGAAGAACTCTTGCTCTTGAAGCCCTCTTGGGATTGTTGCAAAAGAAAGCAATAAGAGCAAGAGATCCAACCTCCTCCTTGCTTTTATAGAAGAGAGCAAACCAAAGAAGGAAAGAAGAAAGAGTTAAGTGTTACTAATTAGTAACCTTACCAAAAGAAAGAAATTAGAAAAATTCTTTCTCAAAAGAAAGATATCTTGAGGGATTTTCTCCTAAAAAAGAAATCAATGAGAGATTTTCTCCCAAAAGATAGGAGATTTGAGATATTCTCTCCCAAAGAAAGATTTCTTGAGATATTCTCTCCAAAAAAAGGGAACATGAGAGATTCTCTCCAAATAAAGATATTCTTAGATATTCTCTATCCAAAGGAGAAATTTTTAGATGTTCTCTATAAAAATGACACCATATGAGATCTAAGCCATTCCAAAAGCTTAAGGTCCCATGGGTTAGCCCATATGAGTCAGGTTTGACCACCTAGGCACTAAAAAAAAAATTGGGCTTTCAGTCAAAGGGAAATCCCTCTTACCAAGAGCATACAAAAATGGTTCCATGCCTCTTTTCAGTTGATTGGACCATACAAAAAAAGAAATTCAAGCCCCATGAGCTTCCAAAAATCAAACCATCCTGCCTCATCTACCAGATTGTGCCAAAATCTTGAAATTGACATTTCACAAAAATCCAAACCAAATCCTAGCCCCCTAACTTGCCACATACAGCTTGTTAGGGCACAAGACCAAAACCAAAAACCAAAACCTGATCCCATAACTTGCCACATACAGCCTGTTAGGTCACAAGAACAAAACCAAAATCGACCCCCCAACATTCCACATACAGCTTGTTGGGTCACACGGTCAAAACAAAACCCGACCCCCTAACCTGCCACATACAGCTTGTTAGGTCACAAGGTCAAAACCCAAATCCACATCCCTGATGTCATCTTCAAAACTTTGCCTCGAAATGGTACGTGATCCCTTTCACTACCATAAAATTCCACTGGAAGCTCAAAAGGCTACAATACCAAAAGAAAGACTGCTCAAAGACTCTTGGTCAAGTCACAAGCTCTCCTTCAAAAATCTCTTCGAGGCACATCGACTACAAAAGTTAAGCAACTCGTCGCTGCACCTCGAGGGGGTATTTGTTGACACCAAAAATGTCACTTTGCCTCTTCAAGATCCAAAAAGCAGCATGAAGTCGCAACCTGCCAAAAATAGGCAATGTTTACTTCCAAAAAATCAAATCTTGTTAGAATCAAACAAAAACTGCAAGATCCTTCAAGACAGCCAAAATAGTACACAAGAAGTTTCAGGCCATTTCAAAATCATTTGGCCTAACTTTGCTTCTCCAGCAGCTGAAAAGGAGCTCCCGGCGGCGAAAGCATCAGAGACACCAAATCTTCGATCAGAGCCTATGGATGCTATCAAAATAATCCAAAAGGCTCCACGTCAAGTTCCAAGTCAAACCGACAACGTTTGGCCCTCCATTAACCCTCAAACAGTTAAATCAAGCCTCTCGGCATGAGAACCACCGAGGCCATCACTCATCAGAAAGAGCACATGGACTGCTTCAAAATGCTTACAAAGGGCTATACGTCAAGTTTCGGGTCATTTCGACAACATTTGACCATACTTTGACGCTCGGAAGCCAAATCAGGCCTCTCGGTGGCGAAGCTCCCCGGAACCGTGGTTTCCAAGATAGAGCCTATGGATCATCTTAAAATGACTCCAATAGGTTCCCTGTCAAATTTCAAGTCAATCGGACATCGGTTGACCGCACATCAAGCCGCGACATCTTCATCGCGACAAAAACAAGTCTACTGGCGATAGGACCCCAAACGGCTTCAAAACTCAAACAAAAGCCTATGGTTGGTCTTATTTATTGCTCAGGACACTTCACCCTAAATTTCAAGTCATTCTAACATCGTTTGACCCAATTTCAGCTTCTGACGGAAAATCGGCAACTCTGCGCGACAAAGTCTTCGGCTTTCCCGGAAAACTAGAAACTTTGCACTAAAAAATGCAAGGATTCTCATCAAGTTTTCTATAGGGAAATCAAGCCAATAAATGAAAAAATTGTCAAGAAAAAAATACAGAAGAAAAAAGAATCGAAAGACAACAAAAACGGTCACAAAACGGGACAAAGGGGGGGAAATTCCCCCTAGGGTCGCTGGCGACCATGGAGCCCGGAATCACCGGGTTGGCCGGAAGGCCCATTTTTCATCGTTTTTCGCGATTCGAAGCTTCCAACTCTGGGGATTTTTCAAAATTCATACTTTTGAGGTGTCAAATCCTTTGACATCCGTCAAAATCACGGGTCAATCATCAAGAGTATCAAAATCGACATTGATCGCCAACCGGTCAACCAAAAAAGTGTGATTTCTACCCGACCGATCGAGAAATCGACAGGACAGATGGCACTGACCCGCTGTTGGCAACCAATACCTAAAGTTACATGGTCATCCGATGTCGATCTACATGAAGATCCATCGATGATCATCGCCAGAAGAATCCCAACAGACGCGGCACGGCCCGCGACTCTTCAACTGCTAGGCGACCATTTAATGCGATTAATTCACTAGCTTTATTGCAGTCATTAATTCATTTCTTTGGACGGCCCAATCAGAAGCAAGCATCCGGGAGTTACAAGTCAATTGATTCATGGCATTTAACCCAAGAAACTCCTCCCATCATGGCGATTAAAGGCGATTAATGCTCTCAATCTCCTCCGGCCAGTCAGAAGCCAAGAAAAAGGAGTTACAAAATAATGGAATTAAACCCTTGTAACTCCTCCCATTATGCGGCTTAATGATAGTAAAAGCCCATAAACTCTTCTAAATGACTACCAAGAGCCTATAAATAGGAGAGCATCCCAAGCATTCCAGAGAGACTTCGGACAATCCGGAAATCCAGATAAAAAAAGGCATCAGAAATCTAAGAGAATGAAAGAGAGAAAACTCTGCTGAAGTTCTGCACCGGCCACCGCTACAAGGTGACAAAAGTCCCTTGGGGGGTACCCCCACCCCCCAAGGTCCTTGCCTCCTCCTTCTGCCTCCAAGGGCTTAGACGTGGCTTTGCAGCCCGTCTACTTAGCTTTGTATTGGACATAGGACCTCCTCTTAGTCTTTATCCTCTAAAAGTCTGAGGTTATAGCCAAGCCAAGCGAATCAAGAGCATCCTCTATTCTCATTTGCATGGATGATGGCGAAGTCAACATATGGCTTGCGACCGTTAATCTCAACGAGTCCCCCATAATCTCCTGAGAAGTTAGATCCTCCTTTTCTTGCTTTTCATTGTAGTTTGTATTTTTCCAAAAGAGACAAAAATCACAACTCTTGTCTTTCATTATTGATAAGAATTGTAAATCGGCTATAAATGCCAAAAATCGGCTATAAACGCCAAAATCGGCTATAAATGCCAAAAAAATTGACTTTCACGGCAAACCAAGAAAATGTCTCTTTTCTTAAATATATGTGCAATGGAAAACTTAAAAGAAGTTGATTTCCTTTTTACTTGTGAGGGTCGATCTCCAGATCACCACTTGCAATTCAAAGTAAAATAGGAAATCTGGCACACCCACACAAAAAAATGTCGATACCGCTTTCTGCCCCCCGGGCGCGAAAGGGTCGGGCCCAACGGACTCCCACGTCCGCCGACCTCGGTAGCACCAGGCAATGAATGCGCGGTCCAGCATGGCGGCTAACCGATCCAGGTTCGGTCATAATTTTAGAGAGCTACTTTTCCTGTTATAAAAAGGCGGTCAGCTAGCTGTCACTCGTCAGCTAGCCGACCCGTGACCGACAGCTAATCGAATAGGTTCGGTTACAATTCCAGAATGCTACATCCATCAGGGAACCGCGGTCAACCAACGGCTAACCGCCGAACCCCTCGGTGACTAACCGCCAGCCAACCGACAAGTGATCGAATTTCACCTAGATTTTTAGAAATGAAAGGAATGGATGGTTTTCTATCTCAATCGCCTTTGGACCCTTCCTGGTCGATGTGTCATCTTGGTATCTTTAATGTCGTTGAAAAATGGGCACCATCTAAACGAACAAACGGCATGGGATCTCAAAGTGTATACTAATTCGACGGTTACAGTCCCAAGGTATTGATGAGGATGTGTGACATGGATTGGCGATTTCTATACCAAATCCTCGTTTTATGATTCGTATCATCTTGAAAATAATGTTTCCAAGGTTTGGATTTAAACCCCGTTTGGGAATCATTGCGTGAATTGTGTTTTCATACGCATCGTGGAGGGACTACTATTTCGTTAACTTTTGTAAACAAACATGAGTGTACTTGATGTAGAGTGAGTCGTTCCCGAATTTGAAAGTGTCACATTTGTTTTGAAAGTGTGTGTATCTTCATGTCGGCTCCACTCAGCTTGGACGACCATTGTTGGTCTGATCTGCCGCCTTATGTCCTTAAATCTTGTGCCAATATTAGTTTGGAAATACGTACGTGCTTGTTTGTTTAGCCCGTTCCGCGACGGGACTCGTGTGTGGTTCTCAGTTGTACTAGGCTACTACAATTATGATAGTGTCTCCCTTCACCATGCGTGATGGAGAATTGTAAGTGCTCTCATCACTTCGTGTGACAGAGAATATATAGCTCCATGTGGTTGCCAAGGTATTGTTTTCGAATGGTCATCTTGATTTAACATCTGATCTTATAAATGATATTGTCATTGAAATGCTTTGTTTTATTTGGCTTCTCTTTATTGTACATGTTGTTTTTATTAATTTTAAAACTATTGAATTCTAGCATGATTGTACTTCATTCTTTTTCTTGCCAGACCGTCGTGTATGACCCTTTCGTTTTGGTGCTCAGATCCAGGTTTCATTGCCTTTGAGGAGGAGCACAAGGAGGCGGCTGTAGAGCAGAATGTTGAGCGAGAGTGGCAGCCCAACGTTGTCATTTAGACGTCGGGTTGGGTGTTTGGGAAAATTATCTTCTATCTTTTGGGAACTTTGTTATTAGCCTTTGTTGGCTATCTTTTGGGAATGTAAAACTTAACTTTATGTTTGGTGTGCTATTCAAATTTACAATAATTGTCGCTACCCCGAACCGAGACCCAAGGATTAAGACCCGGGCCCACGATAGTGATTGCATATTGTTTTGTTTTCCCACAGGTTACCGTGGTGTGGATCCCAAAACACGGGGATTTAACTCACATGTACAAATATGCAAAAGCGTGTAGCAAGAACATATTCAATCATGATATAAACATTTTAATAAACCTCACAAATAGGATCACATCGAGACATAATATCAGAAAGAGATTCATAATATGACATTTCCATCATAGTTAAAGTTTTCAAAATAACAAGATGAGTTAAGTTAATACATCTCCAAAATAAAAGGCCAACAAAGGCCAATACATCTAAAGTTTCCCAAAAGTATCCCAAAACTAGGTGAAACGAATATCAAGATCCCGTATGACATCTAGATGACATCATCGGGCTGCCACTCTCGTGCTGGGGGTGGGTCAACAGCCTCCTCCGGGCACTCCTCCTAAAAGGTAACACCTCCTGCACCTGGGCACCAAAATAACAAGTATCAAACACGACGGTTTGGCAAATAGTCAATTGAGGAAAAACATGAAAATAGTATTAAAATAGTTTGATAAGATTGAAACAGTTTAAGATTAGATATACATGTCGAATATATGAAACTAGCATAAATACTTATAATATCATGAAAAGATAACTCCACATTGAGCCCATCCTTTCTCTATCGTAAAAATGACAAGAGCAAGCACACACGATATCACGACACGCTAAACACGATCCCATGCTACACGAGGTAAACGGGGAGGCCGGCCGCAGAACCGGAAACATGCACGGTGTGTATACAATACACGACTAGTCTGCAGACAGTCCACAAGTTTAAGGACTCCTGGATAGTGGATCAAACTGAGGGGCCGTCCAAGCTCAGTGGTATTCACTTAGATCATGAATGCATAAAGAAAACAAATCGACACATATTCAAAACATGTCAAAACAAAAGGAAATCACTTACCGAACGAGTCATTACAAGGCTAGCAAAATAACATAATATATATGCTTAACGAAACTTAAGAAGTGATTCCCATTTGATTCTTGAAACTCATCTTTAAAACAAGCTTATTCTTGAAATTCAAAAGAGTACACAATGATGCACGTTGCATCAAAACAAGAGTTCAAACACGAAGTCTATCAAGCTTAGGCTAAGACCATTCACTGACCTTCATGGATTTGGAAACCAAATGTCATAAATTTACAAGACTTGGTGCCTCCGAAGTTGAAGTACATTTTAGAATTCCAAGTGCACAATGTCAAGTAAAGGTCTAATGCTTAGTCTAGTTTTTATTTCCGGAGAAATCCATAAAAAACAGTGCCTTTTTGCAAGCTTCAATTAGCCCTCGGTCAGCTGTCGGTTAGCCGACAACCAACCCTCGACTGACCGACAGCCGATCCTCGGCTGACCGACAGATCTCTTAATAAAAACTGATGCTCTGAAAAAGGAACCGACAGATTTGTCGGTTAACCGAGAGTTGACCGACGGATTGTTTTGTCAAAATGTTGTTCTCGGGAATTGGAATCGACAGGTGTCGGTTGGCTGTCGGTCGACCGTTGGTCAGCCGACAGCTGACAGACACCTGACCGATAATGCATGGACAGTGTATTTCGGTTCAGATTCTTACATTTTTCTTCCCTCCTTCCTTCTCATTTCTGAACCACTTGCATTCCCCAAGCCACCATGCTTTCCAAGGGACAATTTTTATACATATCTAGGCCATTCCATCCCCAATTAATCCATTCATTCCATGAGAGCACCTCAAGGCATTTCCATGTACCAATATCATCAAACTTACAAGATTAAAACATGATTCTAAGAACTTGGGAAGATCATTAACATCAATAGAAGTGAAGAAACTGACTAATGATTTTAAAGAACATAAACACAACACTCATTATGAGATTTAAGCAATTAAAATCATGTCTTAAGGAAAATAGTGAAACCATATGACAATTGCAAGAGGAATCCTAAGAAGTTCACTTGCCTTAGCCCCAATGCCAAGCAAAACTTCACACAAATCCAATCAAGGAAGAGGTCCACCAAATTTACACAAAACCCCAAAAATAAAACATACAAAAAAATCACATTTTTGGTCAACACAAGTCCCCATTTTGAAAATGGGTTTGTTAGTATGAAAAACAAGCGCTTTGTGACCGAAAAGAACATCAATGAAAAGATAGGTTCAAGCTCTAAGCTTTAGCTAGTCAAACAAGAAGAAGAGAGCTAGAAGATGATGAATAGTAGCAGGGATTTGTCCCAAAATGAGTCCAGTTGAAGCTTGAGAAGAGAGGAAGAGAATGACGGAATCAGATTTGAGAATGGAGCCTTCTAGCTAGATCAATCCCAAGGATGAAAACTAAGGAGAAAGCTTTTTTTCTCTTTTGCTGTAGGGTTAGAAATAGGTTGCAGGAATTTGGTAAAGGTTAAAGAGAATAGTGGGAGAGAGAATAAGAGGGTACTTATAGCTTTTGAAAATGGGTCCCTTGCAGCTGAAACTTGAAACGATTAAAACATGGTCTTGTGGACCCCGATGAGATCGGTGAAGAAGAACAAAATGATCGTTAAAATATCGAATCTCAGAAAAATAAAATTTTGACATGGTTTTGAGATTTCAAAATTTGTGCCCAGATTTAGCATGAATAGTGAGATTTATCCTTTTGGGCCAAAACTTGTGTTTCTGGGCCTCAAACACACACAGGCAAAAAACGAAAGTTGTAACAAATAATAAAATCATTCAAATGACATAAAAACCACGATCAAAATCACAAAACTAGAATGAACACCCATTTCACGCGTGCACTCAGGGCATCCTGAGTGTGACTAACTAATATTAAATGATCTCAAAACTCCAAAAGCTATACCAAGACTAAGTCTAATCATATTCTAACCCAACTAATACTAAAACTCACTTAAGGCTAAACAATCACTTAATTAGTGCTAATCGAGTTGGTTTGGGTCGGGATCTAACATCCTCCACCCCTTTAGGATATTTGGTCCTCCAAATAAAAATAGGTTTACCTCTGGCAATAAGTGTGGATATTTTCTCTGAACTTGATCTCTTAATTCCCAAGTTGCTTCTTCTGGCTCGTGGTTTTCCCAAACTACCTTGACCCAATGGATAGTCCGATTTCTCAATTCATGTTCCTTGGTGTCAATGATTCTAACTGGCTTTTCCAAATACGAATCATCTTCTCGAATCTCTAAAGGCTCGTGTGGAATTTTATGGTAAGGACTGTGAACATACTTCTTGAGCATAGAGACGTGAAAAACGTTATGCACCCCGGAGAGTTCCGGCGGTAATGCAAGTCTATAGGTAACATTTCCAATTTTGCTCAAAATCTCGTACGGACCAATAAATCGGCTTGATAACTTGCCCTTCTTTTCGAACCTCAGAGTCCCTCTAACCGGTGACACTTTCAAAATCACTTTGTCACCCACATCAAACTGTAACTCCCTTTTGCGAGTGTCAGCACAACTCTTCTGTCTGCTCCGAGCAATCTTCAATCTGTCCTGAATCAATTTGACTTTATCACTTGTTTCTCCAACTATTGTCGGTCCATGGAAGCTATGAACACCGACTTCTTCCCAACAAACCGGAGTTCTGCATCTTCTGCCATAGAGTGCCTCGAAAAGTGCCATTCCAATGCTAGAATGGTAGCTATTGTTATATGCGAACTCACAAAGTGGTAGGTACTCATCCCATTGAACCTTGAAGTCTAATACACTGGCATGTAACATATCTTCAAGAGTCTGCATTGTTCGTTCTGATTGGCCATCTGTCTGCGGATGATACGCTGGGCTAAACTGGAGTTTTGTACCCATAGACTCAAAAAGAGTCTTCCAAAATCTCAAAACAAATATGTTGTCTCTGTCTTAAGTGATGGAGATGGATTGACCATGTTTACTGACAATCTCTTCGATGAACAAACTTGCAAGTGGTGCCATATGCATCGTATTCCCCGTCTTCATCGGAATGAAATGAGCAGACTTTGTAAGTGTCAGACCCCGACCTAGGTTTGGAATATTTAATTATATTTTAACCGTGATTAGTGGATAAGTTGGGTTAGTGGATGATTAGCTTATTTTCTTAAGCTAGATTAGAATGTTTGAATAGCTTTGGGAATTTTTGAGAGTCGTTGACTTAGGCTTGATGCGGGCCGGGGCGCCCGTGTGTTGTATGTGAATCTTTGGGGTTTAGCTTTGATTTTTGTAAAATCCCAATTTTGTGCATTTTGACTCATTTCACTTAGATTATCAACTTTCATGTTGTCTTGATTTAATGATCAGAAATCACGTTTTTCGAGAAAAAGGGCAAAACTGACCTTTCACACAAAATCTGTACCCAAATTTCAAAAATTTCAGAAATTGACAAAAATATACTTTTTGGATAATAGATATTTCGTTGATCGTTTTTGTCTTCTTCGTCGTTTCCATTCCGGGCCCGCAAATGCCATTTTTAGCCTTGTGAAGATTGGGGCCCACAAACCCATCTTATAAGAGAGATGAGTTCACTTCATCCTTCATTTTCTCTTTTCCTGGAACGGTTTGGAGCCAAGGGTTCTTCCCTCTTCCAGCATTTTCTGTCTCCTCTATAACACCCATCTCTTGAGGATCTCTTGAAGGATTGATCTCCTAGAGCTCTCCCTCCCTCTTCAAGCTTTCCAAAGACACCTTTTTCAAAGGATTTGAGCTAGGGCAACATTCTCTTTCAAGCTTCTCTTCATTGTTTGAGTTCTTCAAGGTTAGCAACGGCTTTCCAAACTTGAAATCTTTGTTTTCCTCTTCATTATAGTGTTTTCATCACACATGCAAGAGTTTTCCCTTGAGATTTGCAAATGTTGATTTTAGGGTTCTTCTTTAGGAAAATTTTGGGGTTTTTGTAGATTGTGAGCTTGAGGCCCTAGAGGATTGTTTGAGGAGTGATATTTCTCTCATCTTGGCTTGAGGCAAGTGGATTCCATAACTAATATGATGGTTTTGCTTTATAAGTTCCTTTTCATGGCATTTCTTCCTATGCTCTAATCTTTTATGATTCATGGATTTACTTTAGTTAAATGGAGTAATGTATATGTTTGATTCTACTTATGTTATTGTTTTACAATGAATGGGAGGTTTGTTTTAATTTGACCATCTTGGAATTTTATCTTCTTTATGTCAAAGTCTTGTTGTTCAAAGAATGGAGAAAACTTTGATTTAAAAGTGTTTGTATGATTGATTGGAATGATCAAATGGATTATGATTTGATGAGTTGAGGAGGTCAAGAAAGGGCTCAAGTGATTGTGGAGATGTGTATGGAAGAAGGGGAAAGAAAGAAAATGGATAGGGATTGGACAAAGGAGAGATCCAACCAAATAAGCCAAGATTCGCCGTTGTCTGATCGATCGGACTGTAAATAACTAGGAGTATTCCAGGTCCGATCGATCAGACTGTAAATAACTGAGAGCATTTCAAGTCCGATCGATCGGCCAATGAGTCTTTGACATATGAGAAGAATGGCAAAAAAAAAAAAGAGGATTGTTGGACCGTTCTCCAGGCTCACTTCAAGCCCATATTCAAGTCCAATTCAGCCCAATCCCTTTTCTATAATTGTAGCCCATTCAGCCCTTTTTTAAATCATAGAACCATTATGTAAATTTATTTGAACTATGAATAAAACCATTTGGGGAGTCTTTCAAGTCTCAATGTACACTTCATCCCTTTTTATTGTCAAGGATCTTCTGTGGCACCAAATTGCTATTTATTAATGACAATAGGGGGTCAAATGTACATCAAGACGACCCGCATTAGACTGACGAATCATCATACACTAAATTCATTCCATGTTAAAAGGTTTTGTCCGAATCCATTTATAAACCTAATTAAATGCTTTGGGGTGGTTTACCACATTAGTAGACATTGATAAGACTACTCATCTATTTTGCTCGGATTCGTCAATATGTGAGATATGTATTTGTTCGGAGTAGTTTTCTTATCGATTTTGGGAAATATAACTTTATGAATGGATTTATATTAATTCGAGGTTTCAAACTTTTACACTAATGGCACCACTAAGCTTAGGTTACCTTGTCAGACTGATCATCCGGCTTTGAATCTTTAAATTATTTGCCAACTGCAGTTTGGATTCTGTCTCTACCGACCACGGCAACGGTTTTAGATCCGGTCCCACATGTAGTGGCTACGGTTCTGTTTGTTAACGACTATGTTTGTTATGGTCCCACGAGTAGTGGCTACGGTTCTGTTTGCTCCCGTTACTTCGGTAACAGGAGAATTTAGCTATACGTGGTCTGCCAATGTTTTATACGTTTAATGTTTTATTTTATTGTTCTTGTTTATTTCAACTTATTATAGTCTTGGAATTCATTAATATTCGAGATGTCTATCCTTTATCTTGTCATTTATGCTATTTAGGATTTTGATTGTGGTTCTCATTTACTTAATGTTTTACTCTTTCTTTCATCCTATTATTTGTTATATTTGCTTGCCAGACCGTCGTGTTTGACCCTTTTTGCTTGGTGCCAGATGTCGAGCCCCTCGCTGTTGAGGCGCACTTCGAGGCGGAACCTATAGTTCTTGTGGAAGGCAAGTGGCAGCCCGATGATGTCGTTTAGACGTTGGGTTGTTCATGGAGCTTCGATCACATTTTGGAATAGATACTATTGTTTTTGGGATTTTGTTGTAGCCATTGTTGGCTTATTCTTTTGGGGAAAAAATTGTGATTATTGGCTAACTTTACTTTTGTATTAAACTTGAAACTAACTTTGGGGCCTATCTATAGAATGTTTCTCTTTTTGATGCTAGTCTTGTGCGTTCTCATCTTATACCCATGTTTTAGACTCTTATGTTTGCTACAATGCTTCCGCGAAATTTTTTCGTTTGAATGTGATTCTTATTAATCATTGTTGGATCGATTTTCGAGGATCCTTACCGTGGAAACCTGTGGGAAACTAGAGTGTGCGGGAGGAATTTTTCGACCCGTCGCGCCACGACCCCGAATTAAGGTCTTGTTTAACAGGCCCTCGGTCCGGGGGTGTGACAGGCTTGGTATCAGATCGAGAAGTATTTGAGGCAATTAAAATTGGATTAGAATCATAAGGATGTGGTAAGGATTCGTTAGAATTTCCGCTAGTTAGCATCGATTGGGTTTGGGAACGCCTTATTTATTATATTTTGTTGTACTAACAAGTTGTTTTGCAGCACTATGCCTCCACGCAGACCTCCAGCGAATGCAAATGCATCAGGCAGTAACAATGACAGTAGGGTTGAGAATCAGATGACAGGATAATTTCAGCAGCTCATGCAGATGTTAGTTGAACAACAACAACGAGCCAATGAGAATCAAGCTAGATTCCAAGAGCAGATGGCAAAGAAAGATGAAGAGTTGACTCAGGTTCAGAGGCAGTTGCTTGAAGTTTTGGGTAGGAGACCAGAACCAATGCCTAATATGGAAACTATGCAGAACAGGGACAGGGATCCTAATATCTTGTTTGAGAAGTTCAGAAAGAGAGGTCCTAAGGAGTTCACAGGACAAGAAGATCCTTTGGCAGCTGATGATTGGTTAGCCCACACAGGAGAACATCTTCGATATTTTTACATGCACAGGCAGGCAACAAGTTCTTCTAGCAGCGTCTATGTTCACCGGACTGGCAGATATTTGGTGGAAAACCATTAAGGAAGGTTATCAGAATATTGAGAATGAGATTGCTTGGGCCACCTTCAAACAGCAGTTCAGTGAAAAGTATGTCCCTGCTCACATCAAGAAGCAAAAAGCAGCAGAGTTTCAGTTGCTCAAGCAAGAGGACATGACTGTTCTTGAATATCTTACCAAGTTTGAGAAGTTGTCTCGTTATGCACCGGAGCTTGTGGATACGGAAGAGAAGAAAATTACCAAGTTTATGGATGGACTCAATCCCATCATCTTGAGGGATGCATTAGGTGTGGTACCACCAACCATTTTCCAAGAGGCTATCAAAAGAGCTTATAGATTTGAACACATCAACAATCAGATCATCAAGGATAATCAGAGGAAGAGACAGTAATACCAAGGAGGGCAGAAATTTTACCAAGGCAAGAGACAGAAGAAGCAGCAGAATACTCCAGCTCAAGGTGGGTGTGAGCATTGTGGCAAGAATCACCCTTCTCAGCAGTGCTATAGAGTTACTGGTGCGTGTTTTAAGTGTGGTGGCATAGATCACCAAATGAAGGATTGCTCAAGTAACAGAAATCAAGGCAATAGTGCACCTCAGCAGCCACCAAGGCAGGCACCTTAGCAGAACCAGCAGGCAGTTCAGAATCAGCCAAGACAGCAGTAGAATCAGTAACCCTGTAAGCAACCAAAAAATCAGAACGTCCATCCACCGCAGCAGAATAGGAATGTGCAGCAAGGAAGGCAGAATCAGAACCAGAATAAACCACGTCAGCAGGGTCGCCTCCATCACCTCAATCAAGTGGACGCTGAAGTAGCGGGAGATGCTGTGGAAGGTAAACTCTTGATTTGTGAAGTAGAAGCTAAGGTGTTGTTTGATCCCGGATCTACTCACTCTTTCATATCCCATGTGTTTGCTAAAATGATTAGTGTGCCTGCTAGAGAGTTAAGAGTTTGTTTTGACTGTTACTACTCCGGTAGGGAAATAAGTTGTGTGTAATACATTTTACCCTAGTTGCTCAGTGAAGATAGGAGATGTTATATTCCCTGCAGACCTTATTATCTTAGTTATGCATGACTTTGATGTCATTTTAGGCATGGATTGGTTAGCGGGACATCATGCCTCTATGGATTGCTATAGCAAGACCATTGCTTTTAGATTGGATGGGATATCCTTCGGGGTGAAATTTCAGGGAGAGAAAAGGGTTTCTCCGGCTAGGTTTATTTCAGCTCTTTCTACAGCTAAGTTGTTGAGATCAAGAGGTGAAGGATTCATTGCATTTATCACCAAGTATGAACAGTCCCAAGGGGTGGAGAACATCCTGGTAGTGTGTGAATTTCCCGATGTTTTTTCGGAAGAAGTTCCAGGTTTACCACCAGTTGGAGAGGTTGAGTTTACAACAGAATTGATGCCAGGGATTGCTCCGATTTCCATTGCTCCTTACAGGATGGCTCCTGCATAGTTGGCTGAGCTAAAACTATAGTTACAAGAGTCACTAGACAAAGGCTTTGTTAGGCCAATTGTTTCACCATGGGGAGCCCCAGTGCTATTTGTCAAGAAGAAAGATGGAAGCTTGAGGATGTGCATAGACTACAGAAAATTGAACCAAGTAACCATCAAGAACAAGTACCCTTTGCCAAGGATAGACGAGTTGTTTGACTAGTTGCAAGGAGCAAAATTTTTCTCGAAGATAGATTTGAGATCCGGATATCATCAGTTGAGAGTTAGAGAATCAGATATCCTGAAGACAGCTTTCCGAACTAGATACGGGCACTATGAATTTTTGGTGATGCCCTTTGGACTGACGAATGCACCAGCGGTATTTATGGCCCTCATGAACAAGATCTTTGCACCCTATCTAGATCAGTTCACAGTCGTCTTTATTGATGACATTCTAGTGTATTCCAAGTCAAGAGATGACCATGAGCAGCATTTGAGGACTTCATTGCAGTTGTTGAGAGATAACCAGTTGTATGCGAAGATTGGGAAGTGCGAGTTTTGGCTAGAGCAAGTCACTTTTCTTGGTCACGTCATCTCTAGAGAAGGACTAGCAGTTGACCCATCAAAGATAGAAGCAGTCATCAATTGGGAGAAGCCGAAGAATGTGACTAAGATTAGGAGTTTTCTCGGGTTAGCAGGATACTATAGGAGATTTGTACAAGGATTTTCGTCCATTGCAGCACCTTTGACCAAGTTGACCCGAAAGAATGTGCCGTTCGTATGGTTAGAGAAATGTGAAGCTAGTTTTGAAGAATTGAAGAAGAGGTTAACTTCAACACCTGTCCTCACCTTACCTTCGGGGAGTGGTGGTTTTGTTATCTATATGGATGCTTCAGGTGTAGTACTTGGATGTGTTTTGATGCAAAATGGGAATGTGATAGCTTATGGCTCGAGGCAATTGAAGAAACACGAGAAGAAATATGCGACGCATGATTTGGAGTTGGTAGCTATAGTGTTCGCGTTGAAGATGTGGAGACAGTATTTGTACGGAGAAGGATTTGAAGTTCATTCGGATCACCGTAGTCTCCAATATTTGTTCTCCCAGAAAGAATTAAACATGAGGCAAAGAAGTTGGATAGAGTACACCAAAGACTATGATTTCCCAATCATCTATCATCCGGGGAAGGTTAATGTAGTGGCCGATGCATTGAGTAGGAAATCAGTTTGTTTGGCCAGTTTGCAAGGGTTTTACAATTTTCAGCAATTCGAAGAGTTGAGAGTAGATTTCCAACCTTTGAGGGAAGTTGTGTTGGCAAATATGACAGTGTCTGAGCCCGTCTTCATTCAGAAAATCAATGACAGTCAGATGCAAGATCCAGACTTGGCTAAAATTGTGGAGCACATCTCCGAACGCCCAGATTTCCAAGTCATGGATGGAGTTTTGTACTTCCGTGGCAGGCTTTGTGTTCCAAAGATAGATAATTTGAAGAATGACATTATGGTAGAAGCTCACAATACGAGGTATTCTGTACACCCGGGGAGTACGAAGATGTACCAAAATTTGAAGAGTCATTTTTGGTGGAGCAATATGAAGAGAGAGATAGCAGCTTTCGTATCCAGATGCATGACTTGTCAATTGGTGAAGGCAGAACATCAGAAACCACCTGGTCTTTTGCAGCCATTAGAAATCCCAGAGTGGAAATGGGAACACCTGACTATGGATTTCATCTCGGGTCACTGAAAGAAATTGCGATTCAGATCTGAAACTTCTCATAAAGAGACTACTATGGTTGATGCAAAGCATGACAGATTTTTAAAAATCTGATTTCTGCACTATGCAGCGGAAATCAGCCATAAAGAATCGCATAGAAACTCCATTAAATCATGATCAACATGTGTCTAATTAATAGAGATGATAGAAGACTATTACCTCGAAGATTTGTAGACTTCAAATCTCTAAAAAATAGATCCAAAGGCGCGAACTCAGACTTGCAATTTGCAAACAAGTTGCTGGAATTTTCTTGCACTAGTATTGCCTTTGATCTTCTCCTCTATCTCACTTCCAAATCTGATTGGCTAAGATGGTGGGATCTTAATCTAGGAATTAAGAACTATTTCTCCAAGGGAAAATCTCAGACCTCAAGCTTTCTTCTCTCAAGAAGAGAACCTTTCCAAGGCTGGACGTGTGGGGCTCTCCTTGTGCTCACAAATTGTTTCACAAAGTGTGTTGTGAAACTTGCAAAGGCATTCTTCTTAGCTTCCTTGTTATGGACGTCCAAAGGGGATGGTTCTCCTTTTATAGAAACCATGGGAAGCCTTTCCTATTTAGTTATCTCTCCTTATTCTAATTTATGTCCAAAAAGGAAAGACTTATTTCCTTTAAGAAACACTCTAATTAGAAAAGGAAACCAAAAGGAACTTTCCATACAATTAGTAATACTAGTTGTAGAACACTTACTAATTTTAAGTTCCTAATCCAAAAAGGAAACTAACTCATAGGAATACTAATCCAAATAGGAGTCCAACTTTCCAAGTAGAGTCCTACTCAAAGTTGGAAACCTTACCCATGGAAATCCTATTATGGACATCCCACATATCAATGCACACCATGGCCCACATATAATTTATCTAGAGTTAAATTCATCTATGCCATCAAAAGCCTATTTGAATTTAAACTCAAAATTATTTTTCCACTAAAATAATTCATCCTTATGTTATCTAAACATTTTAGGAATCCATGCCAATCTTGGTAAGTGACTAGAGAAGGGACCAAAAGACATATTTGCCATTGGCTCCCAAAATGACCAAAATGTCCACGCTAAACCCATAGCAACATTAAGACCATTTTAACCTTAACTCATTCCACTAAAGAGTTATGGTTGAACTCCAAGGACAAATATATATATAATAATAAGCTCGTCATAAGATGACGGTTGTCTTCGACCTACTAAGTGTAATGACCTGAATGCCCCTCTATGTAACATCCATAATCGAGTCAGGTTATCAATTGTACTATCAACCTTCCCGATTACATCTAAACCTTAGAACTTCATATCCTTAACATAATCATCATTCGAATATCATTCTCTTGATCCAGGGAGCGACCCACAAGTTCAATATTCATATGGAACATCCATATACTAAGATCTTAGATTTTGATGATTAATCGGATAATTCTAAGGGGACGATTATTCCACCATCAGATGGCATAGATTCTATATTGCATCTGCACGTCCCAACTGATCAAGTCCGAGTACCCAAAACACAGAGTTGTTGACCCATGAATAGAATCTCACCCATAGTGAATAAAACACAAGAACTTGACTTCGTCAGTTCATCCACAAATGCTCAAGATTAAGAGCACCGGTTACTTAGTAGCATGAGGTGACTTGATCTCTTTTCTGTGATAGTACTATTTTAGAGATCACACCTACAACGGTCCTGTTCAATGCATGACACATGCACTAATGAGATAGATCCGGGAAAGCCCTCCCATGACTTAGGTATGTCACCCTATATAGGAGAGTATCTCATTATAACTTCTACCAAGATGAAGTGCCCAGCTCCATCTTTCAGTTATGAACAAGTATGATGTTTCCAGTTGTCCATGAATTAGACCTATCTGTGTGTAGACACTACACACCTAATTCATTTACTAGAAACAATGGGCCTTACACAACCATACATATATACATGTTTAAGCATAAAAGAGTCTTTTCATTAAATAACCAGTTAAATATCCAGTAACAAAAGATGAGAATGCAACTAGTGGGCTTTAGGGCATACACCAATCCCAACAAACTCCCACTTGCACTAAAGATCACTGCTTCCTAACCTAACACCCATAGACTCAACATGAGAAGTGAAGACTTTCTCAGTAAGAGTCTTAGTGAATGGGTCAGCTAAGTTATTTGCTGAAGCAATATGCTCCAACACTATCTCTCCATCCTGAATGAATTCCCGGATTAAGTGGTACTTTATCCGAATGTGCTTATCTTTCTTGTGATTCCTAGGCTCTTTGCACTGTGCTACAGCACCAGTGTTATGACAATCGGTTTTTGCACTGCAGGAACAACTCCTAATTCCAATAGGAATTTTCTGAGCTATACTGCTTCCTTCGCAGCTTCCGATGCTGCCACATACTCTGATTGAAAGGTTAGCATATAATCTTTCGTTCTCCGAAGATACTTGAATATATGTTTAACAGCTGTCCAATGCATAGGTCCATGGTTTGACTGATATCTGCTAACCATGCCAACGGCAAAGCAAATATCTGGTCTATAACATAGCATACATGAGGCTTCCAACAGCGGATGCATATGGAACTCTCCTCATGGTCTCTATCTCTTCAGATGTCTTTGGACATTGATCTCGAGACAGTGGTACTCCATGTCTAGAAGGTAGGAGGCCCTTCTTGGAGTCATGCATGTTAAACTTGACCAATATCTTCTCAATATAAGAAGATTGGGATAGGGCTAACATCTTATTCTTGCGATCACGCAAAAGCTTGATCCCTAAGATATAGCTGGCCTCACCCAAATCCTTCATCTGAAATTGAGAGGATAACCAAACTTTTGCGGATGACAATAAACCTACATCATTTCCTATGAGTAATATGTCATCTACATATAGAACCAAAAATGCAACTGCTTTCCCATTTCCTTTCTTATACACACATGGTTCATCAATGTTTTGATCAAAGCCAAAGGATTTGACTGCTTGATTAAACTTGATGTTCCATGCTCTAGATGCTTGCTTAAGTCCATAGATGGACTTCTTAAGTTTACTAACCATGTTATCTTGGCCACTAGCAATGAAGCCCTCTGGTTGCATCCTATAGATGCATTCGTCAAGACTTCCATTAAGAAAAGCTGTCTTGACATCCATCTGCCATATCTCGTAGTCATAATGACATGCGATGGCCAAGAGAATCCTTATGGACTTAAGCATAGCCACTGGTGAAAAGGTTTCCTCATAATCAATACCTTCTTTCTGAGTATATCCTTTCGCCACCAGTCTTGCTTTGAAGGTTTCCACCTTCCCATCCACTCCTCTCTTTCTCTTGTAGATCCACTTGCACCCTATGGGTTTGATCCCTTCAGGTGCATCTACAAGTTCCAAGACTTGATTGGAATACAAAGAATCCATTTCAGATTTCATCGCTTGCTGCCACATGTCAGCATCTATATCCGTTACTGCTTCATCATAACTAGTAGGATCCTCAACCAGATCTCCAGAGTCTGTCTTAAAAGACACTCCTAGATATCTTTCTGGCTGTCTAGAAATTCTCCCACTACGACGAGGCTCCGGAGTGTTTAAAGGAATATCTTGTTCATCTACTGTTTCAGGATCTGGTACAGATGTTATAGGAGATCCCGGAAGAATCTCCTCAAGGGTTTCTTTACAACTAAGCTCTTGGTGCATCATGCAATCATCCTCCAAGTACCTAGCATGAGTGCTGATGAGCACTTTTTGCTCCTTTGGATGATAAAAGATGCCACCTCTCGTTCCCTTAGGATACCCAATGAAGTAGCACATTTCCGATCTGGGTTCTAGCTTGGTAGCTTTATCATTCAGTACATAGGCTGGACAACCCCAAATGTGGATATGATTTAAACTAGGTTTTCGACCTGTCCATATTTCTTGTGGTGTCCTAGGTACTGACTTAGATGGTACCAGATTTAAAATGTATGCTGCTGCTTCTAAGGCATATCCCCAAAAAGATATAGGTAGGGTTGCATGACTCATCATGGACCTTATCATATCAAGAAGGGTACGGTTTCTTCTCTCCGCTACACCATTTTGCTGGGGTGTACCCGGTGCAGACAACTGAGACACAATCCCATGTTGTGTGAGGTACTCCTTGAACTCACCCAGGAGGTACTCGCCACCTCGATCGGATCGAAGGGCTTTGATATGTTTTCCTAGTTGTAGCTCCGCCTCAGCCTTGAATTGTTTGAACTTATCAAACGCCTCAGACTTGCGTCGCATTAGGTATACATATCCAAACCTAGAGTAATCATCAGTGAAGGTGATGTAATACTCATACCCTCCTCGAGCCGGTTTGTTCATAGGACCACACACATCAGTGTGAATCAATTCTAACAACTCCTTTGACCTAAGTCCCTTTCCAGAGAATGACCGTTTGGTCATCTTTCCCTTGAGACAAGATTCGCACTGAGGAAAAGGTTCGAAATCTAATGAGCTCAAGGGCCCATCTTCTACCAACCTCTGAATCCGTTTTGGGTTAATGTGACCCAAACGTAAGTGCCAAAGATATGTGTCATTGATTGAAGATACCTTCCTCTTAAGGGAAGTTGAGCTTTCTTGTTGTACATTATGCAGTGTAGGAGCAACAGGATATATATAAAATAAGTTGTCATGTATTCTACCGGAACATATAATATTTCCATCTCTACTGATATCAATACCAGAATGGAAAGAAACTGAATAATTAAATTCAATCAATCTGGAAACTGAAATTAAATTCTTCCTCATGTCCGGAACATAGAAAACATTATTTAAAACTAATATCCTATTACATGGAAAATGTAAGGTAACAACTCCTACTGCAACTGCCCAAACTTTAGCTCCAGTTCCGACTCTAAAGGCAAATTCTCCTTTCTCAATTCTCTGCATTATCTGAAACCCCTGCAATGAATTGCAGATATGATTAGTGGCTCCTGAGTCTACTATCCATGAGTCAGTAGAATCAACCACTAGACAAGTTTCAATGTAGTATGAAAAAGATGTACCTTTCTTAACCGAGGCTAGGAACTTGGGACAATCTTTCTTCCAATGACCTTTCAGGCCACACTTGAAGCATTTCCCTTTGGGCTTTCCATCTGTACCCTTGTCCTTCTTATTACCAGCATTGTCCTTTTTCTGCCCTTTTCCCTTATTCTGCTTCTTCTTGGACTTCTTCCCTTTCGGGTTCAGTTTAGAGGAAGACTGGAAAAAATGAGCTTGGGCTTTGGGCTTCATGATAGCCTCTGCCGCCTGGAGTTCTTTCATTAACTCAGGTAGAGTCATGTCCATCTTGCTCATATTGAAATTGAGCTTGAACTGATTGAAAGATTCCGGCAGAGTTTCGAGAATCATGTCAGTCTGACTCCCTGCATCAATCTCAGCCCCTAGAATCTCAGCTTCATTGAAACAATCTATCATCTTGAGCATATGCTCTCTGACAGGTGTTCCCTCAGCCATCCTAGCATTCATGATGGTCCTCATAGCAGCTTGCCTAGCTGGCCTGCTCTTGTCTGCGAACATCTCAGACAAGGACATCATGATTTCATAGGCTGTGTCCATTTGCTCGTGCTGTGTTTGCAACACGTTGGACATGGAAGCGAGCATGTAGCATTTAGCCATGCTATTCGCTTTCTTCCATTTCTTCTCAGCCTCTCGCTGGTCATCAGTAGAATTAGGATCAATTTCGGGACAGTTTTCCAGCAAGACATACTTGTACTCCTCAGCTGTGAGTACTATGTCAAGATTTCTTTTCCAGTCTACGTAGTTAGGGCCAGTCAGTTTATTCTCACGAAGAATGCACATCAACGGACTAAAAGAGTCTTTTCCCATCTCTTTCTGGATATAAAACGGTTTATAATTAGACATGCAGTATATATGTAATATGCATATGGTGCTTGTTATAAAAGGAAAAACAAAGCACGAAAACTTTTTACATTATTCAACCCCAATTATAATGTATCAGTGTTTCAACCTCCTCATAGACCCTCCATCGAAGGGATGGCCGAGCCTACAGTCACGTTGAATTAAGGCAGACTTATTTGGATTATCACTATCTGGACACGCATCCAGTGGTAGTCCAATCACTGATTGGTTTGGCCTCATATGACAAATAACCCTTAACTCCTAAGGAGAGGTCATCACCGTCTTATGTCAAGTGTATAACCATCTCTTATGAAATTCCCAGAATGTCTATGATTAAGTCTTCCGAAGGGAATAGACTTTTATCCTTCCTAGAAGTGAACTTTAGTAAAGAGCTCCACCGAAGGGATGGCCGCTCCCACCAACACTTCATTGACATTCTATAGAAGTGATCTTTAGTAAAGAGCTCCACCGAAGGGATGGCCGCTCCTACTAACACCTCATTACGAATATTCACATTAGTTCACCCATTAACCCATCAAAGAGGTCTTTAGTTAAAGAACTCCACCGAAGGGATGGCCGTTCCCACTAACACTTTAATGAGGTAACATGAACCGAAAATGGAAAGCCGTGGGGTCTTGCCTAAAACCCCTCTCCCACTTGATTATTTATCGCTAGGGTTTATACTTTTTGATCTTTACATTGTTTTACTCAAAAGCTCTTTTTAAATCTAGCAAACTTGGTTAATTAAATTCATGACTTAAGTCATCTTAAAATCAAATAACCTTTGCTTTAAAACATTTGAGCAAATCCCTTCAAAGAGTCAAAAACCTATCTTGGGTTATGAAAACCCATAGGTAGCATCTAATTAGATTTTAGTTTAGCCTCCTTTGGAAACCAAGGGTACCAAGATAAACTAAACCCTATCCAATTTTAAACCTTAGACAAATAGAAGGTGCTGGTCTAAGTTCCGTTTAAAATAATTTTCCAAACTAAAAACAATCTAATACAATAAAGATGCCAATTTTAGAACCTAACGGTGGCCATGTTTCTAGGTGACAATTATAGCAATTATATAAAGCATTCATCCATGCATTCCATATATAAAAGCAAATAAAAGTATGCAATCCTTGATGGCTCCTTGCTCTTAGGATTTCAAATCCTAATTGAATTAGGACTCCTCATGCATCTAGAAGTCTTGACTCCTTGATCTCCAAGGACTCCAATTTCTTGCAACCTTCTTGTCTTGAAACAAAACCAAAAATTACATTGGAATTTCCTATGCTTTGCAAGAAAGCTTACATCAAGACTAGTTGGAATAAAATTAAGGAAACTTTACAACTTCCTATGATTGCTAACCGCGCAATCGTACACTTTCCAACTAATTAAAAAACATCCAAATCCACACAACATACATGCGAACCATCAAGGATGCTAATTATGGCTGCAAACAAAGAGGTTAGTGCATGCAAACTCACTATGTGCATCATTAAACAAATCTGGAAAATAAATTCCAGCAATGTTAATGAAACTTGCACACAACATGCATCACAACATTACTTTAATAGGGTGCCACCATACCCATAATCAATCTAGGATTAATTACACACAACATGGGATCATGATTTCACATGGAGTGGCTCTGATACCACTGAAAGAAATTGCGATTCAGATCTGAAACTTCTCATAAAGAGACTACTATGGTTGATGCAAAGCATGACAGATTTTTAAAAATCTGATTTCTGCACTATGCAGCGGAAATCAGCCATAAAGAATCGCATAGAAACTCCATTAAATCATGATCAACATGTGTCTAATTAATAGAGATGATAGAAGACTATTACCTCGAAGATTTGTAGACTTCAAATCTCTAAAAAATAGATCCAAAGGCGCGAACTCAGACTTGCAATTTGCAAACAAGTTGCTGGAATTTTCTTGCACTAGTATTGCCTTTGATCTTCTCCTCTATCTCACTTCCAAATCTGATTGGCTAAGATGGTGGGATCTTAATCTAGGAATTAAGAACTATTTCTCCAAGGGAAAATCTCAGACCTCAAGCTTTCTTCTCTCAAGAAGAGAACCTTTCCAAGGCTGGACGTGTGGGGCTCTCCTTGTGCTCACAAATTGTTTCACAAAGTGTGTTGTGAAACTTGCAAAGGCATTCTTCTTAGCTTCCTTGTTATGGACGTCCAAAGGGGATGGTTCTCCTTTTATAGAAACCATGGGAAGCCTTTCCTATTTAGTTATCTCTCCTTATTCTAATTTATGTCCAAAAAGGAAAGACTTATTTCCTTTAAGAAACACTCTAATTAGAAAAGGAAACCAAAAGGAACTTTCCATACAATTAGTAATACTAGTTGTAGAACACTTACTAATTTTAAGTTCCTAATCCAAAAAGGAAACTAACTCATAGGAATACTAATCCAAATAGGAGTCCAACTTTCCAAGTAGAGTCCTACTCAAAGTTGGAAACCTTACCCATGGAAATCCTATTATGGACATCCCACATATCAATGCACACCATGGCCCACATATAATTTATCTAGAGTTAAATTCATGTATGCCATCAAAAGCCTATTTGAATTTAAACTCAAAATTATTTTTCCACTAAAATAATTCATCCTTATGTTATCTAAACATTTTAGGAATCCATGCCAATCTTGGTAAGTGACTAGAGAAGGGACCAAAAGACATATTTGCCATTGGCTCCCAAAATGACCAAAATGTCCATGCTAAACCCATAGCAACATTAAGACCATTTTAACCTTAACTCATTCCACTAAAGAGTTATGGTTGAACTCCAAGGACAAATATATATATAATAATAAGCTCGTCATAAGATGACGGTTGTCTTCGACCTACTAAGTGTAATGACCTGAATGCCCCTCTATGTAACATCCATAATCGAGTCAGGTTATCAATTGTACTATCAACCTTCCCGATTACATCTAAACCTTAGAACTTCATATCCTTAACATAATCATCATTCGAATATCATTCTCTTGATCCAGGGAGCGACCCACAAGTTCAATATTCATATGGAACATCCATATACTAAGATCTTAGATTTTGATGATTAATCGGATAATTCTAAGGGGACGATTATTCCACCATCAGATGGCATAGATTCTATATTGCATCTGCACGTCCCAACTGATCAAGTCCGAGTACCCAAAACACAGAGCTGTTGACCCATGAATAGAATCTCACCCATAGTGAATTAAAGCACAAGAACTTGACTTCGTCAGTTCATCCACAAATGCTCAAGATTAAGAGCACCGGTTACTTAGTAGCATGAGGTGACTTGATCTCTTTTCTGTGATAGTACTATTTTAGAGATCACACCTACAACGGTCCTGTTCAATGCATGACACATGCACTAATGAGATAGATCCGGGAAAGCCCTCCCGTGACTTAGGTATGTCACCCTATATAGGAGAGTATCTCATTATAACTTCTACCAAGATGAAGTGCCCAGCTCCATCTTTCAGTTATGAACAAGTATGATGTTTCCAGTTGTCCATGAATTAGACCTATCTGTGTGTAGACACTACACACCTAATTCATTTACTAGAAACAATGGGCCTTACACAACCATACATATATACATGTTTAAGCATAAAAGAGTCTTTTCATTAAATAACCAGTTAAATATCCAGTAACAAAAGATGAGAATGCAACTAGTGGGCTTTAGGGCATACACCAATCCCAACACTACCGACTACAAGCAGAGGGAACAATGTTATTTGGATCATAGTAGATCGGTTAATGAAGTCGGCACACTTTATTCCTTTGAAGACCGGGAAGACAATGCACATGTTGGCTTTAGCACAAGCCTTCGTGAAGGAAATTGTCAGTCGTCATGGTCAGCCGGTCTCCATTACTTCAGATCGAGATAGTAGATTTGTTTCAAGATTCTGGAAGACCTTACATGAATCGATGGGAACGAAGCTTCAATTCAGCACAGCATATCACCCGCAGACTGATGGTCAATTGGAGAGAACTATTTAGACCCTTGAAGACATGCTTAGGGCTTGTGTACTTGATTTCAAGAATTAATGGGATGAGAATTTACCTCTCTGTGAGTTTGCTTACAACAACAGTTACCATTCAAGCATAGGGATGGCCCCTTTCGAAGCGTTGTATGGCAGGAAGTGTAGGACCCCAGTGTGTTGGGAAGAAGTCAGAGAACGCAGTTTTCATGGTCCTTCTTTGGTTGAAGAGACAAGTAACAAAGTCAGAATTATTCATGAACGATTGAAGATTTCGAGAAGCCGACAGAAAAGCTATGCCGATGTTCGAAGGAAGGATCTACAATTCCAAGTTGGAGACAAAGTTTTTTTGAAAGTATCTCCGGTCAGAGGAACGCTGAGATTTGGGCAGAAGGGCAAATTATCCAAGAGACTCATTGGACCGTATGAGATCTTGAGTTCTATCAGGGGAAGTAGCATATAGATTAGCTTTGCCACCAGAACTTTCAGGTGTGCACAATGTGTTTCACGTGTCAATGCTAAGGAAGTATGTTTCGGACCCTTCACACGTGCTACATCACGAACCGTTGGATGTTCGAGAAGATGCCACCTACATTGAGAAACCGGCAAAGATTATTGACACCGAAAAGCAAGAGCTAAGAAACAGAACAATTTAGTGGGTAAAGATTCATTGGGAGAATCATGGACCAGAAGAGGCCACTTGGGAACTTCGTGATCAGGTCCAGAAGAAATACCCTCAGCTATTTCCAGAGGCTAGTGATCATTTGGAGGACCAAATGTGATTTTTAGGGGTGGAGGATGTCAGACCCCGACCCAGGTTTCAAATATTTAATTATATTTTAACCGTGATTAGTGGATAAGTGGGGTTAGTGGACAATTAGCTTATTTTCTTAAGCTAGATTAGAATGTTTGAATAGCTTTGGGAATTTTTGAGAGTCGTTGACTTAGGCTTGACGCGGGCCGGGGCGCCCGTGTGTTGTGTGTGAATCTTTGGGGTTTAACTTTGATTTTTGTAAAATCCCAATTTTGTGCATTTTGACTCATTTCACTTAGATTATCAACTTTCATGTTTTGACCGTCTTGATTTAATGATTAGAAATCACGTTTTTCGAGAAAAAGAGCAAAACTGACCTTTCACATAAAATCTGTACCCAAATTTCAAAAATCTCAGAAATTGACAAAAATATACTTTTTGGATAATAGATATTTCGTTGATCGTTTTTGTCTTCTTCGTCGTTTCATTCGGGGCTAACAAATGCCATTTTTAGCCTTGTGAAGATTGGGGCCCACAAACCCATCTTATAAGAGAGATGAGTTCACTTCATCCTTCATTTTCTCTTTTCCTGGAACGGTTTGGAGCCAAGGGTTCTTCCCTCTTCCAGCACTTTCTCTCTCCTCTATCACACCCATCTCTTGAGGATCTCTTGAAGGATTGATCTCCTAGAGCTCTCCCTCCCTCTTCAAGCTTTCCAAAGACACCTTTTTCAAAGGATTTGAGCTAGGGCAACATTATCTTTCAAGCTTCTCTTCATTGTTTGAGTTCTTCAAGGTTAGCAATGGCTTTCCAAACTTGAAATCTTTGTTTTCCTCTTCATTTATAGTGTTTTCATCACACATGCAAGGGTTTTCCCTTGAGATTTGCAAATGTTGATTATTAGGGTTCTTCTTTGGGAAAATTTTGGGGTTTCTGTAGATTGTGAGCTTGAGGCCCTAGAGGATTGTTTGAGGAGTGATATTTCTCTCATCTTGGCTTGAGGCAAGTGGATTCCACAACTAATATGATGGTTTTGCTTTATAAGTTCCTTTTCATGGCATTTCTTCCTATGCTCTAATCTTTTATGATTCATGGATTTACTTTAGTTAAATGGAGTAATGTATATGTTTGATTCTACTTATGTTATTGTTTTACAATGAATGGGAGGTTTGTTTTAATTTGACCATCTTGGAATTTTATCTTCTTTATGTCAAAGTCTTGTTGTTCAAAGAATGGAGAAAACTTTGATTTAAAAGTGTTTGTATGATTGATTGAAATGATCAAATGGATGATGATTTGATGAGTTGAGGAGGTCAAGAAAGGTCCCAAGTGATTGTGGAGATGTGTATGGAAGAAGGGGAAAGAAAGAAAATGGATAGGGATTGGACAAAGGAGAGATCCAACCAAATAAGCTAAGATTCGCCGCTGTCCGATCGATCAGACTGTAAATAACTAGGAGTATTCTAGGTCCGATCGATCAGACTGTAAATAACTGAGAGCATTTCAAGTCCGATCGATCGGCCAATGAGTTCGATCGATCGGACTGAAATGAGAAGAATGGCAAAAAAAAGAGGATTGTTGGACCGTTCTCCAGGCTCACTTCAAGCCCATATTCAAGTCCAATTCAGCCCAATCCCTTTTCTATAATTGTAGCCCATTCAGCCCTTTTTTAAATCATAGAACCATTATGTAAATTTATTTGAACTATGAATAAAACCATTTGGCAAAGCTTTCAAGTCTCAATGTACACTTCATCTCTTTTTATTGTCAAGGATCTTCTGTGGCACCAAATTGCTATTTATTAATGACAATTGGGGGTCAAATGTACATCAAGACGACCCGCATTAGACTGACGAATCATCATACACTAAATTCATTCCATGTTAAAAGGTTTTGTCTGAATCCATTTATAAACCTATTTAAATGCTTTGGAGTGGTTTACCACATTAGTAGACATTGATAAGACTACTCATCTATTTTGCTCGGATTCGTCAATATGTGAGATATGTATTTGTTCGGAGTAGTTTTCTTATCGATTTTGGGAAATATATCTTTATGAATGGATTTATATTAATTCGAGGTTTCAAACTTTTACACTAATGGCACCACTAAGCTTAGGTTACCTTGTCGGACTGATCATCCGGCTTGGAATCTTTAAATTATATGCCAACTGCAGTTTGGATTCTGTCTATACCGACCACGGCAACGGTTTTACATCCGGTCCCACGTGTAGTGGCTACGGTTCTGTTTGTTAACGACTATGTTCGTTATGCTCCCACGAGTAGTGGCTACGGTTCTGTTTGCTCCCGTTACTTCGGTAACAGGAGAATTTAGCTATACGTGGTTTGCCAATGTTTTATACGTTTAATGTTTTATTTTATTGTTCTTGTTTATTTCAACTTATTATAGTCTTGGAATTCATTAATATTCGAGATGTCTATCCTTTATCTTGTCGTTTCTGCTATTTAGGATTTTGATTGATGTTTTACTCTTTCTTTCATCCTATTATTTGTTATATTTGCTTGCCAGACCGTCGTGTCTGACCTTTTTTGCTTGGTGCCAGATGTCGAGCCCCTCGCTGTTGAGGCGCACTTCGAGGCGGAACCTATAGTTCTTGTGGAAGGCGTGTGGCAGCCCGATGATGTCGTTTCGGGTTGTTCATGGAGCTTCGATCACATTTTGGAATAGATACTATTGTTTTTGGGATTTTGTTGTAGCCATTGTTGCCTTATTCTTTTGGGAAAATTTATTTTTATTGGCTAACTTTACCTTTTGTATTAAACTTGAAACTAACTTTGGGCCTATCTATAGAATGTTTCTCTTTTTGATGCTAGTCTTGTGCGTTCTCATCTTATACCCATGTTTTAGACTTTTATGTTTGCTACAATGCTTCCGCGAAATTTTTTTGTTTGAATGTGATTCTTATTAATCACTGTTGGATCGATTTTCGAGGATCCTTACCGCGGAAACCTATGGGAAACTAGAGTGTGCGGGAGGAATTTTTCGATCCGTCGCGCCACTACCCCAGATTAAGGTCTTGTTTAACGGGCCCTCGGTCCGGGAACATGATAGTAAGACGGTCTACAATTACCCAAATAGTGTTGTTCCCTTTCTTGGTGTTAGGCAAACCGGAGATGAAATCCATAGTGATGTGCTCCCATTTCCACTTCGGAATCTCCAATGGTTGTAGCAAACCTGGAGGCTACTGATGTTCTGCTTTGATCATCTGACAAGTCAAGCATCGAGAGACAAATGCTGCTATCTCTCACTTCATGTTGTTCCACCAAAATCTATCCTTCAAGTTATGGTACATCTTCGTACTACCCGGATGCATAGAGTACTTTGTACTATGAGCTTCAGTCATTATTTCATTCTTCAAATCATCCACATTAGGTACACACAATCGGTCACGAAAATATAATATTCCCTCTGAAATTCTGAAATCTGGACGTTCTGAAATCTGTTCCACAATCTTGGCCAAGTCTGGGTCTTGCATCTGACTATCTTTAATCTTCTGAATAAAAGTAGGTTCAGACACAGTCATATGTGCCAACATCACACCCTTCCTCAGAGGTTGCACTTCTACTCCAAGTTCTTCAAACTGCTGGTAAACACTAACTCCTCTCAAACTAGCCATAACCGCTGATTTTCTACTAAATGCATCAGCTACAACATTAACCTTGACTGGGTGATACTTGATCAAAAAGTCATAATCTTTTATATACTCCATCCACCTTTTCTGCCTCATATTCAATTCTTTCTGTGAGAATAAATATTGTAAAACTCAGTGGTCATGGACTTCGAGTTTCTCTCCATATAGATAGTGTCTCCACATCTTCAAAGCAAATACTATTGCTGTCAATTCCAAGTCATGAGTTGCATAGCTCTTCTCATGAGTCTTCAACTTTCTCGAGCCATAGGCAATAACCTTGCCATCTTGTATCAATACATAGCCTAACCCCACAATCGATGCATCAGTAAAAACAACAAATCCACAGCTGCCCGGTAGTAATGTGAGGATTGGAGCTGTGGTTAATCTCTTCTTCAATTCTTGGAAACTGCTTTCACACTGATCGGTCCAAATAAATGGTACACTCTTCCTAGTTAACTTCGTCAATGGCGCTGCAATAGACGAAAAACCTTGGACAAATCTTCGGTAATAGCCCGCTAACCCCGAAAAGCTTCTGATTTCTGTCACACTGCTAGGTCTCTTCCACTCCATAACTGCTTCTATCTTGGCTGGATCAACTGCTAACCCTTCTCTTGAGATGATGTGGCCAAGAAATGTAACTTGTTCTAGACAAAATTCACATTTGTTCAACTTAGGATAGAGCTGGTTGTCCTACAAAAGCTGTAACGACGTCCTCAAGTGCTCCTCATGCTCCTCCTTACTCTTAGAATACACAAGGACATCATCAATAAATACCACTGTAGAGTGATCCAAATACTCTACAAAGACTTTGTTCATGAGGACCATGAAGACTGCGGGTGCGTTAGTCAAACCAAAGGGCATCACTAAGACCTCTTAGTGCCCATATCTTGTCCGAAACGCTGTTTTTGACACATCTGAATCTCTAACCCGCAACTGATGACACGCAGATCTCAAGTCTATCTTGGAAAAGTATGCTGCTCCTTGTAATTGATCAAACAACTCGTCTATCCTTGGCAACGGATACTTGTTCTTGATGGTCACATGATTCAGTCTTCTGTAGTCGATGCACATTCCGAGGCTTCCGTCCTTCTTTTTCACAAATAATACTGGCGCTCCCCAAGGTGAAACACTTGGCCTAATGAAGCCTTTGCTCAACAAATCTTGCAACTGAAGTTTCAATTCACCTAACTCTGCTACAGCCATTCTGTAAGGTGCAATTGATATTGGTGCTGTCCCTGGAAGGAGCTCAATAGTGAACTCAACTTCTCTAATTGGTGGTAAACCCAGGATTTCTTCTGGAAAAATATCCTGAAATTCACACACTACGAGGATATCCTCCACCCCTTGTGACTGTTTATCCTCAGTGACAAACGTATAAATGTTTCAGAACCATTGCTTTCCAATCTATTAGCTTTCAGTGCTAAAATAAAACCGGATTGTGTTCTCTTCTTGTTGCCACGAAAAATCAATGCTGCCTGTGGTCCTTGTAATCTGAAGGTAATGGTCTTGCCAAAACAATCCATGGTAACATGATAGGTTCCTAACCAATCCATGTCTGAGATTATTTCAAAATCATGCATGTCTAAAACAATAAGGTTGGCTGGTAAACTGACATCCTCCTAATAAAACTGAACAACTAGTGTAATAGGTTCTACAAACAATCTGTTTACCTACTGGTGTAGTAACAGTCAAAACATAGTCCAATTCTGAATGTGGTGTATCAATTTTCTTTGCAAACATAGGAGAAAGAAAGGAGTGTGTGGATCCTGGATCAAATAAAATCTGTGCTTCTACTCCACAAACAAGAAGTTTACTTTCAATGACATCACCTGCCACTTCTGCATCAGCATGGTTGATAATGTCAAAGCATCCCTGCTGGTTTAGCCTATTCTATTGCTGATTCTGCCCGCCCTGATTATTTCTATTCTGAGGTGGACGAGCATTCTGATTTTGTACTTGTCTACTTTGCTGCTGCTGCTGTTGCTGAGGTGGTCTCACCTGATTTTGAACTGGTGCCTGATTCTGTGGTGCTCCCTGTCTTTGTTGCAGATTTCTGTTGCCCTGATTTTGAAGTTGTGGGCAATCCTTGATTGCATGATCTATGCCTCCACATTTGAAGCAAGCACTCATGGCCTTACGACATTCATGAGTAGGGTGGTTCTTGCCATAATGATTGTAACCACCTCGCCTAACTTGATTTTGTTCTTGTCTTGGCTTCTTATTTTGTTGCTGTTGCTGCTGTCTCTAATTCTGATGCTGAAATTGCTGCTTCCTATCCCGTATGATCTCATTATTGATTTCTTCAAATGTGTAGGCTCTTTTTGCCGCTTCATCAAAAGTGGTTGGTAGAACCACTCCCAAAAAATCCCTCTTAAGAATGGGGTTTAACCCCTCTAAGAACTTAGTGATCTTCTTTTGTTCTGTATCAATGAGTTCAGTTGCATATCTAGCAAGCCTCACAAACTTTGTAACATACTCCAAAACTATCATAGTCCCTTGTTTCAGCTGTTGAAATTCTACTATCTTCTGTCTCTTGACATGTGCAGGAACATACTTGTTAGTGAATTATGTTTTGAAAGCTGTCCAAGCCCCCTCATCTGCCATAGTCTGATATGGTGTTTTCACTATCTGCTACCATGAGTCTGCAAGTCCATAGAACAAAGAGGCTGTGAGATTCACTTTCTATCTGCTCGTACAAGTGAATACATCAAAGATCCTTTCTGTATTAGTCAGCCAATCAATCAGCAATAAATGGGTCTTCTTGATCGGAGAACTCCTTGGGTCCTCTTTTCTTAAATCTCTCAAATAGAATGTTAGGGTTGTCAATCCTATTGTTAAACACAATCTGAGGACCCATGTTTAGTGCTGGCTGTGGTTGAGGTCTATTCTGCAGGACTTCCAATAATTGCCTCTAAACTTGGGCCATCTTTTCTTCTTTCTTGGCCATTTGTTCCTGGAATTTGGCCAGATTTTCGTTGGCTTGCCTCTGTTGGTCCAACATAGCTTGCATCAGTGCTTGAAATTGTGTTGCTGTAGGTGTCTCATTAGGATCTGTTTCATTTTGATCGCTAGTTGAAGCATTGTTCATTGGTGTTTTTCTTGGAGCCATGATGCTGCAAAATAAATTGTTAATATCTAAATAAACATGGTTTTGGTTGGTCAACTAGGTCCAAAGTACCGAACTAACGAACTCACGAATCCTCGCCACGTTCCTAAGATTTTCTAGTTTCTTTTAAGTGCCTGAAACAAGTCCCGCTCTGATACCAGTCCTGTCGCGACCACGGACCGAGACCCAAGGATTAAGACCCGGGCCCGCGACAGTGATTGCATATTGTTTTGTTTTCCCACAGGGTTACCGCGGTGAGGATACCAAAACACGGGGACTTAACTCACATGTACAAATATGCGGAAGCACGTAGCAAGAACATATTCAATCATGATATAAACATTTTAATAAATCTCACAAATAGGATCACATCGAGACATAATATCAGAAAGAGATTCATAATATGGCATTTGCATCATGGTTAAAGTTTTCAAAATAATAAGATGAATTAAGTTAATACATTTCCAAAATAAAAGGCCAACAACGACCAATACATCTAAAGTCTCCCAAAAGTATCCCAAAACTAGGTGAAATGAATATCAAGATCCCGTCTGACTTCTAGATGACGTCATTGGGCTACTACTCTCGTGCTGGGGGTGGCTCAACAGCCTCCTCCGGGCACTCCTCCTCAAAGGTAACACCTCCTGCACCTGGGCACCAAAATAACAAGCATCAAACATGACGGTTTGGCAAATAATCAATTTAGGAATAAACATGAAAACAATATTAAAATAGTTTGATAAGATTGAAACAGTTCAAGATTAGATATACATGTCGAATATACGAAACTAGCATAAATACTTATAATATCATTAAAAGATAAATCCACATTGAGCTCATCCTTTCTCTATCGTAAAAATGACAAGAGCATGCACACACAATATCACTACACGCTAAACATGATCCCGTGCTACACAAGGTAAACGGGGAGGCCGGTCGCGGAACCGGAAACACGCACGATGTGCATACAATACACGACTAGTCTGCAGACAGTCCACAAGTTTAAGGACTCCCGGACAGTGGATCAAACTGAAGGGGCCGTCCAAGCTCAGTGGTATTGTCACGCCCCCGGACATAGGACCCGTTAAACAAGACCTTAATCCGGGGTCGTGGCGCTGCGGGCTGGAAAATTCCGCCTGCACACGCTAGTTTCCCACAGGTTTCCACGGTAAGGATCATCGAAATTCAATTCAACAGTGATTAATAAGAATCACATTCATATGAATAAATTACGCGGAAGCATTGTAGCAAACATAAAAGTCCTATAACATGGGTATATGATGAGAATGCTCAAGACTAGTATCAAAAGAGAAACATTCCATAGATGGGCTCCAAAGTTAGTTTCAAGTCAAATACAAAAGTTAAGTTAGCCAATAATTACAATTTCGCAAAAAGAATATGCCAACAATTGCTACAACAAAATCCCAAAAATAGAGTCCATCCCAAAAAGGTGGTCGAGCTCCGAAGTCAACCCGACGTCTAAGCGACATCATCAGGCTGCCACTCGCGTTCCATAAAATCTATTGGGTCCGCCTCAAAGTGCGCCTCAAGGGCAAGGGGCTCGACATCTGGCACCAAGCAAAAGGGTCAGACACGACGGTCTGGCAAGCAAATATAACAAATAATAGGATGATAGAAAGAGTAAAACATTAAATACATGAGAGCTACGATTAAAATCCTAAATAACAGAAATGATAAGATAAAAGATCAACATCTATAATATTAATGAATCCCATGCTATGATAAGTGAAGTAAACAAGAACCATAAGATAAAACATTAAACGTATAAAATATTGGCAAACCACGTATAGCTAAATTCTTCTGTTACCGAAGTAACTGGAGCAGACAGAACCGTAGCCACTACTCGTGGGACCGAAATGAACCTAGTCGTTAACAAACAGAACCGTAGCACTACACGTGGGACCGGATATAAACCGTTGCCATGGTCGGTACAGACAGAATCCAAACTGCAGTTGGCGAACAAATTAAAGATTCCAAGCCGGTTGATCAGTCCGACAAGGTAATCTAAGCTTAGTGGTGCCATTAGAGTAAAAGTTCGAAACCTCGAAATAATGCAAATCTGTTCATAAAAATGCATTTCCAAAATCGATAAGAAAACTACTCCGAACAAATACATATCTCACATATCGATGAATCCGAGCAAAATAAGATGAGTAGTCTTATCAATGTCTACTAATGTGGTAAACCACCCCAAAGCATTTAAATAAATTTATAAAGGAAATCCGGACGAAACCTTTTTAACATGGAATGAGTGTATGATGATTCAACAGTCTAATGCGGGTCGTCTTGATGCACATTTAACCCCCCCCCCCCCCCCCCTTATTGTCATTACTAAATAGTAATTTGGTGCCACCGAAGATCCTTGACAATTAAAAGAGATGAAGCGTACATTGAGAGTTGAAAGGTTTCCTAAATGGTTTTGTTCATAATTCAAACCAATTTACATAATAGTTCAAGGATTGTAAATGGGCTGAATGGGCTTCAAATATAGAAAAAGGATTGGGCTGAATTGGGCTTAAATATGGGCTTGAAGTGGACCTGAACAATAATCCAATAAGTCCCCTTTAAAAACTGGTTTAATCCTTTTTGAATCAGGCCCACATCTGGCCTTAACCCAAGCTCAAACAGTCTACAAACTTGGTCCAGAATAGTCCTTGAAATGGCCCAAAAATCAGATCTTGTAATAGGCCTAAAACAGTCCTCAAATGGCCCAAAAATCAGATCTTGAAACAGGCCCAAAGAAGCCTTGAAAATAGGCCCAAAGAGTTCTTGAAATGGATCCAAAACCAGACCCTGAACAGCCCCCCTGGCTGGATTGGGCTCGCTAGAGCGACCCAAGATCCGCTCGAGCGAAGCCCAGACAGAGCCTGGGTCGCTCGAGCGGCCCACTGGGTCGCTCGAGAGGACTGGGCTCTGTCCATTCCGGCTCAGCTGGGTGTTTTCTCCTCTTTTTGCACTCTTTTTCATTCCTTTTCTTTCCCCTTCTTTCATACACATTTCCAAGATTAATTGGGCCCTTTCTTGACCTCCTCAACTCATCAAATCATCATCCATAATCATTCCAATTATCCAAACACAATACTTTTAAATCAAGGATCTCATCCATTCTTTGAATACAAGAACTTAACATAAAGAAGACAAAATTTCAAGATGATCAAATTGAAAACAAACCTCCCATTCATTGTAAAACAATAACATAAGTAGAATCAAACATACACATTACTCCATTTATCCAAGGTAATCTATGGAACATAAAAATATTAGAACATAGGAAGAAAAAGCCATGAAATGGAACTTATAAAATGGAACCATCATATTAATTGAAAAATCCACTTGCCTGAAACCAAGATGAGAGAAATATTACTCCTCAAACAACCCTCTAGGGCCTCCAGCTCCACATCTACAAAAACCCCAAAAGTTCCAAAAGAAGAACCCTAAAAATCAACATTTGCAAATCTCAAAGGAAAACTCTTGCATGTGTGATGAAAACACTCTAAATGAAGAGGAAAACAAAGGTTTCAAGTTTGGAAAGCCATTGCTAACCTTGAAGAACTCAAACAATGAAGAGAAGCTTGAAAGAGAACCTTGCCCTAGCTCAAATCCTTAGAAAAACACATCTTTGGAAAGCTTGAATGATGAGGAAGAAACCTAGGAGATCAATCCTCCATGAAATCTCCAAGAGATAGGTGTTCCAGAGGAGAGAGAAAATGGCTGGGAGAGGGAAAAACCCTTGGCTCCAAACGTGCAGGAAAAGAAGAATGAAGGAGAAGAAGAGAGCTCTCCCTCTTATAAGATGGGTTTGTGGGTCCCAATCTTCACAAGGCTAAAAATGGCATTTGCGGGCCCCGAATGGAAATGACGAAGAAGACAAAAATGATCAACGAAATTTCTACTATCCAAATAGTATATTTTTGTCAATTTCTGAAAATTTTGAAATTTGGGTACAGATTTTGTGTGAAAGGTCAGTTTTGCCCTTTTTCTCGAAAAACGCGATTTTTGATCATTAAATCCAAATGGTCAAAACATGAAAGTTGCTAATCTAAATGAAATGAGTCAAAATACATAAAAATTGGGATTTTACAAAAGACAAAGTTAAACCCCAAAGATTCACACACAACACACGGGCGCCCCGGCCCGCGTCAAGCGTAAGTCAACGACTCTCGAAAGTCCCAAAAGCTATTCAAACATTCTAATCTAGCTTAAAAAAATAAGCTAATCATCCACTAACCCCACTTATCCACTAATCACGGTTAAAATTTAATTAAATATTCTAAACCTGGGTCGGGGTCTGACAGGTATTCACTTAGATCATGAATGAATAAAGAAAACATATCGACACATATTCAAAACACATCAAAACAAGAGGGAAATTACTTATCGAATGAATCATTACAAGGCTAGGAAAATAGCATAATATATATGCATAACGAAACTTAAGAAGTGATTCCCATTTGATTCTTGAAACTCATCTTTAAAAAAAGCTTATTCTTGAAATTCAAAAGAGTACACGATGATGCACGTGGCATCAAAACAAAAGTTCAAACACGAAGTCTATCAAGCTTAGGCTAAGACCATTCATTGACCTTCGTGGAGTTGGAAACCAAATGTCGGAATTTTACAAGGTTTGGTGTCTCTGAAGTTGAAGTACATTTTAGAATTCCAAGCACACAATGTCAAAAAGGTCTAATGCTTAGTCTAGTTTTTATTTCCGAAGAAATCCATAAAAAACAGTGCCTTTTTGCAAGCCTCAATTGGCCCTCGGTCAGCTCTCGGTTAGCCGACAGCCAACCCTCGGCTGACCAACAGATCTCTGAACAAAAACTAATGCTCTCTAGATAAAAGAACCGACAGATTTATCGGTTAATCGAGAGCTGTCTGTCAGATTGTTCTATCAAAATGTTGCTTTCAGGAATTGGAATCGACAGGTGTCGGTTGGCCGTCGGTCAGCCGACAGCTGACCAACACCTGACTGACAATGCATGGATAGTGTATTTCGGTTCAGATTTTTACATTTTTCTTCCCTCCGTCCTTCTCATTTCTGAACCACCTGCATTCCCCAAGCCACCATACATTCCAAGGGACAATTTTTATACATATCTAGGCCATTCCATCCACAATTAATCCATTCATTCCATGAGAGAACTTCAAGGCATTTCCTTGTACCAATATCATCAAACTTACAAGATTAAAACATGATTCTAAGAACTTGGGAAGATCATTAACATCAATAGAAGTGAAGAAACTGACTAATGATTTTAAAGAACATAAACAAAACATTCATTATGAGATTTTAGCAATTAAAATCGTGTCTTAAGGAAAGCAGTGAAACCATATGACAATTGCAAAAGGAATCCTAATAAGTTCACTTGCCTTAACCCTAATGCCAAGCAAAACTTCACACAAATCCAATCGAGGAAGAGGTCCACGAAATCTACACAAAACCCCAAAAATAAAACATACAAAAAAATCACATTTTTGGTCAACACAAGTCCCCATTTCGAAAATGGGTTTGATAGTAAGAAAAACAAGCTCTTCGTGAGCAAAAAGAACATAAAAAAAAAAGTAGGTTCAAGCTCTAACCTTTAGCTAGTCAAATAAGAAGAAGAGAGTTAGAAGATGGTGAATAGTAGTAGGGATTTGTCCCAAAATGAGTCCAGTTGAAGCTTGAGAAGAGAGGTAGAGAGTGACGGAATCGGATTTGAGAATGGAACCTTCTAGCTAGATCAATCCCAAGGATGAAAACTAAGGAGAAAGCTTTTTCTCTCTTTTGCTCTAGGGTTAGAAAAAGGACGCAGGAATTTGGTAAAGGTGAAAGTGAATAGTGGGATAGAGAATAAGAGGGTACTTATAGCTTTTGAAAGTGGGTCCCTTGCAGCTGAAACTTGAAATGATTAAAACATGGTCTTGTGGACCCCGGAAGAGATCGGTGAAGAAGAACAAAATGATCGTCGAAATATCTAATTTCAGAAAAATATAATTTTGACATGGTTTTGAGATTTCAAAATTTGTGCCCAGATTTAGCATGAATAGTGAGATTTACCCTTTTGGGCTAAAACTTGAGTTTCTGGGCCTCAAACATACACAGGATAAAAACGAAAGTTGTAACAAATAATAAAATCATTCAATTGACGTAAAAACCACGATCAAAATCACAAAAATAGAATGAACACCCATTTCACGCGTGCACGAGTGACTAACTAATATTAAATGATCTCAAAACTCCCAAAGCTATAACAAGACCAAGTCTAATCATATTCTAACCCTACTAATACTAAAACTCACTTAAGGCTAAACACTCACTTAATTAGTGCTAATCAAGTTGGTCTAGGTCGGGATCTAACATCCTCCACCTCTTAGGATATTTGGTCCTCCAAATAAAATCAGGTTTACCTCTGGCAATAAGTGTGGATATTTTCTTTGAACTTGATCTCTTAATTCCCAAGTTGTTTCTTCTAGCTCATGGTTTTTCCAAAGTACCTTGACCCAATGGATAGTCCGATTTCTTAATTCATGTTCCTTGGTGTCAATGATTCTGACTGGCTTTTCCAAATACGAAGCATCTTCTCGAATCTCTAAAGGCTCATATGGAATTATATTGGAAGGACTGTGGACATACTTCTTGAGCATAGAGATGTGA
This sequence comes from Litsea cubeba, assembly GCA_012931725.1. Lineage (NCBI taxonomy): Eukaryota > Viridiplantae > Streptophyta > Magnoliopsida > Laurales > Lauraceae > Litsea > Litsea cubeba. The sequence goes on along the minus strand of CM022944.1, from coordinate 77,203,935 downwards.
AATACGTTATGCACCCCGGAGAGTTCTGGCGGTAACGCAAGTCTATAAGCAACATTTCCAATTTTGCTCAAAATCTCATACGGACCAATAAATCGGCTTGATAACTTGCCCTTCTTTCCAAACCTCAGAGTGCCTCTGACCGGTGACACTTTCAAAAACACTTTGTCACCCACATCAAACAGTAACTCCCTCCTGCAAGCGTCAGCATAACTCTTCTGTCTGCTCCGAGCAATCTTTAATCTATCCTGAATCAATTTGACTTTATCACTTGTTTCTCCAACTATTGTCGGTCCATGGAAGCTACGAACACCGGCTTCTTCCCAACAAACCAGAGTTCTGGATCTTCTGCCATAGAGTGACTGGAAAGGTGCCATTCCAATGCTAGAATGGTAGCTATTGTTATATGCAAACTCACAAAGTGGTAGGTACTCATCCCATTGAACCATTGAAGTCTAATACACAGGCACGTAACATATCTTCAAGAGTCTGTATTGTCCGCTCTGATTGGCAATCTTCTGCGGATGATATGCTGTGCTAAACTGGAGTTTTGTACCCATAGACTCAAAAAGAGTCTTCCAAAATCTCGAAACAAATCTGCCGTCTCTATCTGAAGTGATGGAGACGGGTTGACCATGTTTACCGATAATCTCTTCGATGAACAAACTTGCAAGTGGTGCCATATGCATCGTATTCCCCGTCTTCATTGGAATGAGATGAGCAGACTTCGTAAGACGGTCTACAATTACCGAAATAGAGTTGTTCCCTTTCTAGGTGTTAGGCAAACCGGAGACGAAATCCATAGTGATGTGCTCCCATTTCCACTCCAGAATCTCCAACGGTTGTAACAAACCTGGAGGGCTTCTGATGTTCTGCTTTGATCATCTAACAAGTCAAGCATCGAGATACAAATGCTGCCATCTCTCGCTTCATGTAGTTCCACCAAAATCTATCCTTCAAGTTATGGTACATCTTTGTACTACGCGGATGCATAGAGTACTTTGTGCTATGAGCTTCAGTCATTATTTCATTCTTCAGATCATCCACATTAGGTACACATAACCGGTCACGAAAATATAATATTCCCTCTGAAATTCTGAAATCCAGACGTTCTGAAATATGTTCCACAATCTTGGCCAAGTCTGGGTCTTGTATCTGACTATCTTTAATCTTCTGAATAAAAGTAGGTTCAGACACAGTCATATGTGCCAACATCACACCCTTCCTCAGAGGTTGCACTTCTACTCCAAGTTCTTCAAATTGCTGGTAAACACTAACTCCTCTCAAACTAGCCATCACCGCTGATTTTCTACTCAATGCGTCAGCTACAACATTAACCTTGGCTGCGTGATACTTGATCGGGAAGTCATAATCTTTTATATACTCCATCCACCTTTTCTGCCACATATTCAATTCTTTATGTGAGAATAAATACTGTAAACTTCAGTGGTCAGAATGGACTTCGAATTTCTCTCCATATAGATAGTGTCTCCACATCTTCAAAGCAAATACTACTACTGCGAATTCCAAGTCATGAGTTGCATAGTTCTTCTCATGAGTCTTCAACTGTCTCGAGCCATAGGCAATCACCTTGCCATCTTGTATCAATACACAGCCTAACCTCACAATCGATGCATCTGTAAAAATAACAAATACACCGTTGTCCGATGGTAACTTGAGGATTGCAGCTGTGGTTAATCTCTTCTTCAATTCTTAGAAACTACTTTCACACTGATCGGTCCAAACAAATGGTACACTCTTCCTAGTTAACTTCATCAATGGCGCTGTAATAGACAAAAAACCTTGGACAAATCTTCGGTAGTAGCCCGCTAACCCTGAAAAGCTTCTGATTTCTGTCACATTGCTAGGTCTCTTCCACTCCATAACTGCTTCTATCTTGGCTGGATCAACTGCTAACCCTTCTCTTGAGATGATGTGGCCAAGAAATGTAACTTGTTCTAGACAAAATTCACATTTGTTCAACTTAGCATAGAGCTGGTTGTCCTTCAAAAGCTGTAACGACGTCCTCAAGTGCTCCTCATGCTCCTCCTTACTCTTAGAATACACAAGGACATCATCAGTAAATACCACTGTAGAGTGATCCAAATACTCTACAAAGACTTTGTTCATGAGGACCATGAAGACTGCGGGTGCGTTAGTCAAACCAAAGGGCATCACTAAGACCTCTTAGTGCCCATATCTTGTCCGAAACGCTGTTTTTGACACATCTGAATCTCTAACCCGCAACTGATGACACGCAGATCTCAAGTCTATCTTGGAAAAGTATGCTGCTCCTTGTAATTGATCAAACAACTCGTCTATCCTTGGCAACGGATACTTGTTCTTGATGGTCACATGATTCAGTCTTCTGTAGTCGATGCACATTCCGAGGCTTCCATCCTTCTTTTTCACAAATAATACTGGCGCTCCCTAAGGTGAAACACTTGGCCTAATGAAGCCTTTGCTCAACAAATCTTGCAACTGAAGTTTCAATTCACCTAACTCTGCTACAGCCATTCTGTAAGGTGCAATTGATATTGGTGCTGTCCCTGGAAGGAGCTCAATAGTGAACTCAACTTCTTTAATTGGTGGTAAACCAAGATTTCTTCTGGAAAAATATCCTGAAATTCACACACTACGGGGATATCCTCCACCTCTTGTGACTGTTTATCCTTAGTGACAAACGTATAAATGTTTCATAACCACTGCTTTCCAATCTATTAGCTTTCAGTGCTAAAATAAAACCGGATTGTGTTCTCTTCTTGTTGCCACGAAAAATCAACGCTGCCTGTGGTCCTTGCAATCTGAAGGTAATGGTCTTGCCAAAACAATCCATGGTAGCATTATAGGTTTCTAACCAATCCATGCCTAAGATTATATCAAAATCATGCATGTCTAAAACAATAAGGTTGGCTGGTAAACTGACATCCCCTAATAAAACTGAACAACGAGGGTAATAGGTTCTACAAACAATCTGTTTACCTAGTGGTGTAGTAACAGTCAAAACATAGTCCAATTCTGAATGTGGTGTATCAATTTTCTTTGCAAACATAGGAGAAAGAAAGGAGTGTGTGGATCCTGGATCAAATAAAATATGTGCTTGTACTCCACAAACAAGAAGGTTACCTTCAATGACATCACCTGCCGCTTCTGCATCAGCACGGTTGATATTGTAGAAGCATCCTTGCTGGTTTAGCCTATTCTATTGTTGATTCTACCTATCCTGAATATTTCTATTCTGAGGTGGACGAGCATTCTGATTTTGTACTTGTCTGCCTTGCTGCTGCTGCTGTTGCTGAGGTGGTCTCACCTGATTTTGAACTGGTGCCTAATTCTGTGGTGCTCCCTTTCTTTGTTGCTGATTTCTGTTGCCCTGATTTGAAGTTGTGGGCGATCCTTGATTGCATGATCCATGCCTCCACATTTGAAGCAAGCACCCGAGGCCTTACGGTATTCATGAGTAGGGTGGTTCTTGCATAATGATTACAACCACCTTGCCTAACTTGATTTTGTTCTTGTCTTGGCTTCTTATTTTGTTGTTGTTGCTGCTGTCTCTGATTCTGATGCTGAAATTACTGCTTCCTATCCCGTATGATCTCATTATTGATTTCTTCAAATGTGTAGGTTCTTTTTACTGCTTCATCAAAAGTGGTTGGTAGAACCACTCCCAAAAAATCCCTCTAAAGAATGGGGTTTAACCCCTCTAAGAACTTAGTGATCTTCTTCTGTTCTGTATCAATGAGTTCAGTTGCATATCTAGCAAGCCTCAAAAACTTTGTAATATACTCCAAAACTATCATAGTCCCTTGTTTCAGCTATTGAAATCCTACTGCCTTCTGTCTCTTGACATGTGCAGGAACATACTTGTCAGTGAATTGTGTTTTGAAAGCTGTCCAAGCCCCCTCATCTGCCATTGTAAGACCCCGACCCCCAGTTCTTTTGTTTAGTATTGTTTTAATTGTTGTTTAACTTTTTTAAGTGAGATTAGAGTTGGTTTGACCTTGTCTTTGAGATTGACTAGATTTTTCATAGCCTTGGAGATTTTGAGGACCTTTGACCTTAGTTTGACCCGGCCTTTATGATATGTATTTTTATGAGAAATTACTCTTGATTTCTAAAATTTCCAAATTTGGTTTATTTTGACTCATCTCATTAAGTTTAACAACTTTCATGTTTAGACCATTTTGATTTGATACTCAGAAATCGCATTTTTCGAGGAAAAAGGGGCAAAAATGACATTTTCACTAAATCTGTCCATAAGTTTCAAAAATTTCAGAATTTGGGGAAAATATACTTTTTGGAAAGTAAATATTTCGTTGATCGATTTTGTCTTCGTCGTCGATCTCATTCGGGACCCACAAATGTCAGTTTTAACCACTTGAAGATTGGGGCCCATGGGACCCACTTGCCCACTTTATAAAAGGGGCTGAACCCTCTTCTTCTTCTCCCATTTCCTGCAACGATTCCAGCTGTGGCTGGAACCTTTTCCAGCCACTCTTTCCTCTTCTATGCTTTCTTCTTGGGTGCTAAATGGAGGAATGATCTCCAAATTTTCTTCCCCACCTTCCAAGCTTTCCAAAGATGTATTTTTCAAAAGACTTGAACTAGGAGAGACCACTTTTCCAAGCCTTTCTTCCTTGTTTGAGCTACCAAAGGTGAGCAAAAGCTTTTCTTTCTTCAAATCTTGGTTTTCCAAACCATTTCGAATGTTTTTGTCATCCATGCAAAGAGATTCATGGAGGTTTTGCAAATGTTTGGTTTATAGGCCTTTCTCTTGGATTATTTTGGGGGTTTTGTGGATTTGGAGCTAGAGTCTTAATTGAGGCCATCTTTGAGTTACTTGTTCTTTATCTTGACTAGAGGCAAGTGAATATTCAGTCAATTTTATGATTATGTCAAATATGAAAGATTTCTTACTATACTCATTCTTTGTTTTACTCTTCTTATGATTTATGGATTTAATCTTTTAATGATTTGAGCTAAGGTTTATGTTACTTCATTTGAGATATGGTTTTGTTAAAATTGAAATCTTTATTCTCTATTTTTTCACTTTGATTCAATTCTTGTTCTTCAAAATTTAGTATCTTGTTGAATGAAGTGAAGCTTGTCTTTATATGAATGATTGGGATTAATTGGAATGATTAGTGTATATATGATTTAATGGAGTTTTGTCACAGCAATGGGAGACCTAATAGTATGGAAATTGTTGTAGGAGGAAAGGAGGATGAAAAATCACAGAAAATGGCAAAAGAATGCAAGTAGTGCACATGAAGGGACCCATCAGATCTGGGTCCGCTCGAGCGACCCAGTGGGCCGCTCAGGTTCTGGATGGGGTCCGCTCGAGCGGACCTGGGCCAGTTCTGGGTCCTTTTGTGTGGGCCTGTTTTAAGGTTTTCTCATTAATTCTTTTAGGCCTGTTTAAGGTCCATTTCATTCCTCTTTCCTCTTTACTTTGAGGCCCATTAATCTCCTTTTAAGGCCTTAAAGCCCATGAAAGATTTGGGTAAATGGTGATACTTGAAAATTTGTGAATTGAATGGGGAATATGAGAGAAAGATTTAATGTGGAATTTACCCGGGAATCTGTTTAATCTCAATGCACACTCTATCATTTTAAATGTTGTGGATTTTCATTGGCATCAAACATGTTCTTATATTAATCAATGTTTAAAAGTTAAGTGTGTATTGAGATAGTCCCTTGGTAAGTCATTAAGTCATTCTACGCTATTCTATTCCATTCCAAGTCATAAAATGTATATGTACTCTTCGGTAAACTAATTTGAAAGCATCGGTGATTTGAAATAGAATCAAGTGGTTTTCCATGTTCGAAAGAATCGATTGTATGATTTTTATACAATTTGCCTCGATATGTATTGGAGTCAGTTACCACATGAATTCGTATATTTTCTACAAATTGCCTTGGAATTAGATTTGAGTGGTTCTCCACGTTCGGAAATACATCGATAAGGCTACTCGTCAGATTTGTTGGATTTGTCAGTATTTTCAGTATGTATTTGTTCAGGAGTAGTCCTTTTATCGGTTTCAGAAATGAATCACTTTTATGATTTGATTTGTATCGGCTCGGGTTTTGAAAACTAAACTAAAGGCACTACTAGGCTTAGGTCACCTTGTCGGGCTAATCACCCGGCTTGGGATCTTTAATTTGTCTGCCAGCTGCAGCTTGGATTCTGTTTGTACCAACCGTGGCAACGGTTCTGTTTCCGGTCCCACGTGTAGTGGCTACGGTTCTGTTTGATAACGACTTTGTTCATTCCGGTCCCACGAGTAGTGGCTACGGTTCTGTCTGCTCTTGTTACTTTGGTAATAGGAGAATATAGCTATATGTGGTTTGCCAATGTTTTATCCGTTTGATATTTTGTTTTATGATTCTTGTTGTTTATGCTCATTATAGTCTTTGAATTTATTAATGTTTAAGAAATCGATCTTTTATTGTATTGTCTCTATTATTCAGGATTTTAAATGTATTTTCAATTATTAAATTTTTTACATAGGCTGTTATCTTTTAAGATATTTATGCTTCAGAGACTGTTCATTTATTTGCTTTGATATTTATGTTCGGTCTTTCAATCGTTTTATCATGATTTATTACTAATATTGTTTAGACTCTTTAAATGGATTTACAATGATCCCATAAGGTTTTATAAATGCCCATTTCCATATTACCTGTTTATTTGCTTGCCAGACCGTCGTGTCTGACCCGGTTTGTTTGGTGCCAAACTTCTCTCATTCTGTTTTTAGGTGTTTGATCGGAGGAGGCGGTGGAGCCATCAGTCTGACGCGAGAGGCTGCCGTTGATATCATCTAGATGTCAAGTTGGCACCGGAGTTCGTATCTAAATATTGGAGGTAGTATTTCTATTTAGTTGGATATTATTTTTGAATGGCTTTGTTAGCCTTTTTCATGGGATTTGTAACTAAGACACTTGTGCGTTGCAACTTGAATATGTGGGAAATAAATAGTCCTGTTACTGCCAGCTCAGTATTTTACGATTTATGATTTGTACCAGTCTGCTCATTTAATGGCTTTATGATATTTGTTGAGTGCGACACGGAATCCGATGGCCATGGACTCCGAGTCGCAACGCCATGATTAGCTTCTACAAAATATTCAGGACATGATGGAATTTTATTATCCTCATTCACGCGGATCTTGGGAAATATAGTAAAACTTTTAATCAATCCCAAAATTACGCACCCCGAGGTCAGGATCACTGCAGGGCCCGATTTCGGGGTGTGACAACCATAGTCTGATATGGTGTTTTCACTGTCTGCTACCATGAGTCTGCAAGTCCATAGAACAAAGAGGCTATGAGATTCACTTTCTGTCTGCCCGTACAAGTGAATACATCAAAGATCCTTTCTGTATTAGTCAGCCAATCATCAGCAATCAACGGGTCTTCTTGATCGGAGAGCTCCTTGGGTCCTCTTTTCTTAAATCTCTCAAATAGAATGTTGGGGTCGTCAGTCCTATTGTTAAACACAATCTGAGGACCCATGTTTAGTGCTGGCTGTGGTTGAGGTCTATTCTGCAGGACTTCCAATAATTGCCTCTGAACTTGGGCCATCTTTTCGTCTTTCTTGGCCATTTGTTCCTGGAATTTGGCCTGATTTTCATTGGCTTGCCTCTGTTGGTCCAACATAGCTTGCATCAGTGCTTGAAATTGTGTTGCTGTAGGTGTCTCATTAGGATCTGTTTCATTTTGATCGCTAGTTGAAGCATTGTTCATTGTATGTTTTCTTGGAGCCATGATGCTGCAAAATAAATTGTTAATATCTAAATAAACATGGTTTTGGTTAGGTCAACTAGGTCCAAAGTACCGAACTAATGAACTCACGAATCCTCGCCACGTTCCTAAGATTTTCTAGTTTCTTTTAAGTGCCTGAAACAAGTCCCGCTCTGATACTAGTCCTGTCGCGACCCCGGACCGAGACCCAAGGATTAAGACCCGGGCCCGCGATGGTGATTGCATATTTTTTTTTTCCCACAGGTTACCGCGGTGAGGATCCCAAAACACGGGGATTTAACTCACATGTACAAATATGCGGAAGCGCGTAGCAAGAACATATTCAATCATGATATAAACATTTTAATAAATCTCACAAATAGGATAACATCGAGACATAATATCAGAAAGAGATTCATAATATGGCATTTCCATCATAGTTAAAGTGTTCAAAATAACAAGATGAATTAAGTTAATACATCTCCAAAATAAAAGGCCAACAAAGGCCAATACATCTAAAGTCTCCCAAAAATATCCCAAAACTAGGTGAAATGAATATCAAGATCCCATCTGACGTCTATATGACGTCATCGGCTGCCACTCTTGTGCTGGGGGTGGCTCAACAGCCTCCTCCGGGCACTCCTCCTCAAAGGTAACACCTCCTGCACCTAGGCACCAAAATAACAAGCATCAAACACGACGGTTTGACAAATAATCAATTTAGGAATAAACATGAAAACAGTATTAAAACAGTTTGATAAGATTGAAACAGTTCAAGATTAGATATACATGTCGAATTTACGAAACTAGCATAAATACTTATAATATCATGAAAAGATAAATCCATATTGAGCTCATCATTTCTCTATCCTAAAAATGACAAGAGCAAGCACACACGAAATCACGACATGCTCAACACGATCCCACACAACACAAGGTAAACGGGATGCCGGCCGCGGAACCGGAAATACGCACGATGTGTATACAATACACGACTAGTCTGCAGACAGTCCACAAGTTTAAGGACTCCCAGACAATGGATCAAACTTAAGGGGCCATTCAAGCTTAGTGGTATTCACTTAGATCATGAATGCATAAAGAAAACATATCGACACATATTCAAAAAATGTCAAAACAAGAGGGAAATCACTTATCGAACGAGTCATTACAAGGCTAGCAAAATAGCATAATATATATGCATAACGAAACTTAAGCCATTTGATTCTTGAAACACATCTTTAAAACAAGCTTATCATTGAAATTCAAAAGAGTACACGATGATGCACGTGGCATCAAAACAAAAGTTCAAACACGAAGTCTATCAAGCTTAGGCTAAGACCATTCATTGACCTTCGTGGAGTTGGAAACCAAATGTCTGAATTTTACAAGGTTTGGTGCCTCCGAAGTTGAAGTACATTTTAGAATTCCAAGCGCACAATGTCAAGTAAAGGTCTAATGCTTACTCTAGTTTTTATTTCCGAAGAAACCCATAAAAAATAGTTCCTTTTTGCAAGCCTCAATTAACCCTCGGTCAGCTGTTGGTTAGCCGACATCCAACCCTCGGCTAACCGACAGCTGATCCTCGGTTGACCGACAGATCTCTGAGCAAAAACTGATGCTCTCTGGAAAAGGAACCGACAGATTTGTCGGTTAACCGAGAGCTAACCGACAAATTGTTCTGTCAAAATGTTGCTTTCGAGAATTGGAACCGACAGGTGTTGGTTGGCTGTCGGTCGACCGTCGGTTAGCCGACAGCTAGCCGACACCTGACTGACAATGCACGGATAGTGTATTTTAGTTCAGATTTTTACATTTTTCTTCCCTCATTCCTTCTCATTTCTGAACCACCTACATTCCCCAAGCCACCATGCTTTCCAAGGGACAATTTTTATACATATCTAGGCCATTGCATCCACAATTAATCCATTCATTTCGTGACAGAACTTCAAGGCATTTCCTTGTACCAATATCATCAAACTTACAAGATTGAAACATGATTCTAAGAACTTGGGAAGATCATTAACATGAAACTGACTAATTATTTTAAAGAACATAAACACAACATTCATTATGACATTTAAGCAATTAAAATCATGTCTTAAGGAAAATAGTGAAACCATATGACAATTGCAAAAGGAATCCTAAGAAGTTTACTTGCCTTAGCCCCAATGCCAAGCAAAACTTCACACAAATCCAATCAAGGAAGAGGTCCACGAAATCTACACAAAACCCCCAAAATAAAACATACAAAAAAATCACATTTTTGGTCAACACAAGTCCCCATTTCGAAAATGGGTTTGATAGTATGAAAAACAAGCTCTTTGTGAGCTAAAAGAACATCCATGAAAAGATAGGTTCAAGCTCTAACCTTTAGCTAGTCAAACAAGAAGAAGAGAGCTAGAAGATGATGAATAGTGAAAGTACAAGGGATCCTACCCTAGAGGGGGGTGAATAGGGTGATCTACACTTAATGACTAATTATGGCCAATTTTAATTTGTTTAAAATAAACTAGTCACATGTGATGATTGACATATAAAATGCGGAAGCTTAAACAAAACAATCACCACAAATCAATCACCACTACACAACGATTTATAGTGGTTCGGCCTCAATGCCTACATCCACTACCGGCTTGTGACTCAACACCCCACCGGATTATTACTAATATGCTTTTCAAAAGGGTAAGCAATAACCTCTACAATATGCTTTCCAAGGATAAGCAATAACCTTACAATGTTGTTTTTCTAGGCTAAACAATAACCTATACACAATGCTTTTATATGGCTAAGCAATAACCTTACAAGCAAATGATTTCTCTCAAAGAAAGTGTCTTCACAAAACACTCTAAGAGATTACAATTTAAGCTTAAATAAATTGCCTCTAAATAGGCGGATATGAAAGTGAAAATCAACTCACACAAACACACTAAGAATTACAAAGATGAATGCTTATGAAGTGTGTGTGTGAAAACTTCAATCAAGTTTAAAATTAAAGTTCAATCAAAATATATGCTCAAGGCAATTATAAGTTTTGGGCACACAAAGATATGATTGAAGTAAAATGCAAATCACTTAAACAATTACAAACTTGTGAATGATATGAAAATCTAAAGATCACAAGTTGTATGAAAATGATTAAGATTAATCAAGTGATGCATGTGCAATGTTGTTTTCAAAACCAAACGAATTCAGCAAAGGTTTAAATGAATGAAAACAACAAGGAAAGATTCAAAACAAGTTAATGAATCATGACATAAAAGAAATCAAAGATTTTGGCAATGCATGATTAACAAAGTTTATAAAACAAACTTGTTTTGAAATCAAGGTGAAGAATCCTATGACTTAAATGAAAGATTAAGGAAGTAGAGGATTCAACACATCATAGTTTATATGCTAAAATCAGTTACCAATAGTTTAACAAAGCATAAAACAATGATTAATAAAAGGCAAAGCTTACTTGGTGGTTTAACTTCATTAATCCAAGCTTTAGCTTTCCTTAATGACCATTAGCCTTCCTTAGCTTGATCCCCTTTCTTTTGCTTCAAAACGCCTCAAGAAGGGCTTCAAAGATCATAAAAAATGGCTAAGGAATGAGTTCACTTTTATAGAAAAAGTGTTCAAATGGCTACCAGTCGGTCGACCGACAGGTTGGTGTCGGTCAACCGACACCTCAACGGTCAGATTCCAACGGTCAAGAAATTTACCGTTGTGCAGGTGTGGGTCAGCCGACAGGAACCGGCAAGCTGACCGATAGTACAATTTCGTTCAGAAAACAGCTCTCTGGAATTCTAACCGAGAGGCTTTCGGTCAGCTTTTGAACCATGGTCGGTTAGCCGACACTTGATCGACATGCTAACCGACAGCATGGCTAAAATCCCAACTTTTGCACATTTCAAAGTATTTTCATGTAGGGATTTTTGGGCCATTAAACCAAGCTTGGAAACATGATTTTAAATCATCTAAGTGCTTTTAAAATTATGAAACATAAAAAGCCAAATATAATTTGAAACTTTAAAACATAGGCTAGCTTGATTTGTAAAAAATCTTTTAAAAAACAAATGCATCCAAGATTTAAATCCAAAACATGCACAAACTATAAGATTTACAATATTTAAAAATAATGCATGTAGAAAATCAGATTTCAAGATATTTAACCCAATGCTTGTGTGAAAAACCATGAGATGCTAAAATGATAATACATCCATCAAATTGTAATACACAAAATCCCTAACAATCTCCCCCTTTGCAATTTGATGGCAAACCTTTTATATGTTGGCAAACTTTGCTCAACACTAAATTTTCACACAGTCTTCAGCTCCTCCTTGGCTAGACAATCCTTGAAATCTTCTTGGATGCTTCTTCACTTTAGCTTGGGCTCTAGCTCTTTTTCTTCATTCTCCTTGATGCTTGGAGCTTGATCAATCTTTCTCCCCCTTTGCCATTAAACTTGAGAGCTTTCTCCCCCTTAATATTATCCTCCCCCTTTGCCATTTAATTGCAAAGGTATCAATTGAGGAGAGGTACCTACACACATGAAACATGGAAAATACCTTTAGTAGCACCTGTTAACAAAAGAAATCAAAAATGAAATATATAATAGGGCATCATGCATGGGTAGATAGGCTATAAGGGTACAGAACCAATATAAGGGTGAATTTGATCAACTCTAATGCTTCCTTAGAAGGTTTACTCCCCCTTAATCCATACTCTTCTTTTGTCAAACTTTTGACAAGGATTTAACTAATAGGTGCAAGAAGAAGACGGTTTAACCAATTGAGGGTTAACTTCAAGAGAAGAATTAGATACCAATTGATAATGATAATTGACTATTAAAGTACAAATTGATCAAATTACCAATATAAAGATGCCAATTGACGGATAAGCTATAGGATAATTAAAGAGCAAGGTCAAAAAGGAGATAAACTATCATGGATATCAATTGAAATAAAACTATCAATTGAGATTCAAGGATATGACAATTAACTCAATCACTCTAAAATGGAGTTAAGGAATACACCTATTAGGGTGCATCCAAATTAGAGCTATCCATGATGAGATGGGGTTAACTCAAACATAGCATCAAACAATTTAACTATGAAAATCATAAGCTATGTAAAGTTTTGAATTCGTTTCATACAGTCATTAGATGTAACTATCATGCATAAGATGAATGAAATGAAGTTCAATCATGATGCCAAACCTCACCATTAACCAACCAAAATTATGAAAACATAAACATGGTGGTCAAGAGTTTTACTTATGTGAACAGGAGAGGTGGCAATCATGAAGATTATGATGCTAATGGAATGTGACATGGAACAAAAGACATATGACTATCAAGATCAATCCAATGTACACAAGTTCTATCACAAACTCAAGATATGATACCAATTGGATATAGATACAAATTGAAAATGATACCAATTGATTACCAAATGAATATGAAACATGATTAAGAGCAAGCATGTGACAAACACAAAATTCCGACAAGCATCATAAAATGATATTCATCACTTAGAATAATATAACTAATGAGCATAGTGATGAACAAGAAAAATTGCATAAAAAGATATAACTTAGTATATCATGCAATTTTCAAAGTGTCAAATCATATGAATTAGATATCAAAGAAATCCTTCAAACAATAGATATAACTATAAAATACAAGGAATGAATTTCAAAGATGTTCATATGATCAAGAACACTACTACGATGTTGAAACATGTTTAATGAATGATACCAATAGGAAAATTACACATGAATCAACAACATAATCATCCAAGTCAAATGAAAACTAGAAAGCAAGAGGATGGATTTTTGGGTTCTAGTATGGTAACTACAAAAATAATTAAAGAGCACAACCATACATGGAACAAATAAACATTTGCATAAAGAATGTAACTAAATGAGCAAAGATGCAAATAGCTTAAAACAACATTCATTTCCGTTTGAAATGGCATAATCAAATACAAAAGGAGATGACAACATGGAACATGCTTTGAAGAATACAACTAATGATGTTTTAAAGCAATTCCATTCAAACAATCTTCAAATCATAAACAAAATCCAACAATGGACAAAATGAGTATGAAAATGAAGATAAAACATTTTTCAATTTGTATTCCAAAGAATATAACTACAAGGGCTCATACAAATTGAACACATATTTTCCATACCAAAGGATATAATTAGTAAGATCATGGAAAATTTAAATTGATTCAAATAATTTGTTTTTAAAGAAAAAATCTTACTATAACATTCAAACAAATGATTTTGCAAAATCAATTGATTATGCAGGATCTAGCTATGAAAGCTTTTGAAACCATAATCAATTGAACATGTAGAAATGCATGCAAGATATATAACTAAATGAAAGCAACACGCAAATCTATCAAGATGAAATTATAATCAAAAGATTTTGAAAACCATGATATGTAAATAGTATGGTGCATGAAAACAAAATCAATTGATCATAAACAAGCATTGCATTTTATGAAATGTAACTATGAAATAACAAAATGCAAATGCAACATGACCAACAAAAGGATTTAACTATTAAGGAGTAGGTTGGTCAAAGAGGTCCAAGGCCTTAAGGTTTTAATAAATATATAACTTTAGGAATCCACCTAAGGTCTTGAGGGGGTTGGTCTTTGAGGTCCATCTTAAAAGTCTCACCAACTATTGGAGATTTAACTTGATAAATTTTCAATTTAGACTTATCACCATGATGTTTAGATTTAACTAAATTTGGCTTAGGTTGGTGATTAGTCTTTTGAGGTTGGTGACTTTTCTTCTTAGGGGATTGAGCCATTTTTCTTTTCTTCTTATTTTCTCCTTTTATTTGACTTTTGAATTTTAGATTTAACTTTGCAACTTTCTTCAAAAGTTCTTTCATGTTTTGATTTAAGGGAGATAGATTGAGAAGCTTTTTATTTATAGATTCTTTTAAAGTTGGTTTAACCTATTAAAACTTTTTAGAATCTATTTTAGGAGACTCCTTTTTAATAGGTTTTACTTGTTTAGTCTTCTTGGAGTCTTCCTTGGTTTTTAGTGTCTTAACCATCATAGAATTTGATTTTACTTTCTTTGGTTCAAAGATGGGTTTAGACACATTGCTTCTCCTTTGTTTGCACTCAAACCTAAAATGTCCTTCAATGCCACAATAATTACATTTAGACATGGGCAAGGAAGTGTGAGTGCTAGAGAATGAGGACTCACCTTTCACAAATGTGTTGGTGAATTTAAGGTCATGTGAAATATTCCTATCAAAACAAAGACCCATCCTATCTCTTTTAGATTTACCCAATTTCAATAACTTTTCAAATCTTTCTTCACTTTGGGTAAATTTGCACTCATACTTTTGTTTGTAGGTTTCAAGTTGAGTGACTTGGCTTTTAAGGGTTGAATTTTCATTTTTAACTTTTGTTAGTTCAAGTTCAATTCCCTTAAAATTGTTTAGCTCTTCATGAGCAAGTTTTAATTCAAGTTTAATTTCATTAAAAACATTGGATCCAAGTTCTAGAGTATTTATCTTATTTTGAGCATTAGATAAATTTTCTTTAATGATAGTCAACTTAGATTCAAGATTGTTAATGTTTTCATCTTGCCTTTATAATTGATCTCTTAGTTTCAAATTTTCCTTTTTAAGATTATCACAACCTGACTTTAATTCAATTAATTCATCTTGAGCATTTTGTAGGTTATGCAAAGAGATCATAAACTTAGAGTCTACACAATTTATTAATTCTACTTTCTCTCTAAGTTCATCTTTTGAAGAAACTAACTGTTTGTTTAGACTTTTAGATTTTCTTCTAATCTTTTATTCTTTTTAACAAGCTCTAAGGCAAATGTACATAATTTCATCATAGGCTTGTTGAATGTCATCTTCATTTTCATTAATTTCATCTTCTTTTAATTTAAGTTTAGATTCAAGTTGAGATACTTTAAATTCAATGTTTGAATCTCCAATAGATGGAAGAAGAAGGGATCTAGAAGAATCTACAAAGTCTAGCATAGTGGAATCCATTCTAATGATTTTCATAGAAAAATACTACTAGGGTTCTAACTCAAGGATCTAGATAGAGAGGATCAACTCCGGGCGTTTAAGCCCTAAATGGAATAACCTTGCTCGGATACCAATTGAAAGTACAAGGGATCCTACCCTAGAGGGGGGGGGGGTGAATAGGGTGATCTACACTTAATGACTAATTATGGCCAATTTTAATTTCTTTAAAATAAACTAGTCACATGCAATGATTAACATATAAAATGCGGAAGCTTAAACAAAACAATCACCACAAATCAATCACCACTACACAAGGATTTATAGTGGTTCGACCTCAATGCCTACATCCACTACCGACTTGTGACTCAACACCCCACCGGATTTCCACTAATATACTTTTCAAAAGGCTAAGTAATAACCTCTACAATATGCTTTCCAAGGATAAGCAATAACCTTACAATGTTGTTTTTCTAGGCTAAACAACAACCTATACACAATTCTTTTATATGGCTAAGCAATAACCTTACAAGCAAATGATTTCTCTCAAAGAAAGTGTCTTCACAAAACACTCTAAGAGATTACAATTTAAGCTTAAATAAATTGCCTCTAAATAGGCGGATATGAAAGTGAAAATCAACTCACACAAACACACTAAGAATTACAAAGATGAATGCGTATGAAGTGTGTGTGTGAAAACTTCAATCAAGTTTAAAATTAAAGTTCAATCAAAATCTATGCTCAAGGCAATTATAAGTTTTGGGCACACAAAGATATGATTGAAGTAAAATGCAAATCACTTGAACAATTACAAACTTGTGAATGATATGAAAATCTAAAGATCACAAGTTGTATGAAAATGATTAAGATTAATCAAGTGATGCATGTGCAATGTTGTTTTCAAAACCAAACGAATTCAGCAAAGGTTTAAATGAATGAAAACAACAAGGAAAGATTCAAAACAAGTTAATGAATCATGACATAAAAGAAATCAAAGATTTTGGCAATGCATGATTAACAAAGTTTATAAAACAAACTTGTTTTGAAATCAAGGTGAAGAATCCTATGACTTAAATGAAAGATTAAGGAAGTAGAGGATTCAACACATCATAGTTTATATGCCAAAATCATTTACCAATAGTTTAACAAAGCATAAAATAATGATTTATAAAAGGCAAAGCTTACTTGGTGGTTTAACTTCATTAATCTAAGCCTTAGCTTTCCTTAATGACCATTAGCCTTCCTTAGCTTGATCCCCTTTCTTTTGCTTCAAAATGCCTCAAGAAGCGCTTCAAAGATCATCAAAAATGGCTAAGGAATGAGTTCACTTTTATAGAAAAAGTGTTCAAATGGCTACCAGTCAGTCGACCGACAGGTTGACCGACACCTCAACGGTCAGATTCCAACGGTCAAGAAATTTACCGTTGTGCAGGTGTGGATCAGCCGACAGGAACCGACAACCTGACCGACAGTACAATTTTGTTCAGAAAATAGCTCTCTGGAATTCTATCCGAGAGGCTTTCAATCAGCTTCTGAACCATGGTCGGTTAGCCGACACCTGACCGACATGCTAACCGACAGCGTGGCTAAAATCCCAACTTTTGCACATTTCAAAATATTTTCATGTTGGGATTTTTGGGCCATTAAGCCAAGCTTGGAAACATGATTTTAAATCATCTAAGTGCTTTTAAAATTATAAAACATAAAAAGCGAAATATAATTTGAAACTTTAAAACATAGGCTAGCTTGATTTGTAAAAAATCTTTTCAAAAACAAATGCATCCAAGATTTAAATCCAAAACATGCACAAACTATAAGATTTACAATATTTAAAAATAATGCATGTAGAAAATCAGATTTCAAGATATTTAACTCAATGCTTGTGTGAAAAACCATGAGATGTTAAAATGATAATGCATCCATCAAATTGCAATACACAAAATCCCTAACAAATAATAGCAGGGATTTGTCCCAAAATGAGTTCAGTTGAAGCTTGAGAAGAGAGGAAGAGAATGACGGAATCGGATTTGAGAATGGAGCCTTCTAGCTAGATCAATGCCAAGGAGGAAAACTTAGGAGAAAGCTTTTTCTCTCTTTTTCTCTAGGGTTAGAAAAAGGTTGCAGGAATTTGGTAAAGGTGAAAGTGAATAGTGGGAGAGAGAATAAGAGGGTACTTATAGCTTTTGAAAGTGGGTCCCTTGCAGTCTGAAATTTGAAATGATTAAAACATGGTCTTGTGGACCCCGGATGAGATCGGTGAAGAAGAACAAAACAATCGTCGAAATATCTAATTTCAGAAAAATATAATTTTGACATAGTTTTGAGATTTCAAAACTTGTGCCCAGATTTAGCATGAATAGTCAGATTAAAACTTGAGTTTATGGGCCTCAAACACACAAAGGCTAAAAACGAAAGTTGTAACAAATAGTAAAATCATTCAAATGACGTAAAAACCATGATCAAAATCACAAAATTGGAATGAACACCCATTTCACGCGTGCACTCAGGGCGTCCCTGAGTGTGACTGTCACGCCCCCGGACCGAGGGCCCGTTAAACGAGACCTTAATCCGGGGTCATGGCGCGACGGGCCGGAAAATTCTGCCCGCACACGCTAGTTTCCCACAGGTTTCCGCGGTAAGGATTCCCGAAATCCGATCCAACAGTGATTAATAAGAATCACATTCATACGGATAGCTTACGCGGAAGCATTGTAGCAAACATAAAAGTCTCTCACATATGGGTATAAGATGAGAATGCACGAGACTAGCATAAAAAAAAGGAACATTTCATTGGTAGGCCCCAAAGTTGATTTCAAGTTAATACAAAAGTAAAGTTAGCCAATAATTATAATTTTTCCCCAAAAAGAATAAGCTAACAATGGCCACAACAAAATCCCAAAAAGTATAGTATCTATTCCCCAAAATGTGATCGCAGCTCCAAAAACAACCCGACATCTAAAAGACAACATCGGGCTGCCACTCGCCCTCCACAAGGACTATGGGTTCCACCTCGAAGTGCGCCTCAGCTGCGAGGGGCTCGACATCTGGCACTAAGCAAACAGGGTCAGACACGACGGTCTGGCAAGCAAATATAACAATAATAGGGTGATAGGAAAGTAAAGCATCAAATAAATGAGAGCCACGATTAAATCCTAAATAATAGAAATGATGAACTAAAAGATCGACATCTTAATAGTTTACAAATCCAATGTCATGATAAGTGAAATAAACAAGAACCATAAGATAAACATTAAATGTATAAAACATTGGCAGACCACGTAAAGCTAAATTCTCCTGTTACCGAAGTAACTGGAGCAGACAAAACTGTAGCCACTACTCATGGGACCGGAATGAACATAGTCGTTATCAAACAGAACTGTAGCCACTACACGTGGGACCGGATATAATCGTTGCCATGGTCGGTACAGACAGAATCCAAACTGCAGCTGGTGAACAAATTAAAGATTCCAAGCCAGATGATCAGTCCGACAAGGTAACCTAAGCTTAGTGGTGCCATTGGAATAAAAGTTCGAAACCTCAAAGAAATGTAAATCCATAAAATACATTTCCAAAATCGATAAGAAAACTATTCTGAACAAATACTTATCTCACATATCGATGAATCCGAGCGAAATAGATGAGTAGTCTTATCAATATCCGAAAAGTGTGATAAACCATCCCAAAGTATTCAAATAGGTTTATAAAAGAATCCGAACAAAAACCTTTCTAACATGGAATGAATGTATGATGATTCAGCAGTCTAATGCGGGTCATCATGATATACATTTGACCCCTCTATTGTCATTAATAGAAAGTAATTTGGTGCCACAGAAGATCCTTGACAATCTTAAGGGATGAAGTGTACATTTAGACTTGAAAGGTTCCTACTTGGTCTTACTCATAGTTCAAACCAATTTACATAATGGTTCTAGGCTTGTAAATGGGCTCAATAGGCTTCAAATATAGGAAAGGGTTTGGGCTGAATTGGGCTTGAATATGGGTTTGAAGTGGACCCTAACAATACTTCAATGAGTCTCCAAAAAGAATGGTTTTAACACCTTTTTAAATCAGGCCCACATCTGGCCTTAACCCAAGCTTAAGATAGTCCTCACAATAGCCTAGATCAGGCCTTGAAACAGGTCCAAATCAGGCTTTAAACCAAGCCTGAAACAGTCCACTACTTGGCCCAGAACAGTCCTTAAAATGGCCCAAAAATCAGATTTTGAAACAGCCCAAGCAGGCCTTGAAACAAGCCCAAACAATTCTTAAAATTGGACCCAGAACCAGGCCCTAAATAGGCCCCCTAGGCTGGGTTGGGCTCGTTCGAGCGACCCAAGGTCCGCTCGAGTGGAGCCCAGACAGAGCCTGGGTCGCTCGAGCGGACTGGGCTCTGTCCAGTCTGGCTCGGCTGGGTTTATTTTCCTATTTTTGCATCTTTTTCATTCCTTTTTCTTTCCCTTCTTCCATACACATTTTCACCATTATTTGGGCCATTTCTTGACCTCCTCAAATCATCAAATCAACATCCATAAATCATTCTAATTAGCCAAACACAACACTTTTTAAATCAAAGTTTTCCTCCTTTGTTTTGAACAAAAACACTTAACATAAAGAAAGCTAACTTTCAAGATGACCAAAGTGAAAACAAAACTTCCAATTCATTGTACAGCAACAACATAAGTGGAAATCAACATAACATTGCTTCACTCATCCAAAGTAGATCCATGAATCATAAAGGATTAGAACATAAGAAGAAAAAGCCATGAAATGGAACCAAATAAGAGGAATCATCATATTAATTGTAAAATCTACTTGCCTCAAGTCAAGACGAGAGAAATATCACTCCTCAAACCAAGCTCTAGGGTCTCAAGCTCCCAATCTACAAAAACCCCAAAATTTTCCCAAAGAGAACCCTAAAAATCAATATTTGCAAATCTCCAAGGAAAGCTCTTGCACATGGGATGAAAACACTCCAAATGAAGAGGAAAACAAAGATCTCAAGTTTGGAAAGCCATTGCTAACCTTGAAAAGCTCAAACGAAGAAGAGAAGCTTGAAAGAGAGCCTTGCCCTAGCTCAAAACCTTTGAAAAAGACATCTTTGGAAAGCTTGGAAGATGAGGAAGAACTTTATGAGATCAATCCTCCAAGAAAACTCCAAGAGATTGGTGTTTTAGATGAGAGAGAAAGTGTTGGAAGAGTGGGAAAAGCCCTAGCTCCAAACCGTACAGGAAAAGGAAATGAAGGAGAAGAAGAGAGTTCCTCTTCTTATAAGATGGGTTTTGTGGGCCCCAATCTTCACAAGACTAAAAATGACATTTACGGGCCCCGAATGAAAACGACGAAGAAGACAAAAATGATCAGCGAAATTTCTACTTTCCAAAATGTATATTTTTGTCAGTTTCTGAAATTTTTGAAATTTGGGTACAGATTTTGTGTGAAAGGTCAGTTTTGCCCTTTTCCTCGAAAAACGTGATTTCTGATCATTAAATCAAGATGGTCAAAACATGAAAGTTGATAATCTAAATGAAATGAGTCAAAATGCAAAAAATTGGGATTTTTACGAAAATCAAAGTTAAACTCCACAGATTCACACAGAACACACGGGCACCCTAGACCGTGTCAAACCTAAGTCAACGACTCTCAAAAGTTCCCAAAGCTAATCAAAGATTCGAATCTAGCTTAAGAAAATAAGCTAATCGTCCACTAACCCCACTTTTCAACTAATCACGGTAAAAGTATAATTAAATATTCCAAACCTGGGTCGGGGTCTGACATCCTCCACCCCAAAAAATCACATTTGGTCCTCCAAATGATCACTAACCTCTGGAAATAGCTGAGGGTACTTCTTCTGGACCTGATCACGAAGTTCCCAAGTGGCCTCTTCTGTTCCATGATTCTCCCAACGAATCTTTACCCACTGAATTATTCTGTTTCTCAATTCTTGCTCTTTGGTGTCAATAATCTCTGCCGGTTTCTCAATGTAGGTGGCATCCCAATGGTTCGTGATGTAGCACGTGTGAAGGGTCCGAAACATACTTCCTTAACATTGACACATGAAACACATTGTGCACACCTGAAAGTTCTGGAGGCAAAGCTAATCTATATGCTACTTCCCCGATACGACTCTAGATCTCATACGGTCCAATGAATCTTTTAGACAATTTGCCCTTCTACCCAAATCTCAGTGTTCCTCTGACCGGAGATACTTTTAAGAATACTTTGTCTCCAACTTGGAATTGTAGATCCTTCCTTCGAACATCAGCATAACTCTTCTGTTGACTTCTCAAAATCTTCAATCGCTCATGAATAATTTTGACTTTGTCACTTGTTTCTTCAACCAAAGATGGACCATGAAAACTGTGTTCTCCGACTTCTTCCCAACACACTGGGGTTCTACACTTCCTGCCATACAATGCTTCGAAAGGGGCCATCCCTATGCTTGAATGGTAACTATTGTTGTAGGCAAATTCACAGAGCAATAAATTCTCGTCCCATTGATTCTTGAAATCAAGTACACACGCTCAAAGCATGTCCTCAAGGGTCTGAATAGTTCTCTCCGATTGACCATCAGTTTGCGGGTGATATGCTGTGCTGAATTGAAGTTTCGTTCCCATCGATTCATGTAAGGTCTTCCAAAACCTCGAAACAAATCTACTATCTCGATCTGAAGTAATGGAGACTGACTGACCATGATGACTAACGATCTCCTTCACGAAAGCTTGTGCCAAAGCCAACATGTGCATCTTCTTCCCGATCTTCAAAGGAATAAAGTGTGCCGACTTCGTTAACCGATCTACTATGATCCAAATAGCATTGTTCCCCCTGCTTGTAGTCGGTAGACCCGAGACGAAATCCATAGTCAGGTGTTCCCATTTCCACTCTGGGATTTCTAATGGCTGCAAAAGACCAGGTGGTTTCTGATGTTCTGCCTCACCAATTGACAAGTCATGCATCTAGATACAAAGGCTGCTATCTCTCTCTTCATATTGTTCCAGCAAAAACGACTCTTCAAATTTTGGTACAGCTTCGTACTCCCTGGGTGTACAGAATACCTCATATTGTGAGCTTCTACCATAATATCATTCTTCAAATTATCTATCTTTGGAACACAAAGCCTTCCACGGAAGTACAAAACTCCATCCATCATTTGAAAATCTGGGCGTTCTGAGATATTCTCCACAATTTTAGCAAAGTCTGGATCTTGCATCTGACTGTCCTTGATTTTCTGAATGAAGACGAGCCTAGACACTGTCATTTTTGCTAACACAACTCCTTCCCTCAAAGGTTGGAACTCTACTCTCAATGCTTCGAATTGCTAAAAATTGTAAAACCCTTGCAGACTGGCCAAACAAACTGATTTTCTACTCAACGCATCTGCCACTACGTTAACTTTCCCCGGAGGATAGATGATCGGGAAATTATAGTCTTTGATGTACTCCACCCACCTTCTTTGCCTCATGTTTAATTCTTTTTGAGAGAATAAGTATTGGAGACTACGGTGAACCGAATGAACTTCAAAATTTTCTCCGTACAAGTAGTGTCTCCACATCTTCAATGCAAACACTATAGCTGCCAACTCCAAATCGTGCGTCGCATATTTCTTCTCGTGCTCCTTCAATTGCCTCGAGCCATACGCAATCACATTCCCATTTTGCATCAAAACACATCCAAGTCCTACACCTGAAGCATCCGTATAGATAACAAAACCACCACTCCCCGAAGGTAAGGTGAGGACAGGCACTGGAGTTAACCTTTTCTTCAATTCTTCTAAACTAGCTTCACATTTCTCTGACCATATGAACGGCACATTCTTTCGGGCCAGCTTGGTCAACGGTGCTGCAATGGATGAAAATCCTTGTACAAATCTCCTATAGTATCCTGCCAAACCCAGAAAACTCCTAATCTCAGTCACATTCTTCGGCTTCTCCCAATTGATGACTGCTTCTATCTTTGCTGGATCAATTGCTAGTCCTTCTCTAGAAATGATGTGACCAAGAAAAGTGACTTGCTCTAGCCAAAACTCGCACTTCCCAATCTTCGCATACAACTGATTCTCTCTCAACAACTGCAATGAAGTCCTCAAGTGCTGCTCATGGTCTTCTCTTGACTTGGAATACACTAGAATGTCATCAATGAAGACCAGTGTGAACTGATCTAGATATGGTGCAAAGATCTTGTTCATAAGAGCCATGAATACTGCTGGTGCATTCGTCAGTCCAAAGGGCATCACCAAAAATTCATAGTGCCCGTATCTGGTCCGAAAAGCTGTCTTCGGAATGTGTGATTCTCTAACCCTCAATTGATGGTATCCGGACCTCAAATCTATCTTCGAGAAAAACTCTGCACCTTGCAACTGATCAAACAACTCGTCTATCCTTGGCAAAGGGTACTTGTTCTTGATGGTCACTTGGTTCAATTTCCTGTAGTCTATACACATCCTCAAGCTTCCATCCTTCTTCTTGACAAATAGCACTGGGGATCCCCATGGGGAAACACTTGGCCTTCAAATCCTTTGTCTAGCAACTCTTGCAACTGTAGTTTCAATTCTCCTAACTCTGCCGGAGCCATTCTGTAAGGAGCAATAGAGATCGGTGCAGTTCCTGGCATCAACTCTATTGTAAACTCAACCTCTTTGACAGGTGGTAAACATGGAATCTCTTCCAGAAAAATATCAGGAAACTCGCACACTACCGGAATGTTCTCCACCCCGTTCGGACTGTTCATCCTTGGTGACAAATGCAATAAATCCTTGACATCCTGATCTCAACAACTTAGCTGCAGAAAGAGCTGAAATGAACCTAACCGGAGAAACCCTTTTCTCTCCCTGAAATTTCACCCTGGAGGATATCCCATCCAATCTAAAAGCAATGGTCTTGCTATAGCAATCCATAGAGGCATGATGTCCAGCTAACCTAACCAATCCATGCCTAAAATGACATCGAAGTCATGCATAACTAAGATAATAAGGTCTGCAGGGAAAATGACCTCTCCTATCTTCACTGAACAACTAGGGTAAAAAGTACTACACACAACTTGTTTCCCTACCAGAGTAGTAACAGTCAAAAAAAACTCTAACTCTCTAGCAGGTACACTAATCATTTTAGCAAACACATGGGATAAGAAAGAGTGAGTAGATCCCGGGTCAAACAACACTTTAGCTTCTACATCACAAATTAGGAGTTTACCTTCCACAACATCTCCTGCTGCTTCGACGTCCACTTGACCTTCCTAGCTGCACATTCTGATTTTGTTGCGGTGGACGTACATTCTGATTTTGTGGTTGCTGACGGGGCTGCTGATTCTGCTACTGCCTTGGTTGATTCTGAGCTGCCTACTGGTTCTGCTTAGGTGCTTCCCTTGGTGGCTGCTGAGGTGCCCTATTGCCTTGATTCCTGTTATTCTGGCAATCCTTCATTTGGTGATCTGTTCCGCCACACTTGAAACATGCACCCGTAACTCTATAGCACTGCTGAGAAGGGTGATTCTTGCCACAATGCTCACACCCACCTTGAGCCGGAGTATTCTGCTGTTTCTTCTGCCTCTTGCCTTGATAAGATTTCTGCCCTCCTTGGTACTGCTGCCTCTTCCTCTGATTATCCTTGATAATCTGGTTGTTGATGTCTTCAAACCTGTAGGCTCTTTTGATAGCCTCTTGGAAAGTGGTTGGTGGTACCACACCTAAAGCATCCCTCAAGATAATGGGATTGAGTCCATCCATGAACTTGGTGATTTTCTTCTCTTCCGTATCCACAAGCTCCGGTGCATAATGAGACAACTTCTCAAACTTCGTAAGATATTCAAGAACGGTCATGTCCTCTTACTTGAGCAACTGAAACTCTACAGCTTTTTGCTTCTTGATGTGTGCGGGGACATACTTCTCACTGAACTGCTGTTTGAAGGTTGCCCAAGCAATCCCATCCTCAATATTTTGATAACCTTCCTTAATGGTCTTCCACCAAATATCTGCTAATCCGGTGAACATGGAAGCTGCTAGATGAACTCGTTGTCTGCCTGTGCATACAAAGATATCAAAGATGTTCTCCATGTGGGCTAACCAATCATCAGCTGCCAAAGGGTCTTCTTGTCCTGTGAACTCCTTAGGACCTTTCTTTTTAAACTTTTCAAACAAGATATTAGGATCCCGGTCCCTGTTCTGCATAGCTTCCACATTAGGCATTGGTTCTGGTCTCCTACCCAAAACTTCAAGCAACTGCCTCTGAACCTGTGTCAACTCTTCGTCTTTCTTTGCCATTTGCTCTTGGAATCTAGCTTGATTCTCATTAGCTCGTTGTTGCTGTTCAACCAACATTTGCATAAGCTGCTGGAATTGACCTGTCATCTGGTTTTCAACCCCACTGTCATTATTACTGCCTGATGCATTTGCATTCACTGGAGGTCTGCGTGGAGGCATAGTGTTGCAAAACAACTTGTTAGTACAACAAAATATAATAGATAAGGCATTCCCAAACCTAATCGATACTAACTAACGGAAATTCTAACGAATCCTTGCCACGTCCTTATGTTTCTAACCCAATTTTAATTGCCTCAAATATTTCTCGCTCTGATACCAAGCCTGTCACGCCCCCAGACCGAGGGCCCGTTAAACGAGACCTTAATCCTGGGTCGTGGCGCGACGGGCCAGAAAATTCCGCCCGCACACGCTAGTTTCCCACAGGTTTCCGCGGTAAGGATCCCCGAAATCCGATCCAACAGTAATTAATAAGAATCACATTCATACGAATAACTTACGCGGAAGCATTGTAGCAAACATAAAAGTCTCTCACATATGGGTATAAGATGAGAACGCACGAGACTAGCATCAAAAAGAGGAACATTTCATTGGTAGGCCCCAAAGTTGATTTCAAGTTAATACAAAAGTAAACTTAGCCAATAATTACAATTTTTCCCCAAAAAGAATAAGCCAACAATGGCCACAACAAAATCCCAAAAAGTATAGTATCTATTCCCCAAAATGTGATCGCAGCTCCAAAAACAACCCGACGTCTAAATGACAACATCGGGCTGCCACTCGCCCTCCACAAGGACTATGGGTTCCGCCTCGAAGTGCACCTCAACCACGAGGGGCTCGACATCCAGCACCAAGCAAACAGGGTCAGACATGATGGTCTGGCAATCAAATATAACAATAATAGGGTGATAGGAAAGTAAAGCATCAAATAAATGAGAGCCATGATTAAATCCTGAGTAATAGAAATGACGAACTAAAAGATAGACATCTTAATATTTTACAAATCCAATGTCATGATAAGTGAAATAAACAAGAACCCTAAGATAAACATTAAATGTATAAAACATTGGCAGACCACGTAAAGCTAAATTCTCCTGTTACCGAAGTAACTGGAGCAGACAAAACCGTAGCCACTACTCGTGGGACCAGAACGAACATAGTCGTTATCAAACAGAACCGTAGCCACTACACATAGGACCGGATATAACCGTTGCCATGGTCAGTACAGACAGAATCCAAACTGCAGCTGGTGAACAAATTAAATATTCCAAGCCAGATGATCAATCCGACAAGGTAACCTAAGCTTAGTGGTGCCATTGGAATAAAAGTTCGAAACCTCAAATAAATGTAAATCCGTTCATAAAATACATTTCCAAAATCGATAAGAAAACTACTCCAAACAAATGCATATCTCACATATCGATGAATCCGAGCGAAATAGATGAGTAGTCTTATCAATATCCGAAAAATGCGATAAACCATCCCAAAGTATTCAAATAGGTTTATAAAAGAATCCGGACAAAAACCTTTCTAACATGGAATGAATGTATGATGATTCAACAATCTAATGCGGGTCGTCATGATATACATTTGACCCCTTTATTGTCATTAATAGAAAGTAATTTGGTGCCATAGAAGATCCTTGACAATCACAAGGGATGAAGTGTACATTTAGACTTGAAAGGTTCCTACTTGGTCTTACTCATAGTTCAAACCAATTTACATAATGGTTCTAGGCTTGTAAATGGACTGAATAGGCCTCAAATATAGGAAAGGGTTTGGGCTGAATTGGGCTTGAATATGGGTTTGAAGTGGACCCTAACAATACTCCAATGAGTCTCCAAAAAGAATGATTTCAACACCTTTTTAAATCAGGCCCACATCTGGCCTTAACCCAAGCTCAAGACAGTCCTCACAATAGCCAAGATCAGGCCTTGAAACAGGTCCAAATCAGGCTTTAAACCAAGCCCGAAATAGTCCACTAACTTGGCCCAGAACAGTCCTTAAAATGGCCCAAAAATCAGATATTGAAATAGCCCAAGCAGGCCTTGAAACAGGCCCAAACAGTTCTTAAAATTGGACCCAGAACCAGGCCCTGAACAGGCCCCCCAGGCTGTGCTGGGCTCTCTCGAGCGACCCAAGGTCCGCTCAAGCGGAGCCCAGACAGAGCCTGGGTCGCTCGAGTGGCCCTGTGGGTCGCTCGAGCGGACTGGGCTCTGTCCAGTCCGGCTCGGCTGGGTTTATTTTCCTATTTTTGCATCTTTTTCATTCCTTTTTCTTTCCCTTCTTCCATACACATTTTCACCATTATTTGGGCCCTTTCTTGACCTCCTCAAATCATCAAATCATCATCCATAAATCATTCTAATTAGCCAAACACAACACTTTTTAAATCAAAGTTTTCCTCCTTTGTTTTGAACAAAAACACTTAACATAAAGAAAGCTAACTTTCAAGATGACCAAAGTGAAAACAAAACTTCCAATTCATTGTACAATAACAACATTAGTGGAAATCAACATAACATTGCTTCACTCATCCAAAGTAGATCCATGAATCATAAAGGATTAGAACATAAGAAGAAAAAGCCATGAAATGGAACCAAATAAGAGGAATCATCATATTAATTGTAAAATCTACTTGCCTCAAGTCAAGATGAGAGAAATATCACTCCTCAAACCAAGCTCTAGGGTCTCAAGCTCCCAATCTACAAAAACCCCAAAATTTTCCCAAAGAGAACCCTAAAAATCAATATTTGCAAATCTCCAAGGAAAGCTCTTGCACATGGGATGAAAACACTCCAAATGAAGAGGAAAACAAAGATCTCAAGTTTGGAAAGCCATTGCTAACCTTGACAAGCTCAAACGAAGAAGAGAAGCTTGAAAGAGAGCCTTGCCCTAGCTCAAAACCTTTGAAAAAGACATCTTTGGAAAGCTTGGAAGATGAGGAAGAACTTTAGGAGATCAATCCTCCAAGAAAACTCCAAGAGATTGGTGTTTCAGATGAGAGAGAAAGTGTTGGAAAAGAGGGAAAAGCCCTAGCTCCAAACCGTGCAGGAAAAAGAAATGAAGGAGAAGAGAGTTCCTCTTCTTATAAGATGGGTTTTGTGGGCCCCGATCTTCACAAGACTAAAAATAACATTTGCGGGCCCCGAATGAAAACGACGAAGAAGACGAAAACGATCAGCGAAATTTCTACATTCCAAAATGTATATTTTTGTCAATTTCTGAAATTTTCGAAATTTGGGTACAGATTTTGTGTGAAAGGTCAGTTTTGCCCTTTTTCTCGAAAAACTTGATTTCTGATCATTAAATCAAGATGGTCAAAACATGAAAGTTGATAATCTAAATGAAATGAGCCAAAATGCACAAAATTGGGATTTTTACGAAAATCAAAGTTAAACTCCACAGATTCACACAGAACACACGGGCGCCCTGGCCTGCGTCAAACCTAAGTCAACGACTCTCAAAAGTTCCCAAAGCTAATCAAACATTCTAATCTATCTTAAAAAGTTAAGCTAATCGTGCACTAACCCCACTTATCAACTAATCACGGTAAAAGTATAGTTAAATATTCCAAACCTGGGTCGGGGTCTGACAGTGACTAACTAATATTAAATGATCTCAAAACTCCCAAAGCTAAACCAAGACTAAGTCTAATCATATTCTAACCCAACTAATAATAAAACTCACTTAAGGCTAAACACTCACTTAATTAGTGCTAATTGAGTTGGTCTGGGTCGGGATCTAACAATAATTATGGGCATGCTATTATGTTTCTCCCTTTGATATGAGTTCTTTATTTACTCTATCTCATGTCTGTTATTACTCGTGTGTTTGCCACCCGCTTCCGCAATTTAGTCCTTTTGTGTGATCTTGAGATGGTTCGTGTGGAATCCTCACCGTGGGAACCTATGGAAACAAAGGAAAAACCTTACTACTACTCGCGGCGCCAGCTCAGGGCTCGCGTCCCGGTCCGGGGTCGTGACAGTGGCCCCATTGCAATAATTTAGTAGGTACAAAGTGCATTAGGTAGGCCCCATGCATAGCATGCACAATATTTTATTTAATTCATTACTAGTGATTTAGTTATTTCATCTTTGTAGGAAATTGTCATGCAAGGGGGCCCACACCGAGAGATAAATTGGAAAAAGAATAGAATAAGAGAAAAAAAGAAAGAAAAGAGGGAAACCAACCCCACACTGGGTGTGAATCCCCATGCACGCCCAGTGATGGGGTGGGTCCCGTAGTTGCTGCACAAGTTGAGATAATTCTGTCTCCCATTTCCAAGAATTAGAAACCTCCTTCCTCTCTTACCAAGATTCAAATTTCAAACTAAGGAAGAAGATTTATATATGAAATCAGAGATAGAGTCATAATTGGAAAGCTCTCATAGAGAGATTTGACTCAGCCAAAGAGATAGAGTCCATTGCAAATCAAAACTCATAAGTCAATCTTGTTTTCCTCAGGACAACCTATCATAAAATGGCCATAATTGTCAGTTCGACCACCCGATCGGTGAAATCTACGTACTGTTGAAAAGCTTATTCAGAGTAGATGTTTGTGGAGCCTAAGATCATGCAAATTACAACTAAATCGATCAAGTTATCGGCCCAAAGCTTTTTGTATATATTTTAGGCGGGATTGCAATTAAATCCACACCAATGATAACTAATCTCTCCACTGGATGAGAATAACCCTGATGGGGTCCCACTACTGGAAGATCTGCATATCAAATAAGTCAAGATCAGCAAGAGATCAATCAGAATTTCAAATCATCTCTGATGAGGCAGTTGCTTGGAGTGTTAGCCAAGTTAGAGGAGTCCAAAATAGAGACAAACTCAACCACAAAAACTATAAAAAGAGGAATCCCCCATAAGGGTCGTCCAAGCCATGCTCTCCTAGGTTTAGGGTGGGACGTCCAACACCACCACCACCACCCTCCCTCTGCTCTTCCTCTCTCTCTCTCTCTCTCTCTCTCTCTCTCTCTCTCTCTCTCTCTCTCTAATTCTAGGTTTTTTCTAGTTCTAGGTTCTCCACTTTATTGTTTTTTGTAAGAAAGATAGCTTTGGGCCTTGTTCTAGTAAACCCTTTCTTTTTATTAATACTTGTTTGATTGAGTTATTGATGTGCTAATCTAGTGCTTTAGCAGGCTTGTCTGCCAGTCAGTAACTTCCATATTGTATTTCTTAATGCTAGAGTAGGTCTTTGATTATCTATGCTTATTTTTGATAGATCATGCATAGGGTTTTATTCTCTTTGATGATCTATGCTTAGATTTGATGGGTAATGCTTAGGTAAATTTAGTTATTTAATGAAGGGATGGAGGTCTTGGGTATTTGATGAATTTTATAGAAAAAAATAAATCTCTTTCGAGAAATTGGTTTTTAACGTTTTATCATTTGGATTTGGGTGCCTTGAATAGGTCCTGATCTGAAGTCAAAAAGTGATCAAACAATTGTATTCAATAAGAAAGTGCCTTTGGATTGCTTGATGGATTCCTATGCCTTGATCAATTTTTTTAATCTCATTATGTCATTACTTTAGTTAATTTTCTACATTTTTAATTACTTGTGATATCATGTCTCTTAATTAGTAAGTTTTGTTCTTATTCGCTCTCTATGGGTTCGACCCGTACTTACTGCTGTCTATTCGTATACACCCATCCACTTGCTATATTTTATGATTGATTGAGAACACATTTTGTCGCCGTTGCCGAGGAGCCAAATCAAGAAAAAAGTTTCTAATTCATAATTTTATGAAGTCCTAGCATTATTAGTTCATATCATAGCAAGCCCCGGATGCGATTGATGAAGAAGGAAAAAATGCTTTTCATAAAATCTAATTTCCAAAAAGTATACTTTTGACATGGTTCTGCGATTTCAAAATTTTGGTCCCGATTCAATGTGAAAAGACCGATTTGCCCACTAGGCTGGAAAAACTGGCTTTTAGAGCTTCGAATGGGTACGGAGTGAACACGAAAGTTGTATGGAATGACGAGATTAGTCAAATGAAGCTGAAATGAGAACTTTTGTGAATCACGAAGAACCTCCCCCATGCTGACCACACAAAACACATTGGACCCTATGATCACAAACTAGGTTCATTGGCTCTCAAAAACTCCCCAAAGCTAATGAAAATCCATTTAACTCATAAACACTACCAAACAACCACTAATCCCACTTAGAAAACCAATTCACTGCTTAATCAACACTAATCCCAAAAATTAGGGGTCGGGGTCTTACATACTCCCCCCCTTAGAACATTTGGTCCTCCAAATGAACTAAACCAACCCAAAAACAAGTGGGGATATTAATCTAGCACTTCAAACGCAAAACCTCAAACGGATGCTGTAACTCGGTCCCCTCGGAAGTGCCTGAAGTCACTGGGTCATCTCATTGTAGACTCTTTGGTCAACTATCAATAGTCATCAGACATTCTTCCACTGGCTCAAATCTTTCATTGCCCTGCCAACATGACTGCCCTGGAAAATTGCCAACTCTAACTTCTTCTTGTTAGATTATATGGTCTCAATCTAGTGGATGATGTAATATATTGATTTATTTCAATATAATAATATTTACTTTTCATGAGATGAATGTTTTTATTCCTTGCTTGCACATAACCAATACAAATGATATAATGGTTCATGAGATGAACCGAAGTCCACAAGTATATTAAATGTAATACATGTATATGGATGAGATTCACATACGGGAGATATGTGTCACAAATCTTATACTTAAATAGCTTCGCAACCAGTGATGAGATTGGGCATCTCATCTGACAAGGTTACAGCATTGTGATCACTATGAGATAGTGTGATTTGTCTCAACCATCAGAGTGTAAGACTCTAGATCATCATGCTGGTACATTGGATATATTGAAGGACCATGAGAAGCAACTTATAAAATATTTTCTTCACTTTAAGGTCTTCTCTCATAATTCCCTAGCAATAAGCTCTTAATCCTAAGACATTAATGGACTCAAGTTAATTTCTATCTATTCATTTACTTTGAGTCACCAATGAGTGAGGCCAATTGTAGGTCAACATCTCGGTGTCTTGCATATGTGGTAGTGGGACTGTGTGAACATATAATTATCAAGATGGAATCTATCCTCTAAATATCCCCTTATGCCAATTAATGGGTTTATCATTAGTAAGTGCGCACCCATCTCAATTAAGAGTTAATTGGATGGTACTAATGATCACTATGATTAATTGGGTCACAAGGATAATAAGATGTAGATCTAATTTGGTTGGACAGATTTAATCCAATTGATCAATGGATATAATTGATAAACGGACCTACTTGTAGTAATTGGGAAGTTAAGGGTCTTCTTCTAATTTATTTCTAAGACTCGAGTTCAATTGCATTTATATAGTGGAGTTATTTGCAGATAACTATGGGCCTGAAGTTCACATGAGATGTGGGGTCCAGCTATCTCAGTTGGGGCCTGTTTCTAAGGAATCCCTAGTGGTCCCCACGCCAGCCCTAAGAAGAGATTGTTTATAATCCAATTTGAACTCTTAAAGGAAGGAGGAGGAGGACACATAATCATAATAGAAGTGAGACTTCTAAATATGGACAAAGAGGAGGTTTATCCAAACCTATAAAAGAGAGAGAGAGAGAGGGGATGTCCAAGTGTATCCCACTCCCTAGGTTGGATGCCCATTTTTCCCCTCTCTCTCACCTCTCCTCTTCTCTCCTCTGGTTTCCTTCTAGAGAGTCTAGGGTTATCTTCTTCTTAGAGATCCCATCATTCTCCTTAAGAAGATCTCTGATAGAGAGTCATAGCGTGGAAGATCATGAGTTGTAGGAGATTCTTCTTATTCTTGCGAAAGAGTTTCATAACAAGCCAAAAGATCAACTCCTCGATTAGAGCACAACTGGGCTCCCAAGGTATAGATCTACATCATCCTTTTGTAGATTATTATGGTTTCTTGTTGCTATAGATTCCTATCTTCTAGATAGTGTTTCTTCTTATCTTGATACATGAGAAAGGGGTTTTGGATCTTGGATTGGGTTTTAGGCCTTATGGGCATTTGATCCCTACTTCAAGTGGGTCAAAAGTTTTGAAAACCCATCCATGAGGCCCACCCAACACCTTCTATATCTATTTCTTTCATTTTGAATTTAAATAACACTCATTTTAGCTTCCTGCATCCCAGACACATATTCGCGTCTAGGAGCAGTTCATGCATTGTGCTCATTATTGTCTTCTCTATTGCTCATGATTTTACATTCTCTATGGTTTCTAGGGACTTCTTCTTGTCTATGTTGAAGAAATATTACTGATGAATTGTTACCATCAGAATTTCAAGAATTCAGTGCTGTACCACATCATGTGTTTCTTTCAAAAATCATGATATCTTTGCATCACCAGATAGTACACAAATATTGTTGACTAAATGTTTTTGGCTGAATGTGCATCCGTATTCTTTAGGGGTTTTTTCCGTACGGTCACAATAAGTCATCGATAACCCCCCTTTGTTACCAAACTACATAATTTTACATGCACGCCCTTCGTATTGTCCGTATGTTTGTAGAGGCAAAAAGTCACTTTATTTGCGATATCACAACACATTATGTAATATCGCAACTACACATTGCGATATCGCAATTTAAGTATTGTCATATCACAACTCGAAAACCCATTTCATCCTTTTTTCCCTCCCTACTTTGACTTTTCTTCATTTTCACCAGCTATAACTCTCTCCCCCGGCCGATTTCACTCTCCTCCTCCCTCGCCAACCTATTTGCAAATTGTTAGATTGTATGGTGTCAATCCAGTGGATGATGTAATAAATTGATTTATCTTTTTATTTATTATGATTTCCTTTCATGAGATGAATGGTGTTTTATTATCTACTTGCACATAACCAATACAAATGACATGATGGTTCATGAGATGAACTAGAGTCCACAAGTATATTAGATGTAATACATGTGTGTGGATGAGATCTACATACGGGAGATATATGTCACAAATCCTATACTTAAATTGTTTCACAACCTGGTGATGAGATCAGGCATCTCATCAAAGAAAGTTGCAGTATTATGATCACTATGAGATAGTGTGATCTGTCTTGATCATCGGAGTGTAAGACTCTGGATCATCATATTGTTAGAAATAGGTGGGCCACTTGGATATGTTTCTAAAAACTTTTGACCAACTTGATGCAGTGATCAACTATCCCAAAGGCCATAAACTCAATCCAGGATCCATGTCCTCAATCTCAGCCACCATGATCAGTTAATAAACATGTCAAGAAGATAGAAACAGCAACCAACAAGCTACAAATAAATCTACAATACACAAGGAAGTAGATTATACATTTGAGCTCGGTCGTGCTCTAATGGAGAAGTTGTGTCTTTCTTTGATGATGAAACTCTTTCACTTATAAAATAGGAATCTCCAAGACCTTTTGATCTTCCACGCTATGACCCATATCAGATTCTCTTTTCTCAAGAAGATGGGTGGGATCTCCAAGAGAAAGCTCTTAAGGAAAATAGAAGAGGGAAGAGGAGAAAATTGTAAGGTCCCCGACCTTAATCGGGTGATTAATTTCTTAATATTGGCGATTAGCCTAATTAATTATGATTCTAGCTAATTAGGTGGGTGTAGTGTCTAAGCAAGTTTCTTTTATCATTAGAAAGTAGTTTGTGAAGTTTAGTTTGATTCCGAGTGCGATTAGTCTTAATAGTGGGTTAGGTTGTGATTAATAAGAAAATTAGTCATTTTTCAAAAAATTATGTTTTTACCGAAATTGGGTCCGTTGGAAAGATGTCGTTGCTCGTCACTTTTCATTCTTGACTCGTCATGATTCGACTCCCCGAAGTCCCTCAAATAATCACATTTCTCTTAATCCACTCAAAAAGGGCATTTGAGTCATTTCCTCCTCCATCCCTCACCCTAAAACCCATCCCAGCTCATCCATTCATTTCCTTCCTTCATTTGCTTTACTAGGGTTTTTCTTATCTCCCTCCCTCTTCATTTCTCCTTCTTGCATGTGCCATTGGAGAAGGGATTCAAGGCTAATCAAGCTCATCATCTTCTTCCTCTACATCTTGACCTAAATTTGGTGAGTTTTTCCTTAACCCTTTCTCCTCTAATTTCCTTCCTCATTATGGTAGAGATCTTGCATGTTGATAGATCTCCTTTCTTTCTCTTCGATTGTGCTCTTTGGGTGTAGGAGAAGGGTATTTGGAAGTGGTTTGGCTAGGGTGTGAGTGGAGAGCTCTCCTCCTCCATTTCTCTCTAAAGTTTTCATCTCTTTCACTCTCTTTGGTGAAGGCAAGTAGATAGCTTTATCTTTTACTCATGCATGTATATTTATCTTCACTCTTGACAATGCAATTGTTTAGCAACCCATAATGCCAAGCTTGTCAAGCTTGTCTATGTTTATTTAGATTTCACATGCTAGATTAAGGTATTTAATGGGATTGGACCTTAATTGAATGGTTGGGTTTGTTGATTGGAGGAATGGAATGGATGTGGAGAGAGCAAGAAGCTCTTTTTCTTACAAGGATGGTCTTGGAGGAGAGGGGATTTGATTCCCCAAGGTTTGGACTCAAGTGAGTCATTTTCATCAATTTTGGACACTTGGCTCGAGCCAACCTTCAGTTCGCTCGAGCCAAGGAGCCTCTGGGAAGATTGGCTCGAGCGGACCTTAGTTAACTCGAGCCAAGGAGGTTTTGTGGGCAGTTCGCTCGAGCCAACTTTTGTTTGCTCGAGCGAACTGCTTCGAGCTCAGGACGACAATCTTCCAGAAGCCATAACTTTTGACCCATTTGTCGGAATTTGGAGTTCTACTATCGTCGGAAATCCCTCGAGAGGTAGAATCCAATGGTATACTAATCTTAATCATTAGAGATTCGAAAGGAAATAGGTATTGGACCAATGAACCAAGCCCTTATCTCTTTTGGAAAGGGATTGTAAACCTAGTTTGGACCCTAGGTTGGAACCTATTGACCCTACTCTTGCATGACCAATTGGGGGAAATGAAAACGGATCATGTTGGCTTGGTGTGCTTCATCGGTTGTTCGGGATTTTCCGTATATTGACATAACTTGGCCGAATGCGTGTGGAATTGAGTTAATTGGTGCCCAACAACTTCCGTACACCATCGGCCCGCCAAATTAGAACACCATTGACTCATTCTCCGCACGTACTCCGTTGGGGATACGTTCGATACACGGTGGATAACTCTTGACCTAAGATTGGTTTGTTCTTCACTCTTGACTCTTGAATCATGTATCCGTAGGTTGTCGTACCTTGTACTCTTTAATCATGTACACTCGTATAACTTGTAAAATTAGGATGTGACTGGACTTAGAGTGTATCCTTAGGTACCTTGTCTTGTATTGATGAAAATGTGTGGATAGACTTGAAAACAGGACTACTCATGGAATTTGAAACTTGACTTGTATCTTGGCTTGACTTAGAGTAGTCCTCGGAAATATATCCACGTGTATTTGTCTTAAAACTTGTGTCATGTACAAACCATCATCATCATCTTGCATTCATGACCAGCTGCAGACTGATGATTATAAAGTGGGCCGGATACCAGACACTAGGGTGGGTAGTCGGTTTTTGACGGCGTCCATGGCGCATATAGTTGGGAGCGGGATAGGACCGTGCTGCTATTCCTAGGACCGGGAGCAAGGATCCCCCTAGAGCCAGGACTTTGGGTATTCGTAGTCGGCTCAGACGTCACTTATACCCCCGTGAGTTGGCTTCGACATCCTCGGAGTCTCCTCTTGCTTGACATTGCATTTCATGGATGGTTATTCTTGTAATCTTGCTAGGATTTATCTTGTCACTTGATTCCTTTAACTACTCATGCTTTACGCCTAGCTTGCACCTTGCTATCATTTAATCATATACTTGTCTTTATTCTCCTTTGAAACATGTTATGAATAATGTATATTGCTTATCTTTTTGCCAACATATTGTTGATCCTTTATTCCATGGTGTGCAGAGGACACCTACTACTATTACGTCGACCCAGATGTCGAGGCAATCCCAGAGAATCCTCAACCGAGGGAGGAGGACGAGGTACAAGAGTGGGGTGCCGATGATGTAGCGTAGCGTCATCCCTCCCGGCACTAGTGCGCGTTACATGGGGATATCTATTATCGTGCCACCTCATTTCATCTTTTGGTTTATATCTTTTAGACTTGTCTATCTTAGCATTGTATATCTTTTGTACCAGGACCTAGGTATTTGGGATGGTCTTGATGTTTATAAACTTTATATGTTTTATCTCTTGAAACTTGAATATATATAATGAAATGAAATCCATACTGGCTTTGATATTCCTACAGATTTAATGTTGTGTTTACTGGACAAGTCCCGTTGATTATTTGTTAATGAGGCTCAACTAAACAATCCTCATTGCGGACTTTGATCCTTGGGCATTAAGGGCAAAAGTTTTTAATTAGCCCTAAAATTCACACCCCGGATCCGGTTTATTCTTTAATCGGGTTCGGGGCCGTGAAAAAAAACATGCAACACTTGCACTTGAGGTTGGGCGAGCAACACTTGCCCTCTACAAGGGCTGGGCGTGAATCCCTATGTGGAATATGCATGGGGCGTCCAACCCTATATCTCCTCTATTTATAACTTTCTCAAGTGGCCTCCTCTTTTTTTAATTGAAATAGAAGTCTTTATACTTCAATTAAGAATTAGTAACTTTCTCTTTTCTAATTTAAATAGAAGTCTCACTTCCATTATAATTAGTAACTTTCTATTACCACTATTAGAAGTCTTACTTCAAATAGAAATAGTAACTTTCTATTTCCTTTTAGAGTTCTACTAGAATTAGTATCTTTCTAATAACTTGGGCTAACGTGGGGACCACTAGCGATTCCTTAGAAAATTGGCTCCAACTGGGACTCACGACCCCACATCTTATGTGCAGGCCAGTCCCACAGTTAATTTCAAATAACTCCACTATATAAATGCAGTTGAACTCTAGTCTTAGGAATAAATTACATAGAAGACCCTAAACTTCCCTATGACCACAAGTAGGCCCCTCCATCAATATCCATGGATCAATTTGACCTGTCTTCCAAACTAGATCCATATCTTATTATCCTTGAGCCCCAATTAATTATAATGATCATGGTACCTTTCCAATTAACTCTTAATCGGAATGGGTGTACACTTACCAATGATAAATGCATTAATTGGCACAAGTGGATATTAAAGATAGTTTCCATCTTGACCATTGAACATTCCCACAACTCTACTATAACATACCCAAATCACCGAGGTGCTGACCTACAATTAGCCTCACTCATTGGTTACTCAAAGCAAATGAATAGATGGAAACTTGAGTTCATTAATGTCTCAGGATTTAGAGCCTTTTGCTAGGGAATTATGAGAGCAGCCCTTAAGGTAAAGACAGTGTTCATAAGGTGCTTCTCATGGTTCTTCAATACATCCAATGTACCAGCACTTTGATCCAGAATCTTACATTCTAATGATCGAGACAAATCATACTATCTCATAGTAATCAAAGTACTGCAACCTTGTTAGATGAGATGTCCAGTCACATCACTGGTTGTGAAGATATTAAAGTATAGGATTTGTTATACATGTCTCCCGTATATGGATCTCATCCATACACATGTATTACATCTAGCATACTTATGGACTCCGATTCATCTCATGAACCATTATGTCATTTGTATTGGTTTTGAGCAAATATATAATTAAACACCATTCATCTCATGAAATGATAGCATAAATATATTGATAAATAAAGAAATTAATCAATTTATTTCATCATCTAATGGATTGAGACCATAAAACTAACAATCTCTCACTTGGGCTCAATACCATTCATGGTTGCATCTCATGCTCATCCCGTCTACATTCCGCTTAAGGACTTTAGTAGTCAAAGGCTTAGTAGAGGGATCTACCAGAGTGTTTGTATAGGCTATCTTGGTGATCGGAACACTACCTCTTTGCACAATCTATTTGACTTGGACTTAGCGACTGCCCTGCTGTTATCATAGTAAACTATGAGCGGCTGTCCTACCAAAAGTACCACTCCAAGTTCCATAAGGAATCTTTTTGAGCCAAACTGCTTTCTTAGCTGCTTCTCAAGTGGCTACAGCATAAACACATACCCAAAAGTTTATTTCTTGGAATCCTTATCTGACTTAAAGTCAGTATCTATGTAACTGACTGGAATCAACTCATCACTACCACAAATCAACATGTGATCTCTAGTCCTTCTCAAGTATTTAAGAACACATCTTGCAGCATTCCAATGATAAGGACATGGGATAAACTAATATCAACTGACTAGGCCCACTATGTGATAGATATCCGATCTAGTACATAGCATAGCTAACCATACCAGCACCTTATCTATGTACGCATCATGGGGTAAGCCTATCATCCTATTTTTCCAGTCACAATAGAAATTGATCCCTAGGATGCACCTGGCTTCTCCCAAGTCCTTTATGTCAAAAGTCTTAGTCAACCAAACTTTTACTGTTGACGATATCCCTATGTCACTCCCTAGGAGAAGGATGTCGTCGAACATACTGTACTAGAAAAAACTACCTTGCCTCTTTCACTTTTCATGTACACTCATGACTCATCCGGTTTCTAACAAAATCTGATGTTCCAGTTTCGGGATACCCGCTTCAGTCCACAAATGGACTTCTGTAACTTGCAAACTCTTTGCTCTTGGTTATTAACTATAAAACGGTCTAGTTGCATCATATAAATGTCTCCCTTAAGATGGTCGTTGTGAAACGTCGTCTTGAATTCCATTTGCCAAATCTCGAATTCAAGATGACCCGCAATGGATAAGAGTATCCGGATGGACTTGAGTATGGCTACCGGTGAGAAGGTTTCCTCATAATAGATACCTCCTTTCTGAGTATATCCTTTCGCAACAAGCCTGACCTTAAAGGTCTCAACTCTTCCATCTGGTCCACTCTTTTGCTTGTAGACTTACTTCCACCCAATAGGTTTGATATTGGCAGGCAAGTCCACAAG
Source organism: Litsea cubeba (assembly GCA_012931725.1). Classification (NCBI taxonomy): domain Eukaryota; kingdom Viridiplantae; phylum Streptophyta; class Magnoliopsida; order Laurales; family Lauraceae; genus Litsea; species Litsea cubeba. The sequence goes on along the minus strand of CM022944.1, from coordinate 77,162,920 downwards.
TGTCCAGACATGATTGGAGTACATAGACTCCAACTCAGCTTTCATAGCATCTTGCTAATGTCCCGAAACTATGTCATTGATTGCTTCATCATAGTTACAGGGATCTTATTTCGGTTCTTTTGGGATTGCCTTGTAAGACTCTCCCAAAGCCGAGAACCTGTCAGGAGTCCTGATAATGCTCCCACTATGACAAGGCACTGGTGTAATTATTGTGTTAGGTAAGGGTGAATTCTCTTCAAGTTCGGTCATATTTGGATTTGGAATTAATCTCTCTTGGATCTCTTCCAAGATAACCTTTCTAAAGATTTCCGGTCAACTATATAATCTTCCTCCAGAAAAATCGCATTGGTGCTGACAAGCACTTTCTGCTCTCTCTAGGATTATAGAATGACCAACCTTTAGTTCCTTTAGGATATCCTATAAAAGTGCATACTTCCGACTTTAATTCCAAAATATCCGTCTTAACCTTCAGCACGAATGCCGGACAACCCCAAATATGTAAATGTTGTAGACTAGGCTTTTGCCCGATCCATAACTCCCGAAGGGTCTTAGGTATAGACTTAGATGAAATGAGCTTTAGTTTATACATTGATGTTTCCAAAACATATCCCAAAATATATGTAATCCTGAGAAACTCAACATAGACCAAATCATATCTAAAAGAGTCTGGTTCCTTCTTTCTGCTACTCCGTTCTATTGAGGCATACCAGGAGCAGACAACTGGGATAGAATCCCATTTTCTCATAAGTATCCCATAAAATCAGCGAAGAGATATTCTCCTCCTCGATCTCATCGAAGAGTATTTATACTTTTACCTAATTGCTTTTCCGCTTCCGCTCGAAACTCTTTGAACTTTTCAAAAATCTCGGACTTGCGGTGTATAAGGTATATGTATCCATATCTTGAGTCATCATCGGTGAAAGTGATGAAGTACTCATAACCTTCTCTCGGTCTAATTTTTTGGGTCCATACATATCAGTATACACTAACTCTAATAAATCTTTGGCCCTACTGCCCTTAGATGAAAAAGGATCTTTTGGTAATTTTCCTTTCAAGACAGGACTTATAGACATGCATTGGTTCTACCACCAATGAAGGCAATATACCATCTTTCACTAGCCTGTCAAACCTATTTAGGTTTATATGACCCAGCCTTTGGTGCCAAAGTTTTGTTGGATTAGATGAACGTGACTTCTTCTTTAATGATGGTGTATTATTAATTTCAGTGTCATGTACCTCATACATTGTGGGAGTTAATAAATAAAAACCATTTATTACCTTGTCAGAAAATATAAAAGTACGGTATCTCTTTATGACAATTTCAGTACCAAAAGTAATAGAATAACTCTTATTCACCATACTAGAAACTGAAATTCAAATTTCGTCTTAAAGAAGGTACATATAATGTATCTGACAAAATCAACTTAATATCTGAAAATAACAAAGTTACTATTCCCACTGACACTGCTTATGTCATGTCTTCCTATCCTAGGTTAACAAAGATTTCTCCGCCACTAATCCTCCTGGTTACCTGTAACTCCTGTAACGTAATACATATGTGATTAGTTGCACCGGAGTCAACAATCTAGAATTCTGAAGTACCAGTTGCAAAACTAACTTCAGAAATAAGTGACTCAATCATACCTGATGTCCTTTCCTTTGACAGAAAATCTCGACAATTCTTCTTTCAATGTCCTGTCATACCACAGTGGAAACACTTTCCCTTTGCTCTCATACCCTTAGCCTTGGCCATACCATAAGTAGAACCATTCTCCACCTTAGGACCCTTGGGGACTGATTTCTTCTTTCTATCCCGGTCTTTGCCTTTCGACTTGGACCTAGCAAATGACTTTTCTGTCATGAGGGCATTTTGCTTTTTCTTCATGATTTCCTCGGTCACTACCAGCTGGCGAGATAGCTCAGCTATGGTCATTTCCTATTTATTATAATTGATCTCAAAATGGTTGAAAGAATCCGGTAGTGACTGAAGGATCATGTCGATCTGCGATTCTATATCATTCTTAACACCCTATATATCTAACTCATTCAGTACGAACATCATTTTCAGCATATGGTACTGTACTGGGGTTCCCTTAGTCATCTTAGTGTTTATCAGCACCTTCATAGCAACTTGCCTAGTAGATCTAACCTGGTCCGCAAACATCTCCTTTAAGTTCATTATAATATCGTATGCTGACTTATAGGAATGATGTTGGTGTTGTAAAACACTAGACAGGAATGCCTGTATAAAACATCTTGCCATCTCATTGTCTTTGGTCTACTTGGTGTAAAGGTCTTTCTCATACTCTGGTGCATCAGGCTCAGGCTCAGGAAGAAAGGGTATGGTATGGACATATCTGCATCCTATAGCTGTTAGGACAATATCCAGGGTCCTTTTCCAGTCTATATAGTTGGATTCCACCAACTTGTATTGGTTGAGGATGGCACAAGTGGATCGAAAGTATTCAAATTCATGCAAGAATAAACTGTTGAACATAACCATACATTTAATAAAAGAATATAAATGACATTCGGTTTTAGTATTCTACCAAATTCATGTGGGAATCCTCATAACCACTAAATTTAGAATACATCGGAATCTCAATCCCCTAGGGCATGCCTTCTTGGGGAGTGCAAATGCCGCATAGATTGGGGCAGATCAAGTTGTCAAAATTAGGATTAAGACTAACTATCCACGATCCCCATCATATATTATTATCTAGGTATAAAATACATGAGGCAAATCCTTGGGGATACTACATCATTATTTTAGTTTAGTGAGACCCACCAACTAATATTGCATGACAACCATTTTGGGCAGCTCATCCTTGGGGAGTGAACCCCCACCACGTCTCACCAATACTATCCAACGGAGATCCATATCTAGTAACCAGACTAATAAAAAGACCTTTGAAGGAACGGCTATACTCTTGATGGCGCGAGGCTAATACTTTCCTTACAATGGACCTATGGTGGAAAACCATGGGGATTTCTCAATTTAAATGCCCCGCTCCCACTTAATATTTTAGAATGGAGGATATTTCTTTAAGGTATTAGGGCCCACATTTAAATATGAACATCAAATAATCTCATGATATGATCTAAGATTGGTTCCAAGTCAAGTTATTTTAAGGAAAGTCCAGTTTCTTAAATTAATGTTACCAATGTGTCCATCTCATGGGTCATCAACACTAATTAGAACTCTTTCGAAAAATTAATTTGATTTGACCAATTTTAGTAACTTGTTATGTTTGGATCAGATTTGGAAACATTCTAAATCAAGCATTCATCCATAAATAGAAAATGCTAAAATTAGAAACTAGTCCTCTCCTCCACATGGCCCAAGCGGAATAGACTTCTTGGACTTCTAGACTTTCTAAAACTTTGGAATTCCTCAAACTCTTTAGGGAACTTCAAAATACTTTTGGTAATCTTCAAACTCTTTGATTAGGAGTCCAACTTTGCTTTCCTTCTTCGTCTCGGACATCGCCAGAATTTACAAAGTTGGAAAATTACATAAATTTCTATGTCTCTATGATGAGACTTACAATGTAATCTAAACATGGAAATAAAAGGACTATAGGGAAATTCACCATGCCTTGCCCTTTCACGGGAAACCTAGGAAACCAATGTGCCCTTTACACTTAGCCACAAATAAACCAATAACCATAAAAGAAAGTAAAAGACTTGTGGGCCATATGGAAAGGACAAGATCACCTGCAAGTTAGTATCTCATACAACCATACAAATCACAAAAATGCTGCCAAACAATGTTGGAAAAATAGGACATAAAAAAAAGACCCGAAACCAAAAATCTAAAAATCTGTACTTTCTAGCGCAATGTCTTCGGTCGACTGACTAGAGGGCTCGGACGACCAACCTGCAAGTGCTTGGTCGACTGAGCACGGGTCTCGGTCGACCGAACTAACGAGAATCAGAATTTTGGGTTTTTGTAGTTCATGTCCAAACTGTCGCGACCCCGGACCGGGATTAGGGGAGGATCCGACTAAGTCCTGGATCGGGACACGGTTGATGATGCCGCGCCACGTGCATCTCTTTGGCTAAACCGCACACGGAATTAAAAGAACATTTATCCGTGCACGTGATTTCCCACAGGGTTCCGCGGTGAGGATTATCTTTACACATCATCTCACATGTAACCATATCAAACACATTCTCAAGATTGCGGAAGCGTGTAGCAAACCAGATTAATACTGTTCCATTCCATAAGCAAGACTGATTCATAATTTACATGATCAGATATCAGAATGAGCAATGGTCATAAGCATATTTTCCCCAAAAGTAAAGTTAAGTGTATATACAAAAGATCAATTGTTTAACCCCCCAAAATAACGGTCAACAAAGACCGTACAACCAGATGAAACCCAAAATAGAGATATCACAAGTTCCCAAAATGTATCGTCCTCAAGGCAAGGCTGAGTGTCTACATGACATCATCGGCTTGCCACTCAATCACTCGTTACGGTTCGCCGACCGCCTCCTCAGGCTCCTCCTCAAAGGCAATAAGCTCGGGACCTGAGTACCAAAATAAATGGGTCAGACACGACGGTCTGGCAGGTGGGTGAAAGGATACAACAATAATAAAACTACGATACTATGCAAGAGTTTAGGAAACCTGTGTATAAATAACGAATTTCATAAAAGATGATGCATCATTTATTAAATAGCACATGAACGATATAAAACAGTAGAGGTACCAAGGATAAGGAACTGTCAAGATGGCAAGCACACAAAGCTACATCCTCTCTCACCGAAGTGAAGAGAGCGCATACCCTAACAGGATCATTGACCTCAGTCACACAAGGTGAGGAGGGACAACGATAAATACTATAATATACATATATATATACTCTGCGGGACCACGGTAGCGAACCGGGTAAAAACTCTGCACATTCCAGACTGCAGCTGACTATCAGGAGGGGAAGGAACCCCAAGTCGGGGGATCAAACCGACGAGGTCGTCCAAGCTCAGTGGTGCCGACTCATAGGTCAAATACGATAAATCAAATCATATGCATAGTGAAAGAGCGGGGTGCCATAGGCACAAATACACATCCATCTCAAGTCGCCCTATACAAGTTAGCAAAAGCTAAACACATCACTTCTAGTACTCTTGGAACAGTCTAGTCATATTAAGTTGGTTTGAAATCCCAAAATAGGAGTTTGGTTGAAAATCGAATACGAATAGTTTCTCATACATTTACAGGCTAAACATTGAGGTTCCTAGAATTGAATCAGTGTGGATAGGGTCCCGTATGTCGGTCATGATGTAATTTGGTACTCTTTAAGAGTTAGGGACATTCCGGGTCCTTATACACATTGGTCAACCTAGACAACCTCATGGAATCTCCATGATGGGGTTTCTTCTTCTTCCAGACTTCATATAACGCCTTGCATGGCATTGGGGCTCCATGTGATACCTCCCCAAGCCTAAAAATAAAGTTCCAAACTCTTAGGCATTGACCCATGACAGACAGGCAGTTTGCTCGAGCGAACTGGGAGGTTCGCTCGGGCGAACAGCTCTCTGTTTGGGGTTCGCTCGAGCGGACTGAAGGTTCGCTCGAGCGGACCTGCTCGGATCAGGTGGCTCGAGCGATCAGAGGGTTGGCTCGAGCCAACGAGGTTCTGTGACGGGTTCGCTCGAGCGATGTGTCATGGTCGCTCGAGCGAACTGTCCAGAAACTCATTTTCTGAATACAGTCCGTTCCTTCATTTTCTCCTCCTTTCATCCTTCTTTGGACATCCTTGTACATATACAATTAAGGGTCTCAAACCCTCCTTTTAACCCCCTTCCATCCATCATTAACTCCTCTAACAACCATTCCAATAAATCATTCATTTCTCCATCACTTCCACCTCATTTAATGCAAGAAATCTCCATAAATGAAAATCCATAATGATCTGAAAGCAAGACAATAAAACACATGTTTTCCAAGAGGACTATATAAATAGAGAGTAGTCCAACATTATGCTTGTTTCCAAAAATCATGAAAGCTCATGAAACAAGTTAGGTGAAAGCAATGAATGAGAGTTTAAATCCTTAATAACAAGAAAAACATGAAATCAATCCATTCATCCACTTGCCTTAGGTCCAAATGCTAAGAAAATCAAGCCTCAACACCTCTCCAAGCTAAGATACCAAATCTACACAAAACCCCCAAATCCAAACCCTAGAATATCAGAATCCAAGTAAAACAAAACAAAATCTTCCAATAAACGAAATGGAGTTCCCCTAGGGCTAAACAAACAAGATTCTAAAAGCTTGGAAGGATCCCTTACCTAGAAGTGGTTCAAATAAGAAGAGGGAGCTCACAAGAAGCTCTAATGGTGATGCATGTCTTCATAAATGATACCAATAGAGAGCTCTTGGAGTGAGGAAGAAGATTGCAAGGTCCATCTCTTGATTTAGCCAAGTTCTTGTGGTGATTTATGGGAAAGGAAGCAAGAAAAGGCAAGGGAAAACCCTTAGGGCTGGGATTTCTCTTCTCCTCTAGGGTTTTTGCCAGAAATGGGAAAAATGAAGAAGAAGCTTTCTATTTATAGTAAGTGAGGATGGGGCCCACAACTTAAAAGACTTCTCGGGCTCAAAACATGGCTTTCGGGGCTTCAAACGAATTCGACGAAGAAGACAAAGCTGATCGGCGAAATTTCTAGTTTCCAAAAAGTATGTATTTTACACACTTTGGAGACATTGAAATCGGTGTCCAGATTTTGGGTAAAATGACCATTTTGCCATCAATTTGTGGAAAGTCGGGTTTAGGGTCTTCGAATGGAAACAAGGTCAAAATGAAAGTTGTAGGGATTAACAAGATAAGTCCAATGGGTTAAAAACACAATTTATTTGGAAATCATCGGTAAACCCCCAATCTCACACAATCCGTAACAAGAACTCCCAAAGGGTCCCACAAGTAACAAGGCTCTCAAAATTCCCCAAAGCTATAATAAAAGCTATTCTAATCCCCAACTAATTCCAAAACCACTAAACATACTTAAAACTAAAACACAACTTAATCAACTCTAAACGAGGTCTCTCGGGTCAGGGTCTTACACAAACTTCACCAAATCACTTCCAAAATGTTCCAATGGCTTTCTATCTTCCATCCAACATTATTAAACCATTATGTGACTGTCTAAACATGGATTCACTAAATATCCAAGCAAATCCATCAAAACTGATCCCGACATAGCCCTTGCTCTATCCTCTTTGCATCTCATGCAAAGATTAGAACACGCTTATGGATCTAACATGATTAGAGATGAGGTTAGGCTCTTATACCAATTATTGGAAATAGGTGGGCCACTTGGATAGGTTTAAAAAACTTTTGACCAACTTGATGCAGTGATCAACTATCCCAAAGGCCATAAACCCAATCCAAGATCCATGTCCTCAATCTCAGCCACCATGATCAGTTAAACATATCAAGAAGATAAAAACAGCAACTAACAAGATATAAATAAATCCACAACACACAAGGAAGTGGATTATACATTTGGAGCTCGGTTGTGCTCTAATGGAGAAGTTGTGTCTTTCTTTGATGATGAAACTCTTTCATGTATCAAATAGGAATCTCCAAGACCTTTTGATCTTCCACGCTATGACTCGTATCAGATTCTCTTTTCTCAAGAAGATGGGTGGGATCTCCAAGAGAAAGCTCTTAAGGAAACTAGAAGAGAACTAGAAAAGGGAAGAGGAGAAAACCATGCAACACTTGCACTTAGGGTTGGGCGTGCAACACTTGCACTGTACAAGGGCTGGGTGTGAATCCCTATATGGAATATGCATGGGGCATCCAGCCCTATATCTCCTCTATTTATAACTTTCTCAAGTGGCCTCTTCATTTTTTAATTGAAATAGAAGTCTTACTTCAATTAAGAATTAGTAACTTTCTCTTTTCTAATTTAAATAGAAGTCTCACTTCCATTATAATTAGTAACTTACTATTACGACTATTAGAAGTCTCACTTCAAATAGAAATAGAAACTTTCTAATTCCTTTTAGAGTTCTACTAGAATTATTATCTTTCTAATAACTTGGGCTAGCGTGGGGACCACTAGGGATTCCTTAGAAAGCTGGCTCTAACTGGGACTCACGACCCCACATCTCATGTTGGTCCGGGCCCACAATTAATTGCAAAAAACTCCACTATATAAATGCAATTAAATCCCAATCTTAGGAATAAATTACATAGAAGACCTTAAACTTCCCTATGACTACAAGGAAGCCCCTCCATCAATATCCATGGATCAATTGGACCTGTCTTCCAAACTAGATCCATGACCTATTAACCTTGAGCCCCAATTATTTATAATGATCATGGTACCTTTCCACTTAACTCTTAATCGGAATGGGTGTACACTTACCAATGATAAATCCATTAATTGGAACAAGTGGATATTAAAGATAGATTCCATCTTGACCATTAAATGTTGAGTGTTAAATATTGCATATTTTACCCCTCATTAGTCTGGGTTTTATTAGCGTCTCATATGCATATCATTTGCTTTACACAGAGATATTATCATTCTATCATATTAAACGGATTATCTGATTATCATGCATAAATCTGATTATTTATAGCGCATTTTTATGTAATTTCTCTTGTGTAGGTGGACCCTACGACTACCCCAACCTTCCGGCTAATGTCTTGAGGCATTAAGAAGAGACTTCAATAAAGAAGTTACATGAAAAAATCTTGGTGAAGTGTTGAAGAACTCCAAAATAAGAGGATAAGACCTAAAGCACAAAAAGAAGTCAATTTCTAACACAGGATTTGTTGGTGTATTAGTTAGAGCTTGAGTTCCTATGAAATAGGTTATGGGTTCAAATCCCAACAATTAAATAATTTTTTACATAGAAGATATTTCATCCAACTCTAACCTCTCCACCAATCAAAGCTTGCCATGGCACAAATCCATGTGAAAGGATATGAGCCAATCAAAAGCCTCCAAAATGAAGGACCACAAAAAGCACGTAAAGCACATATTCTTTTGGAATGAAAGTTTGTTGTAACCAATCAAATTGAAGCAATCCATGTAAAAGCAAATGAGTCAATCAAAAGCCTTCAAGTTGCAACCAATCATATGGAAGCAATCCTTGTGAATGGAAATGAGCCAATCAAATGTATTCAATGTTTCTATAAATTGGAATGTTTTTGTAGAGAAAGGGAGATCTTTTGACAAACTAGTCTTTTAACAATTTTATATTACCTTCTCTATACTTTTAGATTGTAATTAGGAGCTTTTTGTAACTAATCTAAAGAGAGAGTGTGTGTAATTGAAGATCATTAATGAAGATTTGGAGCTCCTTCTTGATGTTTAGTGGCTAAAGCTCTTGGATTAGGCTCTCCTTTTGAAGCTAAGTAATGTGATTAGTTCAATTGCATGCATGTTTTAGTTTAAATTCCCTACTTGTGCCTTGATTGATTAGTAGATTTTAGATCTAATCGTGCTAATCTCTCTCATTTCTCATGCTCTATCTCTACACTTCATGCTTGGATAATCTCAATTGATGCTTTGTAGTTGGATTAAGTTCTCTCACATAGCATGTTCTAGAGCCCTTATCTTTTATCTTTTGTAGCTTGATTTTGATGATTTATTGTTAGGGTAGCTAGATGATGATCTAGGATCTTAGCCTTTGATTTTCTTTTACTTTGATCTTCATTGTTATATCAACCAATCTAATTAGGCAAGAGATTGCTAATTGGATTGTAGATTTGGGAGTTGAATTAGAACATGCATTATTTGAATTAATATATACTTAGTGGATTTTGGATTGTCTAATCTATTATTCTTATTGTTGTTAATTTTAATCTCTTTGATTTGTTATTTTCACTTTTATATTGTTAGATACACATTTCATATAACTTGTTTTAAAATCGTACACATTTCACACCACATCTTCACCTTAAATCTTCCATTTCCACCACCATTCATCCGCTAGTTTAGTGTAGTTTGTTAGATTAACTTAGATCTTGTTAATTTCATATTTTAGATTGTTAATTAGAGTATTCTAATTGATATTTTAGTTATTATACATATCATTTAGTTTAATTTCATTTTTCACACATAGTTTATTAGTTTTAATTATTCACTTCAATTGTCTATATTAGTTATATCTTAGTTTAATTCTACTTGACTTGGACTCATTACTTGTTTCATCCTCTCTCCGTGGGATCAATAATCTAGACTCTTTAGCCCTTTAATACTTGATGACACCGTAGTCTTGCGGTTAAGCATTGCACATTTAAGTGTCGATCATTGAACGTTCCCACAACTCTACTACAACGTACCCAAATCACCAAGGTTCTGACCTGCAATTGGCCTCACTCATTGGTGACTCAAAGCAAATGAATAGATAGAAACTTGAGTTCATTAATGTCTTAGGAGTCAGAGCCTATTGCTAAGGAATTATGAGAGCAAACCTTAAGATAAAGACAGTGTTCATAAGGTGCTTCCCATGGTCTTTCAATACATCCAATGTACCAGCACTTTGATTCAGAATCTTACATTCTAATGATCGAGACAAATCATACTATCTCATAGTAATCAAAATATTGCAACCATGTCAGATGAGATGTCCAGTCTCATCACTGGTTGTGAAGATATTAAAGTATAAGATTTGTTATACATGTCTCCCATATGTAGATCTCATCCATACACATGTATTACATCTAGTACACTTATGGACTCCGATTCATCTCATGAACCATCATGTCATTTGTATTTGTCATGTACAAATATATAATTAAACACCATTCATCTCATGAAAAGATAGCATAAATATATTGATAAATAAAGAAATTAATCAATTTATTTGATCATCTAATGGATTGAGACCATAAAACTAACACATCATACTGGTACATTGGATGTATTGAAGGACCATGAGAAGCACCTTATGAAACATTGTCTTTACCTTAAGGTCTTGTAAGACCCCGACCCCTAATTCTCTTGTTTAGTGTTTTCTTATTTGTGGTTTAGCTTTTTGAGTGAGTTTAGAGGTGATTTGGCTTTGTTTGAGAGTTTGAATAGATTTTTCATAGCTTTGGAGATTTTTTAGGACCGTTGACTTTGGTTTGACCCGGCCTTTTTGAAATGTATTTGTGTGAAAAATTATTCTTGATTTAAAAAAAATCCAATTTTTATTCCTTTTGACTCATTTTATTGATCTTAACAACTTTCATGTATATCTGTTTGGATTTGATACTCAAAAATCGCATTTTTCGAGAAAAAGGGGCAAAAATTATAATTTTACACTAAATTTGTATTTGAATTTTGAAATTTGCAAAAACTGGGGAAAATATACTTTTTGGAAAATAGATATTTCGATGATCGATTTTGCCTTCTTCGTCGTTTTCGTTCGGGACCCGCAAATGCCACTTTCAGTCCTTTGAAGTGTTGGGACCCATTGGGACCCATTTTCCCCACTTTATAAAACTAGCTGGGCTCCTTCTTCTCACCCCAATCTCATTTTCCTGCACCAACCCAGCTGAAGAGGGTTTCTTTTTCTTCTTCCAGCCCCTCACTCTCTCTTCTCATGTGTGCTTCTTTCTTGAATGCCAAATGGAGAGTTGATCTCCTAATCTTCTTCCTCATCTCTCAAGCTTCCTAAGGATGCCATTTTCAAGGGTTTTGAGCACAGACAAATCTCTTATCCAAGCTTTTCTTCTTGGTTTGAGCTTGAAAAAGGTTAGCAATGGTTTTTCTTCTTCAAATCTTTGTTTTCCAAACCATTTAGAGTGTTCTTATTATACATGCAAAGGATTTCTTGGAGATTTTCAAAAAAGATTGATTTCCAGGGCTTTTCCTGGGGTTATTTTTGGGAGTTTTGTAGATTTGGAGCTAGAGGCCTTAGAGAGTTGATTTTGGAGTGATTTTCTCTTCTTCTTGACCAAGGCAAGTGGATTATTCAGATAATGTGATGATTGTTACTTGATATGAATGATTTCGTGGATTTCTATTCTACATCGTTTTTCTTCTTACAAATGGATGGATTTAACTTTGAATGATTGAACATTGGTTTATGTTTATTGCTTTCAAAGTTGATGTTTCAACAACTTAAAATCATTTGGTAATGCATCTTCTTGAATCAACTATGAATATTCCTATGTGTCACGCCCCCAGACCGAGGACCCGTTAAACAAGACCTTAATCTGGGGTCGTGGCGTGACGGACCGGAAAATTCTGCCTGCAAATGCTAGTTTCCCACAGGTTTCTACTATAAGGATCCTCGAAATTCGATCCAACAGTGATTAATAAGAATCACATTCATACGAATAAGTTACGCGGAAGCATTGTAGCAAACATAAAAGTCTATAACATGGGTATAAGATGAGAACGCTCAAGACTAGTATAAAAAAGAGAAACTTTCCATTGATAGGCCCCAAAGTTAGTTTAAAGTTAAATACAAAAGTCAAGTTAGCCAATAATTACAATTTCCCAAAAATAAGCCAACAATGGCTATAACAAGTTCCCAAAATAGAATCCATCCCAAACAATGAGATCGAGCTCCGAAGTCAACCCGACGTCTAAGCGACATCGTCGGGCTGCCACTCGCGCTCCACAAGTACTACTGGGTCCGCCTCAAAGTGCGCCTCAACAGCAAGGGGCTCGACATCTGGCACCAAGCAAAAAGGGTCAGACACGACGGTCTGGCAAGCAAATATAACATATAATAGGATGATGAAAAGAATAAAACATTAAATAATAAGAGCTACGATTAAAACCTAAATAACGGAAATGCCAAGTTAAAAGATAGACATCTTAAATATTAATGAATTCCAAGACTATAATAAGTTGAAATAAACAAGAACCATAAAATAAAACATTAAACGTATAAAATATTGGCAGATCACGTATAGCTAAATTCTACTGTTACCGAAGTAATGGGAGCTGACAGAGCCGTAGCCACAACTCGTGGGACCGGAACGAACATAGTCTTTAACAAACAGAACCATAGCCACTACACGTGGGACCAGAAATAAAACCGTTGCCATGGGCGGAACAGACAGAATCCAAACTGCAGTTGGCGAATAAATTAAAGATTCCAAGCCGGATGATCAGTCCGACAAGGTAACCTAAGCTTAGTGGTGCCATTAGAGTAAAAGTTCGAAACCTCGAAATGATACAAATCCATTCATAAAGATATATTTCCAAAATCGATAAGAAAATTACTCTGAACAAATACATATCTCACATACTGACAAATCCGAGCAAAAATAAGAGTAGTAGTATTGTCACTGTCCATACTTGTGGTAAAGCACTCAAAACATTTAAATTGATTTATAAACGGACTCAGCAAAGCTTTCTAACATGAAATGAATTTAGTGTGTAATGGTTCAATGGCTTACCATGGTTTGTCTCAACACACACTTAGTCTCCTAATGTCGCTATTAATTGAGGAATTTGGTGCCATTGAAGATCATTAACAATTTAGGAGATAAAGTGTATGTGAAGACTTGAATAAATTCCCAGGTAATTTAAACATCAAGAGATTTCATAACCTTCTCAATAAATTTTCACTATACATAGTAGTTTAAATCAAAGTATCCTTTCCGGGCTTTTATATGTCAAATGAGGATTGAATTGGGCTCCAAACAATGGGGAGATAAGGACCAAGGAGAAGACTATTAATGAGCCCAGGATGGGCAGGGAACATGGGCCCTAAACCAGCTGTAACCAGGCCTGGAACGGGGCCTTTAAACAAGTTGAAACAGGCCTTAGACCAGGCCTTGAATCAGGCTAAACCAAACCTCAACACAGGTCTTAAAACTGGTCTCAACAGGCCCATGAAACAGCCCGCCAACAGGGCTTAAAACAGTTCTCACAAGGCCTTAAAACAGGGCCTTAAATAGGCCTCAAACATCTGGGTAAACAAACCAGAAAATAGGCCAAACAGACCCCATTCCAGAAGCCTGGCTCGCTCTAGCGGGCCCAAGCCCGCTATAGTGAGCTGGGCTTCTGCCTGACACTCGCCTGGCAGAGGACTGGCTCGCTAAAGCGAGGTGGTCCTCTGTCCAGCCCTTCAGGGGGTGTTTTTCTGCCCCTTTCTCTGATTTTTCTTTCCCTCCATTCTTCCATATGACTATTCCATACAACTTGGGTCCCTCATATCTTCAATCAACTCCATTGAACCATCATAATAACTCATTCAAACCCTCAACAAATCAAATTTAAACAAAGCATTAAGCATCATTTAGCTAAACATTTTGCTCCAAAATCTTTGCATTGTTGAAAACAACAACTCAAGGTAGACAAATGAGACTATTTCATGAACATAGCAAAATAATCCACCTAATGATCAAAGATGGGAAATAGAAATGAAGAGAGATGCATAGAAAAACCCAACATTCACAATATAGAAGATCAATCAATCTCAATATATGAGAATTTACTTGCCTCAAGCCAAAATGGAGAGAAATCACTCCTCAAACAACTCTCTAGGATCCCAAGCTCCAAATCTACAAAAATCCCCAAAAGTTCCCCAAGAAGAACCCTAAAAATCAACATTTGTAAATCTCAAGGGAAAACTCCTGCATGTGTGATGAAAACACTCTAAGTGAAGACGAAAACCAAGATTTCAAGTTTGGAAAGCCATTGCTAACCTTGAAGAACTCAAACAAAGAAGAGAAGCTTGAAAGAGAACCTTGCCCTAGCTCAAATCCTTAGAAAAATACATCTTTGGAAAGCTTGAAGAGGGAGGAAGAAACCAAGGAGATCAATCCTCCAAGAAAACTCCAAGAAATGTGTGTTCCAGAGGAGAGAGAAAGTGGCTGGGAGAGGGAAAAACCCTTGGCTCCAAAACATTGCAGGAAGATAGAATGAAGGAGAAGAGAACTCTCCCTCTTATAAGATGGGTTTGTGGGTCCCAATCTTCACAAGGCTAAAAATGACATTTGTGGGCCCCGAATGGAAACGACGAAGAAGACAAAAACGATCAACAAAATTTCTACTTTCCAAAAAGTATATTTTTGTCAATTTCTGAAATTTTTGAAATTCGGGTACAGATTTTGTGTGAAAGGTCAGATTTGCTCTTTTTCTCGGAAAATGCAATTTCTGATAATTAAATCCAAATGGTCAAAACATAAAAGTTGATAATTTAAATGAAATAAGTCAAAATACATAAAAATTGGGATTTTTCAAAAATCAAAGTTAAACCCCAAAGATCCACACACAACACACGGGCGCCCTGGCCCGCGTCAAGCCTAAGCCAACGACTCTCGAAAATCCCCAAAGCTATTCCAACATTCTAGTCTAGCTTAAACAAAATGAGCTAATCGTCCACTAACCCCACTCATCAACTAATCACGGTTATAATATAATTATATATTCCAAACCTGGGTCGAGGCCTGACATCCTCCACCCCTAAAAATCACATTTGGTCCTCCAAATGATCACTAACCTCTGGAAATAGCTGAGGATATTTCTTCTGGACCAGATCACGAAGTTCCCAAGTGGCCTCTTCTAGTCCATGATTCTCCCAACGAATCTTTACCCACTGAATTGTTCTGTTTCTCAGCTCTTGCTCTTTAGTGTCAATAATCTCTGCCGGTTTCTCAATGTAGGTGGCATCTTCTCGAACATCCAACGGTTCGTGATGTAACACGTGTGAAGGGTCCGAGACATACTTCCTTAGGATTGACACGTGAAACACATTGTGCACACCTAAAAGTTCTGGAGGTAAAGCTAATCTATATGCTACTTCCCTGATACGACTCAGGATCTCATACGGTCCAAAGAATCTCTTAGATAATTTGCCTCGTTGTCTAAATCTCAGTGTTCCTCTGACCGGAGATACCTTCAGAAATACCTTGTCTCCAACATGGAATTGTAGGTCCTTCCTTCGAACATCAACATAACTCTTCTGTCGGCTTCTCGAAATCTTCAATCGTTCATGAATAATTCTGATTTTGTCACTTGTTTCTTCAACCAAAGGACCATGAAAACTATATTCTCCGACTTCTTCCCAACACACTGGGGTCCTACACTTCCTGCCATACAACGCTTTGAAAGGGGCCATCCCTATGCTTGAATGGTAACTGTTGTTGTAGGTAAACTCACAGAGAGGTAAATTCTCATCCCATTGATTCTTGAAGTCAACTACACAAGCCCTAAGCATGTCTTCAAGGGTCTGAATAGTCCTTTCCGACTGACCGTCAGTTTGCGGGTGATATGCTGTGCTGAATTGAAGTTTCATTCCCATCGATTCATGTAAGGTCTTCTAAAATCTCAGAACAAATCTACTATCTCGATCTGAAGTAATGGAGACCGGCTGACCATGACGACTGACAATTTCCTTCACGAAAGCTTGTGCTAAAGCCAACATGTGCATTGTCTTCCCAGTCTTCAAAGGAATAAAGTGTGCCGACTTCGTTAACCGATCTACTATGATTCAAATAGCATTGTTCCCTCTGCTTGTAGTCGGTAGACCCGAGACGAAATCCATAGTCAGGTGTTCCCATTTCCACTCTAGGATTTCAAATGGCTGCAAAAGGCCAGGTGGTTTCTGATGTTCTGCCTTCACCAATTGACAAGTCATGCATCTGGATACGAAGGCTGCTATCTCTCTCTTGATATTGTTCCACAAAAAATGACTCTTCAAATTTTGGTACATGTTCGTGCTCCTCGGGTGTACAGAATACCTCGTATTGTGAGCTTCTACCATAATGTCATTCTTCAAATTATCTATCTTTGGAACACAAAGTCTGCCATGGAAGTACAAAACTCCATCCATGATTTTAAAATCTAGGCATTCTGAGATATGCTCCACAATTTTTGCCAAGTCCGGATCTTGCATCTGACTGTCCTTGATTTTTTGAATGAAGACGGGCTCATACACTATCATATTTACCAACATAACTCCTTCCTTCAAAGGTTGGAACTCCACCCTCAACTCTTCAAATTGCTGAAAATTGTAAAACCCTTGCAAACTGGCCAAACAAACTGACTTTCTACTCAATGCATCGGCCACTACGTTAACCTTCCCCGGATGATAGTTGATTGGGAAATCATAGTCTTTGATGTACTCCATCCATCTTCTTTTCCTCATGTTTAATTCTTTCTGAGAGAACAAATATTGGAGACTACGGTGATCCGAATAAACTTTTAAATTTTTCTCCGTATAAATAGTGTCTCCACATCTTTAATGCAAACACTATTGCTGCCAACTCCAAATCGTGCGTTGCATATTTCTTCTCGTGTTCCTTCAATTGCCTCGAGCCATACGCTATCACCTTCCCATTTTGCATCAAAACACATCCAAGTCCTACACCTGAAACATCAGTATATATAACAAAACCGCCACTCCCCGAAGGCATGGTGAGGACAGGTGCTGAAGTTAAACTCTTCTTCAATTCTTCAAAACTAGCTTCACATTTCTCTGACCATACGAACGGTACATTATTTCTCGTCAACTTGGTCAAAGGTGATGCAATGGATGAAAATCCTTGTACAAATTTTCTATAATATCCTGCTAAACCCAGAAAACTCCTAATCTCAGTCACATTCTTCGGCTTCTCCCAATTGATGACCGTTTCTATCTTTGCTGGATCAACTGCTAGTCCTTCTCTAGAGATAATGTGACCCAGAAAAGTGACTTGCTCTAGCCAAAACTCGCACTTCCCAATCTTCGCATTCAATTGGTTATCTCTCAACAATTGCAATGAAGTCCTCAAGTGCTGCTCATGGTCTTCTCTTGACTTGGAATACACTAGTATGTCATCAATAAAGACGACTGTGAACTGATCTAGATAGGGTGCGAAGATCTTGTTCATAAGGGCCATAAATACCGCTGGTGCATTCGTCAGTCCAAAGGGCATCACCAAAAATTCATAGTGCCCGTATCTAGTCCGAAAAACTGTCTTCGGGATGTTTGATTCTCCAACTCTCAACTGATGATATCCGGATCTCAAATCTATCTTCGAGAAAAATTCTACTCCTTGCAACTGGTCAAATAACTCTTCTATCCTTGGCAAAAGGTACTTGTTCTTGATGGTCACTTGGTTCAATTTCCTGTAGTTTATGCACATCCTCAAGCTTCCATCCTTCTTCTTGACAAATAGAACTGGGGCTCCCCATGGTGAAACACTTGGCCTAATAAAGCCTTTGTCTAGTAACTCTTGCAACTGTAATTTCAATTCTCCTAACTCTACTGGAGCCATCCTGTCAGGAGCAATGGAGATCGGAGCAATCCCTGGCATCAACTCTATTGTGAACTCAACCTCTCTGACAGGTGGTAAACCTGAAATTTCTTGCGGAAAAACATCGGGAAACTCGCACACTACCAGGATGTTCTCCACCCCTTGGGACTGTTCATCCTTGGTGATAAATGCAATGAATCCTTCACATCCTGATCTCAACAACTTAGCTGTAGAAAGAGATGAAATAAACCTAGCTGAAGAAACCCTTTTCTCTCCCTGGAATTTCACCCCGGAGGATATCCCATCCAATCTAAAAGTAATGGTCTTGCTATAGCAATCCATAGAGGCCTGATGTCCTGCTAACCAATCCATGCCTAAAATGACATCGAAGTCATGCATAACTAAGATAATAAGGTCTGCAGGGAATATGACAGCTCCTATCTGCACTAAACAACTAGGGTAAAATGTGCTACACACAACTTGTTTCCCTATCGAAGTGGTAACAGTCAAAACAAATTCTAACTCTCTAGCAGGCACACTAATCATTTTAGCAAACACAGGAGATATGAAAGAGTGAGTAGATCCGGGATCAAACAACACCTTAGCTTCTACTTCACAAATTAAGAGTTTACCTTTCACAACATCTCCCGCTGCCTCTGCCTCCACTTGGTTGCGTTGATTGAGGTGGCCTTGCTGACGCGGTCTATTCTGGTTCTGATTTTGCCTTCCTTGCTGCACATTTTGATTCAGTTGCGGTGGACGGACGTTCTGATTTTGTGGTTGCTGACGAGGCTGCTGATTTTGCTGCTGTCTTGGTTGGTTCTGAACTGCCTACTGGTTCTGCTGAGGTGCCTGTCTTGGTGGCTGCTGAGGTGCCCTATTGCCTTGATTTATGTTATTTGGGCAGTCTTTCATTTGGTGATCTGTGCCACCACACTTAACGAAATTTCTACTTTCCAAAAAGTATATTTTTGTCAATTTCTGAAATTTTTGAAATTCGGGTACAGATTTTGTGTGAAAGGTCAGATTTGCCGTTTTTCTCGAAAAACGCAATTTTTGATCATTAAATCCTAATGGTCAAAACATAAAAGTTGATAATCTAAATGAAATGAGTGAAAATACATAAAAATTGGGATTTTTCAAAAATCAAAGTTAAACCCCAAAGATCCACACACAACACACGGGCGCCCCGGCCCGCGTCAAGCCAAAGTCAACGACTCTCGAAAATCCCCAAAGCTATTCCAACATTCTAGTCTAGCTTAAACAAAATCAGCTAATCGTCCACTAACCCCACTCATCAACTAATCACGGCTATAATATAATGAAATATTCCAAACCTAGGTCGGGGTCTAACATCCTCCACCCCTAAAAATCACATTTGGTCCTCCAAATGATCACTAACCTCTGGAAATAGCTGAGGATATTTCTTCTGGACCTGATCACGAAGTTCCCACGTGGCCTCTTCTGGTCCATAATTCTCCCAACGAATCTTTACCCACTGAATTGTTCTGTTTCTCGGCTCTTGCTCTTTAGTGTCAATAATCTCTGCCGGTTTCTCAATGTAGGTGGCATCTTCTCGAACATCCAACGGTTCATGATATAACACGTGTGAAGGGTCCGAGACATACTTCCTTAGCATTGACACGTGAAACACGTTGTGCACTCCTGAAAGTTCTGGAGGCAAAGCTAATCTATATGCTACTTCCCCGATACGACTCAGGATCTCATACAGTCCAATCAATCTCTTAGATAATTTTCCTCGTTGTCCAAATCTCAGTGTTCCTCTTACCGGAGACAACTTCAGAAATACCTCGTCTCCAACATGGAATTGTAGATCCTTCCTTCGAACGTCAGCATAACTCTTCTGTCAGCTTCTCGAAATCTTCAATCATTCATGAATAATTCTAATTTTGTCACTTGTTTCTTCAACCAAATAAGGACCATGAAAACTGCGTTCTCTGACTTCTTCCCAACACATTGGGGTCCTACACTTCCTGCCATACAACGCTTCGAAAGGGGCCATCCCTGTGCTTGATTGGTAACCACTGTTGTAGGCAAACTCATCGAGAGGTAAATTCTCATCCCATTGATTCTTAAAGTCAAGTACACAAGCCCTAGGCATGTCTTCAAGGGTCTGAATAGTCCTTTCCGACTGACCATCAGTTTGCGGGTGATAAGTAGTGCTGAATTGAAGTTTCATTCCCATCGATTCATGTAAGGTCTTCCAAAATCTCGAAACAAATCTACTATCTCGATCTGAAGTAATGGAGACCGGCTGACCATGACGACTGACAATTTCCTTCACGAAAGCTTGTGCTAAAGCCAACATGTGCATTTTCTTCCCGGTCTTCAAAGGAATAAAGAGTGCCGACTTCGTTAATCGATCTACTATGATTCAAATAGCATTGTTCCCTCTGCTTGTAGTCGGTAGACCCAAGACGAAATCCATAGTCAGGTGTTCCCATTTCCACTATGGGATTTCTAATGGCTGCAAAAGGCCCAGTGGTTTCCTATGTTCTGCCTTCACCAATTGACAAGTCATGCATCTAGATATGAAGGCTGCTATCTCTCTCTTCATATTGTTCCACAAAAAATGACCCTTCAAATTTTGGTACATGTTCGTGCTCCCCGGGTGTACAGAATACCTCGTATTGTGAGCTTCTACCATAATGTCATTCTTCAAATTATCTATCTTTGGAACACAAAGTCTTCCACGGAAGTACAAAACTCCATCCATGATTTGAAAATCTGGGCATTCTGAGATATGCTCCATAATTTTTGCCAAGTCCGGATCTTGCATCTGACTGTCCTTGATTTTCTGAATGAAGACGGGCTCAGACACTGTCATATTAGCTAACATAACTCCTTCCTTCAAAGGTTGGAACTCCACCCTAAACTCTTCAAATTGCTGAAAATTGTAAAACCCTTGCAAACTGGCCAAACAAACTGACTTGCTACTCAATGCATCGGCCACTATGTTAACCTTCCCCGGATGATAGATGATTGGGAAATCATAGTCTTTGATGTACTCCATCCATCTTCTTTGCCTCATGTTTAATTATTTCTGAGAGAACAAATATTGGAGACTACGGTGATCCGAATGAACTTTTAATTTTTCTCCGTATAAATAGGTCTCCACATCTTTACCGAAAACACTATTGCTGCCAACTCCAAATCGTGCGTTGCATATTTCTTCTCGTGTTCCTTTAATTGCCTCGAGCCATACGCTATCACCATCCCATTTTGCATCAAAACACATCCAAGTTCTACATCTGAAGCATCAGTATATATAACAAAACTACCACTCCCCGAAGGTAAGGTGAGGACAGGTGCTGAAGTTTAACTCTTTTTCAATTCTTCAAAACTAGCTACACATTTCTTTGACCATACGAACGGTACATTCTTTCTGGTCAACTTGGTCAAAGGTGCTGCAATGGATGAAAATCCTTGTACAAATCTTCTATAGTATCCTGCTAAACCCAGAAAACTCCTAATCTTAGTCACATTCTTCGGCTTCTCCCAATTGATGACCGCTTCTATCTTTGCTGGATCAACTGCTAGTCCTTCTATAGAGGTGATGTGACCCAGAAAAGTGACTTGCTCTAGCCAAAACTCGCACTTCCCAATCTTCTCATACAACTAGTTATCTCTCGACAATTGCAATGAAGTCCTCAAGTGCTGCTCATGGTCTTCTCTTGACTTGGAATACACTAGTATGTCATCAATAAAGACGACTGTGAACTGATCTAGATAGGGTGCGAAGATCTTGTTCATAAAGGCCATAAATACTGCTGGTGCATTCGTCAGTCCAAAGGGCATCACCAAAAATTCATAGTGCCCGTATATAGTCCGAAAAGCTGTCTTCGGGATGTTTGATTCTCTAACTCTCAACTGATGATATCCGGATCTCAAATCTATCTTCGAGAAAAATTCTACTCCTTGCAACTGGTCAAATAACTCGTCTATCCTTGGCAAAGGGTACTTGTTCTTGATGGTCACTTGGTTCAATTTCCTATAGTGTATGCACATCCTCAAGCTTCCATCCTTCTTCTTGACAAATAGAACTGGGGCTCCCCATGGTGAAACACTTGGCCTAATAAAGCCTTTGTCTAGTAACTCTTGCAACTGTAATTTCAATTCTCCTAACTCTACTGGAGCCATCCTGTAAGGAGCAATGGAGATCGAAGCAATCCCTGGCATCAACTCTATTGTGAACTCAACCTCTCTGACAGGTGGTAAACCTGGAATTTCTTCTGGAAAAACATCGGGAAACTCACACACTACCGGGATGTTCTCCACCCCTTGGGACTGTTCATCCTTGGTGATAAATGCAATGAATCCTTCACATCCTGAACTCAACAACTTAGCTGCAGAAAGAGCTGAAATAAACCTAGCCGGAGAAACCCTTTTCTCTCCCTGGAATTTCACCCCGGAGGATATCCCATCCAATCTAAAAGTAATGGTCTTGCTATAGCAGTCAATAGAGGCTTGATGTCCCGCTAACCAATCCATGCCTAAAATGACATCGAAGTCATGCATAACTAAGATAATAAGGTCTGCAGGGAATATGACAGCTCCTATCTTCACTGAACAACTAGGGTAAAATGTACTACACACAACTTGTTTTCCTATCGGAGTAGTAACAGTCAAAACAAATTCTAACTGTCCAGCAGGCACACTAATCATTTTAGCAAACACAAGAGATAAGAAAGAGTGAGTAGATCCTGGGATCAAACAACACCTTAGCTTCTACTTCGCAAATTAAGAGTTTACCTTTCACAACATCTCTCGCTGCCTCTGCGTCCACTTGGTTGAGGTGATTGAGGCGGCCTTGCTGACGCGGTCTATTCTGGTTCTGATTTTGCCTTCCTTGCTGCACATTCTGATTCTGTGGTGGTGGACGGACGTTCTGATTTTATGGTTGCTGACGGGGCTGCTGATTCTGCTGCAGTCTTGGTTGGTTCTGAACTGCCTACTGGTTCTGCTGAGGTGCCTGTCTTGGTGGCTGCTGAGGTGCCCTATTGCCTTGATTTATGTTATTTGGGCAGTCTTTCATTTGGTGATCTGTGCCGACCACACTTAAAACACTGCACCAGTTGTAAGACCCCGACCCCCAATCCCTCTGTTTAGTATTGTTTTAATTGTGGTTTAGCTTTTTAAGTGAGATTTGAGTTGGTTTGATTTTGTCTTTTAGTTTGACTAGATTTTTCATAGCCTTGGAGATTTTGAAGACCGTTGACTTTAGTTTGACCCGGTCTTTGTAAAATGTATTTTTGTGAGAAACTATTCTTATTTTGGAAAAATTACAAATCTTGCTCCTTTTGACTCATTTTATTGAGTTGAACAACTTTCATGTTTTGACCATTTTGATTTGATGCTCAGAAAATACGTTTTTCGATAAAAAGGGCAAAATTGACTTTTCGCACTAAATATGTCCATGAATTTCGAAATTTTCAGAATTTGGGGAAAATATACTTTTTGGAAAGTAGAAATTTCGCTGATCGATTTTGTCTTCTTCGTCATCTCATTCGGGACCCACAAAATGTTAGTTTTGACCTTTGTAAGTTTGGGGCCCATGGGGCCGAACCCACTTAACTCTTTAAATAGCCAATGGGTTCTTCTCCTTCCCCATTCTTCATTTTTCCTGCAACAAGAGAGGAGCTGGGGTTTTTCTCCCAGCACTTTCTTCCTCCTCTTGGAAACCCCTCTTCTTGAGTGCTAAATGGAGGACTGATCTCCTAGGGCTCTTCCTCTCCATTCAAGCTTTCTAAAGAACCCTTTTTCAAGAGATTTGAGCTAGGAGAGGCCACTTTTCCAAGCCCTTCTTCTTTGTTTGAGCTTCAAAAAGGTTAGCAATGGATTTCCTTCTTCAAATCTTGGTTTTCCAAACCATTTAGAATGTGTTTGTCATACATGCAAAGGTTTTCCTTGAGTTTTGCAATGGATTTGTTTTCTAGGGCTTCTTCTAGAGCCATTTTGGGGGTTTTTGAGATTTTGGAGCTTGGGGCTATAAGAGGACCATCTTAGGGTGATTTGCATCTCCTCTTGACCCAAGGCAAGTAAAATATTCAGCTAATGTGATGATTATTGTTTAAGATGAATGATTTCATGAATTCCTATCCTATCTCATGTTTCCCTTATGGTATATGGTTTTATCATTGAAATGTTTAAGCAATGGTTTGTGTTTAATCTCCTTTAAATTATTATTTAGTATTAAATCTTGGTTTTGTCCCTCAACTAATCATCTTTGGATCAGCTATTTGTATTTTAGATTGTTAATAATTTGATGAATGAAATGGTTATGTCTATATTTGATTTTTGGAATTAGAAGGAATGATGTAGTGTATGGTTGTTTTAATGGATTTAATGTGGCAAGAAGAAGCCCAAATTGTAATATATTTGATGTAAAAGAAGTGGGAGGGAAAGAAAAATCAATTGAGAGGAAGAAGTGTAGCAAACAGAGGAGAAAACTCCCCTGCTCGGGCTGGGCAGCAGGCCAGCTCGCTATAGCGGGTCTGGGCTCGCTATAGCGAGCCAGCCTACTGATTGGCGCGTTCGGCAGGCGCCCAGCTCGCTATAGCGAGCCAGGCTTCTGTGAGGGCCTGTTTCAGCCCTCTTTCGGCCTCCCTTTTCTTCTTATTTGAAGCCCATTGGACCTTTAATGATGTGTGGAAGCCCATGAAAGATTTGGGTAAATTGTGATACTTGGAAATTGTGAAATGAGAATGAGAACAATGAGAGAATGAGCATATGTGAAATTACCCGGGAATCTTTCGAGTCTCAATACGCACTTTATCATTTAAATGTTGTGGATTTTCATTGGCATCAAACATATTCCCTTATTAATCAATGTTTAAAGGTTAAATGTGCATTGAGATGGTTCCTTGGTAAGTCATTAAGTCATTCTACACTATTCCATTCCATTTCAAGTCAGAGAATGTCTTTGTATTCTTCGGTGAACTAATTTGAATAGCATCGGTGATTTGTTATAAAATCATGTGGTCTTCCATGTGCGAAAGGATTGATCGTATGATTTTATACAAATCACTTTGATGTGTATTTGAATGGTTTACCATGGAAATTCGTATGTTTTCTCCGAATCGATTTGAAAGGAGATTTGAGTGGTCCGCCACGTTTGGGATTTCATCGATAAGACTAGTATTTTGAAAATAAAACCTCGAGGCAAGACGGGGCCAGAGCTTTGTAGTGCGAGCCCATGAGCCAAAGAGACTATGATTTCAAAAAAAAAACCTCGAGGCGAGATGGGGCCAGAGCCCGGTGGTGTGAGCCCATGAGCCAAAAGGATTAGTATTTTGATTTGTGTTGGTTCAAGTTTTAAAAACTAAAGGCACCACTAGGCTTAGGTCACCTTGTCGGGCTGATCACCCGGCTTGGGATCTTCAATTTGTCCGCCAGCTGCAGTTTGGATTATGTCTGTACCGACCATGGCAACAGTTTTTATCTGCCTGGTCCCACGCGTAGTGGCTACGGTTCTGATTTTGATCTGCCGGTCCCATTTGTATGGCTACGGTTCTGATTCTACTTCCAGGCCTACGTGTAGTGGCTACGGTTCTGTCTGCTCTTGTTACTTCGGTAATAGGAGAATATAGCTATGTGTGGTTGCCAATGTTTTATCTGTTTATTAATTTATTTTATGATTCTTGTTTGTTCATACTCAGTATATTCTTTGAATTTATTAAGGTTTATGAAACCTATCTTTTCTCGTATTGTCTCTATTATTCAGGATTTCAAACGTATTACCAATTATTAAGTGTTTTGCGTAGGCTGCTATCTTTTCGAGATATTTATGCTCCAGAGACTGTTCGTTTATTTGCCTTGATATTACGTTCGGTCTTTTGATCGTTTTATCATGATTTATTGCTATTATTGTTTTGACACTTTAAATAGATTTACAATGATTCCATGAGGTTTTATAAATGCCCATGTTACATATTACTTGTTTATTTGCTTGCCAGACCGTCGTGTCTGACCCTGTTTGTTTGGTGCCAGATTCCTCTCTTTCTGTTTTTAGGTGTTTGATCAGAGGAGGCGGTGGAGCCGCCGGTCTGACGTGAGAGGTTGCCTATTGATATCATCTAGATGTCAAGTTTGGCAACGGAGTTCGTATTTAAATATTGGGGGTAGTATTTCTGTTTAGTTGGATACTTTTGTATGGCTTTGTTAGCCTTTTTCTTGGGTTTGTAATTAAGACACTTGTTAATTGTAATTTGAGTATGTGGAAATAAATAGTCCTGTTACTACCAGCTCAGTATTCTTTGAATTATGATTTGTGCCAGTCGGCTTATATGATGACTTTATGATATTGGTTGAGTGCGACACAGAATCCGATGGCCACGGACTTCGGGTCGTAACACCATGATTAGCTTCCACGAAAATATACTCTGATCGTGATGGAATTTTATTATCCTCATTCACGCGGATCTTGGGAAATACAACAAAAGTTTCAAATTTATCCCAAAAATTTCGCATCCCGAGGTTGGATCACTGCAGGGCCTGGTTTCGGGGTGTGACACCAGTAACTCTGTAGCACTGCTGAGAAGGGTGGTTCTTGCCACAATGCTCACACCCACCTTGAACTGGAGTATTCTGCTGCTTCTTCTGTCTCTTGCCTTGGTAGGATTTCTGCCCCCCTTTGGTATTGCTGCCTCTTCCTCTGATTATCCTTGATGATCTGATTGTTGATGTCTTCAAACCTGTAGGCTCTTTTGATGGCCTCTTGGAATGTAGTTGGTGGTACCACACCTAATGCATCCCTCAAGATGATGGGATTGAGTCCATCCATAAACTTAGTAATTTTCTTCTCTTCCGTGTCAGTAAGCTCCGGTGCATAACGAGACAACTTTTGAAATTTAGTAAGATACTCAAGGACTGTCATGTCTTCTTGTTTGAGCAACTGGAACTCTGCTGCTTTCTGCTTCTTGATGTGGGCAGGAACATACTTTTCACTGAACTGTTGCTTGAAGGAATCCCAGGCAATCCCATTATCAATGTTCTGGTAGCCATCTCTCAAAAGTCTTCCACCAAATATCTGCCAGGCTTGTAAACATAGAAGCTGGTAGGTGGACTCTCTGCCTGCCTGTACACTGAAAGAGATCGAATATATTCTCTGTATGAGCCAACCAGTCATCAGCTGCCGATGGGTCTTCTTGTCCTGTAAACTTCTTTGGACCACTCTTTCTAAACTTCTCGAACAAGGCATTAGGATCCATGTCTCTGTTCTGAATAACAAACTGAGCTCCCACATTAGTCATTGGTTCGGGTCTTCTACCCAAGACTTCTAGCAACTGCCTCTGTACCTGTGTCAACTCTTCATCCTTCTTCGCCATCTGCTCTTGGAATCTAGCTTGATCATCATTTGCCCTCTGTTGTTCAACTAATATCTGCATGAGTTGATGAAATTGGCCAGTCATCTGATTCTCAACCCCACTGTCATTGTTACTACCTGATGCATTCGCATTCGCTGGAGGTTTACGTGGAGGCATAGTGCTGCAAAACAACTTGTTAGTATAACAAAATATAGTAAATGAGGCGTTCCCAAACCTAATCGATGCTAACTA
This sequence comes from Litsea cubeba, assembly GCA_012931725.1. Lineage (NCBI taxonomy): Eukaryota > Viridiplantae > Streptophyta > Magnoliopsida > Laurales > Lauraceae > Litsea > Litsea cubeba. The sequence goes on along the minus strand of CM022944.1, from coordinate 77,135,185 downwards.
ATGGTAATTCTAACGAATCCTTGCCACGTCCTTATGTTTCTAATCCAATCTTAATTGCCTCAAATATAACATGGCTCTGATACCAAGCCTGTCATGCCCCCGGACCGAGGACCCGTTAAACAAGACCTTAATCCGGGGTCGTGGCATGACGGGCCGGAAAATTCTGCCCGCACACACTAGTTTCCCACAGGTTTCCGCGGTAAGGATCCTCGAAATTCGATCCAACAGTGATTAATAAGAATCACATTCATACAAATAAATTACGCGGAAGCATTGTAGCAAACATAAAAGTCTATAACATGGGTATAAGATGAGAACGCTCAAGACTAGTTTCAAAAAGAGAAACATTCCATTGGTAGGCCCCACAGTTAGTTCAAAGTTAAATACAAAAGTCAAGTTAGCCAATAATTACAATTTCCCAAAAATAAGCCAACAATGGCTATAAACAAGTTCCCAAAATAGAATCCATCCCAAAAAATGTGATCGAGCTCCGAAGTCAACCCGACGTCTAGCGACATCGTCAGGCTAGCCACTCGCGCACCACAAGTACTACTGGGTCCGCCTCAAAGTGCGCCTTCAACGGCAAGGGGCTCGACATCTGGCACCAAGCAAAAAGGGTCAGACACGACGGTCTGGCAAGCAAATGTAACATATAATAGGATGATGAAAAGAATAAAACATTAAATAATAAGATCTGCGATTAAAACCTAAATAACGGAAATGCCAAGATAAAAGATAGACATCTTAAATATTAATGAATTCCAAGACTATAATAAGTTGAAATAAACAAGAACCATAAAATAAAACATTAAACGTATAAAACATTGGCAGACCACGTATAGCTAAATTCTCCTGTTACCGAAGTAACGGGAGCTGACAGAGCCATAGCCACTACTCGTGGGACCGGAACGAACATAGTCAGTTAACAAACAGAACCGTAGCCACTACACGTGGGACCGGAAATAAAACCGTTGCCATGGGCGGAACAGACAGAATCCAAACTGCAGGTTGGCGAACAAATTAAAGATTCCAAGCCGGATGATCAGTCCGACAAGGTAACCTAAGCTTAGTGGTGCCATTAGAGTAAAAGCTCGAAACCTCAAAATGATACAAATCCATTCATAAAGATATATTTCCAAAATCGATAAGAAAACTACTCTGAACAAATACATATCTCACATACTGACAAATCCGAGCAAAAATAAGAGTAGTAGTCTTGTCACTGTCCATACTTGTGGTAAAGCACTCAAAACATTTAAATTGATTTATAAACGGACTCGGCAAAGCTTTCTAACATGAAATGAATTTAGTGTGTAATGGTTCAAAGGCTTACCATGGTTTGTCTCAACACACACTTAGTCTCCTAATGTCGTTATTAACTGAGGAATTTGCTGCCACTGAAGATCATTAACAATTTAGGAGATAAAGTGTATGTGAAGACATGAATAAATTCCTAGGTAATTTAAACATCCAGAGATTTCATCACCTTCTCAATAAATTTTCAATATACATAGTAGTTCAAATCAAATCCTTTCCGGGCTTTTATATGTCAAATGAGGATTGAATTGGGCTCCAAACAATGGGGAGATAAGGACCAAGGAGAAGACTGTTAATGAGCCCAGGATGGGTAGGGAACATGGGCCCTAAACCAGATGTAACCAGGCCTGGAACGGGGCCTTTAAAGAAGCTGAAACAGGCCTTAGAGCAGGCCTTGAATCAGGCTAAACCAGGCCTCAACACAGGTCTTAAAACTGGTCTCAACAGGCCCATTAAACAGCCCACCGACAGGGCTTAAAACAGTCCTCAATAGGGCCTTAAAATAGGGCCTTAAATAGGCCTCAAACATCTGGGTAAACAGCCCAAAAAATGGGCCAAACAGACCCCATTCCAGAAGCCTGGCTCGCTATAGCGGGCCCAAGCTCGCTATAGCGAGCTGGGCTTCTACCTGACACTCGCCAGGCAGGGGACTGGCTCGCTATAGCTAGCTGGTCCTCTGTCCAGCCCTTCAGGGGTGTTTTTCTGCCCCTTTCTCTGATTTTTCTTTCCCTTCATTCTTCCATATGACTATTCCATACAACTTGGGTCCCTCATATCTTCAATCAAATCCATTGAACCATCACAATAACTCATTCAAACCCTCAACAAATCAAATTTAAACAAAGCATTAAGCATCATTTAGCTAAAATTTTGCTCCAAAATCTTTGCATTGTTGAAAACAACAACTCAAGGTAGACAAATGAGACTATTTCATGAACATAGCAAAATAACCCACCTAATGATCAAAGAGGGGAAATAGAAATGAAGAGAGATGCATAGAAAAACCCAACATTCACAATATAGAAGATCAATCAATCTCAATATATAAAAATTTACTTGCCTTAAGCAAAAAGGAGAGAAATCACTCCTCAAACAACTCTCTAGGATCCCAAGCTCCAAATCTACAAAAATCCCCAAAAGTTCCCCAAGAAGAGCCCTAAAAATCAACATTTGTAAATCTCAAGGGAAAACTCTTGCATGTGTGATGAAAACACTCTAAGTGAAGAGGAAAACCAAGATTTCAAGTTTGGAAAGCCAATTGCTAACCTTGAAGAACTCAAACAAAGAAGAGAAGCTTGAAAGAGAACCTTGCCCTAGCTCAAATCCTTAGAAAAATACATCTTTGGAAAGCTTGTAGAGGGAGGAAGAAACCTAGGAGATCAATCCTCCAAGAAATCTCCAAGAAATGTGTGTTCCAGAGGAGAGAGAAAGTGGCTGGGAGAGGGAAAAACCCTTGGCTCCAAAACGTTACAGGAAGATAGATGAAGGAGAAAAAGAGGACTCTCCCTCTTATAAGATGGGTTTGTGGGTCCCAATCTTCACAAGGCTAAAACTGACATTTGTATGCCCCGAATGGAAACGACGAAGAAGACAAAAACGATCAACAGAAATTTCTACTTTCCAAAAAGTATATTTTTGTCAATTTCTGAAATTTTTGAAATTCGGGTACAGATTTTTTGTGAAAGGTCAGATTTGCCCTTTTTCTCGAAAAACGCAATTTTTGATCATTAAATCCAAATGGTCAAAACATAAAAGTTGCTAATCTAAAAGAAATGAGTCAAAATACATAAAAATTGGGATTTTTCAAAAATCAAAGTTAAACCCCAAAGATCCACACACAACACACGGGCGCCCCGGCCCGCGTCAAGCCTAAGTCAACGACTCTCGAAAATCCCCAAAGCTATTCCAACATTCTAGTATAGCTTAAACAAAATAAGCAAATCGTCCACTAACCCCACTCATCAACTAATCACGGTTATAATATAATTAAATATTCCAAACCTGGGTCGGGGTCTGACATCCTCCACCCCTAAAAATCACATTTGGTCCTCCAAATGATCACTAACCTCTGGAAATAGCTGAGGATATTTCTTCTGGACCTGATCACGAAGTTCCCAAGTGGCCTCTTCTGGTCCATGATTCTCCCAACGAATCTTTACCGACTGAATTGTTCTGTTTCTCAGCTCTTGCTCTTTTTAGTGTCAATAATCTCTACCGGTTTCTCAATGTAGGTGGCATCTTCTCGAACATCCAACGGTTCACGATGTAACACGTGTGAAGGGTCCGAGACATACATCCTTAGCATTAACACGTGAAAAATGTTGTGCACACCTTAAAGTTCTGGAGGCAAAGCTAATCTATATGCTACTTCCCCGATACGACTCAGGATCTCATACACTCCAATGAATCTCTTAGATAATTTGCCTCATTGTCCAAATCTCAGTGTTCCTCTGACCGGAGATACCTTCAGAAATACCTCATCTCCAACATGGAATTGTAGATCCTTCCTTCGAATGTCAGCATAACTCTTCTGTCGGCTTCTCAAAATCTTGAATCGTTCATGAATAACTCTGATTTTGTCACTTGTTTCTTCAACCAAATAAGGACCATGAAAACTGCGTTCTCCAACTTCTTCCCAACACACTGGGGTCCTACACTTCCTGCCATACAACGCTTCGAAAGGGGCCATCCCTATGCTTGAATGGTAACTGTTGTTGTAGGCAAACTCAAAGAGAGGTAAATTCTCATCCCATTGATTCTTGAAGTCAAGTACATAAGCCCTAAGCATGTCTTCAAGGGTCTGAATAGTCCTTTCTGACTGACCATCAGTTTGCGGGTGATATGCAGTGCTGAATTGAATTTTCATTCCCATCGATTCATGTAAGGTCTTCCAAAACTCAAAACAAATCTACTATCTCGATTTGAAGTAATGGAGACCGGCTGACCATGACGACTGACAATTTCCTTCACGAAAGCTTGTGCTAAAGCCAACATGTGCATTTTCTTCCCGATCTTCAAAGGAATAAAGTGTGCCGACTTCGTTAACTGATCTACTATGATTCAAATAGCATTATTCCCTCTGCTTGTAGTCGGTAGACCCGAGACGAAATCCATAGTCAGGTGTTCCCATTTCCACTCTGGGATTTCTAATGGCTGGAAAAGGCCCGGTGGTTTCTGATGTTCTGCCTTCACCAATTGACAAGTCATGCATCTAGATGTTCTCCCCGGGTGTACAGAATACCTCGTATTGTGAGCTTCTACAATAATGTCATTCTTCAAATTATCTATCTTTGGAACACAAAGTCTTCCACGGAAGTACAAAACTCCATCCATGATTTGAAAATATGGGCGTTCTGAGATATGCTCCATAATTTTTGCCAAGTCCGGATCTTGCATCTGACTGTCCTTGATTTTCTGAATGAAGACGGGCTCAGACACTGTCATATTTGCCAACATAACTCCTTCCTTCAAAGGTTGGAACTCCACCCTCAACTCTTCAAATTGCTGAAAATTATAAAACCCTTGCAAACTGGCCAAACAAACTGACTTTCTACTCGATGCATCGGCCACTACGTTAACCTTCCCTGGATGATAGACGATTGGGAAATCACAGTCTTTGATGTACTCCATCCATCTTATTTGCCTCATGTTTAATTCTTTCCGAGAGAACAAATATTGGAGACTACGGTGATCCGAATGAACTTTAAATTTTTATCCGCATAAATAGGTCTCCGCATCTTTAACGCAAACACTATTGCTGCCAACTCCAAATCGTGCGTTGCATATTTCTTCTCGTGTTCCTTCAATTCCCTCGAGCCATACGCTATCACCTTCCTATTTTGCATCAAAACACATCCAAGTTCTACACCTGAAGCATCAGTATAAATTACAAAACCGCCACTCCCCGAAGGTAAGGTGAGGACAGGTGCTGAAGTTAAGCTCTTCTTCAATTCTTCAAAACTAGCTTCACATTTCTCTGACCATACAAATGGTACATTCTTTCTGGTCAACTTGGTCAAAGGTGCTGCAATGGATGAAAATCCTTGTACAAATCTTCTATAGTATCCTGCTAAACCCAGAAAACTCCTAATCTCAGTCACATTATTCGGCTTCTCCGAATTGATGACCGCTTCTATCTTTGCTGGATCAACTGCTAGTCCTTCTCTAGAGATGATGTGACCCAGAAAAGTGACTTGCTCTAGCCAAAACTCGCACTTCCCAATCTTCGCATACAATTGGTTATCTCTCAACAATTGCAATGAAGTCCTCAAGTGCCGCTCATGGTCTTCTCTTGACTTGGAATACACTAGTATGTCATCAATAAAGATGACCGTGAACTGATCTAGATAGGGTGCGAAGATCTTGTTCATAAGGGCCATAAATACCGCAGGTACATTCATCAGTCCAAAGGGCATCACCAAAATTCATAGTGCCCGTATCTAGTCCGGAAAGCTGTCTTCGGGATGTCTGATTCTCTAACTCTCAACTGATGATATCCGGATCTCAAATCTATCTTCGAGAAAAATTCTGCTCCTTGCAACTCGTCAAATAACTCGTCTATCCTTGGCAAAGGGTACTTGTTCTTATGATCCTTTGGTTCAATTTCCTGTAGTCTATGCACATCCTCAAGCTTCCATCCTTCTTCTTGACAAATAGAACTGGGGCTCCCCATGGTGAAACACTTGGCCTAATAAAGCCTTTGTCTAGTAACTCTTGCAACTGTAATTTCAATTCTCCTAACTCTGCTGGAGCCATCCTGTAAGGAGCAATGGAGATCGGAGCAGTCCCTGGCATCAACTCTATTGTGAACTCAACCTCTCTGACAGGTGGTAAACCTGGAATTTCTTCTGAAAAAATATCGGGAAACTCGCACAGTACCGGGATGTTCTCCACCCCTTGGGACTATTCATCCTTGGTGATAAATGCAATGAATCCTTCACATCCTGATCTCAACAACTTAGCTGCAGAAAGAGCTGAAATAAACCTAGCCGGAGAAACCCTTTTCTCTCCCTGGAATTTCACCCCGGAGGATATCCCATCCAATCTAAAAGTAATGGTCTTGCTATAGCAATCCATAGAGGCCTGATGTCCCGCTAACCAATCCATGCCTAAAATGACATCGAAGTCATGCATAACTAAGATAATAAGGTCTGCAGGGAATATAACAGCTCCTATCTTCACTGAACAACTAGGGTAAAATTGTACTACACATAACTCGTTTCCCTATCGGAGTAGTAACAGTCAAAACAAATTCTAACTCTCTAGCAGGCACATTAATCATTTTAGCAAACACAGGAGATATGAAAAAGTGAGTAGATCCAGGATCAAACAACACCTTAGCTTCTACTTCACAAATTAAGAGTTTACCTTTCACAACATCTCATGTTGCCTCTGCGTCCCCTTGGTTGAGGTGATTGAGGCGGCCTTGCTGACGCGGTCTATTCAGGTTCTGATTTTGCCGTCCTTGCTGCACATTCTGATTCTGTTGCGGTGGACAGACGTTCTGATTTTGTGGTTGCTGACGGGGCTGCTGATTCTGCTGCTGTCTTGGTTGGTTCTGAACTGCCTACTGGTTCTGCTGAGGTGCCTGTCTTGGTGGCTGCTGAGGTGCCCTATTGCCTTTATTTATGTTATTTGGGCGGTCTTTCATTTGGTGATTTGTGCCACCACACTTAAAACACGCACCAGTAACTCTATAGCACTGCTGAGAAGGGTGGTTCTTGCCACAATGCTCACACCCACCTTGAACTGGAGTATTCTGCTACTTCTTCTGTCTCTTGCCTTGGTAGGATTTCTGCCCCCCCTTGGTATTGCCGCCTCTTCCTCTGATTATCCTTGATGATCTGATTGTTGATGTCTTCAAACCTGTAGGCTCTTTTGATAGCCTCTTGGAAAGTAGTTGGTGGTACCACACCTAATGCATCCCTCAAGATGATGGGATTGAGTCCATCCATAAACTTAGTAATTTTCTTCTCTTCCGTGTCAATAAGCTCCGGTGCATAACGAGACAACTTTTGAAATTTAGTAAGATACTCAAGGACTGTCATGTCTTTCTTGTTTGAGCAACTGGAACTCTTCTGCTTTCTGCTTCTTAATGTGGGTAGGAACATACTTTTCACTGAACTGTTGCTTGAAGGAATCCCAGGCAATCCCATTATCAATGTTCTGGTAGCCATCTCTCAAAGTCTTCCACCAAATATCTGCCAGGCCTGTAAACATAGAAGCTGGTAAGTGGACTCTCTGTCTGCCTGTACACTGGAAGAGATCGAATATATTCTCTGTATGAGCCAACCAGTCATCAGCTGCCGATGGGTCTTCTTGTCCTGTAAACTCCTTTGGACCACTATTTCTAAACTTCTCAAACAAGGCATTAGGATCCATGTCTCTGTTCTGAATAACAAACTGAGCTCCCACATTAGTCATTGGTTCGGGTCTTCTACCCAAGACTTCTAGCAACTGCCTCTGTACCTGTGTCAACTCTTCATCCTTCTTCGCCATCTGCTCTTGGAATCTAGCTTGATCATCATTTGCCCTCTGTTGTTCAACTAACATCTGCATGAGTTGATGAAATTGGCCTGTCATCTGATTCTCAACCCCACTGTCATTGTTACTACCTGATGCATTCGCATTCGCTGGAGGTCTGCGTGGAGGCATAGTGCCGTAAAACAACTTGTTAGTATAATAAAATATAGTAAATGAGGCGTTTCCAAACCTAATCGATGCTAACTAACGGTAATTCTAACGAATCCTTACCACGTCCAAATGTTTCAAATCCAATCTTAATTGCCTCAAATATAACATGGCTCTGATACCAAACCTGTCATGCCCCCGGACCGAGGACCCGTTAAACAAGACCTTAATCCGGGGTCGTGGCATGACGGGCCGGAAAATTCTGCCCGCACACGCTAGTTTCCCACAGGTTTCCTGCTGTAAGGATCCTCGAAATTCGATCCAACAGTGATTGATAAGAATCACATTCATACGAATAAATTACGCGGAAGCATTGTAGCAAACATAAAAGTCTATAACATGGGTATAAGATGAGAATGCTCAAGACTAGTTTCAAAAAGAGAAACATTCTATTGATAGGCCCCAAAGTTAGTTCAAAGTTAAATACAAAAGTCAAGTTAGCCAATAATTACAATTTCCCAAAAATAAGCCAACAATGGCTATAAACAAGTTCCCAAAATAGAATCCATCCCAAAAAATGTGATCGAGCTCCGAAGTCAACCCGACGTCTAAGCCACATCGTCAGGCTACCACTCGCGCTCCACAAGTACTACTGGGTCCGCCTCAAAGTGCGCCTCAACGGCAAGGGGCTCGAAATCTGGCACCAAGCAAAAAGGGTCAGACACGACGGTCTGGCAAGCAAATATAACATATAATAAGATGATGAAAAGAATAAAACATTAAATAATAAGAGCTACGATTAAAACCTAAATAACGGAAATGCCAATATAAAAGATAGACATCTTAAATATTAATGAATTCCAAGACTATAATAAGTTGAAATAAACAAGAACCATAAAATAAAACATTAAACGTATAAAACATTGGCGGACCACTTATAGCTAAATTCTCCTGTTATCGAAGTAACGGGAGCTAATAGAGCCGTAGCCACTATTCGTGGGACGGGAACGAACATAGTCGTTAACAAACAAAACCATAGCCACTACACGTGGGACCGGAAATAAAACTGTTGCCATGGGTGGAACAGACAGAATCCAAACTGCAGTTGGCGAACAAATTAAAGATTCCAAGCCGTATGATCAGTCCGACAAGGTAACCTAAGCTTAGTGGTGCCATTAGAGTAAAAGTTCGAAACCTCGAAATGATACAAATCCGTTCATAAAGATATATTTCCAAAATTGATAAGAAAACTACTCTGAACAAATACATATCTCACATACTGACAAATCCGAGCAAAAATAAGAGTAGTAGTGTTGTCACTGTCCATACTTGTGGTAAAGCACTCAAAACATTTAAATTGATTTATAAACGGACTCGGCAAAGCTTTCTAACATGAAATGAATTTAGTGTGTAATGGTTCAAAGGCTTACCATGGTTTGTCTCAACACACACTTAGTCTCCTAATGTCGCTATTAGTTGAGGAATTTGGTGCCACTGAAGATCATTAACAATTTAGGAGATAAAGTGTATGTGAAGACTTGAATAAATTCCCAGGTAATTTAAACATCAAGAGATTTCATCACCTTCTCAATAAATTTTCACTATACATAGTAGTTCAAATCAAAGTATCCTTTCCGGGCTTTTATATGTCAAATGAGGATTGAATTGGGCTCCAAACAATGGGGAGATAAGGACCAAGGAGAAGACTGTTAATGAGCCCAGGATGGGTAGGGAACATGGGCCCTAAACCAGATGTAACCAGGCCTGGAACGGGGCCTTTAAACAAGCTGAAACAGGCCTTAGAGCAGGCCTTGAATCAGGCTAAACCAGGCCTCAACACAGGTCTTAAAACTGGTCTCAACAGGCCCATTAAACAGCCCGCCGACAGGGCTTAAAACAGTCCTCAACAGGGCCTTAAATAGGCCTCAAACATCTGGGTAAACAGCCCAAAAAATGGGCCAAACAGACCCCATTCCAGAAGCCTGGCTCGCTATAGCAGGCCCAAGCTTGCTATAGCGAGCTGGGCTTCTGCCTGACACTCACCAGGCAGAGGACTGGCTCGCTATAGCGAGCCCAAGCTCGCTATAGCGAGCTGGTCCTCTGTCCAGCCTTCAGGGGGTGTTTTTCTGCCCCTTTCTCTGATTTTTCTTTCCCTCCATTCTTGCATATGACTATTCCATACAACTTGGGTCCCTCATATCTTCAATCAACTCCATTAAACCATCACAATAACTCATTCAAACCCTCAACAAATCAAATTTAAACAAAGCATTAGCATCATTTAGAAAAACATTTTGCTCCAAAATATTTGCATTGTTGAAAACAACAACTCAAGGTAGACAAATGAGACTATTTCATGAACATAGCAAAATAATCCACCTAATGATCAAAGAGGGGAAATAGAAATGAAGAGAGATGCATAGAAAAACCCAACTTTCACAATATAGAAGATCCTTAGAAAAATACATCTTTGGAAATCTTGAAGAGGGAGGAAGAAACCTAGGAGATCAATCCTCCAAGAAATCTCCAAGAAATGTGTGTTCCAGAGGAGAGAGAAAGTGGCTGGGAGAGGGAAAAACCCTTGGCTCCAAAACGTTACAGGAAGATAGATGAAGGAGAAAAAGAGGACTCTCCCTTTTATAAGATGGGTTTGTGGGTCCCAATCTTCACAAGGCTAAAAATGAAATTTGTGGGCCCCGAATGGAAACGACGAAGAAGAAAAAAATGATCAACGAAATTTCTACTTTCCAAAAAGTATATTTTTGTCAATTTCTGAAATTTTTGAAATTCGGGCACAGATTTTCTGTGAAAGGTCAGATTTGCCCTTTTTCTCGAAAAACGCAATTTCTGATCATTAAATCCAAATGGTCAAAACATAAAAGTTGATAATCTAAATGAAATGAGCCAAAATACATAAAAATTAGGATTCTTCAAAAATCAAAGTTAAACCCCAAAGATCTACACACAACACGGTCGCCCCGGCCCGCATCAAGCCTAAGTCAACGACTCTCGAAAATCCCCAAAGCTATTCCAACATTCTTGTCTAGCTTAAACAAAATAAGCTAATCGTCCACTAACCCCACTTATCAACTAATCACGGTTACAATATAATTAAATATTCCAAACCTGGGTCGGGGTCTGACACTATGTTAGTGTTCTTGACATGAAAATGTTTTGTTTATAATTGATTCTTGGAAGGAGATGGAATGATTTAGTGTATGGGTGATTGAATGGAGGTTTATTGAAGTTTGGAGAAGCCCAAATTGGGTAAGAATGCAGGTGGAAGAGAAAGGAGGGAAAAGATATCAAAAAATCCAGCAGAAAGCAGAAAAAACTCGGATGCCTAGGAGGTTTTTGCCTCCTGGCGTCCGTACGCTGGGTATCGGGCGTCCAGACACCATCAGGCAGAGACTTCGGATGCCCATTCTGCTTTCGGGTGTCCGGACACCAGGAACTTGCAGGGGGGATAAAAATGGGCCACTTTGAAACGCCCATAACTTCTGATTCCCATGCAGGATTTGGAAGTTCTATATACCGTTGGAAATCTCTTTAAGTGTGGAATCCAATGGTATACTTATCTTAGTGACCAAAGATTGGAAAAGGAAATGGATATTAGGAAATGAAGAATTGAAAATGAAACACTTGAATTGTATGAATCAAATGAGAAATATGAAAGAAATGCTTAATGTTGGAATTATCAGGGTGAAATCTATAGTCTTAATGAACACTTTACCATCTTAGACATTATGGATTTTTATTGGTACCAAACATACTCTTTATAAATAAATGTTTAGGGGCTAAGTCTGTATTGAGATGGTTCCTTGGTAGCCAATTGAATCACTCTAAATTATTCAATTCCCAAGCTAGAAAATTTATTTGTCTTCTTTTACCAATTGATTTGAAATCTATTTGAATGGTCCGCCAAGGAAATTTGTATATTTTATACAAAATGATTTGAAATAGATTTGAGTGGTTTGCTACGGAAATTTGTATATTTTCTACAAATTGATTTGAAATAGATTTGAGTGGTTCACCACGTCTGAAATTATTGGTAAGACTACTCATTTGATTTGTTTGAATTTGTCAGTCTGTATTTGTTCAGGAGTAGTCCTTTTATCAATTTTGAAAATATATTACTATGATTTGATTTGTATCGATTCAGGTTTCGATTTTAAAAGGCACCACTAAGTTTAGGTCACCTTGTCGGGCTGATCACCCGGCTTGGGATCTTTAAATTATTTGCCAACTACAGTTTGGATTCTGTTTGTATCGACCATGGCAACGGTTCTGAATTTCTGGTCCCACTGGATGTGGCTACGGTTCTGATTTTCTGGTCCCATTTATATGTGGTTACGGCTTCTGTATTCCATCCCATTTTATGTGGCAATGGCTCTGTTTGTTTCGGTCCCACTTGTATGTGGCTACGATTTCTGTGTGCTCTTGTTACTTCGGTAATAGGAGAATATAGCATATGTGGTTGCCATCGTTTTAATCGTTTTGTCAGATTCCTTGTGATTGCTTTTGATTTATATGATCGTTTTTTATTTATTTGATTGCCATTACTTTATTTGATTGTTATCGTTTTATTCAATTTATTATATACTTTGAAATGATTAATGTTTTTAGAAATTGTTCCTTTATTTCATCATTACTATTGTATAGAACTTCAAATGTATTTATAATTATTTCATAATATTTTATAAACTCTGTCATCCTATTATCTATTTATTTGCTTGCCAGACCGTCATGTCTGATATCCTTTTGTTTGGTGCCAGATTTCTCTCATGTTGCATTTTCAGACAGTTTGAGCAGAGGAGGCGGTTGAGCCGTTAGTTGGACGTGAGTGGTTGCCCAACGATATCATCTAGATGTCGCTTTTGGTGCCAGAGTTCATAATATATATTGGGATAGCAGTTTGTTCAGCTGGTTTATTTTGGATAGCTTTTGTTAGCCTTTTTCCTTTGGGGTTTTAATGAAAATATTTTATAATTTGTAACTGAAATTATGTGGAAAATAAATTGTCCTGTTACTACCAGCTAGTTGTTTTATGATTCATGATTTGTACCAATCTGATTATGAGCCTTTATTTGACAGCTTGATGTTAATGATTGAGTGCAACACGGAATCCGATGGCCACAGACTCTGAGTCGCAACACCATGTTCAGCTTCCGCGAAATATTCATATTGTGATGGAATCTTGTTGTCCTCATACCGCGGATCTTGGGATATACAAAAAGTTTTAATTAATCCCAAATTCACGCTTCCCGAGATCGGATCACTGCAGGATCCCGGTTTTGGGGCGTGACAGGTCTACTCTCATAATTCCCTAGCAATAGGCTCTTAATCCTGAGATATTAATGAACTCAAGTTTCTATCTATTCATTTGCTTCGAGTCACCAATGAGTGAGGCCAATTGTAGGTCAACACCTCGGTGTCTTGGGTACGTGGTAGTAGGAATGTGGGAACATTCAATGGTCAAGATGGAATCTATCCTCATTATCCCCTTGTGCTAATTAATGAGTTTATCATTGGTAAGTGCGCACCCATCCCAATTAAGAGTTAATTGGATAGGTACCGATGATCACTCTAATTAATTGGGTCTCAAGGATAATAAAATATGGACCCAATTTGGTGGACTGATCCAATTGATCCATAGATATAGATGGAGGGGCCTACTTGTGATCATAGGGAAGTTTAGGGTCTTTTTGTAATTTATTCCTAAGACTGGAGTTCAGTTGCATTTATATAGTGGAGTTATTTGCAATTAACTGTGGGCCCGAATTGCACATGAGATGTGGGGTCGGGGTGTCCCAGTTGGAGCCAGCTTTTTATGGAATCCCTAGTGGTCCCCAGGCTAGCCCAATTATTTGATCATTACTTATTCTACTTGAACTCGAAAGGAAAGGGAATAGAAAGTTACTATTTCTAGTGGAAGTGAGACATCTAAAAAGAGAATGTTACTATTTCTTATGGAAGTAAGACTTCTATTATTAATTAGTAAAAGGAGATGACTTAGAGTTAAAAATAGAAGTGAAAAGGAGGTGGACATCCCGATGCTTCCAATCCCTTGGAATCCACGCCCATGTGCAAGAGTCGCACACGCCCCTCTCTTCTCCTCTCTCTTTTAGTTTCTATTCTGGTTTTCCTTTAAGGTTCTAGTTGGTTTTCTCTTGGAGATCCCACTATTCTCCTTAAGGAAAGAGATCTGAAATGGGTCATAGCGTGGAAGACAATTAGGTCTTGGAGATCCTAATTTGCTACAAAGAAAAGTTTTTCATCTAGCAAGTTGTCAACTTCTCCATTAGAGCACAACCGAGCTCCAAAGGTATAATCTACTTCCTTGTATGTTGTGGATTTGTTATGGATGCGTAGTGATCCTTTTATCTATCTTAGAGATATTGTTTTTCTGATCTTGATTATGAGTTTGAGGTTCTTGGATCCTGGATGTGGTTTATAGCCTTATGGATACTTGATCCCTGAGTCAAGTGGGTCAAAAGTTTTTGAAACTATCCATGAGACCCACCTACTTCCAACAAAAATACGTAAGGTTCCCTGTGTCCGTTCAACATTGACAAAGCAATGTGGTCTCCATTGCCTCCATCGACGAAGTCTGGCCTCCATTGTTTCACAATCCGGGCAAACCCAAGTTTGGTGTTGTTGCAGTCGCCCCTGGTAGAACCTGGTAGTCCTTCTTCTCTCCCTCTTGTAGCAAGATTTCGGTATTCTCTTCCCATTACCTTTTTCTCTCTCTCTCTCTCTATTTATCTCTCTTTATTGGTTTAGAAAACCCTAAATGCTCTTGAACTTTGTCTGACAAAAATCAAGAAAGAAGAACTTTAGAACATCAGAGTGCTGCATCTCTACTTCCAGTGAATTAGAGATGAAACCATGGGAATATTGAATGAGGTTTTGTTGTTAGCATAATTAGTATAGTTTGTTTGGGTCTAATACATTAAATAGAACTAAGCTACGTTGGGTACTTGAAGTCTTGTAGACATTCTATCTGCATATGGATCTTTTCAATTTATATTATTATTCTTTTTCTCAATGGGTTTGATGCTCCAAAAGTCTTTTGTGCTTGTCATGTTACACAAAGTTCACAAAGTTTCTTCAATGGAAAATTTTCATGTACATTATCATTTCTCTTATACAGTTCATTCATTCATGTAATATAAAAAGAACAAGGTATCAATTAGAAATCCTCTTCAGACAAAAATAGCCCCGTCCTGTGATGTGGAAGTCCCTTCCTTTGTACTGGGGAAATCTTTCCAGCCATTCATATAGAAATGATAATGCCTCTTCAGCTGAAAACATAAGGATAGTTAACAAAAAATAGAAGAAACAACAATCTTGTTACTTATAGACTTGTTTCTATATACATCATGTACGAGTATGAAATCTTGACCACTCACTTTCTAGGCCTCACCATGGTCCATTGAACCGACTGGACACTTTGAGGTTAAAAAAAGGCCATTAATATTGGCACTCCCAAATGCCCCCTTTTTACTGCAGGAACTCCCAAAAAGTTGGGAGTGCCTACAGTAAAAGGAGGGGGGGGGGGAGAGGGAGTGCCAATATCAATCCCCTAAAAAATGGTAAGATTTTGTGGTTAATATTGGACTCTATCCCAACTAATATAATATCACGGAATATTTTAAAACAAAACCAAAAATAAAACCTTAAAATGCACAACTTGTCCTTTCGTCTCCAAAAGTTATTACATCTTGGGAATTGTTTGAATAAGAAAAACCGACACCAACAGGAGAGTTTATGAATATGGTATTGGCCACTATAAAATGATTTAAAAAAAATAAAGAGATCAGTGATGAAAATTTACATAAGTTTATTGAATTTTTATGATGTTGAAAAGATAGAATTGAAAAAAAGGATTCCATGTGACTTGATGACTAACACATTAAAATTAGAGCTTATGGGGACATTTTACATGTAATATGGTTTACATAGTAAAGTGGAGTCAAACATATAGGTCAAAGGTATATAGGGTGAAGGGCAAAGGTGTAGGCCCAAGGCTAAGGCTATAAACTTTTTCAACATGTGGGGGAGGGTGAGAAACAATTTTCCCAAAAATTTATAGACTGATGATATTCACTTGTATATAGTGATCACTAACCAAACATATTTTAGGATATTTAACAACCACAAGGTTCGGAATATGCAATGTTTTCTATCACCCTCTCAACATTGTATAATCCTTTCAAGAAAGGCTTGTGTGATAGTTATAGTGAATATAACCATTGATCTCTTGAAAATGAATCACTGATTTGGTCTAAGAAATGTTGTTCAATTCTTTGGCTTGTTTTCTCTATTATGATCTACCGCAACAACACTTTCGTATATATCTGTTGAACATGTTGTTAGTGCCACATTTCCATGAGCACTATGTGTTGGAAATAGGGTGGGCCTCTAGGATAGGTTTCAAAAACTTTTGACCCACTTGACGCAGGGATCAACTATCCAGAAGGCTATAAAACCCAATCCAAGATCTATGTCCTCAATCTCAGTCATCATGATCAGTAAATACAATCTATCTAGAAGATAAAAACAGCAACTAATAAATCTACAACATGCAAGGAAGTAGATTATACCTTTGGAGCTCGGTTATGCTCTAATGGAGAAGTTGCGTCTTTCTTTGATGATGAAACGCTTTCACTAATCAAATAGGGATCTCCAAGACCTCTTGATCTTCCACGCTATGACCCGTATTAGATTCTCCTTTTCTCAAGAAGATGGTGGGATCTCCAAGAGAAAACTAGTAGGAACTCTAGGGAGGAACTAGAAGGAAAACTAGAAGAGGGAAGAGGAGAAGAGCTCGTGCAACACTTGCACTAGGGGGCCTTGGGCGTGAATCCCTAGGTAGATTTATGCATGGGACGTCCAAGGCCTCTTCTCCTCTTATTTATAGCTTTTGCAAGCCCAACTTACTAATTTCCATTAGAAGTCTTACTTCCAAAAATTAGTAACTATCTCTTCTTAATTAAAATAGAAGTCTTACTTCCATTAATTAATTAGTAACTTACCATATCATAATTAGAAGTCTCACTTCAAATATGATTAGTAACTTTCCAATTCCTTTCTAATTAAAATAGAAGTCTCACTTCTACTAAAATTAGTAAGTCTACTATTACCACTATTAGAAGTCTCACTTCAAATAGAAATAGTAACTTTCCTTTTAGAGTTCAACTAGAATTAGATACTTTCTAATAATTGGGCTAGCGTGGGGACCACTAGGGATTCCTTAGAAAGCTGGCTCCAACTGGGACACGCGACCCCACATCTCATGTGTAATCCGGGCCCACAGTTAATTGCAAATAACTCCACTATATAAATGCAATTGAAATCCAGTATTAGGAATATTACATAGAAGACCCTAAACTTCCACATTACCACAAGTAGACCCCTCTATCAATATCCATGGATTAATTGGACCTGTCTTCCAAACTAGATCCATATCTTATTATCCTTGAGCCCCAATTAATTATAATGATCAATAGGTACATTTCCAATTAACT
The DNA here is from genome assembly GCA_012931725.1 of Litsea cubeba. Classification (NCBI taxonomy): domain Eukaryota; kingdom Viridiplantae; phylum Streptophyta; class Magnoliopsida; order Laurales; family Lauraceae; genus Litsea; species Litsea cubeba. The sequence goes on along the minus strand of CM022944.1, from coordinate 77,117,708 downwards.
CTTAATCGGAATGGGTGCGCACTTACCAATGATAAATCCATTAATTGGCAGAAGGGGATATTAGAGATAGATTCCTTCTTGACTATTGAATGTTCCCACAGCTCTACTACCATGTACCCAAATCACCGAGGTGTTGACCTATAGTTGGCCTCACTCATTGGTGACTCAAAGCAAATGAATAGATAGAAACTTGAGTTCATTAATGTCTCAGGATTGAGAGCCTATTGCTAGGGAATTATGAGAGCAGACCTTAAAATAAAGATAGTGTTTATAAGGTGCTTCTCATGGTCCTTCAATACATCAAATGTACCAGCACTATGATCCAGAATCTTCCATTCTGATGATCGAGACAAATCACACTATCTCATAGTGATCAAAATACTGCAACCTTGTCAGTATGAGATGTCCAGTCTCATCACTGGTTGTGAATATATTTTAAGTATAAGATTTGTCATACATGTCTCCCGTATGTGGATCTCATCCATACAAATGTATTACATCTAATATACTTGTGGACTCCGGTTCATCTCATGAACCATCATGTCATTCGTATTGGTTATGTGCAAGTATATAATAAATCACCATTCATCTCATGAAAAGTAAGCATGAATATATGAATAAATAAAGACTTTAATCAATTTATTATATCATCTACTGGATTGAGTCCATAAAACTAACAATCTCCCACTTGGGCTCAATGCCAGTTAGAGTTGCATCTCATGCACATCCCTTTTACATATAGCTCAAAGACTTTGGTAGTTAAAGGCTTAGTAAATGGATCTACCAGATTGTCTGCAGAGACTATCTTGGTGATCGTACATCACCTCTCTGCACAATCTATCTGACCATGTATAACTTCCTCTGTACATGCTTTTTGGCTCTTGGGTTATTTGGATTTAGCGACTGCCCTGCTGTTATCACAGTAAACTGTGATCGGCTGTCCTGCCAAAAATACCACTTCAAACTCCATATGGAATCTTTTGAGTCAATCTGCTACCTTAATTGCTTCTCAAGTAATTACAGCATAAACACATACCCAGAAATTGATTTCCTGGAATCCTGATCTGACTAGAAGTCAGTATCTATGTAACCAACTGGTAATCAACTCATCACTGCTATGACTCAACATGTGATCTCTAGTCCTTCTCAAGTATTCGAGAACACATCTTACAACAGTCAATGATAAAAACCTGGGCTAGACTGATATCTGCTGACTAGGCATACTGTGTGACAGATATCCGGTCTAGTATAAAGCATAGCTTACCGTACCAGAACCTTATCTTTGTACACATCATTGGGATAAGCCTATCATCCTATTTTTCCAGTCTCAATGGAAATTTATCTTTAGGATGTACCTGGCTTGTCCAAAGTCCTTTATTATCAAAAGTCTTAGCCAACCAAAACTTTTACTGTTGACGATATCCCTATATCACTCCATAGGAGAAGGATGTCGTCGACATATAATACCAGAAAAAACTACCCTGTGTTGTTGACTTTTCATTTACACATGACTTATCCGGATTCTGACAAAAATCAAGTGACTTGATTTCCTTGTCAAAATGGATGTTCCTGTTTCGGGATACCTGCTTTAATCCATAAATGAACTTATGCAGCCTGCAAAACTCTTTGCACTTGGTTATCAGCTATAAAACCATCTGGTTGCATCATATAGATGCCTTCCTCAAGATTGCCGTTGTGAGACGCTGTCTTGACATCCATTTGCCAAATCTCGTCACCGAGATGAACCGCAATGGATAAGAGTATCCGGATGGAACTCTTCTGTCACGCCCCCGGACCGAGGTCCCGCTAAATGAGGCCTTAATCCGGGGACGCGGCGCGACGGGCCGGAAAATTCCGCCCGCACACGCTAGTTTCCCACAGGTTTCCGCGGTAAGGATTCACGGAATCCAATCAAATAGTGATATATAAAAATCACTTTCATACAAATGATTTACGCGGAAGCATTGTAGCAAACATAAAAGTCTCACAAACGGATATAAAATGAGAACGCATGAGACTAGCATCAAAAGAAAAACATTTACAGTGGCCCCGAAGTTAGTTAAAGTTGATACAAAAGTAAAGTTAAACATTAATTACAAACTTTCCCAAAATGAAGTAAGCCAACGATGGCCATAACAAAAACCCAAAATGAATATCAAGAAATCCCCAAAATGTGATCGCAGCTCCAAGGTAACCCGACGTCTAATTGACATCATCGGGCTGCCACTCGCCCTCCGCTGGAACTATAGGTTCCGCCTCGAAGTGCGCCTCAACCGCGAGGGGCTCGACATTTGACACCAAACAAAAGAGAGTCAGACACGACGGTCTGGCAAGCAATTACAACAATAATAGGATGAAAGTAAAACAAAACATAATAAATAAGAGCTGCGATGAAATCATGATTAATACATTGTCAAAGTAAAGATAGAAGATAAACATCTCGATGATTTACAAATCCAAGGCCATGATGAATAACATAAACAAATGCCATGAGATGAATATAAATGCATAAAAACAATGGCAACCCACATGAAGCTATATTCTCCTGTTACCGAAGTAACCGGAGCAGACAAACCGAAGCCACTAAACGTGGGACCGGAACGACATAGTCGTTATCAAACAGAACCGTAGCCACTACTCGTGGGACCGGAGTAATTTTACCGTTGCCATGGTCGGTACAAACGGAATCCAAACTGCAGCTGGCAAACAAAATAAAGACCCCAAGCCGGATGATCAGTCCGACAAGGTGACCTAAGCCTAGTGGTGCCATTTTAGTGAAAATCCGAAACCTCGAAGAAATACAATTCCATTTATAAGATACATTTCCAAATCGATAAGTAAACTACTCCAAACAATGCATATTGGCGGATCCGAGCAAAATAGATGAGTAGTTTCTTCATTACTAAAACATGGGGTGACCCACTTCAAAACAATAAAAGAATTGGAGAAAGAACCAAAACAAAAGTCGTTTTATACAAAAGAATGTATGATGGGTCGGTCGACTAAGCGGTTAGTCTCGATATACATTTGATCCCTCTATTGTCATTAAAAGAAAGTGGTTTGGTGTCACCGAAGATCGTTGACAATCATAAGGGATTAAGTGTACATTCAGACTCAAGGGTTTTCCTAAGTGGTATTGGTCATAGTCCAAGACACATCTTGCCATGAATTCTAGGCTTGAAAAGGGTTGAATTGGGCTTCACTTATAGGAGAGAGTTTAGGGCTGAATTGAGCTTGGACATAAGCCCGAAGTGGGCTTGAAATTATATATAATGTGTCCTTAAAAATGTAGGTTTACATCCCTTCTTAATCAGGCCCACAACTGTCCTTCCCCAATGCTCAAAGAGTCCACTTAATCAGGCCCAATTCAGTCCTTAAAGCAGCCTAGGATTCAGGCCATAAAACAGTCCATTAATAGGTCTCAAGTGGTCCAAGAACTGACCTTAAAACAGGCCCAACAGACCCCTAGAAAATGGGCTCATCAATTCTTCAATTGGGCCATCAAACAACCCTTAAAAAGTCCTTTAATCAGGCCCCGACCCGAGCCCAGACTGAGCTGGGCTCGCTCGAGCGGACCCAGGTCCGCTCGAGCGGACCCAGACAGTAGCTGGGTCGCTCGAGCGGACCCAGACAGTACCTGGTCCGCTCGAGCGACCCAGTGGGTCGCTCGAGCGGACTGGGCCTGCCCAGTCCGGCCCGAGTGCAGAAATTCCTTCTTCTTTGTGTTTTTCTTCCTTCTTTCTTTGATCATTTCAATTCCCTTTCTTCCATAGACCATTCTACAACATCTTGGGCCTCTTCTCAATCTCCACAAACCATTAAACCATCTAATTAACCTAAATTCCACACTTTTTAAAGAAATCAAGCTTCTTTTCCATCCCTTTGAACACCCATTTGAACACATGAGACCAAGCTTTGCAAGAAACCAAAAATAGAGAAAACTTCCAATGCATAGTAGAGCAATAACATAAATTAAGATAACCATTAAGATGGTTCATTAAATCAAGCAAACCATAACTAAAGAAGATTAACATAAAAAAGAAAGAGATCAAGAAATAGAACCAATGTGAGAAAAGCATCATATAATTGTTGAAATATACTTGCCTCAAACCAAGTTAAGCTCAAAATCACTCCTTAAATCAATCCTTAGAGCTTCAAGCTCCAAATCTACAAAAACCCCAAAAATTTTCCCAAGAAACCCTAAAATGTCAACATTTGTAAATCCTCAAAGAAAACCTTAGCAAATGGGATTAAAACCTTCCAAATGGAGAGGAAAGCAAAGATCTAGGGTTTAGGAAACTATTGCTCACCTTGAGGAACCCTAACAAAGAAGAGAGGCTTGAAGAAAGGGCTTCTCTTAGCTTAAAATCCTCAAGAATGGTATCCTTAGGAAGCTTGAAGAGGGAGGAAGAGATTGAGGAGATCAATCCTCTAAGAATACCTCACCAAGTGAGAGTTCCAGATGAGAGAGAGTGAGAAGGGAGAAGAGAAAGAAACCCTAGCCAAAGACTTGCTGGAATGAAAAATGAAGAAGAAGAGAGAAAAGCTCTCTTCTTAAGAGACAAGCCAATGTGGGCCCCGATCTTCACAAGCATGAAAATGTACTTGCGGGCCCCGAACGGAAACGACGAAGAAGACAAAAATGATCGGCGAAATTTCTACTTTCCAAAAAGTATATTTTTGACAATTTCTGGAATTTTCGAAATTTGGGTACAGGTTTTGTGTGAAATGTATATTTTGCCCTTTTTCTCGAAAACGCGATTTCTGATCACAAAATCAAGTTGGCCAAAACATGAAAGTTGACGATCTAGATGAAAAAAAGTCAAAATACACATAATTTGGGATTTTTCAAGTATCATGAACAAACTCAACCATTTTACACATAATCCACGGGCGCCCCGGCCCGTGTCACACGTAAGTCAAAGACTAATCAAAGGTTCTCAAAGCTAATCAAACCTTCTAATCTAGCTTAATAAAATAAGCTAATCGTCCCCTAACCCCACTTATCCACTAATCACGGTTAAAACATAATTAAATATTCAAACCTGGGTCGGGGTCTGACATCCTCCACCCCTAAGAATCACATTTGGTCCTCCAAATGATCACTAACCTCTGGGAATAGCTGAGGGTACTTCTTTTGAACTTGCTCACGAAGCTCCCAAGTAGCTTCTTCTGGTCCATGGTTCTCCCAATGGATTTTTACCCACTGAATTGTCCTATTCCTCAGTTCTTGCTCTTTGGTGTCGATAATCTCTGCCGGTTTTTCGATGTATGTGGCATCCTCTCTGACATCCAACGGCTCATGTTGTAACACATGTGAAGGGTCTGAAACATACTTCCTTAGCATTGATACGTGAAACACGTTATGCACACCCGACAGTTCTGGAGGCAAAGCTAATCTGTACGCCACTTCCCCGATCCGACTCAAGATCTCATACGGTCCAATAAATCTCTTAGACAATTTGCCCTTCTGCCCAAATCTCAACGTCCCTCTGACCGGAGATACCTTCAAGAATACCTTGTCTCCAACTTGGAATTGGAGATCCTTTCTTCGAACATCAGCATAGCTCTTCTGTCGGCTCCTCGCAATCTTCAATCTCTCATGGATAATTCTGACTTTATCACTTGTTTCCTCAACTAAAGATGGACCATGAAAACTGCGTTCTCCGACTTCTTCCCAACACACTGGGGTTCTACACTTCCTGCCATATAGCGCTTCAAAAGGGGCCATTCCTATGCTTGAATGGTAACTATTGTTGTAGGCAAATTCACAAAGCGGTAGATTCTCGTCCCACTGATTCTTGAAATCAAGGACACAAGCCCTAAGCATGTCCTCGAGGGTCTGAATAGTCCTCTCCGACTGACCATCCGTCTGCGGGTGGTACGCTGTACTGAATTGAAGCTTCGTCCCCATCGATTCATGCAAAGTCTTCCAAAACCTCGAAACAAATCTGCTATCCCGATCTGAAGTGATGGAAACCGGCTGACCATGACGACTAACAATCTCTTTCACAAAAGCCTGCGCTAACGCCAACATGTGCATCTTCTTACCGGTCTTCAAAGGAATAAAGTGCGCTGACTTCGTTAACCGATCCACTATGATCCAAATGGCATTGTTCCCCTTGCTTGTATTCGGTAAACCTGATACAAAATCCATCGTCAGGTGTTCCCATTTCCACTCTGGGATTTCTAACGGTTGCAAAAGACCAGGTGGTTTCTGATGTTCTGCCTTCACTAATTGACAAGTCATGCATCTAGACACAAAGGCTGCTATCTCTCTCTTCATATTATTCCACCAAAAACGACTCTTCAAATTTTGATACATCTTCGTACTCCCTGGATGCACTGAATACTTCGTGTTATGAGCCTCTACCATAATGTCATCTTTCAAATTGTCTACTTTAGGAACACAAAGTCTGCCACGGAAGTACAAAACTCCATCCAACATCTGAAAATCTGGCCTCTCCGAGATATGCTCCACAATTTTAACCAAGTCTGGATCTTGCATCTGACTATCCTTAATTTTCTGAATAAAGACTGGCTCGGACACTATCATATTTGCCAACACAACTCCTTCTCCCAAAGGTTCGAACTCTACTCCCAAATCCTCAAATTGCTGAAAATTGTAAAATCCATGCAAATTGGCCAAACAAACTGATTTCCTGCTTAGCGCATCAGCCACTACGTTCACTTTCCCCGGATGATAGATAATCGGAAAATCGTAGTCCTTGATGTACTCCATCCACCTTCTCTGCCTCATATTTAATTCCTTTTGAGAGAACAAGTATTGAAGACTACGGTGATCCTGAATGAACTTCAAATTTTTCTCCGTACAAGTAGTGTCTCCACATCTTCAACGCAAAGACTATGGCTGCTAACTCCAAATCGTGCGTTGCATATTTCTTTTCATGTTCCTTCAGTTGCCTCGAGCCATATGCAATCACGTTTCCATTTTGCATCAACACACAACCGAGTCCAACTCCTGAAGCATCCGTATAGATGACGAAACCACCACTCCCCGAAGGTAGAGTGAGGACAGGCGCTGAAGTTAACCTCTTCTTCAACTCTTCAAAACTAGCTTCGCACTTCTCTGACCATACAAACGGTACATTCTTTCGGGTTAACTTTGTCAACGGTGCTGCGATAGACGAAAAGCCTTGAACAAATCTCCTATAATAACCTGCCAAACCCAGAAAACTTCTAATCTCTGTCACATTTTTCGGTCTCTCCCAATTGATAACTACTTCAATCTTTGACGGGTCAACTGCTAGCCCTTCTTCAGAAATGATGTGACCCAGAAAAGAGACTTGCTCTAGCCAAAACTCACATTTCCCAAGCTTCGCATACAACTGGTTATCTCTCAACAACTGCAAAGAAGTCCTCAAGTGCTGCTCATGATCTTCCCTTGACTTGGAATACACTAGAATATCATCAATGAAAACAACGGTGAACTGATCCAAATAGGGTGCGAAAATCTTGTTCATGAGAGCCATGAATACCGCTGGTGCATTAGTCAGTCCAAAGGGCATCACCAAAAACTCATAGTGCCCGTATCTAGTTCGGAAAGCTGTTTTCGGGATGTCTGATTCTCTAACCCTCAACTGATGGTATCCGGACCTCAAATCTATCTTCGAGAAAAACTTTGCACCTTGCAACTGATCAAACAACTCGTCTATCCTAGGCAAAGGGTACTTGTTCTTGATGGTCACTTGGTTCGACTTCCTATAGTCTATACACATCCTCAAACTTCCATCTTTCTTCTTGACAAAAAGCACTGGAGCTCCCCATGGGGAAACACTTGGCCTAACAAAGCCCTTATCTAGTAACTCTTGCAATTGCAACTTCAATTCACCTAACTCCGCTGGAGCCATCCTATAAGGAGCAATGGAGATCGGAGCAGTTCCCGGTACCAACTCTATTGTAAACTCAACTTCTCTGACAGGTGGTAACCCTGGAATCTCTTCTGGAAAAACGTCGGGAAACTCACACACTATCGGAATATTCTCCACCCCTAGGGACTGTTCGTCCTTGGAAACAAAAGCAATAAATCCTTCACAACCCGATCTCAACAACTTCGCTGCCGAAAGAGCTGAAATAAACCTAACTGGGGAAATCCTTTTCTCTCCCTGAAACTTCACTCCGGAGGACGACTCATCCAACCTAAACACAATGGTCTTGCTATAACAATCCATGGAGGCATGATGACCCGCTAGCCAATCCATGCCTAGAATAACATCGAAGTCATGCATCACTAAAGTAATAAGGTCCGCAGGGAAAATGACTTCTCCTATCTTCACTGGACAGCCAGGGTAAAAAGTACTACACACCACTTGCTTCCCTACCGGAGTAGTAACAGTCAAAACAAACTCTAACTCCCTAACAGGAACACTAATCTTCTTAGCAAACACAAGGGATAAGAAAGAATGGGTAGATCCCGGGTCAAACAACACTTTAGCTTCTACATCACAAATTAGAAGTTTACCTTCCACAACATCACCCGCCGCTTCTGCATCCACTTGATTGATATGGTTGAGACGGCCTTGCTGACGAGGTCTATTCTGATTCTGATTTGGTCTCCCAAGCTGCATATTCCTATTCTGCTGCTGTGGACGGGCATTCTGGTTCTGAGGCTGTTGACGGGGCTGCTGGTTCTGCTGCTGCCTCGGTGGATTCTGAACTACTTGTTGATTCTGCTGAGGGGCTTGCCTAGGCGGCTGCTGAGGTGCCCTGTTGCCCTGGTTCCTATTGTTCGGGCAATCCTTCACTTGGTGGTCTGAGCTACCACACTTGAAACACGCCCCTGAAAGTCGATAACACTGCTGAGAAGAGTGATTCTTCCCACAATGCTCACACCCGCCTTGAGTTGGAGCATTCTGAGGTTTCTTTTGCTTCTTACCTTGGTATGATTTCTGCCCACTCTGAAACTGCTGCCTCTTCCTTTGGTTGTCCTTGATAATCTGATTGTTTATATCCATCAAACCTGTAGGCCCTTTTGATAGCCTCTTGAAAGGTGGTTGGCGGTACCACGCCCAAAGCATCTCTCAAAATAATGGGGTTGAGCCCATCCATAAACTTAGTAATCTTTTTCTCCTCGGTGTCCACCAACTCTGGAGCATAGCGAGATAACTTTTCAAACTTTGTGAGATATTCCAAAACAGTCATATCTTCTTGCTTAAGCAACTGGAACTCCGCTGCCTTCTGCCTCTTAATATGGGCTGGGACATATTTCTCACTAAACTGCTGCTTGAAAGTGGCCCACGCAATCCCATCTGCAATAGTCTGATAGCCTTCCTTGACAGTCTTCCACCAAATGTCTGCCAACCCAGTAAACATGGATGCTGCCAAGTGAACCCGCTGTCTGCCTGTACATACAAAAATATCGAAGATATTCTCGGTATGAGCCAACCAATCATCCGCTGCCAAAGGTTCTTCCTGACCCGTAAATTCCTTAGGACCCCTTTTTCTGAACTTCTCAAACAGGATATTAGGATCTCGGTCCCTATTCTGCACTGGTTCCACATTAGCTACTGGTTCTGGCCTTCTACCCAACACTTCAAGCAGTTGCCTTTGAACTTGAGTCAATTCCTCATCCTTCTTGGCCATTTGTTCTTGAAATCGAGCTTGATTTTCATTGGCTCGCTGCTGTTGTTCGACTAACATTTGCATAAGTTGATGGAATTGACCCGTTACCGGGTTTTCAATCTCGCTATCATGATTGCTACCTGATGCGTTCGCACCTGCCGGAGGTCGACGCGGAGGCATAGTGCTGCAAAACAACTTGTTAGTACAACAAGATATAATAATAAAGCGTTCCCAATCCCAAATCGATGCTAACTAACGGTAATGCTAACGAATCCTTGCCACGTCCTTATGTTTCTAATCCAATTTTGATTGCCTCAAATATTTCTCGCTCTGATACCAAGCCTGTCACGCCCCCGGACCGAGGTCCCACTAAACGAGGCCTTAATCCGGGGACGCGGCGCGACGGGCCGGAAAATTCCAGCCCGCACACGCTAGTTTCCCACAGGTTTCCGCGGTAAGGATTCACGGAATCCAATCAAATAGTGATATGTAAAAATCACTTTCATACAAATGATTTACGCGGAAGCATTGTAGCAAAAATAAAAGTCTCACAAACGGATATAAAATGAGAACGCATGAGACTAGCATCAAAAGAAAAACATTTACAGTGGCCCCGAAGTTAGTTAAAGTTGATACAAAAGTAAAGTTAAACATTAATTACAAACTTTCCCAAAATGAAGTAAGCCAACGATGGCCATAACAAAAACCCAAAATGAATATCAAGAAATCCCCAAAATGTGATCGCAGCTCCAAGGTAACCCGACGTCTAATTGACATCATCGGGCTGCCACTCGCCCTCCGCTGGAACTATAGGTTCCGCCTCGAAGTGCGCCTCAACCGCGAGGGGCTCGACATCTGACACCAAACAAAAGAGAGTCAGACACGACGGTCTGGCAAGCAATTACAACAATAATAGGATGAAAGTAAAACAAAACATAATAAATAAGAGCTGCGATGAAATCATGATTAATACATTGTCAAAGTAAAGATAGAAGATAAACATCTCGATGATTTACAAATCCAAGGCCATGATGAATAACATAAACAAATGCCATGAGATGAATATAAATGCATAAAAACAATGGCAACCCACATGAAGCTATATTCTCCTGTTACCGAAGTAACCGGAGCAGACAAACCGAAGCCACTAAACGTGGGACCGGAACGACATAGTCGTTATCAAACAGAACCGTAGTCACTACTCGTGGGACCGGAGTAATTTTACCGTTGCCATGGTCGGTACAAACGAAATCCAAACTGCAGCTGGCAAACAAAATAAAGACCCCAAGCCGGATGATCAGTCCGACAAGGTGACCTAAGCCTAGTGGTGCCATTTTAGTGAAAATCCGAAACCTCGAAGAAATACAATTCCATTTATAAGATACATTTCCAAATCGATAAGTAAACTACTCCAAACAATGCATATTGGCGGATCCGAGCAAAATAGATGAGTAGTTTCTTCATTACTAAAACATGGGGTGACCCACTTCAAAACAATAAAAGAATTGGAGAAAGAACCAAAACAAAAGTCGTTTTATACAAAAGAATGTATGATGGGTCGGTCGACTAAGCGGTTAGTCTCGATATACATTTGATCCCTCTATTGTCATTAAAAGAAAGTGGTTTGGTGTCACCGAAGATCGTTGACAATCATAAGGGATTAAGTGTACATTCAGACTCAAGGGTTTTCCTAAGTGGTATTGGTCATAGTCCAAGACACATCTTGCCATGAATTCTAGGCTTGAAAAGGGTTGAATTGGGCTTCACTTATAGGAGAGAGTTAGGGCTGAATTGAGCTTGGACATAGGCCCGAAGTGGGCTTGAAATTATATATAATGTGTCCTTAAAAATGTCGGTTTACATCCCTTCTTAATCAGGCCCACAACTGTCCTTCCCCAATGCTCAAACAGTCCACTTAATCAGGCCCAATTCAGTCCTTAAAGCAGCCCAGGATTCAGGCCATAAAACAGTCCATTAATAGGTCTCAAGTGGTCCAAGAACTGACCTTAAAACAGGCCCAACAGACCCCTAGAAAATGGGCTCATCAATTCTTCAATTGGGCCATCAAACAACCCTTAAAAAGTCCTTTAATCAGGCCCCGACCCGAGCCCAGACTGAGCTGGGCTCGCTCGAGCGGACCCAGACAGTAGCTGGGTCGCTCGAGCTGACCCAGACAGTACCTGGTCCGCTCGAGCGACCCAGTGGGTCGCTCGAGCGGACTGGGCCTGCCCAGTCCGGCCCGAGTGCAGAAATTCCTTCTTCTTTGTGTTTTTCTTCCTTCTTTCTTTGATCATTTCAATTCCCTTTCTTCCATAGACCATTCTACAACATCTTGGGCCTCTTCTCAATCTCCACAAACCATTAAACCATCTAATTAACCTAAATTCCACACTTTTTAAAGAAATCAAGCTTCTTTTCCATCCCTTTGAACAACCATTTGAACACATGAGACCAAGCTTTGCAAGAAACCCAAAATAGAGCAAACTTCCAATGCATAGTAGAGCAATAACATAAATTAAGATAACCATTAAGATGGTTCATTAAATCAAGCAAACCATAACTAAAGAAGATTAACATAAAAAAGAAAGAGATCAAGAAATAGAACCAATGTGAGAAAAGCATCATATAATTGTTAAAATATACTTGCCTCAAACCAAGTTAAGCTCAAAATCACTCCTTAAATCAATCCTTAGAGCTTCAAGCTCCAAATCTACAAAAACCCCAAAAATTTTCCCAAGAAACCCTAAAATGTCAACATTTGTAAATCCTCAAAGAAAACCTTAGCAAATGGGATTAAAACCTTCCAAATGGAGAGGAAAGCAAAGATCTAGGGTTTAGGAAATTGCTCACCTTGAGGAACCCTAACAAAGAAGAGAGGCTTGAAGAAAGGGCTTCTCTTAGCTCAAAATCCTCAAGAATGGTATCCTTAGGAAGCTTGAAGAGGGAGGAAGAGATTGAGGAGATCAATCCTCTAAGAATACCTCACCAAGTGAGAGTTCCAGATGAGAGAGAGTGAGAAGGGAGAAGAGAAAGAAACCCTAGCCAAAGACTTGCTGGAATGAAAAATGAAGAAGAAGAGAGAAAAGCTCTCTTCTTAAGAGACAAGCCAATGTGGGCCCCGATCTTCACAAGCATGAAAATGGTACTTACGGGCCCCGAACGGAAACGACGAAGAAGACAAAAATGATCGGCGAAATTTCTACTTTCCAAAAAGTATATTTTTGACAATTTCTGGAATTTTCGAAATTTGGGTACAGGTTTTGTGTGAAATGTCTATTTTGCCCTTTTTCTCGAAAAACGCGATTTCTGATCACAAAATCAAGTTGGCCAAAACATGAAAGTTGACGATCTAGATGAAAAAAGTCAAAATACACATAATTTGGGATTTTTCAAGTATCATGAACAAACTCAACCATTTTACACATAATCCACGGGCGCCCCGGCCCGTGTCACACTTAAGTCAAAGACTAATCAAAGGTTCTCAAAGCTAATCAAACCTTCTAATCTAGCTTAATAAAATAAGCTAATCGTCCCCTAACCCCACTTATCCACTAATCACGGTTAAAACATAATTAAATATTCAAACCTGGGTCGGGGTCTGACATCTTCCATCTGGCTCTCATTTTCTTTTGTAGACTCACTTGCACCCAATAGGTTTGCTCATGGCAGGCAAGTCCACAAGTATCCAGACCTGATTAGAGTACAAAGACTCCACCTCAGCTTTCATAGCATCTAACCAACATCCCAAAACTATGTCATTAACTGCTTTATCATAGTTATAGGGATCTTGTTCCGGTTACACGGGGACTGCCTTGTAAGACTTTCCCTAGACCGAGAACTTGTCAAGGGTCCTGACAATACTCCCACTACGACAAGGCACTGGTGTAACTACTGGGTCAAATATTTGAGGATTTTCTTAAAGTTTGGTTATTCTTGGATTTGGAATTGTTCTTTCTTAAATTTCTTCCAAGATAACCATTTCTAAAGATTTCCAGTTAATCTTATAATCTCCCTCCAGAAAACCGCATTGGTGCTACCAAGCACTTTCTGCTCTCTGGGATTATAGAGCAACCAACCTTTAGTTCCTTTTGGGATAGAATATAAACATATATACTTCCGACTTCGATTCCAACTAATCCGTCTTTATTCTTCAGCACGTGTGCCGGACAACCCTGAAAACGTTGTAGACTAGGCTTTCGCCCTATCCATAACTCCCTGGGAGTCTCAAGTATAGACTTAGATGGAACGAGGTTTAGTATATATATTTCCATTTCCATATCCCAAAATATAGGTAATCCTAGAAACTCAATCATAGACTTGATCATATGTAAAAGAGTCTTGTTCCTTCTTTCTTCTACTCCATTCTGTTGAGGCAAACCAGGAGCAGACTACTGGGATCAAATCCCAAATTCTGATAAGTATCCCATAAAATTAGTGGAGAGGTATTCACCTTATCGATCTTATCGAAGAGTATTTATACTTTTACCTAATTGCTTTTCCGCTTCCGCTTGAAAACTCTTTGAACTATTCAAAAAATCTCGAACTTGCGGTGCATAAGGTATATGTATTCATATCTCGAGTAATCATCGGTGAAAGTGATGAAGTACTCGTATCAATCTCTCGCTCTAATATTATGGGTCCATACACATCAGTAAACACTAACTCCAATAAATCTTTGGCCCGACTGCCCTTAGATGAGTAAGGGTCTTTTGGTCATTTTGCCTTCCAGACAGATTTGCAGACAGGCATTGATTCTACCACCAATGAAGGCAAGATACCATCTTTCACTAGCCTGTCAATCCTGTTTAGGTTTATATGACCTAGCCTCTTAGGTGCCAAAGTTTGTTGGATTAGATGAAGGTGACTACCTCTTTAATGATGGTCTATTATTAACATCAGTGTCATGTATCTCATTCATTGTGGGAGTAAACAAATAAAAGCCATTGATTACCTTGTCAAAATATATAAGAGTACCGCTCCTCTTTAAGACGATTTAATTACCAAAAGTAACTGAATAACTCTTATTCATCATACTAGAAATTAAAATTCCGTCTTAAAACGGTACATATAATGTATCTGACAAAATCAACTTAATATCTGAAAATAATTAAGTTACTACTCCTTCTGACACTACTTCTGCCTTGGCTTCCGATCCCAGGTTAATACTGATTTCCCCGTCATTAATCCTCCTGGTTACCTGTAACTCCTACAACATATTACTGATGTAATTAGTTGCACCAAAGTCTACAAACCAAGATTCTGAAGCACTAGTTAAAAACTTTCTTCAGAAACAAATGACTCAATCATACCTGGGGTCTTTTCCTTTGACAGAAATCGTGGACAATTCCTCCTCCAATGTCCTGTCATACCACAGTGGAAACACTTTCCCTTTGCTCCCTTACCCTTGACCTTGGCCACACCACTAGTGGAACCATGCTCCACCTTAGGACCTTTGATGACTGATTTTTTCTTGCTATCCCGGTCTTTGCCTTTCGGTTTAGACTTAGCGAATGACTTTTCTGTCATGAGGGTAGTTGATTTTTTCTTCATGATTTCCTCAAACACTACCAGCTGACGAGACAGCTCAGCTATGGTCATTTCCAATTTATTATAATTGATCTCGAAATGTTTGAATGAGTCCGGTAGTGATTGAATGATCATGTCAATCTGCGATTCTGTATCAATCATAATCCCCAGTACATCTAACTCATTCAATACCAACTTCATTTGTAACAAATGTTTTTGTACTGGGGTTCCCTCAGCCATCTTTGTCTCCATCAGCACTTTTATAGCAACCTGCCTAGCAGGCCTAATCTGGTCTGCAAACATCTCCTTTAAGTTCGATATAATATCGTATGCTGACTTATAGGATTGATGTTCTTCTTGCAAAACAGTAGACATGGATGCCTGAATAAAACATCTGGCCATCTCATTGTTTTTGGTCCACTTGGTGTAAAAGTTTTTCACAATCTGTGGTGCATCAGGCTCAGGCTCAGGAAGGGGGGGTATTAGAAGGACATATTTGCAATTTGAAGATGTCAAGATAATATCCAGGTTCCTTTTCCAGTCTACATAGTTGGATCCCATCAACTTGTTCTGGTTGAGGATGGTCGCAAGTGGATCGAAAATATTTGAATTCATGCTGTATAATTAAAGCACATAACCATACATTCAATGAAAGAATATAAATGACATTAGGATTTAGTATTCTACCAAATTCATATGGGAATCCTTATAAGTACTGAATTTAGAATACATCGGAATCCCAATCCCTTAGGGCATGCCTCCTAGGGGAGTGCGTATGTCCTTGGATTGGTGCGGATCAAAGTTCGTCAAAATTGGAATTAAGACTAAGTATCCATGATCCCCATCATTCATTATCATCTAGGTATCTCATACCAAATAATGTATGACTCTCGATTTGCTTTGGTTTCTAAAATACATGAGGCAAATCCTAGGGGATACTACATCATTATTTTAGTTAAGTGTGACCCACCAACTAGCATTGCATGACAACCGTTGTGAGCAGCTCCTCCTAGGGGAGTAAGCCCCCACCCCGTCTCACCAACACCATCCATAGGAGATCCATATCTAGTAACCAGACAAGTAAAAGCCCTCCGAAGGAACGGCCACACTCTTGGTGGCGCGAGGCTAATACTTTCCTTACAATGGACCTATGGTGGAAAACCATGGGGATTTATCAATTTAAATGCCCCGCTCCCACTTAATATTTTAGAATTGAGGATTTCCTTTTAAGGTATTAGGGCCCACATATATGAATATATGAATAATCAAATCATCTCATGATATGATATAAGATTGGTTTCAAGTCAAGTTATTTTAAGGAAAGTCCATTTTCTTAAATTAGTGTTACCAATGTTTCCATCTCATGGGTTATCAACACTAATTAGAACTCTTTCCAAAAATTAATTTGATTTGACCAATATTAGTAACTTGCTATGTTTGGATCAGATTTGGAAACATTCTAAATAAAGCATTCAACTATAAATAGAAAACGCTAAAATTAGAAACTAGTCATCTCCTCCACATGGCCCATGCAGAATAGACTTCTTGGACTTCTAGACTTTCCAAAATTTTGGAATTCCTCAAACTCTTTGGGAAACTCCAAAACACCTTTGGCAATCTTCAAACTCTTTTGATTAGGAGTCCAACTTCACTTTCCTTCTTAGTCTCGTACATCGCCAAAATTTACAAATTTAGAAAATTACATAAATTCCTATGTCTCTACGATGAGACTTACATGATAATCTATTAATGGAAATAAAAGGCTCATAGGGAATTTCACCATGCCTTGCCCTAAACCGGGAAAACAAGGAAACCATGATGCCCTTTACAACTTGCCAAAAATAAACATTCAACCATAAAAAAAAGTAAAAGACTTGTGGGCCATATGGAGAGGACATGATAACCTGCATGTTAGTATCTCATACTAGTAAAGCAACTCACAAAGTCGGGTTACCAAACAATAATGGAAAGACAGGATGCCAAATATTGCCACTACTATGATTCATGCCCCCTACGCAGAGGGGGTCCGGGGGTGTCCCCCGGCGGGGGTCGAGTTGGGTTTTTCAATTTCGTGTCCAACCATCTCCAAAACTCTTCTGAAGATTTCCAATGGCTTCCTATCATCATTCCATCATTGTTAGACCCTTATGTGACTATCCAAATATGGATTTACTAATTATCCAAGTAAAACCATCAAAACTGATCCGTACATAGCCCTTGATCTATCCTCTTCGCATCTCATGTAAAGATTAGATCAAGCTTACTGATCTAACATGATAAGAGATGAGGTAAGGCTCTGATACCAATTGTTGGAAATAGGGTGGGCCTCTAGGATAGGTTTCAAAAACTTTTGACCCACTTGACGCAGGGATCAACTATCCAGAAGGCTATAAAACCCAATCCAAGATCTATGTCCTCAATCTCAGTCATCATGATCAGTAAATACAATCTATCTAGAAGATAAAAACAGCAACTAATAAATCTACAACATGCAAGGAAGTAGATTATACCTTTGGAGCTCGGTTGTGCTCTAATGGAGAAGTTGCGTCTTTCTTTGATGATGAAACGCTTTCACTAATCAAATAGGGATCTCCAAGACCTCTTGATCTTCCACGCTATGACCCGTATTAGATTCTCCTTTTCTCAAGAAGATGGTGGGATCTCCAAGAGAAAACTACTAGGAACTCTAGGGAGGAACTAGAAGGAAAACTAGAAGAGGGAAGAGGAGAAGAGCTCGTGCAACACTTGCACTAGGGGGCCTTGGGCGTGAATCCCTAGGTGGATTTATGCATGGGACGTCCAAGGCCTCTTCTCCTCTTATTTATAGCTTTTGCAAGCCCAACTTACTAATTTCCATTAGAAGTCTTACTTCCAAAAATTAGTAACTATCTCTTCTTAATTAAAATAGAAGTCTTACTTCCATTAATTAATTAGTAACTTACCATATCATAATTAGAAGTCTCACTTCAAATATGATTAGTAACTTTCCAATTCCTTTCTAATTAAAATAGAAGTCTCACTTCTACTAAAATTAGTAAGTCTACTATTACCACTATTAGAAGTCTCACTTCAAATAGAAATAGTAACTTTCCTTTTAGAGTTCAACTAGAATTAGATACTTTCTAATAATTGGGCTAGCGTGGGGACCACTAGGGATTCCTTAGAAAGCTGGCTCCAACTGGGACACGCGACCCCACATCTCATGTGTAATCCGGGCCCACAGTTAATTGCAAATAACTCCACTATATAAATGCAATTGAAATCCAGTCTTAGGAATATTACATAGAAGACCCTAAACTTCCACATTACCACAAGTAGACCCCTCTATCAATATCCATGGATTAATTGGACCTGTCTTCCAAACTAGATCCATATCTTATTATCCTTGAGCCCCAATTAATTATAATGATCAATAGGTTCATTTCCAATTAACTCTTAATCGGAATGGGTGCGCACTTACCAATGATAAATCCATTAATTGGCAGAAGGGGATATTAGAGATAGATTCCTTCTTGACTATTGAATGTTCCCACAGCTCTACTACCATGTACCCAAATCACCGAGGTGTTGACCTATAGTTGGCCTCACTCATTGGTGACTCAAAGCAAATGAATAGATAGAAACTTGAGTTCATTAATGTCTCAGGATTGAGAGCCTATTGCTAGGGAATTATGAGAGCAGACCTTAAAATAAAGATAGTGTTTATAAGGTGCTTCTCATGGTCCTTCAATACATCAAATGTACCAGCACTATGATTCAGAATCTTCCATTCTGATGATCGAGACAAATCACACTATCTCATAGTGATCAAAATGCTGTAACCTTGTCAGTATGAGATGTCCAGTCTCATCACTGGTTGTGAATATATTTTAAGTATAAGATTTGTCATACATGTCTCCCGTATGTGGATCTCATCCATACAAATGTATTACATCTAATATACTTGTGGACTCCGGTTCATCTCATGAACCATCATGTCATTCGTATTGGTTATGTGCAAGTATATGATAAATCACCATTCATCTCATGAAAAGTAAGCATGAATATATGAATAAATAAAGACTTTAATCAATTTATTATATCATCTACTGGATTGAGTCCATAAAACTAACACTATGTTTGTGCTGTCAACTCCGTTCCAAAGAGTCCCGAAGACATTCCCTCTCAAAGTACTTCAAGGAAAATCAAATTCAAGAGGATTGTCAAGCTTTTGGAAGGCCCGGATACGTCAAAGATCGACATCAAGATGTGCCAACCAAGTTCAGGTAAATAGGACCCCAAACCATCTTGACCATTGAATGTTCTAAAACTCTTGACTTAATGGTTAATTTAATAGGTTTTTAGAACATCTTTTTGAGCCTCTACAAGATTCAGAAATAGCCCCAGAAGCCGGCTGACCAACCTATGGGCGACTACTAGTCGGTCGTAATTCCAGCAACATGAAATCTGAATTTTTTCTTGAGATATAGGGGGCGGTCACCAGTCGGCTAGCCGCCTGCTGAACGACTGTTCAGAACATTTTAAATTAATGACCATTGGAATAGTAGGTGACTGTGGTATCTAGGTGGCTAACCAACCTACTAGCCGTTGGAGCTCTGTCTATAAATTCCAAGAGCTCGTTTTTCATAAGGACTAATGCTATTTTGAAGAGCCTTCATCCCAAACACTTGTAGATCATTCCCAAGCTCTCTTTGCCTCTTCCAAACACACCTAGATCCTATCTTGGCAAATCCAAGAGCTATCTTAGCTCTAAGGAGTGTGATTTGAGAAGACTATACTATGTAACTTGTTCTTCAAGATATTTATCATTTTAACCCTAGAAATCAAACCTCTACTACTTGGTTGTGCATCTCATTGGAAGCATCTTCATAAACACAAAGTCATCATCAAGAGATGAAAGCTTCGACTACGGTTAAAGCTTCAACGAACACTTTGCGGACTTCGTCAAAGGTAAGTGTTCGCCCTCCAATCAAATTCTCTATCTTTGTATGTTGTGATAGTGGATTGAAACTGTGTGCTTCAACGACTCTAAAATTGTGTGTGTGGGGGGGGGATTAGATATGTGTGATCGAACCTTGGTAACAAAATTGAGGTAGAATCAGTACTTGTGCAGTTTGCTTCTTCATAGTGGAACCAAGGAGCTATGTGACCCTTGTGAGTGCAAGTAGGACATGTGGTCTGAACCACTATAAACATCTTGTGTCAATTTCTTTCTATCTCTCTTTGTGCATCATTATCATTAACTTGTGAGATAGGGATACTTGTGTAGATAGTTATATCCTTTGTAGAATTGACTCACTCATGTGCTAAAACAACATTGAACATATTGGTAAATCATATCTTGTTTAGGGCCTGTTTGGATGCACAAGACAACACAAGAAAATAATCTTTTATAGAATATAATCTTTCATTTTCTAAAGAAGAGAATCCCGTGCGTTTAGTAACCCAAAAAAACTTGAAGAAAATATTCTTTTCTTACAAAAAGCTCAATATTTTCTCCTACAGCTCCCCCATGTAGAAAACTTTCTACAATATAAGAATATTTCAAAATGATGATTACAAAGTGGTAGAGTAAAGTAAAGACTTTTAAATCCATCATGATGTTACATATGGTAAAGTAAAGTAAAAGTAAATGTCACAGCACAGTAAAGGTGGGATGAAATATTTGGTAAAGTAAAGTGGGAAGGAATGGTAAAGTATTTTCTTTTTATTCAACTTTACTTTATCACATTTTATCATAGTTTTATATGGTAAGTAAAAGTGACTTGATTATAGGTGTGGTAAAGTAAAACAAAGATTGATGTCATATCATAGTAAAGGTGAGGTAAAGTAAGGTGAAATGAAGTATGTGGTAAAACAAAGTGGGAGAGAGAGTTGTAAAGTATTTGTTTTTTGTATTGACTTACTTTACTATACTTTACCATTATTTTATGTGATAAAAGAAAAGCAACTTAAGGTAAAAACATCGCAGTTGAACTTTACTAAACCACATGCACACTACTTTTTTACCTAGATGTGGTAAATTACATTTAAATTAAAATATTTAATAAAAAATTATTCAAATAATGTAATTTACTTTAATCATAGCACCTTCCAAACAGCTCAATTTAAAATCTGTAAGATTCTTCAAAAATCGTCAAATGGAAAAAATATTGTAATATTATAATATTACATTATTCTATTCTATACTATTTTATTCTTGCGATAATTAAATCTATAAATATTTTATTCTGTATACATCCAAACAGGCCCTTAGGACACACACTCTATAACATATATTCACTTGAGCACATTAGTTATGTAGTTATATTTAATATGGTGTGAATCACAAGTGAATTTGTGAAGAGTGTTTTATTTAACCTAGTCGGGAATAATTATTGGATTGATTTTTATATTTAGTAAGAGATTTTAATTAATCCTATTCACCCCCCCCCCCCCCCCTCTTTGACCTTTGCATTGGCTCTAGCTACACTTTTACATGTTATTTCACTCAATTGGTGTGTGATTTCATTCGATTAATGCTGATTTCTCCTTTATTTTGCACTACATTTGTTATCTTCTTTAATTGACAAAAAAAAAAAGAACATTTGTTATCTTTTGGTTAACGGAATTGAACATTTGCATCCTCCGCAAGATTAATGGAGGGGTAAAGATCTTCAAGCATGGCCTCCACAAATGGGTTATCAGAAGATGCAATAGGCGTGTCCAGGTCAAATTGTCTCCGAAACATGCTTGACACATCACACCTGCATGGTAAATAGCCAATCATATATAAATTACATAGTATAATCAAATCAGATGTATAGGGAACTAAACCTATAAAACATCCTCTCTTGTGGAAGGGCTAAATATATCTTCACCACCAGTGTGAAAGTTTGTGGTATTTGTATATGTTATAAAATTCCCCCTCCGGGAATCACCATGTCATAAAACAATCAGATGAATGATGAAAACAAGCTATCAAACAAATTAGTAGCACTACATTTACCATGATGGGTTGGGGTAGCACCTGTTCAAATTGAATGGCGGTCTATTCCCTCGCCGGCTGCTAGGCCTAGCATATGTAAACCTTAGATGTGATGGTTGTCAACTTGCAGTTGCTTCACTGTTTATATGTAAATACAAAAATATAGCCTGGCTTCTGTTTTGAAATAATCTGAACATTCAATAGAGATCATCATCACCTCTTATGGTTATGAAAGAGAAGCTTTAGCCATTATGATACTGATATTGCATGTTTATATGCTCATTGTGAAGCTCCCAATCAGTTTCTTCATTTATCTTTCCGAGTAGTTGATTGAAAGTTATTATATTGACATCGACCCATATTACCTTATGCTCACCACCATTGTAGACTGGAAGTTGATTACTTACATCTAATATACCATTAAAGTGGCATGTTATACACATCTCAATATTCTCCATCCTACTAAGGTGAACACAAATTTCAAATAATAAGATTTACTTCAATTTATTTTTGACATTACCCACAAACATTCCCATAATCCATGAAGATTTAACGTGTGAAACTAAATATCGAAATAGGTATTTCTCTAGGAAATGAGATGAATGTTTGGAATTACTGAAATTTGAAGGTTGTTAAATATAAAAGAAAAAAGTACTCTATGCGTACAAGGAAAATTAAAAGGTAGAAAATCTAAGCATTAACATTTAGGATAGCATGAAGCTACATATTTCTATAACATCAACAACCAAATAACACTGCATTATCCGTTCAAGAAAATGCATTCACTACAAAAAAAAGGACTTTTAGTCTCGCTTTTAATTTGAGCTTTTGTGTCGCTTTTACAATAAAGTGACACAGTATGGTCTGATGTGTCACTTTAGAGGAGGAGTAAACGAGGAGGAGGTTTGTGTGTCACTTTTCTATAACGCGACACACACAAAACAAATCTATGTCTCGTTTTATTCTTAAAGTCACACCAGTGGAGCAAATTTTTAAAATAATCCAAACTAAATATTGAGGATGGTTTTGCCCACTAAACAAAAGTGACACAAGAAGTTTGGTTATTCTTTTCTTTCGGGAAATAGAAAACAAAAGCGACACATGAATTTGGACGGGTGCTTGGAAACTGAAAATCTTATTTCTCGCGAAAATTTTGGTGGGTGTTCCCTCCATCGTATATTCGTTTTGCACCATATCCCATCCCTTCGTTCCCTCCATACCTCATTCCCTTGGCGCCCAAATACCCCAACGAATCCAACTGATCCCCTTGAGGAGTGTCTGAGACGATCGACAGGTGCAGGTTTCTTCTTCTCTCTACTTCTTCTTCTTTTAGCTACATATCTTTCTACTGTCTGGGTTTCAAACGATGGAGATTTTGGGTTTCTGCTGGATTGTGGGAGTGGGTTCCATGGTGCTGGGAGATTTTGGGGGTGGATTGTGGGAGTGGGTTCCTTGGTAGGGGGATGTAGACGATGGGGGAGATGGAGATTTTGGGTTTCTGCTGGATTGTGGGAGTTGGTTCCTGCAATGCTCATCTTCCTCCCTCCCTCTTCCTCTCTATTTTTCCTCTCTTCTGCAACTTTATGCCTTGCTCTGTTATGCTGGCAGGCTGGGTTCGTTGGCATTTTTATTAAGCCTCCTTCCCTTTTTTGGTTCTCTGTTGTGAGGGTGTGTTGCCCTCTTTCTGCTTCTTCTCAATATTCATTTACCATTAAGCAAAAAAAAAAAAAGGATGGGTACTTGAAGGCTTGAAGCGTCTACTGATGATACAATGTTAATTTCTGTTTTGCATGTTTTTCTGTGTTTTCTTAAAAATTTTATTGGGCACAAGCAATTAACAAATTTCTTCCCTCTATACCTCACACTCTCAATCTCTTCCCTCTATACCTCACGCTCTCAATCTCTTTCCTCCCTCACCTCTCAATCTCTTCCCTCTATCGCTCACGTACTCAATTTCTTCCTTTTATCTATCTCTCACTCACCAACTACCAGTGGCAAGGCATCCATAAATTTTGTTATTTTTTTAGGCTTTAATTTGTTGAAAACAAAACTTCTTCGTTCCTCATTAATGTTTTAACCCATCGATGTTTATGCTGCAGTTTGGGGGTTTTCTGGTTCTTTCTTTTATCAACAGTATTTAACCCATCAAAAGGTAAGACTTTTATTACTTTAATTTTATTATTCCCTTTTTTGATTACACATACTGGGCTGATTTATTTTTCTTATTTACTTTAATTCACTCTCTAGAAAATTTGAAGCTTTATTAATCATTAATATAACATATAATCAGTTTGTGGTATAGTGAAAATTGTACGTCTGTAACTTCCGTATTGTGGTTTGATGCTTTATAATGTTAGCTGCTTAAATTTCTTGTCGAATTACATACAAACTCGAAATCGTTGGATAGGACATGCCAAAAACCCAGGGTTGAATCATACTCAGCTGATCGAACTTCCATCCCCAAAATAGGCTAAATGCAAAAATACTTAGCATAAGTATTTAAGTAGTGTATGAACTGGTTCTTTGTTGGGTATGCTGGAGTTTCTGCTGGCATCTTTATATGAGGAAGTTCACATAATTTCTTAGGGAGGTGAAGTCTCAGACGGTCATAAGTTTTCGTCTTCCACAGAGATGCTACACTTGGAAAATTTTCAACACTAAGATGTGACCCTGAATTTTTTGTAAGGGGTCTATAAGATAAATAACTTAGTTTACATGACACTATGACCATGACAAGTAGGGAAAGAGAGTTGTTTTCCTTGGAAGAGATGAGTGGGTGATTAGAATCATGTGGAGTGCATTAATGGCAAAGAGTGTGTAAGAACAAGACTTAGGGTTCTACAACTAAATTTCATTTTCAATCTCCCTCGAAATTGTTTCATTTTTTTTTAATATTGCTTAGACCTTAGTTTGATGTCAGATCTCATTAAGTGTATCTCATTAATGACTTGGTTCTTGTTGTCTTAGAGGAGTAATTTTTAAATCTGATGGGCATAGCTTGAACATTGTTTTTCTTACATTTCTTTTGTTAAGTAAGATGCTATGCTGATTTGAGATTTGTTAAAAGTTTCATTTGATCAGAAGCAACATGGTCATGGTCCAAATATTAATTATCTTTAGTTCTTTACCAGGCCATGTTAAACTGGCTAAGCTAATATGTGTACTAAATTACTAACTAATTGAAAAACAATGTATAGCCGCATAGGCCATGTACCTGGTTTCATTTTAAAAGGGTTGGGATTCCATGAGTATATCTTTTTGTCCCTTTTGTTGTTTTCTATTTGTCATATGTTAGATAAAGATGTTAGGTGGGTGCTTACATGTCATGGCTACGAAGAATTATATGTCTGTGATTTTCTTGAAAATTTTGGTGTTTTAGAATTTCAGGATTTTTGTTAATTTGAAATGGACAAGTCTTGGATGTCCAAGCTGAGAAATTTGAATGAATACATTGAAGGGGTTAACAATCTTCTTAGTTTTGCAAAGGATGAAGAAAGTTATATACACTGCCCATGCAAAGACTGTGGGAATCTCCATGAGTTAACTAAGAAGGAAGTCAGAAATCATCTTTTTAGACATGGTATCGACAAAACTTATGTTCTGTGGAGATATCATGGGGAAAGGCATCTTGTTTTTTATTTTTCAAGTGTTCCTACACATGAGAACACCCATCAGCCCTACAATACGGAGAGCCCCCTCGATGAAACCCCCCTCGATGCTACAAACATGAAGGAATTGGCAGAGGCTATAGATAAACAATATAAGGCTAATCCTGAGAAATTCCAAGAATTTCTTGAAGATGCTGAGACTCCTTTGCATGAAGGTTGTACAAAGATTACGAAGTTATCAGCTACTGTAACGTTGTTTAATTTGAAAGCGAAAGGTGGTTGGACAGACACAAGTTTTACGAATTTGTTGAAAGCCTTAGGAGAGATGCTTCCAGAAGGTAATTTGATGCCTTCTAGCATGCATGCAGTTAGAAAGACGTTGTCAATTTATGGGATGAAATATGAAAAAAATCATGCTTGTCCCAATGACTGGATACTTTACAGGGGTGATGAAAATAAGTATAGAACTACTTGCCCAACTTGTGGAGTATCAAGATACAAGGAAAATAAAAATGGGACCGACCAAACTAAAGGTGTTCCGGCTAAAGTTTTGTGGTACATTCCACCTATTGTAAGATTTAAAAAGATGTTTCAGTCTACGGAAACTGCGAAGTCATTGACAAGGCATGCCAATGAGCGATTGGTGGATGAAAAAATGCGTCATCCAGTAGACTCTCAAGCTTGGAAGTTGGTAGACAAGAGGTGGCCTGAGTTTGGTGCTGAATCGAGAAATCTCCGCCTTGCACTTTCAGCGGACGAAGTCAACCCATATAATAATCTTAGCAGTAAGTACAGTTTATGGCCTGTGATGTTGGTAACTTACAACCTCCCACCTTGGCTCTGCATGAAGAGAAGTTCATGATGTTGACAATGCTGATATCAGGTCCAAACACCTGGAAAAGACATTGACGTTTATTTAGCTCCCTTAATTGATGATTTAATTACTTTATGGAATTCAGGGGTAGAGGTTTTTGATGCCTACAAACAAGAGTCATTTCTACTAAGAGCCGTATTGCTATGGACGATCAACGATCTTCCAGCCTATGGTAATCTTTCTGGGTGTACTGTTAAAGGTTACTTTGCTTGTCCAGTTTGTACTGAAGACACATCTTCGTATAGGTTGAAACATTGTGGAAAAAATGTCTACACATCAACTAGAAGATTTCTATCTCGGCATCATCCATATCGGAAGCAAAGTTGAAGGGATCAAAGTTCCGTGGGGGAAAAAGAAGTCAACACAAGAAGTCGATAAAGGAGATAATGGTGTTATGAAATGCTGGAACAAGAAATCCATCTTTTTTGATCTTCCGTATTGGGAGTACTCACTCTCTCACATAACTTCGACGTCATGCACATCGAGAATAATGTATGCGATAGTGTGATTGGTACTCTACTCAACATTCCAAATAAGACAAAGACCACCTTAAGAGTAGTCTTGCACTGCAGGAGATGGGTTTAAGGATGGAGGGCCCCAAAAAGTTGGTGAGAAATGAACATACTTACCCCCGGCATGTTACACATTAGCTAAGCTGAAAAAACTAGAGTATGCAAAACCTTGCACGAGTTGAAAGTCCCCAAAGGATACTCTTCAAATTTCAAGCCCCTTGTTTCAATGCAAGATCTGAAATTGGATGGGTTGAAGTCACATGATTGTCACATGTTGATGCAGCAACTACTTCCTGTGGCAATACGATCTGTCTTGCCAAGTCATGTGAGAAATGCAATTATTAGGTTGTGTCGATTCTTCAAAGATCTTTGCGCGGAGAGTAGTAGATGTGAAAGACTGCCTGAAATTCAGAATGATATCGTGATCACATTATGTTTGCTGGAACAGTATTTCCCGCCATCTTTTTTCGATATCATGGTTCACTTACCAGTTCATCTTGTTAGAGAGGTTGAAGTTGGTGGTCCTGTTTTCTTCCGATGGATGTACGCATTTGAGAGGTACATTGATTCCTTATCTGGTCGTTTCTATTATGAATGAAACTTACGCACAATTTATCGCTTAAGTCTTTAGTAACCGTTTAGGTACATGAGGGTGTTAAAGAGCTATGTCCGAAACCCAACTCGACCGGAAGCTTGTATAGCTGAAAACTATATCGCTGAAGAAGCAATTGAATTTATGAGTGAATTCTTACCTGGGTTAGCTGTAGTAGGAGTTCCTACCTCCTTGGAAATCATTACCACGATCTGGTAGAAAATGGGAAGCATCCGTCAGGTGGTGAACTCATTACACCTGATAGCAAAGCCTTGGAGCAGGCACATCATTATGTCTTACAAAACACAGGAGTTGTTCAACCTTATATTGAGTAAGGATTTTTAGTTCTTTAATTAAACAAATTAAATAATATATTGATGGGTTTTGATAGCTAACAATGTGATTTCGTACTGATATATGATAAGGAGCACATGAGCTACCTAAAGGAATAGAATCCCCGCAAGGCCAGAAAACCGACATGGTTACAGGAAGAGCATAACCGTTCTTTTAATGATTGGCTCAAAAGAAGGGTATATGATTACATGAATGTCTTTTATGTATTGTATGCCTCAAACAAATTTGACTAAGCTTCTTCAACAATATAGGTTTTACACGAGCGGGGCATGGCTAATAACAATGTGTCAAAAGTTTTGAGGTGGATTTCAAAGGGACCATTGCCACATGTTTTGAAATACTCTATGTATGTAATTAAAGGTCATCATTTTTGCACAAGAGAACGTGATGCTTCGCGAGTTAATCAAAATAGTGGAGTCAGTTTGATGGCGACAACACCCCAAGTTTCAAGTTCAAAGGATCAAAACCCTGTATTTTCCAGCATGGGGTTTTACGGTGTAATTGATGAAATATGGCAGCTAGACTATACTAATTTCAAGGTTTGAGTGTTCAAGTGTGATTGGGTTGACAGTAAGAATGGCATCAAGACAGATGATATGGGCTTCACCTTGGTTGATCTTAATAGAGTTGGCCATAAGTCTGATTCCTTTATTTTAGCATCTCAAACAAAGCCAGTTTTCTATGTAGCTGATCAACTAGATCCCGATTGGTTAGTTGTTGAAGAATCTCCTGTAAAGATGTATCATGACAACGACGACCTTATTGAGGGCAACATAGAAGAAAACACTTGTGTCGAAGAATTGCCAAATATCGAATCTTTTGATGGAACTAATCAATCTCAATCAGTTTACATGCGAGTAGATTGTGAGGAGGGGATTTGGGTTGACAACAATAAGTCTTGAGTTTCATTGTTTACTAGTACTCCATTATTACAAAAGCTATGACTTTTGCTTGACTAATTAATTACTTATGTTATAATTTTCATATATCTGTTGGAAATATCATTCTTTCTAACCTTATGTACTAATGTGTCTGCCTTTGTAACAGTTTTCTATAGATCCAGAAAGGGATATTCAAGCACCTAAGAAAAGAAAGAGGAGAGTTAAAATGAAGAAATATGCCAATGACGTTGAGCCTAACTGTTAGAGGCCAAACAGTTAAACATGATTTAAATAAGGGTTGGAATGGTGTGAAAGTTGAAGTTGGGTTAGATGAACACGGTGTGACAATAAATAAAAAGGTGCGAAAAGACTATGCTAGTTGGGCAGGCACTCAAGTGAAAGCTAATGTTCCGCTTGCTGAATGGCCAACTTGGCCAAAAGTGGATAAGAGGATAAAAGATGATTTATGGGAGGGCTTATTGGTAATCCTTAAACTTTCCTCTCTTTATAGTTTAAAATGCTTTGTGTTCTCTTACTTGTAAGTCAAAGTTCGACGACATTTTATTTGTAGGGAAGGTTCATTATAGATCCGAAATCTAGGAAGGTAGCTCTAAAACAATGTGGTAAAATATGGAGGAACTTTAAGAATTATCTGACAAGGGAGTTTATTAGACCTTTCATAGACGAACCTGAAGCGCTAGTAAAAGCACCTGAAATGTATCCCGATATCAAGCAGCCAGATTAGGAAAAGTTTGTCCAGATGAGGTTATCAGCAGAATTCCAGGTATATGTGTTCTACATGCTTTCTTTTTTTTCCCAACCGGGACCGTTGGTCTTAGGATGAGAAAAGGCATCATCTGTTGTACCTGCTTTCATTAGGATTTGTTGGCCAATATAATAATATATGACTAACTAGTACTTTTTCTTATGGAACTATTAGGAATTTAGTAAGGTTCAACTAGCAAGAAGGATGGTGAATGTATACAACCATCAACTAGGAAAGACAGGTTATGCTGGCCTTGAAGATAAGCTGGTAGTAAATTTTTATAAGTTTCTTATATCATTTTTATTAAAATATACGTATACATTAACTAGTTTATTAGTATCTGATTATTTGGTTTTGATTGAACATAGAAAGAAGCAGGGATGCCCATTGAAGAAATTGACATCTCAATTTTGGCTGTTAGCTCGACAAGATAAAAACAGAGAATATGCAGATGATTCTTTGAGGGAGATGTCTGGAAAGATAGTAAGTTTGGGTTTAACGTTTAAGTCCATAGTTCTTCATACCAGCATATATCAAGGTTCTATTTCATTTTCTTTGCATATATTGTAAATAGTGATTAACATGATCGAGTAAGAATCACAAAAAATAACCACCCAACAGTAGGGGGCTGCCTCTCTTGGAGTAATGTTTTTTTTTTTACTTTTTATTGTTCAATTGTCTCACAGGATGAGCTGAAAAAAAAGAAAGAAGAAGGAACTTTGATTACAGAAGGAAGCAATGATATACTTACAATGGCCTTAGGAAATCCGGAGCAAAGTGGATGCATTAGGGGGGCTAGTATGTACTACACTCCAACTACATACTTCAATCTCCCTAGACGTGGATCAAGGAAACATACTGAGAAGTTGGAAGTAGAGAATCAAACACTAAAAGTAGCAGTAATAGAGTTACTTAAACAAGCAGCATCAAGTGGCTCATCACCACTGAATGAAACCATAATTGAGCTTCTTAGGCAACAAGGAATGGACACGCCACGACAATCGAAAAATGTGGCATCTAATAGTGCTAAGAGTGCTAAGAGTGATAACAGAGAGCATGTAATAATGACTTCTGAAGCACATAGATCATGTGGAAAACAGGTAGCAATTTTCTATTTTGTGTTCCCAATTTTATACGTTCTTTGAGAACACTCTTTTGTCATTGACTTTAAAATAGATTGTGATATCTTTAAAGCCAAAGGCAAAGAAACGGATTGTGGCAGCTCGAAACCAAAAGACAAAGATAGTTGATAAAGGGAAAGGCATTCTCACATCTTCAACACTTAAATCTAAAGATGGAAAGGTATATGTTTGTCAATAATCCAAGTTAAGTGGTAAATAACCTATGAAACTAACAAATCCCTTATAAGCTTTCACTTTCTTGTGTGTTATAGACCCAACATTGTAAGTTAGCGTTGCAGTCTATAGGTAACATTGTTGCTGAAGGTAATCTTCGTCCGAGGAATGGGACAGAAGAATCTCTTCACAACGTGCCTTTAGGGGAGTCAAATGTGTGTGTCTCTATCAATACACCTATATGTCATGATGCTCCTCTCACCATACCAAATGACAACGCTGGGCTGATTTATGTTAAAGATGCTATGAATTCATTTGTAGCTTGGCCTAAGGAATTTGTTATACTCAAGGATGATGAGGTACCTTGTAGAAACAATAATAGTTTTACATTCATATAGTCTTGCAATATAATGAGCATTCTTTTACTTTATTTTATTAACTTCATATTTATAGGAAGAGGATGACTCACTTGATTATGTCGGTAATAATAGTCGGTGTTCTAGTTTTGCTAAATCTGTGAAAAATGGATGGGAAAGAATGATGTTATAACTGTTCCAATGATTGGAACTCTATTTGCGGACGAGACTGATGCTATAAGAGTCTCAAGGGATGAGTTGTTAGATGTTTGTTACAAGAGAGAATTAAATGCCAGTTGCATCATCACATACATGAGATACTTGTATACAACCGATTGCATTGGTCGAGCAAAGTACGCGTTCGGAAATCCAGCAGGTTTTAATCATCATACAAAGAAAGATGATAAGAGTCGATACATCCAGTCCTTGGCACAGGAACATGGTGACAGAGCTCTTGTAATTCCTTACAACCTAGGGTAAGTGCTCTACATATTTATTTGTTAGACATCATTTTACTTTAGTACATTAATAAAATATATTAACGTAATTTTTTTTTTCACTCGATTGGCTGTAGAGGGCATTGGGCTTTGATCGTCATTGTCTTAACAGAAATGCAATTCTATTGGTTGGATTCGTTAGGAAAGCAGCTAGATCCAACTTTTAAACTTGAGTAGAACACGTAAAGTATCTCTATCTCTTATTTTTTCCCCTTTGTGTATATATTTTATTTTCCTTGACGATAATTTCTTGTGATTTTTAGAGCAATTCAAATATCAAACTTGTCTTCTGGAAAGCCAAAAAGGTTAAATCCGAACCCAGATTGGGAGTATGTGATGGTAAGCATGCCTATTTATGCAATGAAGATGCAAGGTTTGTTACTCTTACCATTTGTCTATATGACATTTTTCCACAGTGCCCACAACAAGGAGACAAAATTGTATGTGGTTATTATGCGTTAAGTTTTATGCGACACTTTTTTGCTGATGCCGGTCAATCGCTCAAACGCAAGGTGAAAAAACTAGTTATACACAAATAAATAAATATTTTTTTTTGCTCAATAATTAAAGTTCTATAAAAAAGAAAGAGAAAAACAAAAGAATAGGATGGAAGTTTAATTACACTAGCTAGTTTTTGTTGGGATTGGTGTATGCCCTAAAGCCCACTAGCAGCACTCTCATCCTTTGTTACTGGATATTTACTGGTTATTTAATGGAATGACTATTTTCTCTTTGAACATGTATATATGTATGGTTGTGCAAGGCCCATTGTTTCTAGTAAATGAATTAGGTGTGTAGTGCCTACACACAGATAAGTTTGATTCATGAACTCTGAAAACAACATATTTGTTCATAACTGAGAGATGGAGCTGGGCACTTCATCTTGGTATAAGTTATAGTGAGAGACTCTCCTGTATTCAGGGTGACTTACCTAAGTCATGGGAGGACTTTCCCGGATTTATCTCATTAGTGCATATGCAATGCATTGAACAGGACCATGGTAGGTGTGATCTCTAAAATAGTACTATCACTGAGAGAGATCAAGTCACCTCATGCTACTGAGTGACCAGTGCTCTTAATCTTGAGCATTTGTGGATGAACTGACGAAGTCAAGTTCTTGTGCTTTAATTCACTATGGGTGAGATTCTTTTCATGGGTCAACAACTCTGTGTTTTGGGTACTCGGACTTGATCAGTTGGGACGTGCAGATGCAATAAAAAATCTATGCCATCTAATGATGGAATGATCGTCTCCTTAGAATTATCCGATTAATCATCAAAATCTAAGATCTTAGTATATGGATGTTCTATATGGATATTGAACTTGTGGGTAGCTCCCTGGACCAAGAGAATGATATCCGGATGATGATTAAGTTAAGGATATGAAGTTCTAAGGTTTAGATGTAATCGAGAAGGTTGATAGTACATGTGATAACCTGACTTGATTATGGATGTTACATAGAGGGGCATTTAGGTCATTTTACTTAGTAGGTCGAAGACAACTGTCATTTTATGACGAGCTTATTATATTATATATTTGTCCCTGGAGTTCAATCATAACTCTTTAGTGGAATGAGTTGAGGTTAAAATGATCTTAATGTTGCTATGGGTTTAGCATGGACATTTTGGACTCATTGAATTTAATTATTCAGTTTCCTTCCATTCTGGTGTTGATATCAATAGAGATGGAAATATCATATGTTCCGGTAGAATGCATGACAACTTATTTTATATATATCCTATTGCTCCCACACTGCATAATGTACAACAAAAAAAATCAACTTCCCTTAAAAGGAAGGTATCTTCAATCAATGACACATATCTTTGGCACTTACGTTTAGGTCACATTAACCTAAAACGGATTCAGAGGTTGGTAGAAGATGGGCCTTTGAGCTCATTAGATTTCAAACCTTTTCCTCAGTGTGAATCTTGTCTCAAGGGAAAGATGACCAAAAGGTCATTCTCTGGAAAGGGACTAAGGTCAAAAGAGTTGTTAGAATTGATTCACATTGATGTGTGTGGTCCTATGAACAAACCGGCTCAAGGAGGGTATGAGTATTACATCACCTTCTCTGATGATTACTCTAGGTATGGATATGTGTACTTAATGTGATGCAAGTCTGAGGCGTTTGATAAATTCAAGCAATTCAAGGCTGAGGCGGAGTTAAAACTAGGGAAACATATCAAAGCCCTTCGATCTGATCGAGGTGGCGAATACCTCCTGGGTGAGTTCAAAGAATACCTCACACAACATGGGATTGTGTCTCAGTTGTCTGCACCGGGTACACCCCAACAAAATGGTGTAGCGGAGAGAAGAAACCGTACCCTTCTTGATATGGTAAGGTTCATGATGAGTCATGCAACCCTACCTATATCTTTTTGGGGATATGCCCTAGAAGCTAGCATCATACATTTTAAATCTGGTACCTTCTAAATCAGTACCTAGGACACCGCAAGAAATGTGGACAGGTCGAAAACCTAGTTTAAGACATATCCACATTTGGGGTTGTCCAGCCTATGTGCTGAATGATAAAGCTACCAAGCTGGAACCCAGATCGGAAATGTGCTACTTCATTGGGTATCCTAAGGGAACGAGAGGTGGCATCTTTTATCATCCAAAGGAGCAAAAAGTGCTTATCAGCACTCATGCTAGGTACTTGGAGGATGATTGTATGTACCAAGAGCTTAGTTGTAAAGAAACCCTTGAGGAGATTCTTCCGGGATCTCCTATAACATCTGTACCAGATCCTGAGATAGTAGATGAACAAGATATTCCTTTTAACACTCCGGAGCCTCGTCGTAGTGGGAGAATTTCTAGATAGCCAGAAAGATATCTAGGAGTGTCTTTTAAGACAGACTCTGAAGATCTGGTTGAGGATCCTACTAGTTATGATGAAGTAGTAACGGATATAGATGCTGACATTATTGGAATTTGAGATGCCTTGAGAAGTCTTATGAAGCATTGAAGTATTTAGTATCTCAAGTATCATTTTGTGTTGGAATTATTGTCAACACAATGTCACAAGTGTGGTGTTGATAGAGCCTTCAAAGAGAAAACAGAGCTGAAACAGTATAGGAAATCAGAATTCCTGTAGCAGTGTCTCCGGTCGAACCTAGGACCCCATCCGGTTCGACCGGGAGAGAAGTCTGTACAAGATAGTCTAAAGCTATTTGTTGCATAGTGTGTCTCCGGTCGACCGAAGACCCCATCCGGTCGAGCGAGCACGGGAAACAGAATTGTCACAGAAATAGAAGTTTTGCACGAAAATTCAGGAAACTTATGTATTTCGTTTGGGACTCTTTCTAAACGAATTCTAGCCTAATTTGAACACTCTTAAGGGTTACCATAACCTATATAAAGGCTTGATTGGTTCGTTTTCAAGTGTACAGAAGAGAAGAGAGAACAAAAGAGAGGTTTTGGAGAGAAGAGTGATTGGAGAAGAAGCTGTTGCTGTGTGCAGTTGTGTTGCACGTTTCTACAGCAAGTGTGGACGAGAATGTGCTCATGAAGATGGTGATTTGTCCATAGATAAGTGTCTCTCTTTTTATGCTTTAAATTTCAATTTGTAAGGGACTTGAGAGAGAGAGAGATTGTAGAGGGGAAAGGCTGTAGAAAAGTTCTCTACTTTAATTCTGTAGAACATCAAGTTGGTGCTTGGTGTTAGGGGTTTGGTGATCCTATCTGTTGGTGCAGATAAATTGTAAAGGGAGTAGGTGCTTCCTAGATAGTTGGTGCTATCTGAAACTTAAGGGTTGGTGCTCTTTGTCGTTGGTGCGACTAATAGATTCAGACCTGTTCCGGATTGGTGTTCGGACAGTCTTTGAACCGTGGACGTAGCCTTTTGGTGAACCACGTTAAATCTGGTGTCCTTGTGTGATTTGATTTGCTTTTGTTGTTAAACTGGACTTGTTTTTTAAGGAATCACTGATTCACCCCCCCCCCTCTCAGTGATCGCGATATCTAACAGACATGTGGCAGCAAGCGATGAAATCTGAAATTGATTCTTTGTATTCCAATCAAGTCTGGGAACTTGTAGATGCACCTGAAGCGAATAAACCCATAGGGTGCAAGTGGATCTACAAGAGGAAGAGAGGAGTGGATGGGAAGGTGGAAACCTTTAAAGCAAGACTGGTGGCGAAAGGATATACTCAGAAAGAGGGTATCAATTATGAGGAAACCTTTTCACCAGTGGCTATGCTTAAGTCCATAAGGATTCTCTTGGGCATCGCATGTCATTATGACTATGAGATATGGCAAATGGATGTCAAGACAACTTTTCTTAATGGAAGTCTTGACGAATGCATCTATATGATGCAACCAGAGGGTTT
Organism: Litsea cubeba; assembly: GCA_012931725.1. Taxonomy (NCBI): domain Eukaryota; kingdom Viridiplantae; phylum Streptophyta; class Magnoliopsida; order Laurales; family Lauraceae; genus Litsea; species Litsea cubeba. Next base: position 77,081,570 of record CM022944.1, on the reverse strand, counting down.
CATTGCTAGTGGCCAAGATAACATGGTTTGTAAACTTAAGAAGTCCATTTATGGACTTAAGCAAGCATCTAGAGCACGGAACATCAAGTTTAATCAGGCAGTCAAATCTTTTGGCTTTGATCAAAACATTGATGAACCATATGTGTATAAGAAAGGAAGTGGAAAAGCAGTTGCATTTTTAGTTCTGTATGTAGATGACACATTGCTCATTGGAAATGATGTAGGTATATTGTCATCCACAAAGGTTTGGTTATCCTCTCAATTTCAGATGAAGGATTTGGGTGAGGCCAGCTATATCTTAGGGATCAAGCTTTTGCGTGATCGCAATAATAAGATGTTAGCCTTATCCCAATCTTCATATATTGATAAGATATTGGTCAAGTTTAACATGCATGATTCTAAGAAGGGCTTGTTACCTTCTAGACATGGAGTACCACTGTCTCGAGATCAATGTCCAAAGACATCTGAAGAGATAGAGAGCATGAGGAGTGTTCCATATGCATCCGCTGTTGGAAGCCTCATGTATGCTATGTTATGCACTAGACCAGATATTTGCTTTGCCGTTGGCATGGTTAGCAGATATCAGTCAAACCCTGGACCTATCCATTGGACATCTGTTAAGCATATATTCAAGTATCTTCGGAGAACGAAAGATTATATGCTAACCTTTCGAGCAGATGATCTAACGCCTTTGGCGTATACAGACTCTGATTTCCAATCTGATAGTGATGCCAGAAAGTCTACTTCAGGATACGTCTTTACTCTGTCAGGAGGGGCTATATCATGGAGAAGTGTCAAGCAATCCTGTACTGCTGATTCTACCATGGAAGCAGAGTATGTGGCGGCATCGGAAGCTGCGAAGGAAGCAGTATGGCTCAGGAAATTCCTATTGGAATTGGGAGTTGTTCCTGCAGTGCAAAAACCGATTGTCATGTACTACGACAACACTGGTGCTGTAGCACAGTGCAAAGAGCCCAGGAATCACAAGAAAGGCAAGCACATTCAGCGAAAGTACCACTTGTTCCGGGAATTCATTCAAGATGGAGAAATAGTGGTGGAGCATATTGCTTCAGTGAATAAATTAGTTGACCCATTCACTAAGACTCTTACTGAGAAAGTCTTTACTTCTCATGTTGAGTCTATGGGTGTTAGGTTAGGAAGTAGTGATCTTTAGTGCAAGTGGGAGTTTGTTGGGATTGGTGTATGCCCTAAAGCCCACTAGCTGCACTCTCATCCTTTGTTACTGGATATTTACTGGTTATTTAATGGAATAACTATTTTCTCTTTGAACATGTACTATGCATGGTTGTGTAAGGCCCATTGTTTCTAGTAAATGAATTAGGTGTGTAGTGCCCACGCATAGATAGGTCTGATTCATGAACACTGGAAAGAACATATTTGTTCATAATTGAGAGATGGAGCTGGGCACTTCATCTCGATATAAGTTATAGTGAGAGACTCTCATGTATTCAGGGTGACTTACCTAAGTCGTGGGAGGACTTTCCCGGATTTATCTCATTAGTGCATATGCAATGCATTGAACAGGACCATGGTAGGTGTGATCTCTAAAATAGTACTATCACTGAGAGAGATCAAGTCATCTCATGCTACTGAGTGACCAGTGCTCTTAATCTTGAGCATTTGTGGATGAACTGACGAAGTCAAGTTCTTATGCTTTAATTCACTATGGGTGAGATTCTTTTCATGGGTCAACAGCTCTGTGTTTTGGGTACTCGGACTTGATCAGTTGGGACGTGCAGATGCAATAAAGAATCTATGCCATCTAATGATGGAATGATCGTCTCCTTAGAATTATCCGATTAATCATCAAAATCTAAGATCTTAGTATATGGATGTTCCATATGGATATTGAACTTGTGGGTCGCTCCCTGGTCCAAGAGAATGATATCCGGATGATGATTAAGTTAAGGATATGAAGTTCTAAGGTTTAGATGTAATCGAGAAGGTTGATAGTACATGTGATAACCTGACTTGATTATGGATGTTACATAGAGGGGCATTTAGGTCATTTTACTTAGTAGGTCGAAGACAACTGTCATTTTATGATGAGCTTATTATATTATATATTTGTCCCTGGAGTTCAACCATAACTCTTTAGTGGAATGAGTTAAGGTTAAAATGATCTTAATGTTGCTATGGGTTTAGCATGGACATTTTGGTCATTTTGGGAGCCAATGGCAAATATGTCTTTTGGTCCCTTCTCTAGTCACTTTCCAAGATTGGCATGGTTTCATAAAATGTTTAGATGACATTTGGATGAATTATTTTAGTGGAAAAATAATTTTGAGTTTAAATTCAAATAGGCCTTTAATGGCATACAAGAATTTAATTCTAAATAAATTATTAGTGGGCCATGGTGAGCATTAGTATGTGTGACGTCCATAATGGGAATTCTATAAGGTGAGGTTTCCAATTTTGAGTAGGTCTCTCTACTTGGATGGTTGGACTTGTCTTTGGATTAGTATTCCTATAGTAAAGTTTCCTTTTTGAATTAGTAACTTAAAATAGTAAGTGTTGTGCAACTAGGATTACTAATTGCCAAAGTTTGTGGGAAGTTCCTTTAGTTTCCTTTTCTAATTGGAGTGTTTCTAAAAGGAAATAAATATTTAGATTATACTTTCCTTTTAGGACATCTATGAGAATTAGAAGAGATAGCTTTTTAGGAAAGCAATCCCAAAAGTTTCTATAAAAGAGGAAACCCACCCCTTGGACGTCCATCCCTATGCTAAAAAAGTCCCACACGTCCAACCCTCTTGTTCTTTCTTCTTCATTGAAGAAAGTTTAAGGTCTGAGATTTTTCCCATAGAAAAAGGTTCTCAAATCCCATCTAGAAATCTAGATTAAGATCCCACCATCTTAGCCAATCAGATTTGGAAGTGAAATAGAGAAGAAGATCAAAAGCAACTCTACTGCAGAAAATTCCAGCAAGTTGTTTGCTAATTGCAAGTCTGAGTTCGGCCCTTTGGATCTTTTATTTCAGAGATTTGAAGTATACAAATCATCAAGTAATAGTCTTTTTGAATCTCCTTTAATTATACACTTGTTGGTCATGAATTCATGGAGTTATTATGCGATCAATATGGCTGATTGGCGCTGCCCAGATCAGATTTTTTAAAATCTGTATGTTACAAATTAGCCATGGAAGTCCTTTCTTAGTGATGTCCAGATCTGAATCGCAGTTTCTTTCAGTTTTCTTACACAAAAGAATGAGTAAAAGTTCCTTAGCTAGTTTTCTTACACTAATGACTACACTAACTTGCTTTTCCTCGAAATAGGTTATGGAGTTGGCCAGCATAAAGACATACACCACCAAAGAAATAGATAAGATCCGACTCGAGTTTATCGATTTCATCCAAGGATTTCTTCCTTTATAAAGGTATACCTAGGAGTTCAATTTGTATAGTTGAGAAGATTTCATAGTAAGGCTTAGTGACGATACACTTAATTTAATGTGCATTTCAGTTTTTAGGCTTAGTGACTACCTGTTTCTTCATCGGACTATCATCAATGTGAATTGATTCATGCATTTTTGTTTGCATCATGCACTTGGGTAGGTGGAGATTTTTAGTTCATGATGCATTTCACACTTCATCACATATCATTAGGAGGGGGGGGATTGTCTGTGATTAACTTGCATAGTTTTCAGTACGTTAATGCTTATTGAGTGTTAGTTGTAGATGGTAATAGGAATACTAGGTCATCATATTAGTGAATTATTGATTGCTCCTAGTTTGCTTGCTACTATGATCTTATGACATGTGAACTGCTAGTGTTTCAATTGCTCTTTCTCTAGTGACAAAATGTTTAGTTTCTCTTTAACATGAATCCTTGATATTGTTGGTTAAACTCTCCTTCTTACTTGATTATATTATTGATACATAGTCAAATTGTTATTATTTTGTAGGTGAATGAAGAACTTAATTAAATGGAGATGGAATGCCTTTTCAAAGTGGATCTACTGTTAAGTTAATTTTGGTTAGTTAGGGATTTCCAGAAATTGTTTACAATCTAGCTTGCCTTTTTTTGGATGCTTTTGTGAAGGTTTTGGATTATGTCGTGACACTTTGGTTATGAATTCGAAGGTTAATGTAAATAGTTTGGATTATGGATGGATTCAAATTGGCTATGTTTTGAATAGTTTGTTTGATTTAGTGCATGGACGAGCAAGTACGTCCTTAATGTGAATGGTGATTAATTTCCAATTAATGAAATGGCTTCTTATTGAATGTTGGTATCTATATTTTTTTGCATCTTTTGTAAGGCAGGTTTAGTGATTTGAAAGTGTATCCATACTGCAACAGGTTATTAGTAATGTATATATTGCATTTTTATTTTTTAAAAAATGGATGGTATCTCGCTTCTATGGGAACTGTCACAACTGATGACTACTTGTGTCACTTTTGGTCCGAAAACAACATCTTGATCACTGCTTTTGAAAAGCGAGACAACAAAGTTATCTTTCTTGTGACACTTTTAAGTTATTTCAGTGTCACTTTTGGGTTTAAAGTGACACAAGTAACCATTTTTTGGTGTCGCTTTGATAACATAAACTGATACAACAAATGTATTTCTTGAGACGCTTTTACGAACGTTTAGTGACGCCGACAGATAAGACGCTTGCATAGTAATCAGAAAAGCGACACAAACCACTTTTTAAGACACTTTAAAAATGACTCATTAAGACATTTTTTTTATAGTGATTATCCTAATCAATTCTACACTTAGATATTCTAGCAATATTTATTTTAAATCTCATTGGTACTAATTCCCTATATTTGGCAAAAGTATATATACCATAAAACAACCATTTAAATAAAAATAGTGACGACATGGGGGTTGGTCAGTTGGTGCCATATCCTTGGGATTTTGATCTTAGATGGTCACAAATGTCTTTAATTATTGTCCAATCTAGCTGTCAAGTCAGGCCTCAATTGTTTTGCTATTTACTCTGACATGAACATCACCATTTGTAAAGGCAGGCCTAAAATGTAGTATGATTGATCAACCATTTCAAGGATATCAATAGAAACGTAGTGGTGCATCCAAGGTGGGACTGACCCATGAAAGTCGAAGTCTCATTCGCGACTCGATTGCATGGTCCGTTCTTAGTCACCGGACAAAATATGATATATGTGTTAGGAGGCAGCCACCAGGAACCTTAGATATTGCGTATAGATTAATGCGAAAATAATGATGATCAACGATCATACCTGCGAGATCTTTCTGATTTGATCTTGGTATTACAGCAACTCGAAAATCTCAAGATCTTCTACTGTATTCCTCTATGCTCGAATCCACACCAAGGTGTGGGCCTCCTCTGCGAATTCTCTCTGCTCTTAAAAATGAGATTTCTCTTGTGTTTTAACCTAGAGAGCAATATCGCATATTTATAGGCTATAATAGGGACCCTAAGAAGTAAATAAGGGATAGGCTTCTAATGGAAGCAGGAAACCCTAATTCAACCCAAATTAGAATTCTAGTTCCATAAGTTATAATTCAGTCCACTAGAGAATTATAATTGCACTCCTGTCCTTTATTGTCAAAATAATATTTCAAGCTTCTTGTTATTAAATGCTTATTAATCTCCCTATGTTAAGATTTCAGATATCCATCGATTAAATAATTACTCACATCTATATTTAATCGATATCTTTATAATTCCTTGAGACCTAATGCTCAACTTATTTGATATGTCGGACACAAAGTCCACCTGCAGGGTTTGACATTATCAAAACTTAAAAGCTTCATTAAGGGGATATCATCAATCCCTATTACAGGATGTGGATTCCGTCAATAAACTAACATGCACCATACACGTAGTATAGTCATCCAATTTACTGAGATTATTGACCCATAAAAGATCTCTCCTTTGTAAATCAAAATGTGAAACACTAAATGTATGTGTCTATTATTTATATCGAGATTAAGAGTACAAGCACTTTTAATAACCATTTGGATATTAATTGCCTTATATAGTCAGTATAAAGACAATAAACCCAAAAAGGGGTCTTGTTCAATACACACAAAGCGTACTAGCATAATGAGTTGAAACTATTCCGTTTCCCACAGCCAAGACAAGCCTGCTGAAACATCATGCTACAATCGTACCGATGGTGTGTCCAAATCCATCTAGATTGTGAACAACAACTTATATTCTATAAGAACCGACAAACAAGTCTTCCGTATATAAGCTGAACTCTACACACAAACTTGTCTACTTTATAGAATAAAAGACACACTCATGCATAATACTAAACAATGCAGCATTTTCCCATACAAATTCTCATAAAGATGAAAGACCAAAATATACTAATAAAAAAATCGGTCGAAGACAAATACGTATGCTTTTAGTATAAATTTCCAACAATATGTTCAAACCTAATTGGAATTCGGTAGACTATCAAAAGACATAAGGCCGAATGCCCACATTTTCCATGTGGTTGTTCATAAAAAAGTGAGGCTCCACAAGTCCCCCATAAGGTCACTACTAATTTATAGAAAATATTTCAAATGTTTCTACATGTGGGATTCCTTGTACCCTAACCACCTTCAAAAGACACAAAAGAAGAAAAAACTAACACAATAAATAAGAGGGAGATACATGCAATGTGAGAAATAGGGAATGAATATTGCAGATGTAGCAGAGATGTGGCAGGAGAATCAATGCTATATATGACAATGGAAGAAATTCACTTACAGAGAATGGAAGCAGAGAACCCAAGCAAAAAACAAAAGCTACAGATTGGAATGATTAAATAGAAATGCATTCGTTGACTTTTAATGTAACATTTCAAGAGACATCACAATACTTGTATTGCAATATCGCAACTCCTTATTTGTGATATCGTAATCTTTAGTTGTGATATCGCATAATGTGTTTTGATATCGAAAAAAAAGTGACATTTTGCCTTCACGAACATACAGAAAGTACGGAGAAAATCCAGGTAAAATTGGGTAGTTTGGTGACAGGGGGGGGGGGGGGGGGTTATCGATGACTTATTGTGACCGTATGTAAAAAACCCATTTTCTTTATGTAACTCAATCTCAATTCATTAATAGTTTCCATGTGTTTGACATTCTTGTTGATTCAAAACTTGAACTTTATCTCTGACTATGTGGGTTCTTTAGTACAGATGGATATGAATATGGGTAGTGCTTCAAATGTTGTGGGAGCAACAACAGGCAGTGTCCTGAACTATTGCCTTTATCTTCACACCCACCTAATCTCATTACATCCCTTGTTCCAACCTTTCAAATTATATCTCCTCCCTTGTCATCTTCTGTTGGGTTTATGTCTTATATTCTGGGTTGATCGGATTGGTTCATTAGGTTGGCCAATGACCAGGTTTAGAGTTAGGAGTATTATGGTCTTTGTACTAGGTCTTTCTTAAAGGCTAAGAAAGTGGAGATTATATATATCATGTAATCTTACTTTGTGATAGAGTTAGAGATATGAGTGCTCTCTCTCTCGTGGGTGTTGGAGTCTTCCAAACCACGTGGGTCTGTAGGACAGTCGATTTTCTTTCCTTGTAGGCATAGGTGAGTTTGATGAACTACGTAAATTCTTGGGGATTTGACATATTGGCCACTCTTAAACACTATTGTTCCAATTTCATGACTCAAGATGAACTAATGTCGAGTCGTTTGACTTTGGTCCACCTTGTTTTTTTTACTTTCCTGCCCTCGATCCCATGATAACATGGGATCCAAATTAAAAAGCCCATACATTAAAAAAAATCCCTAGATCGTACGTCTTTCCCCTTTTCACCTTTTCATTTCCCCTTCTTTCTTTTTTCACTTGCAGCAAGAAACAGACCCCTGCTTCTGCAACATTTGGGGTTCTTCAGCTTTCTATTCCTCTTCTTCTCTTTTTTTTGTCATCTTCCAAATTGATGAAAGTGGGACTAGAGAGAATAGTTGATGCCGTAGATGCACTGCACCTGTTGGGGTTCTCCAAAGACATTGTCTAGAAAACGGTCAATGCGCTTTTAATTTGAACGTCATCTCCCTTTTTGCAAATTCTTATTTCTCTCCGCATCTTGCATTTTGTTTATTTAAATGATGGTGTTTTTTCTTTACAGGTTTATGATGGAAAATGGGTTTTCAACGAAGAGGGTTCTTATAAGCTAGCTTCTCATTGACCAGAACACAAATGGGTCTTTCTTCTCCGGTCAACATATTGCAGAGCTGTAGCCTATAATTTTATTTGTGCATGAAGGGAGTGAAGTCACCAAGTATTTTATTAGCAATGGATTCTATCTGTGCATGAAGGGAGTCAAGTCACCCAAATGGGTCCTTCTTCTCCGGTCAACACATCAGCATCAGTTTATTCAAGGGCACTGAATTTTGTGTGCTTTTGTGAATGCAAGTATTCTTTTGATGATGTAATTGAAAACCTTTTGTATTTGTAGGCGGATATATTTTGTGAATACCATATTGTGGAATTGGATGATGTAATTGGAAACTAAATCTACACAGTTGATTTTTCCTAGTGTTCTATTGTTGAACAACTTTTTTCCCCAATATTGTCACACCCGGAAACCGGGATCCTGCAGTGATCCGATCTTGGGAAGCGTGAATTTGGGATTAATCAAAACTTTTGTTTTCCCCAAGATCCGGGTGAATGAGGATTATAAAATTCCACACAAACTGAATATGTAGCGAAAGCTTTGGTGGTGTTGCGACTCGGAGTCCGTGGCCATCGGATTCCGTGTTGCATTCAACCATTAACATAAAGCCATCAATTTAAGGCTCATAATCAAACTAATACAAATCATGAATCATAAACATTGAGCTGGCAGTAACATGACAATTTATTTCCCACATATGTTTAAGTTAGAAATTACAAAAGTATATTCATTAGAATCCCAAAGAAGAAGCCTAATAAAAGCCATTTCAAAAATATCCAACTAAACAAAAATGCTACCCCAAAATATGTTACGAACTTTGGCACCAGAAGTGACATCTAGATGATATCGCTGGGCAGCCACTCACGTCCAACCGACGGCTTAACCGCCTCCTCTGCCTCAAATCGTTTAAAAAGCAATGGGAGAGAAATCTGGCACTAAACAAGAGGGTATCAAACACGATGGTCTGACAAGCAAATAAAATAGATAATAGGAAAACAATAATTTGTAAAGACGATAAAAAGTTATTTAAATACATTTGAAATCTGAATATAAAAATCAATGAAGTAAAGTACATTTTTTGAATTATTTACAATTTCAAACAATATAACGATTCGAATAAAACAATATTAGCAATCCACATGTGCTATACTCTCCTATTACCGAAGTAACAAGAGCAGACAGACAGAGTCGTAGCCACATATACTGGGACTGGAGCTAACAGAGCCATTGCCACATAAAGTGGGACGGAAATACAGAACCGTAGCCACAACCAGTGGGACCGGAATACAGAACCGTAGCCACATCCAGTGGGACTGGAAAACAGAACCGTTGCCATGGTCGGTACAAACAGAATCCAAACTGTAGTTGGCAGAATTTAAAGATCCCAAGCTAGGTGATCAGCCCAACAAGGTAACCTAAGCTTAGTGGTGCCGTTTAAATCAAAACCTGAACACGTAATTTCTAACAAATTTCAAACAATCAAATGAGTAGCCTTATCGACAATTTTAAACGTGGTGAACTAATAGATTCTACTTTTCAAATCAATTGTAGAAAATATACAAATTGGCTAACTTGGAAATGAAATAGTGTACGATGATTCGATCATTTCAATACACACTTAGTACCCTTAATATTGTTTTATAAATAAAAGTTTGGTACCACTGAAGATCTTCGACAATTAAGGATGTAAAGTGTGTATTAAAGATTGAATATTTATCCCCCAATAATCCAAACATTAAAATCTCTCTCATTTACAAGATTCTGGGAAATTTCGGTTACCCTGGCGGTTAGCTGCCGAAGGGTTCAGCAGTTAGCCACCGGTTGACCGCGAGGCTGACCGCCAGTTCTCCAAATCAGATGCAGCTCTTGGGAAAAGTAACCGCCCATTTCGGTTAGCCGCTGACTACCATGCGGCTAGCCGCCTAGTAACCGCCAGCTGACCGCTAGCTTCAGAGCAAAAAGTCGCTATCGGGAAAAGTGACCGAACTGGTTCGGCTAGCCGCCGGCCACCATGCGGTTAATAGCCGGGTGATCGCCAGCTGCGGGAAACACCTCCCTGAAGCAAACCTTCAGATTTTTCTTCCTTTTATCATTTCCACTATCTTCTTCCATACATTCATACACATTGTATAGTTTCTTCCAACTTCAATAACCACCATTCAATCATTCACGCACTAATTCATTACATCATTCCAAACAAAATTTGATATAAACAAAGTATCTACATTCATCAAAAACACTTATATAGAACATAATAAATTCATTGCCAAAGAAAGATTTGAGATTATTTGAAAACAACAACTTAGAGAACAATAACACAAACTATGGTTCAAATTTTTAAAGTTAAACCCATTAGTTATAAGAGAAAAATAACATAGAGAAGGGATTCATGAAAACCATTCATATTGATGTCACGCCCCCGGACCGAGGACCCGTTAAACGAGCCCTTAATCCGGGGTCGCGGCGCGACGTGCCAGAAAATTCCACCCGCACACGCTAGTTTCCCACAGGTTTCGCGTTAAGGATCCTCGAAATTCGATCCAACAGTAATAAGAATCACATTCAAACGAAGAAATTACGCGGAAGCATTGTAGCAAACATAAAAGCCCATATCGTATGGGTATAAGATGAGAACGCACAAGACTAGCATCAAAAAGAGAAACATTCCATTGGTAGGCCCCAAAGTTGGTTTAAAGTTAATACAAAAGTAAAGTTAGCCAATAATTACAATTTTTCCCCAAAAAGAATAAGCCAACAAAGGCCACAACAAAAATCCCAAAAGAATAGTATCTATTTCACAAAATGTGATCGAAGCTCCGAAAACAACCCGACGTCTAAACGACATCATCGGGCTGCCACTCGCCCTCCACAAGAACTATAGGTTCCAGCCTCGAAGTGCGCCTCAACAATGAGGGGCTCAACATCGGCACCAAGCAAATAGGGTCAGACACGACGGTCTGGCAAGCAAATATAACAAATAATAGGATGATAGAAAAGTAAAACATTAAATAAATGAGAGCCACGATTAAATCCTGAATAATAGAAATGACGAACTAAAAGATAAACATCTTAATAGTTTACAATCCAATGCTATGATAAGTGAAATAAACAAGAACCATAAGATAAAACATTGGCAGGCCACGTATAGCAAAATTCTTCTGTTACCAAAGTAACGGGAGCAGACCAAACCATAGCCACTACTCGTGGGACCGGAACGAACATAGTCGTTAACAAACAGAACTATAGCCACTACACGTGGGACCGGATATAAACCGTTGCCATGGTCGGTACAGACATAATCCAAACTGCAGCTGGTGAACAAATTAAAGATTTCAAGGCGGATGATCAGTCCAACAAGGTAACCTAAGCTTAGTGGTTGCATTAGAGTAAAAGTTCGAAACCACGAAGTAATGCAAATCCATTCATAAAAATACTTTTCCAAAATCGATAAGAAAACTACTCCGAACAAATACATATCTCACGTATCGACGAATCCGAGCAAAATTGATAAGTAGTCTTATCAATATCTATAATGTGGTAAACCAGCCCAAAGCATTCAAAAGACTGATGAAAGAATCCGAACAAAATCTTTTACATGGAATGAATGTATGATGATTCAACAGTCTAATGCGAGTCGTCTTGACATACATTTGACCCCTTTATTGTCATTAATAGAAAGTAATTTGGTGCCACAGAAGATCCTTGACAATCACAAGGGATGAAGTGTACATTTAGACTTGAAGGGTTCCTAAATTGTTTTGTTCATAAGTTAAACCACTTTACATAATGGCCTCAAGAATTTCAAAGAGCTGAATGGGCTTGAATATATATATATATAACGATTGGGCTGAATTGGACTTGAGCATGGGCTGGAAATGGACCTGTAAAAACAGTCCATTAATTCCCCTTAAAACTGATTTAGATAACTACTTGAAACATGCCCAAATTAGGCCTTAAGCCAAGCCCAAAGCAGCCTTTAAACCTGGCCCAAACAGTCCTTGAAATGGCCCAATGTCAGGTCTTGAAACAGGCCCACAGAAGCCTCAAAAACAGGACCAAAGAAGCCTCAAAACAGGCCCAAAGAAGCCTTGAAATGGGCCCAGGAATCAGACCCTGAACCCAGGCCAGAATCAAGCCCTGAACCAGGCCGGACTGGGCTCGCTCGAGCGACCCAAGGTCCACTCGAGTGAAGCCCTAGACAGAGCCTGGGTCACTCGAGCGGCCCACTGGGTCGCTTGAGTGGACTGGGCCCTATCCAGTCCGGCTCAACTGGTGCTTTTTCTCATTTTTTGAGATCTTTTTGATCCTTTTTCATTCCTTTTCTTTCATACACATTTCCAAGATTAATTTGCCCCTTTCTTGACCTCCTCAACTCATCAAATCATCATCCATAATCAATACAATAAAACAAACACAATACTTTTAAAATCAAAGATTTCCTCCTTTGTTTTGAACACAAACACTTAACATGAAGAAAGCTAACTTTCAAGATGACCAAAGTGAGGAAAACTCCCAATCCATTGTAAAACAATATCATAAGTGAAATCACACATAACATTACTCCATTTATCCCAAAGCAAAACAATGAAACATGAAGAAGATTAGAACATACCATGAAACACCATGAAATGAAACAAGAGAAAATAAGATCATCATATTAATTGAAAAATCCACTTGCCTCAAGCCAAGATGAGAGCTGAGATACTCTTCAAACAATGCTCTAGGGTCTCAAGCTCCCAATCTACAAAAACCCCCAAAATTTTCCAAAAGAGAACCCTAAAAATCAACATTTGTAAATCTCCAAGGAAAACTCTTGCATGTGGGATGAAAACACTCTAAATGAAGAGGAAAACAAAGATTTCAAGTTTGGAAAGCCATTGCTAACCTTGAAAAGCTCAAACGAAGAAGAGAAGCTTGAAAGAGAACCTTGCCCTAGCTTAAAACCTTTGAAAAATGTGTCTTTGGAAAGCTTGAAAGATGAGGAAGAACCCTAGGAGATCAATCCTCCATGAAAACTCCAAGAAATGGGTGTTTCAGATGAGTGAGAAAGTGCTAGAAGAGAGGGAAAAGCCCTTGCTCCAAACCGTGCAGGAAAAGAGAAATGAAGGAAGAAGAAGAGAGCCCCTCTCTTATAAGATGGGTTTTGTGGGCCCCGATCTTCACAACGCTAAAAATGGTATTTGCGGGCCCCGAATGAAAACGACGAAGAAGACAAAAACGATCAGCGAAATTTCTATTATCCAAAAAGTATATTTTTGTCAATTTCTGAAAATTTTGAAATTTGGGTACAGATTTTGTGTGAAAGGTTAGTTTTGCCCTTTTTCTCGAAAATCGTGATTTCTGATCATTAAATCTAAATGGTCAAAACATGAAAGTTGATAATCTAATCGAAATGAGTCAAAATACATAAAAATTGGGATTTTACGAAAATCAAAGTTAAACCCCACAGATTGACACACAACACACGGGCGTCCCGGCCCGCGTCAAGCCTAAGTCAACGACTCTCAAAAGTTCCCAAAGCTATTCAAACATTCTAATCTAGCTTAAAAAAATAAGCTAATCGTCCACTAACCCCACTTATCAACTAATCACGGTTAAAATATAATTAAATATTCCAAACCTTGGTCGGGGTCTGACATCCTCCACCCCTAAAAATCACATTTGGTCCTCCAAATGATCACTAACCTCTGAAAACAACTGAGGGTATTTCTTCTGAACCTGATCACGAAGTTCCCAAGTGCCCTCTTCTGGTCCATGATTCTCCCAACGAATCTTTACTCACTGAATTGTTCTGTTTCTCAGTTCTTGCTCTTTGGTGTCAATAATCTCTGCCGATTTCTCAATGTAGGTGGCATCTTCTCGAACATCCAACGGTTCGTGATGTAACACGTGTGAAGGGTCCGAGACATACTTCCTTAGCATTGACACGTGAAACACGTTGTGCACACCTGAAAGTTCTGGAGGCAAAGCTAATCTATATGCTACTTCCCCGATACGACTCAGGATCTCATACGGTCCAATGAATCTCTTAGATAATTTGCCTCGTTGTCCAAATCTCAGTGTTCCTCTGACCGAGATACCTTCAGAAATACCTCGTCTCCAACTTGGAATTGTAGATCCTTCCTTCGAACGTCAGCATAACTCTTCTGTCGGCTTCTCGAAATCTTCAATCGTTCATGAATAATTTTGATTTTGTCACTTGTCTCTTCAACAAAAGAAGGTCCATGAAAACTACGTTCTCCGACTTCTTCGCAACACATTGGGGTCCTACACTTCCTGCCGTACAACGCTTTGAAAGGGGCCATCCCTATGCTTGAATGGTAATTGTTGTTGTAGCCAAATTCATAGAGAGGTAAATTCTCATCCCATTGATTCTTGAAATCAAGTACACAAGCCCTAAGCATGTCTTCAAGGGTCTTAATAGTCCTCTCCGACTGACCATTAGTTTGCGGGTGATATACTGTGCTGAATTGAAGCTTCATTCCCATCGATTCATGTAAGGTCTTCCAGAATCTCGAAACAAATCTACTATCTCGATCTGAAGTAATGGAGACCGGCTGACCATGACAACTAAGAATCTCCTTCACGAAAGTTTGTGCTAAAGCCAACATGTGCATTTTCTTCCTGGTCTTCTCATCGAAGGAATAAAGTGTGCCGACTTCGTTAACCGATCGACTATGATCCAAATAGCATTATTCCCTCTGCTTGTAGTCGGTAGACCCGAGACGAAATCCATAGTCAGGTGTTCCCATTTCCACTCTGGAATTTCTAATGGCTGCAAAAGACCTGGAGGTTTCTGATGTTCTGCCTTCACTAATTGACAAGTCATGCATCTGGATACGAAGGCTGCTATCTCTCTTCATATTGTTCCACCAAAAACGACTCTTCAAATTTTGGTACATCTTCGTGCTCCCCGGGTGTACAGAATATCTTGTATTGTGAGCTTCTACCATAATGTCATTCTTCAAATTATCTATCTTTGGAACACATAGTCTGCCACGGAAGTACAAAAATCTATCCATGATCTGAAAATCTGGGCGTTCTGAGATGTGCTCTACAATTTTAGCCAAGTCTGGATCTTGCATCTGACTGTCCTTGATTTTCTGTATGAAGACTGGCTCAAACACTGTCATATTTGCCAACACGACTCCTTCCCTCAAGGGTTGGAACTCTACTCTCAACCCTTCGAATTGCCTGAAAATTGTAAAACCCTTGCAAACTAGCCAAACAAACTGATTTTCTACTCAATGCATCTGCCACTACGTTAACTTTCCCCGATGATAGATGATCGGGAAATCATAGTCTTTGATGTACTCGATCCACCTTCTTTGCCTCATGTTTAATTTTTTCTGAGAGAACAAATATTGGAGACTACGATGATCCGAATGAACTTCAAATTTTTCTCCGTATAAATAGTGTCTCCACATCTTCAACGCGAACACTATCACTGCCAATTCCAAATTGTGCGTCGCATATTTCTTCTCGTGTTCCTTCAATTGCCTCAAGCCATATGCTATCACATTCCCATTTTGCATCAAAACACATCCAAGTCCTACGCCTGAAGCATCCATATAGATGACAAAACCACCACTCCCCGAAGGTAAGGTGAGGATAGGTGCTGAAGTTAACCTCTTCTTCAACTCTTCAAAACTAGCTTCACATTTCTCTGACCACACGAACGGTACATTCTTTCGGGTCAACTTGGTCAAAGGTGCTGCAATGGAGGAAAATCCTTGTACAAATCTTCTATAGTATCCTGCTAATCCCAGAAAACTCCTAATCTCAGTCACATTCTTCGGCTTCTCCCAATTGATGACCGCTTCTATCTTTGCTGGATCAACTGCTAGTCCTTCCCTAGAGATGATGTGACCAAGAAAGGTGACTTGCTCTAGCCAAAACTCACATTTCCCAATCTTCGCATACAACTGATTATCTCTTAACAACTGCAACGAAGTCCTTAAATGTTGCTCATGGTCTTTTCTTGACTTGGAATACACTAGTATGTCATCAATGAAGATGACTGTGAACTGATCTAGATAGGTTGCAAAGATCTTGTTCATAAGGGCCATAAATACCGCTGGTGCATTCGTCAGTCCAAAGGGCATCACCAACAATTCATAGTGCCCGTATCTAGTCCGAAAAGTTGTCTTCGGGATGTCTGGTTCTCTAACTCTCAACTGATGGTATCTGGACCTCAAATCTATCTTCGAGAAAAATTTTGCTCCTTGCAACTGATCAAACAACTCGTTTATCCTTGGCAAAGGGTACTTGTTCTTGATGGTCACTTGGTTCAATTTCCTGTAGTCTATACACATCCTAAAGCTTCCATCTTTCTTCTTGACAAATAGAACTGGGGCTCCCTGTCACACCCCGAAACCGGGCCCTGCAGTGATCCGACCTCGAGATGTGAAATTTTGGGATAAATTTGAAACTTTTGTTATATTTCCCAAGATCCGCGTGAATGAGGATAATCAAATTCCAACACGATCAGAGTATATTTCGCGGAAGCTAAACATGGTGTTACGACTCGGAATCCGTGGCCATCGGGTTCCGTGTCGCACACAACCAATATCACAAAGCCATCAAATAAACAGACTGGCACAAAGTGTAAATCATAGAACACTGAGCTGGTAGTAACAAGACTATTTATTTCCCACATATTCAAATTACAATTAACAAATGTCTTAATTACAAATCCAATGAAAAAGGCTAACAAAGCCATACAAATAAACCACTAAGTGACATACTACCCCAATTGATCTTACGAGCTCCGGTGCCAAACTTGACATCTAGATGATATCAATGGGCAGCCTCTCACGTCAGACCGGCGGTCCCACCGCCTCCTCCGATCAAACACCTAAAAACAGAAAGAGAAGAAACTGGCACCAAACAAACAGGGTCAGACACGACGGTCTGGCAAGCAAATAACCAAGTAATATGAAACCAAAGAACATTCGTAAAACCTGATGAAATCATTGTAAAACCGAATAAATAGTCTAAACAATAATAGCGATAAACCATGATAAAATGATTGGAAGACCAAACATAAATATCAAAGCAAATAAAAGAAAAGTCTCAGAAGTACGAATATCTCGAAAAGATAGTAGCCTGCATAAAACATTTAATAGTTGGAAATACATTTCAAATCCTACTAATGGCAACAATACGATGAAAGATCGATATCATAAACATTAGCAAGCTCCAAGAATATAATGAGTATAAACAAATAAGAATCATAAAGCAAAGAAATAAACAGATAAAACATTGGCAACCACACGTAGCTATATTCTCCTATTACCGAAGTAACAAGAGCAGACAGAACCGTAGCCACTATACGTGGGACCGGAAATAGGATCAGAGCCGTAGCCATACAAATGGGACCGGCAGATCAAAATCAGAACCGTAGCCATACAAATGGGACCGGCAGATAGAAACAGTTGCCATGGTCGGTACAGACAGACTCCAAGCTGCAGCTAGCGGACAAATTAAAGATCCCAAGCCGGGTGATCAGCCCGACAAGGTGACCTAAGCCTAGTGGTGCCTTTAGTTTTTAAAACCTGAACCGATACAACTCAAACCATAATAATCCCTTTGGCTCATGGGCTCACACCACAGGGCTCTAGCCCCATCTCGCCTCGAGGTTTTATTTTTGAAATAATAGTCTCTTTGGCTCATGGGCTCGCACTACAAAGCTCTGGCCCCGTCTTGCCACGAGGTTTTTATTTTCAAATTACTAGTCTTATCAAGATAATAGTCTCATCGAAGAAATCCCGAATGTGGCGAACCACTCCAATCTCCTTTCAAATCGAATCGGAGAAAACATACGAATATCCATGGTAAACCGCTCAAATACACATCAAAGTGATTTGTATAAAACCATACGATCAATCCTTCCGAACATGGAAAACCACATGATTTTATAACAAATCACCGATGCTATTTAAATTAGTTTACCAAAGAATACAAATACAAATACCAATACATTCTCTAACTTGAAATGGAATGGAATTGTGTAGAATGACTTAGTGACTTACCGAGGAACCATCTCAATGCACATTTAACCTTTAAACATTGATTATTAAGAGGGTATGTTTGATGCCAATGAAAATCCACAACATTTAAATGATAAAGTGCGCATTGGGACTCGAACGATTCCCGGATAATTTCACATACGCTCATTCTCTCATTGTTCCCATTCCCATTTCACAAATTTTCCAAGTATTACAATTAATCTCAAATCTCTTTAAAACAGGCCCATAGCTGGCCTTAAACCGAGCCCAAAGAGTCTACTCATTTAGTCCAAAACAGTCCTTTAAACATGGCCCAAATAGTCCTTAAAAACAACCCGAAACTAACCTTGAACGGCCCACAAAGCACAGCTTAAAACAGCCCAAAACTAACCTTAAATGGCCCCCAAAACAAGTTTTAAAAACAGCCCAAAAGCTGACCTTGAACAAGCCCACAAAACAAGTTTTAAAAACAGCCCAAAGCTCAGCCTCAAATCAGGCAAACCCATTTATTCAAACCCTTCAAACCAGTCCCTGAAAAGGCCCAGAACTGGGCTGGGTCCACTTGAGCGACCCAGGGTCCGCTCGAGCGGACCCCTTCCAGAACCTGGGCCGCTCGAGCGGCCCATCTGGTCGCTCGAGCGGACCCAGTTCTGGCTGGGTCTGAAATGAGTGCAGAAATGCACTCTTTGCTGCTCTTTTTCATTCCTTTTTTCTTCCCTTCTTTCATACATAATTCCAAGATCATTTTGGACCCTCCCTTGACCTTCCAAACTCATCAAATCACCATAAATTAGCAATCAAATTAATCAAACACAACACTTTTAAAAATCAAAGTTTTTCCCCATTTCTTTGAACACCGACTCTTAACACAAAGAGATCAAATTTTCTAAATGACCAAGATAAAAGCAAGCTTCTAATACATTGTAAGACCATAACATAAATGGAAATCCACATAACATTGATTCATTCATTCAAAGCAAATCCATAAACCATGAAGAATTAGAACATAATAAGAAAAAGCCATGAAACCAAACAAGAGAAATGAAACCATCATATTAATTGAAAATTCCACTTGCCTTGATCAAGAGAAGATGTAATTCACTCCAAGATGGTGCTCTTAAAGTCCCAAGCTCCAAAATCACAAAACCCCCAAAATAGCTCAAAAAGAAGCCCTAGAAACCAACCATTTTCAAATCTCCATGAAAACTCTTTGCATATATAACAAAAACATTCTAAATGATTTGGAAAACCAAGATTTGAAGAAAGAAATCCATTGCTAACCTTTTTGAAGCTCAACAAGGAAGAAGAGAAGCTTGGATGAGAGCCTTGCTCTAGCTCAAAATCCTTGAAAAAGGCATCTTTGGGAAGCCAAGAGAGAGGAGAAGAAGATGGGAAGATCAAATCTCCCTTTAGCATCCTAGAAAAAGAGATACATGAGGAGAGAGAAAGGGGCTGGGAGAAGAACCCTAGACTCCCCTTTTGTTGCAGGAAAATGAAGGATGGGAGAGAAGAGAAACCCATTGGTGGTTTTATAAGGTTAAGTGGGCTGGGCCCCATGGGCCCCAATCTTCACAAGGCTGAAACTAACATTTGTGGGTCCCGAATGAGATCGACGAAGAAGACAAAATCGATCAACGAAATGTTTACTTTCCAAAAAGTATATTTTCCCCAATTCCTGAAATTTTCGAAATTCATGGACAGATTTAGTGTGAAAAGTCAGTTTTGCCCTTTTTCTCGAAAAACGCATTTTCTGATCATCGAATCAAAATGGTCAAAACATGAAAGTTGTTAAACTTCATAAAATGAGTCAGAATACACCAAATTCAGAATTTTTAGAAATCAGAAGTAATTCCTCATAAAAATACATATCATATGGACCGGGTCAAACCAAGGTCAACGGTCCTCAAAATCCCCAAGGCTATGGAAAAGTCTAGTCAAACTCAAAAACAAAGTCAAACCAACTCAAATCTTGCTTAAAAGCTAAACCACGATTAAAACAATACTAATCAGAGAAATTGGGGGTCGGGGTCTTACATCCTCCCCCCTTAGAACCCATTTGGTCCTCCAAATGGTTTAAACCAAATCAAAATCAAAAACCCAAAAGACAAAAGAAAACACTGACGCCCTATGCTGAACCTCGGCAACTGAGATACCCTCTGATCAAACCTGACGTTGAGATACACAGTCAATAACATTCTAATTCGGCTGAAGGCTTCACACTTTCCACATATCTGCTCAAAAACATACTTCTCTAACCAAACTAGAGTTCAACAATTCTTCTAATCATCCTTGGTGTCATCTGTCGTTCCTGTACTGGATCATTTCTTTTACTTACCTTGTCAGTCACTGTCGGTCCAGAAACTGCAAGTTCTGTCTCTTTCTATCACTTGGGAATTCTGTGCCTTAAGTCCTTCAAAGCTGTACACGGTGCTCCCGACGCTTGTACAAAGATATGATCGTAAACATGCCTTCACTTAAAAATCTTCATCCCGAAAAATTTTGAAATTTCCATATGTTTGCTCTAACTATGTTTCTTGAATGCATCATCAGCTTCTGGCCTCCAAGTATACCGTTAATCCTTCTTTGTTCTGAAATCACAACTCCAAGTTCTATAGGTCTGCTGTCACTGACTTGGTCTGCTACAACCCAGATGTCATACCGCCATACACCAAATGTTAAACTGCCATAACCTGCTGAGCTGTTCTGTGTCGAAACTTTGCATGGCTTGTCTCTTCAGATTTCACTCTTCGAGTCTTTTACCCTTGACATGTAAAGTCGACCTTGGAAATCCAATCTGTGTTCACAACTTCATATTCCAATCTTCCTGTGCTGTACTCAGAATTCTTGTCCACATCTGATTCTATCTACTCGTTGTTCTTGATCTTCTGCTTGATACTGTGTCATCCACAAAATAAACCTGCCAAGCTGACATCATTCCCTGATAAGTTGAAACTTTCAATCCAAGTCTTGTATAATGTTTACTCTCTCATAGATTCGACTTTGTTTCCAACTGAACCAGTATATTTCCTGACATCCATCAACCCTTCAATTCTTACACCTCCAAACTCCAACCATAAGCTATTACCACTCATTCCATTTAATGCAAAACAAGCCTTAAAATTTTAAACATAAGGGCTAAAACAATTACTTAGTTGAATTTCACCATTTTAAAACATAGTAGAAATTGAACTTCCAAATTATCAAATAAAACTTAAATAAATAAAGTTTATCAAAGTCTGAGTATGAAATAACATTATTCATTTTGAAACTCATATCTTCATAACCAAACAAATCATTGAAACACTCAACAATTTCAAATTAGGATTTCAAAAATAAATCAGATTCATATAGTGTGACTATACATTAAACTTTGTTGAAATCTGAGTGTTAATTAGACACTAAACTTTGTTGAAATCTTAACTCATTTGTTCATAAAAATCTTGCGGAAAAATCCAAACACATTTATTTATAAAAATCCTGCAGAAATCCAAACATGGTTGGATGTTAAAACAAATTCAGGAATCCACATATAATTTGAACACAAAAACCCCTAGGAAGTTCACTTTACATAGCCAAGAAAATGAATCAATGAAATAGAAATTTCACATTGTACTTCGAAAAAGAAATACGATTTTGAGTTACATGCTTTTAAAGACCAATTTATCCACTAGTCTCTACGTTCCATCATTAAAAACATCCATCCATTTCCAACCAAACATATACGAAGTTTTGAAATCATTAAGGTTTTGAAATGTAGATGTCAACATTTAAGAAAATTAAAACAAGGGCAAAACTCCAAGATCATTGTAAAACAATATCTTAAGAAGATTAAGCAAAAATCCGAAACACAAAACCTTATGAAAACAAAATCATGTGACTTATGAAAAGAGTATAATGACATAGTTTATTTCAAAAATAAGCCTTAAAGAAGAAACATAATTCCATTGTTTAAACACTGCAAGGATAAATCATAGACATTAAGAAAAACATAATAGAAGATGAAAACATCACGAAAATCATTCTCACCAAGAAAAAGGACATCCAAACAACTGAGGTATTCACTTGCATCTGCATGTTGTCCAATCCAATATCCTGTAAGTCGGTGGAATCCACAAGGTTTCCTCTGCTGCCAAAAATTATCTTGACCACAACGAACCGTCCACTTGGCACTACAACAAAATACAGTTTTGCCAACGCAGTCATCGCAGTCTGGAAAGGCAGGTTTTGCGTCGGCAAAAGATTTCCCAACGTATTTCAGTGCGTCGGCCACGCGTCGGCAATTATGTGTAGCCAAATCCATAGCCGACGCTGTTTTAACTGCATTGGCAGATCCCTATACAATTACCAACGCATTGCAGCATCGTTCAATACGTCGGCAAAAAGATGTGCTTTCCTGATTCGAAAACCATATTTGCCAACGCAATACCAGCGTCGGAAAAATAAATGCCGACGCTGGCAATGCATTGGGAATTCATATAATGGCCGCCGCTGGTAGTGCATTGGGAATTCATAGTAATGGCCGATGCTGGCAGTGCGTTGGGAATTCATAGTAATGGCCGAGCGTTGGGAATTCATAATAATGGTCGACGCTGGCAGTGCGTTGGGAATTCATAATAATGGCCGACGTTGGCAGTGCGTTGGGAATTCCCGGTAATGGCCAACCCTACTAATGCATTGGGAGGCCGACGCACATATCACATCGGGAAAGGTTGTAATGCCTTTTCTTTTTTGCGACACACACTGGTGCGTCGGGAAATATTATTTTTTTAAAAAAAATCATATTTGTATTTTTCTTTGTATATATACCACAAATAAAAATCTGAATACATGTTCAAACCAACAAACTTGATGCACAAACTAATTTAAAATAGATTCATCAATAATTCCAAAATAATATCCACAACCAAATATCCGACATCCATAAACCAAAATAAACCCACATATCTCTAAAATATACAAATATTACTGCTTCATCATTTTCAAAAGATTCTAACATCCACAAATGTCTATGACCAAAATAAACAAGGTAGATCCCTAAGAGTCTGCAGCCAGCACGATAAAATTCAAAACCAATCTGCAAAACAAAAAATGAACACCATCAGTTACAAGTTTAATAAACTTCCTACACAAGAGGATTTTGAGATCTAACATCAGAACACAAGAGTTTGGAGCAAAAAATGTTAGTTCCATAACTCATACAACAAGATCAACAAGTAATCAATACTACATCAAACTTCTTGTGAAATTTCACAAAGTGGAAGACTTGCATAACTCATACAACAGGATCAACGAGCCACGCATTGATTTCATACTCATACAGCAGCAGAAGCAATACTTCCCCAATGCATTGATTTCATTAAGATAGTAATTCATGCCCAATGCTAAATTAAACACTGAATTCGAAAAAGATACCATGTGCTTGGGACATCACTACACCAAAAACGTTAAAATACTACAGTTTTGGGCGGAATTTAGCAATTTTCTTTTTCCATAACACTTGTAGCTCTCTCTTATCATGTCTCATTTTTTTCAGTCACTATCAATATCCTCATGTCCCGATTCGACTACTTCATTCACTAGAGGTGTTGTTTCTCCATGGTAGATCCATGTCGTGTAGGACGCTTGCATACCCTTATGGAGTATGATATTTCAAAGTAGCAAAGTCATACCTACGAGTAATAAGAAATAGGTTTGAGTCATGACATTCAATAGTTGAGTCATGCTTAAAGAAGTGTAATTGTAGTCTTGATAATGAATGTCATTTGGCAAAGCCATTGATTAGCACACAACTTGACAGTATCTGCAAAGAGTTTCACAAAAGTATGATTTTCCATCATACCTGAACATATGCATACATGTTGTAAATCATACTTGCATCCAGGATGCATTCTATTGAGCATGGTGATGAATCCATGTAAGAAAAGAGCTAACGTTCATAAAATGGTTCAAGTAAATAAGCTGTGGGAAGTGAGTTAGGATGCACAGTGCAATCAAGGCTGGCCTCTATAAAGAAAATTTTACAGATATTAGGATTTTAGCCATCCATCCTTTAGCCTTTTATCTGTTCAATGTAGATTTGTAGCTGCAGTTTATTAGCCACCTAGTTGCCAGTTGCCATTTGCAGGGTAAAGATTCTCCAAACTTCGAGATAATTCTGCACAGGCTAATGGGTGGGCTCATCATATCAAAGGTTTGGATATCTAAAACATAGGCCTCACTCATTAAAAAAAATCTAAGATTGTACCCAACCTATACAAAAATTAAAATTGGAGTGTATTGTAGAATCAGAAAAGGAAGAGCAACAGTGCCAAGACATATGGTACCATCAAGGAGCATGGTCACAAGATCAGTTACAAGTGAACAGAATAATTATCTCAAGCTTCAAATAGACAGAAATAATGCAACTTAAAAAACACATTAAGAATCCCTACCATACCTTGGCTCTTTGTTTAATTCTTCAAGCAAAACAAACATAGAGATGGAAATTATTGATAATAAACTTTTGTTTGAAGACTCACCACACCATTTAGTTCAATCCACATAGCATACTTTTACAACAAAGGATCTTAGCCCACTTCCCGAGGGTTTTTTCTTCCGAAACTCGGGGCTTTCCAAGTCCATATGATGAACTAAAAATCTGCTAATTTTCAGTTAATTACGATCGCGTTTACGATGTTTTCAACTCGGACACTTTTTCAACTTGATTAAGGAAATCCGCACACTTAGTGCTGGGTTCCCCTGTTTAAGACAGTTTTTAGTCCACTTCCTGAGGGTTTTTTCTTCCGAAATTTGGGGCTTCCCGGTTGGAGTTTGGATGCTTTCCCATCATAATTGATATCCATTTTGTTTCAGGACGAAGCATTTAGTGGTGGAGCTTGCCCATGGAAAATGCCCAATATGGTTCTTCGCTGTCACCCAAATGCAGTTAGAGAAACAGAACTTGATGTGGACTTTGTCAAAGATAGATGGCGGATATCTTTTTTATCTTATTGGGAATCCGTGGGTGGATACCTTTTTTCCACCCAAATCTTATAGGAATTGTTGAGCGAACCTGGATCCATTCGGGATGCTTTCAGGGGAAACAACTGTTTCAAGGGCAATGAAACATAATAACCAGAACCTGAGACCTGAATGAAAAGATCCTACTGCTTGTCGGCCAGCATATATGATGCCATCCCTTAGTTTGAAATAGTTAGAACAATCAAGAAAACTGAAAAAAAATAAATAGAAATACACCCCATAGCTTGAGATAGTTCAAACAATCAAGAAAGATGAAAAAGACAAAATCTTGGTTCATGGAAAACTCAAACACGAATTTGGTGGAATTGCAAATCAGGTAACTATTGTATCAGGTAACATGAGAAAAATGAAAATAAAGAAAGTAGGGATTCTATCAAAGAAAATGGCAGATTGAATCATCATAGATCCAAACGCACCTGATTTGCAAGAGGGAGAGAGGCGAGATAGGGAGAGGCGAGAGACCAAATGGGTTCAGGACAGGTAGTCTAGGGCATTCCCCTTTGTCTTCTCAAGAACGATTTCCTCTGGTGGGTTCACGTAGTCTAGGGCACTATGTTTTTCTTCTCAAATTCTTCTTCTCAAGTTATCTGCTCCCAAGGGCTACTGATGCGAGGGTGGTACTAGCGCTGGATCCAAGAGAGAGAGAGAGATTACAGATGGGGAGGCGATGTGGAGGAGGGAGGCTGTAGGTGCAGATAATAATGACCCACAATAACTGGGGAGCCTTAGAGGACTTATCCAAAGTGGTGATGACTGGGTACCATCCGAAAGCCTGAAAGAGAAGAGCAAACGGTCAGAGGACCCAGGCCTGGGCGGCGCAAGGCTCTCCAATGCCAAAGTCAGTGAGTGAACTGGAACAATGGAAGGAGAGGAAGAAGAGAGGCAGAGTAACAGCTCTGTGTGTTGAATTGTGCGTACCTTGCATGTGGTATGAAGCTCTATTTATAGAGGCTTGGGTCGTATCTTTGGAGGATATCTTGATGTGGGTCCCATGATTCGACTGGGAAGTCATGATCAGCCCACAAAGTAATAAATGCGGTCCAATCCATCCCATTCTGCATTTAATGCCAGTCGGATCAGCCCACGTCGCATTAAATGCGCGTCTTGTTGGGCCAGATTGTGTTGGGCGCCTTTGACGGTTGGGGTACCATCGGATCCGCCCTCGGGCCTTGCCCTGATGTGGCTTCAGCCGCTGGATGCCGCCCTGTCAGGGAACTGGCGAAGATTGTGGACGGCTGGATGTCGCATCTGTCTCACTAGCTCGCGCCCCTATTCCTCCACGTGCCTGATGACGTGGGGGATGAGGGGTGCGAGTGGAGGTTCTTTCTTGCTTCGGCTTTCGTCCAGGCTCCTTCAGCCGAGGTGGAGTTCTCAGCCGAGATGGGCACATGGGTGTGGCCGAGCTCGGCGCTAGCGGCCTGGAGCTGTTTGACTTCGGTTGGGGCCTCTGCCCTGTTTAGCCGAAGTGAGTTTGGTGCCACGTGGATGGCACGCGGATGGCACGTGAGAGTGCTTGGTCTCATCTGATGGCTGTGATTAGCGTAATCCTGTAGTTCTGGAAATCTCCCCACACAACTGCCCCCTAGCTTTTGACCACTTAAGCGTCCTAGCCTTTAGTGGTCGAAAGCTAGCAAAATCCGTCTGGGGGATGCGGCGATCATTGCCTGGTGTCGTTTCACTTTCTGAAGCAATAAATGCTCTGCCCTATCTGTCCTGAGAAGCGAGTCGACGGCTACACGCGTAGCCTCTTCACTGATTGCGCTGTCTTATTGATGGAACGGGCACGGATCGCGAAATCCGTCCTTTCAAATTTTGAAAGTAGCACGCGCCGAGGGTCCCTTTCCATAAATAGGGTCGTCTTCTTCCTTTCTTGTTTCTGATTTCCTTTTGCCTTTGCCTTCACCTTTGATTTCTGCTCTTCTGCTGCTCGAGATCTTTCTAGCGAGGATGACTATAGGACGTGCTCGGATCTGTTCTTGAGTTGCCCCTTTGTCTCTGTAAGTTGCTTCGTGCCTCTGTCTAGTATTTTCTTGGGGTTTCGCGACTTCTAGGGTTTTAACTTTGCTGTCACCCTTCTTAGACATGGGCACCCCTAGGTTCGATTTAGATATTGAAGAGGGCATAGCCAGATTTAGGGCCGCTTTCAATATTCCGGAGGGAGTCCTCCTCAAGCCAACAGACTCCGTCGACTATGCCACGATGCGCTGGTCCTGCGGCTGGATGCCGTTCCCTCTGATCTCCGTGATCGAGGGCGGGGTCAGATTTCATCTGCACCCCTTGCCAGCTGATGCCCAATGGCTATAAGGTCATCATGGGCACGGCGAAGCTGAATGAGATTTTGGGGACCGACCTAGGTGTCCACGATATCGAGGATACCTACGATATCTGCAAGGCTGGGGAAGGGAAATACTATCTCCGGGTGAAGCCGCAGTGAAGAGGCTTCGTCCTGGCCTTGGAAGATTCGAGTAAGAATGCCGAAGAAGCTTTCTTCTATGTGTCGGGGGACTGGGAGTTCGGCGCTGGCGAGAGCAGGAGGCTGATGGTCCCACGTCGCCCCGGGACTGTCCCAAGTAAACACCGCTTCTTTTCTCTTACCTGCTTTGCTTGATTTTGATGATGCCGAGCTGACACCTTTATTGTCTGTTATGCGGAGGCAGGTGCGAGGCGACGCCGAGCTGCAAGTGAAGGCTGGAAGAGGAACGTTGAGGACGTCAATAAGGTAGAGAGATACAAGGGGCACGAGACCAGGTCAGCTTGGAAGCTGCTCGGGTACACGCCGAGGTACCGTGGTCACTACCTGAGGACCGGAGTAGCCGAGGTAGACGAGGCGCACCCTGACGGTCCAACCGTCTCCGTTGCCGTGTCTGCCGGGATCCCTTTGACCGATCCTGCTGCGCGCCGAGCTGCGTCTGGTGCCGAGGCGTCCACTTCTAGTTCGGAGCCACCGAACCTGACACAGATAGTGGACGCTTATTCTTCCGATCGGGAAGAAGACATGGAGGGAAGCTCGAGGGCGCCAGTTGTTAAGGATCTGGCAGCCAAGTTCAGCCAGAGGTCTTCTTCTTCTGCAATGCCATCATCTGCCAGCACCCGCGCAGCTTCGGGCTCGGGGGGTGCTGGCGCTACTTCTGCTCCTGCTCCTGCTCCTGCTCCGAGCCAGGGAGTTTGGCGACGCTCGCCGGATCGCCCAAGGGAGGGGTCCCCGCCCTAGGAAGAAGTCCAAGGCGGGGGAGAAGGACTCGGGGGATGAACAGCCTCCGAAGGGTAAAACCCCCGCGCGGGCCCTCGGAGTCAAGGCTCCAACTAAGAAGAGTGCGCCGGCCAGCAAGTCGACCGGCGGGGCGACCTGCGGGCTGACCATCTCGGTAGGGCAAGGTTCTGGATCGGCTTCGGGACCTCGAACTGCCCCAGCGCCATGGAAACCGAGGATGGAGACGCAACCTGGCAAGCCTCTGAACGTTGAGGACAGGCTGATGGGGAATGCCGATGTCATCGGAGACATGGAGACGCACGAGAGGTTCGACAACGAAAGCCTGATGGTCTCGGCGATCCAGGCTAACCTTCTGGTAAGTGTTTTCAGCGCTCTTCTTCAAGTAATTCAGCTCGACTGCCCCGGTTTGACCCAATTTTTCCATTTGCAGAACGTGCAGAGGCTCCTGACCGTGGTGGGTAGGAGTGACAGGAACGCTACAGGGTCACTCAGCTAGAGTCCGAGAGGGATAAGCTGAAGAAGGAGCTGGAAGAGTTAAGGAAAGGAATGGAGGGGCTGAAGAAGGCCAGCGCTGTAGAGTCTGCTCGGCTGGCGTCGGCTCTGGCTGACGTTGCCGAACTCACGTCGAGAGCCGATCATCTGAAAGGCGAGGTCTGGGCGAGGAACAAGAGGACCGCCGAGCTAGAGTCGGAGCTGGCCAGATCGAAATCTGAATCGGCGGCCGAGGGGGCGAGGTTGCGCGGGGAGGTGCTGGCCAGGCGCGCTGAAGGAGAGAAGCTGAAGATGGCGAACGCTGAGCTAGAAAAGGAGAAGGCCTCTCTTTTGTCCGAGGCCCAATCCGCTTTCCAGAATGGGGTGGACCACGCCACAGAGTTGTATGAGAAGCAGGTGGAGGAGATCACCTCCATTCTGTTCGAGGAAGGATGCCTGGCCGCACTGAGACGTGCGGGGGTCCCCGAAGACCACCCCGTCTTTCGGGACCTGCCGAAGTACTCGGACCCGGCTCCTGAGCCGAGCCCTGCCCCTGCAGCTGAAAGTGCCCCAGTCGAAGCTCCTGCAGTCGTTCCTGCTCCAGACGACGCTCCAGCTGCCCCGGCCTCGAGCGATGCCCCGGTCGCCAGCGACGCTTCGGCCGTGCCTCAAGGTGAGGCCTCTTCTGCCCCTGCTTCGGCTGAGGTACCGGTTGAAGCCCCTTCTACCAGCGACGCCTCAAGTAAGGTCACTGTCGCGGCAGATGCTGCTGGTCCAGCAGATACGGTGATCGACCTGGTGGAGTCTCCGAAGCCACAGTAACCTTGCTTCTTTTTATCTTTGGCCTTTTGTATCTAATGCTTCTTCAGCCCTGTAATACTCTTTGTTATTAATGAAAAATGGGCTCCTTTACTTGTGCATTTTTCCCTGCATTTTTTTCTCTTTTGCTTCTGGATGTGCTATTGAATGGTATTGAATGCCTTTACTGTGACGCATGACCCTCGAGGTAGAGAGAGTCAAACGGTCTTCATAGCTGTCTGTGCCGATTCTCCGTATTCTGGAGACCATAAATAGCAGTAAGCATGGTGTTACGGCCGATGAGGGAAATGGGCGGACGTCTCCACGTGGCGCCATAGGAATCGCTGGTCAACAGACAGGAAGACGTGCGTCCCATGTAACGCGTGGGAGACTTCGCCCCTTAACTTCCTTCGGAGATTGAGCCCTTCTTCTTCCTATAAGTAGGGGTAGTAGGCTCGCCATGGGAGAAGAAAAGAAACGGAATTAGGATAGTTTAATTCACATAGTTGTAGGAGCCATGTCCAGTGGACGTTTTGGAACCTTTGATCCGGGGGGGAACCCCTGCGCCTGTGGATGGCTATCTTCGAGGGGGGAAGCCCATCGTGGTCTGCGCGTTCTCTGAAGGAATTCCCCGTGGACCACGCGCTCTCTGAACGCGGGTTCACGGCCAACCGTCCCTGGTCCGGTTGCAGGGGAGTCTTCTGCAACTGTGGGATGGTGGCGCCCTCTGCGTCTGGCACGGTCTTGTGCGAACACCGGACGAGGGGTGGGATTGAGGCCCCGCTGGACCTGAGGGTTCTTCAAGCTTCGGTTGGTCTTACTGACCGGAGGGTGTTGAAGAGCTCAGCGAGGTCCAGGGCCTCCGAACTGGAGGGGCTCTGCAATCGCTTTGGTCTGACCAACCAAAGTGTATTGTAGAGATCGGTGAAATTCAGGATCCCTCAGAACCTCCAGGCAACGAGCCGGCGTCTTCGAGCCTGCAGCCTAAAGAGTCGGTGAAGATCAGAGTCTCCCGGCTTTCACTTTATTTTCTGTTTTTAGAGGACTGTGATCCTCCTTTCTGTATTTTGTTTTCTGTTCTGTAACTCTTGTAATGAAGCAGTTTGCAATGAATAAAAAGGAAGAGCTTTGCGATCACTCAAACTGTGTACAGTGCTTTTGCATTCTCTTTTACTTTCCTTGCACTGTTTTGGAATACTTGTGTTTTTGTGCTGCTCTTTTGCGCTTCAGTGCTTGGACAACTCTTTCTTTCTTAAAAACTGACCTTGGCCGAAATGGTTGGCTCTGGCCGAGACGGACTGCTTGCGCCGAAGTGGATCCATAATTCCGCTGGTCTCGGCTATGTGAGCATGAGTTCGGCAACGGTCTTTGAGGGGTGTATAAACTCGAACTTTAGGAAACGACCGAGTGTCCGAACTCGAGGACTTTTCCAGGGCGGTGGACCCTTGAGTGGGGTAAAACCCGAACTTTAGGAATCGGCCGAGTGTTCGAACTCGAGGCCTTTTCGAGGGCGGTAGACCCTTGAGTGGGGTAAAACCCGGACTTTAGGAATTGCCGAGTGTTTGAACTCGAGGCCTTTTCGAGGGCGGTAGACCCTTGAGTGGGGTAAAACCCGGACTTTAGGAAGCGGCCAAGTGTTCGAACTCGAGGCCTTCTTCCAGGGCGGTGGACCCTTGAGTGGGGTAAAACCCGGACTTAGGAAGCGGCCGAGTGTTCGAACTCAAGGCCTTCTTCCAGGGCGGTGGACCCTTGAGTGGGGTAAAACCCGGACTTTAGGAAGCGGCCGAGTGTTCGAACTCGAGGCCTTCTTCCAGGGCGGTGGACCCTTGAGTGGGGTAAAACCCGGACTTTAGGAAGCGGCCGAGTGTTCGAACTCGAGGCCTTCTTCCAGGGCGGTGGACCCTTGAGTGGGGTAAAACCCGGACTTTAGGAAGCGGCCGAGTGTTCGAACTCGAGGCCTTCTTCCAGGGCGGTGAACCCTGAGCTGCCAGAGTCAGTCAAAGAGAGATGACAGATTGATGACAGGGCGAAAGCTGCTTTCATTGATTCTGAGATTCATTACATCTTTAGAAATAGAATTTCTTTAAGTGGGATGCATTCCACGGTCTCGGCAGCGGCTTGCCTTCTAAGTCTTCGAGCTTGTAGGCTGATTTCCCTGCCAGTGAGACTACCCTGAATGGGCCATGCCAGTTCGGAGCCAGCTTCCCTTCATTTGGTTCTTTGTCAGCTGGCAGGGTCTTCTTTAGAACCAGCTCTCCCACGGAGAACCTTCTTTCTCTGACATTTTGATTGTATGCCCTGGCTAACCGCTGCTGATAGTCGGTCAGTCGCAGGGCTGCTGCTTCTCGGCGTTCGTCTGCCAGCTCCAGCTCCATTGCCAGATTCGTCTCGTTTCGGCCTTGGTCGACCAACTCTGTCCTCAGGGTGGGAAGGCCGATTTCTAAAGGAGTGACCGCCTCCATCCCGTAGGCCAGAGAGAAAGGTGTTGCCAAAGTGGAACGTCTTGGAGTCATTCTGTATGCCCATAGCACGCTCGGAAGCTCCTCTGTCCATCTTCCCTTTGCCTTGTCCAGTCGCTTCTTCAGGCCGTCCAGGATCACTCTGTTAGAGATTTCTGCCTGGCCATTGCTCTACGGATATGCCGGAGTGGAGTAATGGTTTCTGATACTGTGTTCTTGGTAGAAGTCTCTGAAGGACTTGGAGTCGAACTGAGTCCCGTTGTCCGAAATCAGGGTCCGTGGGATGCCGAATCTCGTTAGGATGTTTTTCCAAATGAAGTTCCTGGAGTCCCTGTCCGTGATTGAGGAGAACGATTCAGCTTCTATCCATTTTATGAAGTAGTCTGTAGCGACTATCAGCCATCTCTTGTTCCCTGGAGCTCGGTGAAGAGGCCCCACAATGTCCAGGCCCCATTGAGCGAAGGGCCATGGGCTAGTGAGGGGACTCAGATCTTGTGCTGGCTGATGGAGAGAGTGGGAGAACTTCTGGCACTTCTCGCATTTCCTGGCGTATACATGCGCGTCCTTCTGCATGTAGGGCCACCAGTAACCCTGGCTTATTGCTCTGTAGGCCAGTGATCGACCTCCTATGTGACTGCCATAGATTCCTTCGTGGATCTCATACAGAAAGTCGTCCACCTTGCTCGGATGGACGCATTGGAGGTAAGGACCTGTGAAGGATTTCCTGTAGAGTTTGCCTTCGGGAGAGAGCCAGAATCGAGCTGCCTTGAGTCTGATCCGATGGGCTTCAGTCTTGTCTTCAGGGAGCTGATCATCCTTCAAGTAGGCGACGATTGGATCCATCCAGCTTGGGCAGAGATCAGCACAGAGGACAAGCTGAGATGAATGGAGTTCTAAGCTTGACCTTGATATTGACCCAACCTCGACGGTCCTTTTCTTCCCTGCTTCGACGGCGGAGGCCAGGTTTGCAAGCGCATCTGCGTGCGTGTTGGTATCTCGAGATATTTGCCTGACCTCGGCTTTCTGGAAATGAGACAGCAGTTTTTTCGCAAGGGCTAAGTAGGCCGCCATCCTGTCAGTCCCTGGCCTGGTAGTCTCCAGCGAGCTGGCTAGTCACCAGTTGAGAATCGCTGAAGATCACCAGGTGCTAGGCTCCGAGGATTTGGGCGCTGTTCAACCCTGCTATTAGTGCTTCATACTCTGCCTCATTTTTCGTCGCTTTAAAGTCCAGGGTGAAAGCCTGCTCTATGACCAGACCCTCTGGCGATTGGAGGACTATGCCGGCGCCAGCTCTTTTGGAGGTGGACGATCCGTCGACAAAGATCTTCCATGCCTGGGCGGGAGACTGTTCGACCTCAGTCACTTCTGTCTTCACGGAGCTGATCATCCTTCAAGTAGGTGACGATTGGATCCATCCAGCTTGGGCCGAGATCAGCACAGAGGACAAGCCGAGATGAATGGAGTTCTAAGCTTGACCTTGATATTGACCCAACCTCGACGGTCCTTTTCTTCCCTGCTTCGATGGCGGAGGCCAGGTTTGCAAGCGCATCTACGTGCGTGTTGGTATCTCGAGTATTTGCCTGACCTCGGCTTTCTGGAAATGAGACAGCAGTTTTTTCGCAAGGGCTAAGTAGGCCGCCATCCTGTCGTCCCTGGCCTGGTAGTCTCCAGCGAGCTGGCTAGTCACCAGTTGAGAATCGCTGAAGATCACCAGGTGCTGGGCTCCGAGGATTTGGGCGCTGTTCAACCCTGCTATCAGTGCTTCATACTCTGCCTCATTGTTCGTCGCTTTAAAGTCCAGGGTGAAAGCCTGCTCTATGACCAGACCCTCTGGCGATTGGAGGACTATGCCGGCGCCAGCTCTTTTAGAGGTGGACGATCCGTCGACAAAGATCTTCCATGCCTGGGCGGGAGACTGTTCGACCTCAGTCACTTCTGGCTCGTGCCCTGTGCCCCCCAGTGTCGTGCCGGGTTGGGTCGGAGCTGAATTAGGCGAGACGAACTCAACGATGAAGTCTGCCAGAATCTGGGCTTTGATCGCAGTTCGGGGATGGTACTGTATATCATACTGCCCCAGTTCAACTGCCCACTTTGATATTCGCCCTGAAAAGTCAGCCTTCTTGAATATTTAACGGAGTGGATGCTCTGTGAACACCACAATGGTGTGGGATTGGAAATAATGGGAGAGCTTGCGGGAGGCGCTGACGAGAGCCAACGCGAGCTTCTCCAACAAAAGGTACCTGGTCTCGGCATCGAGCAGGGTCTTGCTCGTATAATAAATCGGTTTTTGAACTCCCTCGTCCTCCCTGATGAGGACGGAGCTCACTGCGTGATCCGAGACCGCAAGATATAAATACAAAACCTCCCCCGGAGTTGGGGTGGAGAGTAAGGGTGGTGACATCAAATAGGTTTTGAGCACGGCCAATGCCTGGTCGCACTCAGGGGTCCACTGGAATTTTAATTTTTTCTTTAGAAGCTGAAAGAAAGGCCTGTACTTATCTGATGACCGGCTGATGAAGCGATTGAGTGCTGCAGCCATTCCCGTGAGCTTCTGGACTTCTTTCGTGGTAGAGGGGCTCTGAATGCCCTGGATCGCGGTGATCTGGTCCGGATTAGCCTTTATCCCTCTCCGCGTCACCAAGCTGCCGAGGAACTTGCCAGAGGCTACGCCGAAGGCGCACTTGGAGGCATTTAGCTTGAGCTTGTACACGCGAAGGATGTCGAAGACTTGGCCAAGATCCGCCAGGTGGTCGCTGGAGTGCACTGATTTGACGACCATGTCGTTGATGTACACCTCTACCGTTCGGCCGAGCTGAGCCTGGAACATCTTTGTCACGAGGCGCTGATAGGTCGCCCCCGCGTTCTTTAGCCCGAAAGGCATCACCTTGTAGCAGTAAGTGCCGCGGGGGGTTATGAATGACGTTTTCTCCTCGTCAGGCTCGTATAGTGGGATCTGGTGGTAGCCTCTGTAGGCGTCGAAGAAGCTCATTCGGTCGTGACCAGCGGTGGCGTCGATCAGTTGATCAATCTTTGGGAGGGGGAAACTGTCTTTAGTACAGGCCCTGTTCAAGTCTGTGAAGTCCACGCACACCCTCCATTTACCAGTTTTCTTCTTGACCACCACCGTGTTGGCCAGCCAGACCGGGTACTGGACTTCCCGAATGGCTCCTGCTTTTAGCAGGTTGTCGACCTGTTCAACGACCGCGTCTGTCTGCTACAGCCCTGTCCGTCGAGCCCTCTGCACTACTGGTTTGTGGTTGGGGTCCACATTTAGCTTGTGGCACACGACCTCGGGGTCGACCCCAGGCATTTCACTTGGGCTCCAAGCAAAGACGTCGACGTTCTGCATCAGGAACCTTGAGAGTTCGGCTTTCTCTTCGTCTAGCAGCTGGGTGCCGATCAAGAAGAACCTATCTGGGTCTGCCGAGTTCAGCCTGACCTCGGCCAGGTCTTCAATGCTTTTCTTTTCTAGGTCTCGGCCGATTTTGTCTAGGCCTTTCTCGAATTCGGCGAGGTTGACGCGCTCTGGCTCCTTCACTGCTGGGACCGCGGCCAGCATGCACTGCCTGGCCTGCTGCTGATCCCCCTCTACTGTGACCACTTCCATCTTACCCTCCTTGTTCTCGAGGACGAACTTCAGCTTCTGGTGGAGGGAAGAAGGGACTGCTTCCAACTTGTGGAGCCACGTTCTGCCCAAGATGACGTTGTAGGGAGAAGGGGCGTCCACGACCAGGAAGTCGGCCAACACGGAGGCTCCGCCGACTCGGGTTTCCAAGGTGATCCTACCCTTGGGATAGACTAGCGTGGCGGACAACCCTAGCAGGGGTGCACGGACCTCCGTGAGGTCTGCTTCCGAGAGGTTCATTTTCTTGAAGCAATCGTAGTAGAGGACCTCGGAAGAGCTGCCGGAGTCGACGAGTATCCTCTTCACGGTGAAGTCGCTTAGCCTCATTGTGAGGAGCAGGGGGTCGTTGTGAGGGAGCTGGATTCCCTCTAGATCTTTATCTGAGAACGAGATCGCGGGTCGGTCGCGGCGGGCCCTCTTGGATGCCGGTGCGAGCTCGGCTTTCATCACCTCCTTCCCGTGCGACGCTCGCCTGGCCTCAGCGCAGGCCCGCGAGCTTCCACGAGACGAGGGAGAGGGGATTGAGGACGCCAGATGGATCACGTTAATGATCTTCTCGGACTCCTCGCTGTCTGGCTCCCGGGCCGCACTCTGGTGAACTCGGCCCTCGCTGCCGCCGGCATCTTCTGCCTTGACGAACTCTGGAATGTGGCCTTCGCTGGCTAGCTTCTCCAGGTACCACTTCAGAGAATTGCAGTCCTCGGTCTTGTGCCCTTTACCCTTGTGGTAGGAGCAGTAGAGCTTGCTTCGGCTGCCGGAGGTGGGCTCATTCCTCAAGGGCGGAGGCCACTTGAAGAACGGCTTGGTCTTTATCTTGCTCAGGATACGGTATATCGGCTCCTTGAAGACGACGTTGACGCTCTGATCGGCACTGGTGGGAGGTCTGGGCCTCCAGGTGCCCCCAGACCGGGACGATGCAGGCTTCGCCGAACTGGCGGCCCAGGCCTGCTTGGGCTCCTGCTTTTGAAAGGGCCTCCCGCCTCTCTGCCGAGGCTGGCTGCTCTAGTGCTCGGGTTCCGGTCTTTCGTCCTCTTCCCGGGCCTGGATTTCATCTTCCTCCCGGGCGACAAAGCACTTTATCCGGGACATCAGCTCTGGCATGGACTCCGGAGGGTCTCCGACCAAGTCCTTCCGGAGGTCGTGGCCGGGGATCAGGGCATGTTGGAAGGCGTTGATTGCTATCTCTTCCCCTAGTGCCCTCGATCTGGCTGTAAACCGCCAAGAATCATCGGGCGAACTTGGCGAGGGTCTCACCCTGCTTCATTCTCAGGGCGAGAAGGTCCCCTTCTTTCTTGGGGACGGCGCTGTAAGCTTGGAACTTTTTCAGAAAGGAGAGCTGGAGCTCCTTCCAACTCGAAATCGACTTCTCTGGCAGGGCGCATAACCACTTCAGAGGGAGGTCACCTAAACTGGAGGAGAAGATCTTGCAATTGAGGTGGCCCTCGTTTCCCCAGATGGACATCTTCTGGGAAAAGTGACGGAGGTGAGCGGATGGATCGGACAGTCCGTCGTAGGGGACGAACCGCGGGACGGAGAACCGTTTGGGCAAGGGAGTGCGCTCGATATCCCTCGTGAAGGGCGAGGCCCCTAGATTAGTGTGGCCACAGATCTGCTTCTGGTCCCGCATTCCAGGTTGCGCTGAAGAGCCAACCTGACGCGCTTGTCAAATCGCTCCTGCTCGTCGTCCTTTTCCGGAGTCTGGGCTCTTGACTTTCGCTTGGAGTGGTTCGGGCTGTGATGGCTATGGTTTCGGCCATCACGGCTGCGACGACTTCGGTTGTTGCTCAAGCCTTCGTCATGGATCTGGCTCCGCTTATGGTCTGATGGACCGCGCTCCTGCTCGGTTCCTACCGAGGGTCGGCGGACGTGCGAGTCCGTTTGGTTCCGACCCTTTCGTAACCAGGGGGCAGGGGCGTGCATCAACATTTTTGTTGTGTGAGGGTGTGCCAGATTTTCTATTTTACTTGGAATTGCAAGTGGTGATCCGGAGATCAACCTTCGCAAGTAAAAAGGAAATCAACTTCTTTCAAGTTTTCCATTGCACATATATTTAAGAAAAGAGACATTTTTCTTGGTTTGCCGTGAAAGGCAATTTTTTTGGTGTTTATAGCCGATTTTGGCGTTTATAGCCGATTTTGGCATTTATAGCCGTTTTACAATCCTTATCAATAATGAAAGACAAGAGTTGTGATTTTTGTCTCTTTTTAGAAAATACAAACTACAATGAAAAGCAAGAAAAGGAGGATCTAACTTCTCAGGAGATTGTGGGGGACTCGTTTAGATTGACGGTCGCAAGCCATATGTGGGCTTCACCATCATCCATGCAGATGAGAACAGAGGATGCTATTGATTCGCTTGGCTTGGCTATAACCTCAGGTTTTTAGAGGACAAAGACCAAAAGAAGGTCCTATGTCCAATGAAAAGCCGAGTAGACGGGCTTGAGAAGCTATGTCTAAACCATTGGCGGCAGCAGGAGAAGGCAAGGACCTTGGGGGGGGGGTACCCCCCAAGGGACTTTTGTCACCTTGTTGCGGTGGCCGGTGTAGAACTTCCGCAGAGTTTTCTCTCTTTTCCTTCTCTGAATTTCTGTGCTTTGTCTGTCTGTGTGTTTGTGCTTTTTTCTGATGATTCTTTCTTCTTGGAGAGCTCTCCTACTTATAGGCTTTTAGGTGGCCATTTTAGGAGGGTTTATGAGCTTTAATTGTCATAAAGCTACATAAAGGGAGGAGTTACAAGATTGAATTCTTTATTTTGTAACTCCTTTTTCTTGGCTTCTGATTGGCCGGAGGAGATTGATGGCATTTAATCGCCTTTAATCGCCATGATGGGAGGAGTTTCATGGGTTAAATGCCATGAATCTCTTGACTTGTAACTCCCGGATGCTTGCTTCTGATTGGTCCGTCCAAAGAAATGGATTAATGACTGTAATAATGCTAGTCAATTAATCACATTAAGTGGTCGCCGAGCAGCTGAAGAGTCGCGGGCCGTATCACGTCTTTTGGGATTCTTCTGGTGATGATCATCGATGGATCTTCATGTAGATCGACATCAGATGACCATGTAATTTCAGGTGTTTGTTGCCAACAACGGGTCGGTGCCATCTGTCCTGTCGATTTCTCGATCGGTCGGGTAGAAAGCACACTTTTTTTGGTTGACTGGGTGGCGATCAATATTGTTTTCGATACTCTTGATGATTAACCCGTGTTTTGGACGGATGTCAGAGGATTTGGTGTCTCAAAAGCATGAATTTTGGAAAGTACCAGAGGCCGGGCTCTTCGAATCGCGAAAAAATGGCAAAAACCGGGGTTTCCGGGGCCTTCCCGGCGACCCCGGGCTCCAAGGTCACCGGCGACCCTGGGCCAGGGTCACAGGGGTCTGCGACCCTGGGGGGGTTCTTCCCCCTTTTTGTCCCGTTTTGTGTCCGTTTTTGCTGTTTTTCGATTCTTTTTTCTTCTGTATTTTTCCTTGACATTTTGACCATTTATTGGCCTGATTTCTTTGTAGGAAACATGATGAGAATCCTTGCATTTTATTTTGCAAAGTTTCCAATTTCCTGAGAAAGCCGAAGACTTTGTCGCGCAGAGCTGCCGATTTTCCGTCAGAAGCTGAAACTGGGTCAAATGATGTCGGAATGACCTGAAATTTGGTGTGAAGCCTCCTGAGCGATAAATAAGACCAACCATAGGCTTTTGTTTGAGTTTTGAAGCCGTTTGGGGTCCTATCACTAGTAGACTTGCTTTTGTCGCAATGAAGATGTCGCGGTTTGATGTGCGGTCAACCGATGTCCGATTGACTTGAAATTTGATAGGGAACCTATTGGAGTCATTTTAAGATGATCCATAGGCTCTGTCTTGGAAATCATGGTCCCGGAGAGCTTTGCCGCCGAGAGGCCTGATTTGACTTCCGAGCGTCAAACTATGGTCAAATGTTGTGGAAATGACCTGAAATTTGACGTGTAGCCCTTTATAAGCATTTTGAAGCCGTCCATGTGCTCTATCTGATGAGTAATGGCCTCGGTGGTTCTCACCGCCGAGAGGCTTGATTTAGCTGTTCGAGGGTTGATGTAGGGTCAAACGTCGTCGGTTTGACTCGGAACTTGACGTGGTGCCTTTTGGAAGTATTTTGAGACCATCCATCGGCTCTGATCGAAGATTTGGTGTCTCCGATGCTTTTGCCGCCGAGAGCTCCTTTTCAGCTGTCGGAGAAGCGAAGTTAGGCCAAATGATTTTGAAATGGCCCGAAACTTCTTGTGTACTCCTCTTTTGGCTGTCTTGAAGGATCTTGCAGTTTTTGTTTGATTCTGACAAGATTTGATTTGTGGAAGTAGCATTGCCTATTTATGGCAGGTTGCGACTTCATGTAGCTCTTTGGATCTTGAAGAGGCAAAGTGACATTTTTGGTGTCAACAAATGCCCCCTCGAGGTACAGCGACGAGTTGCTTAACTTTTGTAGTCGATGTGCCTCGAAGAGATTTTTGAAGGAGAGCCTGTGATTTGACCAAGAGTCTTTGAGCAGTCTTTCTTTTTGGTATTTGTAGCCTTTTGAGCTTCCAGGGGAATTTTATGGTAGTGAAAGGGATCACGTACCATCTCGAGGCAAAGTTTTGAAGATGACATCAGGGATGTGGATTTGGGTTTTAACCTTGTGACCTAACAGGCTGTATGTGGCAGGTTAGGGGGTCGGGTTTGGTTTTGATCGTGTGACCCAACAGGCTGTATGTGGCAAGTTAGGGGGTCAGGTTTTGGTTTTTTATTTTGGTCTTGTGACCTAACAGGCTGTATGTGGCAAGTTAGGGGACCAGGATTTGGTTTGATTTTTATGGAATGTCAATTTCAAGATTTTGGCTCAATTTGGTAGATGAGGCTGGATGGTTTGAGTTTTGGAAGCTCATGGGGCTTGGAATTTTCTTTTGTATGGTCCAATCAACTCAAAAGAGGCATGGAACCATTTTTGTATGCTCTTGGTAAGAGGGATTTCTCTTTGACTAAAAGCCCAAATTTTTTTTTTTTCAAGTGCCTAGGTGGTCAAACCTGGCTCATATGGGCTAACCCATGGGACCTTAAGCTTTTGAAATGGCTTAGATCTCATATGGTGTCATTTTTGTAAAGAATATCCAAAAATATCTCATTTGGATATAGAATATCTAAGAATATCTTTACTTGGAGAGAATCTCTCATATTCCCTTTATTTTGGGATAGGATATCTCAAGATATCTTTCTTTTGGGAAAGAATCCTTCATCGATCCTATCTATTGGGAGAAAATCTCTCATTGATTTCTTTTTGGGAGAGAATCCCTCAAGATATCTTTCTTTTGGGAAAGAATCTTTCTAATCTCTTTCTTTTGGTAAGGTTACTAATTAGTAACACTTACCTCTTTCTTCTTTCCTTCTTTGGTTTGCTCTCTTCTATAAAAGCAAGGAGGAGGTTGGATCTCTTGCTCTTATTACTTTCTTTTGCAATAATCTCAAGAGGGCTTCAAGACCAAGAGTTTCTTCTTCTTCAAGATCTTCAAGACTTTTCTTCTTCTTCTCCACCAATGGCTTCAAGTAAGTTCCCTTTTTCAAGAAAACTCCATTGTAGGAAAAAAAAAGTTCTTTCTTTTCTTTTCTTTTTTTTGTTGTTTCTTTCTTTTTCTTTTCTTTTTTTTTCACATGTTTTCCTTTTTTTTTTCACACGTTTTTTTTTTCTTTTCTTCTTTCTTTTTTTTTCATGTTTTTTTTTTGTTTGTGTACGGATCTGTCCGTACGGCCACATGGCCAGTGGGCCACGGCCTGTGGGCCAGCCCCTTTTTTTTCTTCTTCTTTTTTTTTTGTTTTCTTTCCCTCCCCTTTTTTTTTCAAGAAAGTTTCTTTTCTTTTCTTTTTTGTTTTCTTTCCCTTTTTTTTTGAGAAAGTTTATTTTTTATTTTTTATTTTTTTTGCTCATCATGATAATGCCCTTTTTTTTTTGGCAAACCTAGATGTTTATGCATGCATTCAATTGTAAATTAAATTTGTAGCATGATGTGATAGCATACCTAAAAGTTTTCGCAATTTTGGAAATTTGGAGCTCGCAGCGATGTTGAGCCCTTCCTGATTTTGCGGAGACTTTGAGGTTTTGAAAGTTTGGAGTTTCGGAGCTCGCAGCGATGTTGAGCCCATCTTCAAACTTTCTTATTTCTTTCGGGATAGTTCCTTTTCTTCGGAATTGCCCCGTCATCATGTCAAAATTTCGCCAGATTTTTTTTTTAGCGAGATTCTGTCGTTTTGATGTTTGATCTTTTTCTTTTCCATCCTTTTCAGGTGGTTCCTCCAGAACGAACAAGGGTAAAGAGCCTGCTACAAGGGTACCTCGTCGATCTTCTAGATCTTCTAATCCTGCCGTTCAGCAGGCTTTTGAGAAGGTCCATTATGTTGAGAGAAATCTGGAAGAGTGCGACTCCCTCAACAGAGATGAGATGAGGCAGCGACTGATCACTCTCAAGGGAGAGGAATTCTATAAGTTCATGGTAAGCAGTCATCCATGGGTGATGGAAGATCAGAGCATTTTGCCCAAGCCTACCTTCTTCTTTGGTGATGCAGTCCCTGATGACATGACATACCAGAGGAGATATTTTCAGTTTTCTTTCACAGCAGATGGTGAGAAGAAGACTGTTGCTACCCGGTCGTCGTTTGATCGCACCGTCTCGATCATGAGCCTTGCCCCCACGTGCTCTAAGAGGGAAGATCCTCCAAGCTGGGTGAGAAGGACAAATGTAATCAAGACCGGGGTTTTTGTTGGCGGTTCTCCTAGATATACGGAGAGGTCGCCTGTTGACATGGACCTTTTGATGCCATCCAGCAGCTACCAGGGCTCTGATTATCCGTCGGTCAATTTGAGACCGGTGGGCCTTGGTATTTTCAGCGGTGACGGCAGCAATTGGATCAAGCCTTTCCGACTTCGTGGCCGCTTCAATGCTGACTCCGAGTGGAAGTCGTGGATTGATCGCGTCCTGCTGATTGGTAGCGCCGTTTTGAAGGAAGCCGGGATTTTTGATGCGGTCCGCGCCTTTAGGGAGACTGTGATCTTTTCCGACGAAGCCTTCATGGCTATGCTGGAATCATTCCTCCCACAAACCAATACCTTCGTTGTGACGAATGGTGAGATTGGTTTTTCTTTGAAGGAGCTGAGCGCCATTACTGGATTGCCCATCCTCGGCAAACTCTATGAGGAGTTTATCCCGATTGAGAGCGTCCTCGAGGGGCAGTCTGAGGAGTTCAGGCTTCTGTACTTTCAGCTCGTCGCCTTCTATGATTTTTTGAAGGAGAAGGAGGGTTTGAAAGTTAGATCCAGCAGTTGGAAAAGTTTTAGCTCTTCATTCCCCAACTTTTTTAATAGCAGGGAGTCTTCTGATAGCGTGACCCAGGAAGTCGGAGCTCAGGATCCAAGTTCAAAGAAGATCTTGGCCATGCAAGAAGAGTTGAGAGATTTCTGTGCAAGTACAAGCGCCATATGTCCTGACATTGCACTGCGGAGAGATCTCGCTGTTTACCTCACTTATTGGCTTGGTGAGGCTATTTTTGCTGGAGTAGATGGAACGCACATCAGGCCGCATTGTATTTTTCCGGCTTGTCAGATGGCGTTTGGAGAGCAGCTTGCTTTGGTGCCAGCTCTTTACTCCTACCTGTGTACCGAACTGCAGGCTGCTGCTTTTCTGGTTCGGCTTGGGCTTCCCATGAATAGGGTATTTTCAGCCCATATCTTTTATTCGTGGTATGTATACCACTGTCCTGGCTTCCACCGGCTGGGTGCTGCACAGGATGATGATCCTCTGATGATTCGACTGGCTAAGGGCAAAGCCGTGTCCGAATCACTTTTGTTTCCCCGCATGAGGATCTGACGGTTCAGGGACGTCGAGATGGGGCAG
This sequence comes from Litsea cubeba, assembly GCA_012931725.1. Taxonomy (NCBI): domain Eukaryota; kingdom Viridiplantae; phylum Streptophyta; class Magnoliopsida; order Laurales; family Lauraceae; genus Litsea; species Litsea cubeba. The sequence goes on along the minus strand of CM022944.1, from coordinate 77,037,941 downwards.
TCTTCAGTGAAGCTTTCTCCGGAGTTGCGGAAGAAGGCTTTTGATTTTGGTGCCTCCCGAGACTCTACCAGGGCGGGGTCGGGAAGGCATTATTCCTTGACGAATGCAGAGAGAGAGAGTGGCTTTTCAGCATACGTGTCGGCACGATGGTGTACCGTAGACATCTTTTCGTCGACATCCAGCCGTATGTACCCTCTCGCTTTGCTTTGCTTTGCAGCTGGGCTTTTCTCAAGGCGTTGTTGGAGCACCTTCAAGCATGGTGAAGCGCTTTGGAGGCTTACAGGATGGGAGAAATGCATGGGCTTTCTATAGTGCTGAAGACACTACAGCCATGATTTCTTATCCTGTGTTGCTGACTTCCCGGACTGCCGGCTTTGCAAAGTGGTTCGCGGAGAGCTTTTCGGCATATCGGGGGCTTTCCAAGAAGGAGCTTGATGTGAAGCTGGCATCTGGAAAGGGCCTTGGAAAGTCGGATGGCGTCCGGTGAGAGGTGAAAGTCCAAGATCGAATCCTAGAGGGGGGGTGAATAGGGTGAGCTCAAAGACTTTGACCAATTTTAATTCTTTTAGCTTTTGAGTCACTTATGCTTTGTTGAATATAAATTATCTTGTGAAAAAGAGAGGTCTCTAAGTTAATCATTCACAAGAAGATAACTACAAGAACCATCAAACAATAAAAGCATCTATCACATAGGGTAAGCAAAAGAGCAATCACCATGACGCAAGTATTTATAGTGGTTCGGCCAACGTGCCTACATCCACTCCCGGTAACCCTACCGGATTTCCACTAACACAAATTAAGGTTTTGGATCACCTCAAACCTTACAAATACATCACTATGCTTTTCAAGGCTAAGCATGAACCTTTACAACACAACATGTGCTTTTCAAGGCTAAGCACCAACCTTTACAAGAAGAGGATTCTCTCTTAAATAAAATGCCTATTGATGCATGGATAAGAGAACAATTTAAGTGCAATGAAGTGCCTCTAAATAGGCTGATTTGAAAATGAAATATCAATCTCTAGATACATGCATATGAATGAGAAAATCTATGATTTATGCATATACTAGAAACCACTCTATCTCTTTTTTAAAAAGATGAAACTTTGAATGATGCAAAGATGTTAATCATATGTATGAGAAAGAGTAGAATGAAAAACACATGGTTTGAGAGGATAAGCAAAATTGAGTTTAAACAAATGTAACTTAAATCAAAACACGTTAGATTTGAACCATTTAAAACAAACTCATGTGAAGTATAAGTCAAATGTTGTAGACCTATGGATAAACAAGTTTAAAGATTAAAAGATGATAGGAAGACAACATTCATTTACTTAAAACATGCTTTTGAAAGAAAACAAAGATTAAGACAAAGCATGAGATATATTGAGAAAAGAGAGCACACCCATTTGTGATGAATCAAAGGTTGAATCCATGGATTTGCCCCATAATCCCTTTAATAAGTCTCTTAAAAGGTTGTCCTTCCTTGGCCTCAAAAGTCCATTAAAGTTCAGCAACTTTTCCCAAACAAAAAAACCACTTTTTATAGCCAAAAAGTTCCCAACGGATAGTCTTCGGTCGACCTGCCCCTGTGCCCGGTCGACCTGCCTTAAACGGTCATAAATCTGCCCATTGCAGGAAGTCCCAAATGGCTAACTTTTCGGTCGACCTCTCAGTGTGGCCGGTCGACCGAAGCCCTTGGTTCGGTCGACCGACCACACAGGAGGTCGACCGAAAACATGCCCAGAAATTTGAAAAAAAATAGAAACTTGAAAGTTTTGAGGGCATCTTTCCAGGGGACTAAAAGACACTGATTCAAGCTTGGATTCATGAAAGAGAAAGGATTAAAAATGAAAATATAAAGACATGAATCCTTCAAAAGGAAAAGATTTAAAGTGAAAACATTTGAAAGCTTGAATGAAAAATTGAAACCAAGGATTAAAACACTTGAAAACTTTAAAGCCTGAATTAAAAACTTCATGGTCTTAAGAGACATAATGACTTTGAAAAGCATGCATATCATATAATAAAATCAAGGATTATGAAAGATAAATATGCATAATGAACCTAAGATTAAAAACATGAATGAATGAGAGATCAAGCCATGACAATGAATGCATCCTATCAAATTGCAACAAAATAAAACTCTAACAATCTCCCCCTTTGCAATTTGATGGCAACTCTAGAAGCTTGAACTCTCTCTCTTAATCTTCTTTGGACATTTAAGGAGCTTTGGATGTTCGGGAGCATTTGGATATTTTGGAGCTTTGGATCTTCCTTGCGAGAGCGACGACACAGGACTTAGCTTCTCCCCCTCAACAAAAGCACACCTAGAAGAGAAACTATCCTCCCCTAAACTAGAAAACCCTTGAATCTTCTCCCCCTTAATTGGTGACCTCATGATATTTCTCTCCCCCTTTTGACATCTAATTGCAAAGGAGCCTGCCCATCAACGAGAAAACACAAAACCCTCGGTAGTAGCACCTGTTAAAAAGAGATATGATAAAAAATAAAATATGGTAACAGGTGATGAACCAACAAAAAGTTAGAAATCAGGGCATGGGCCAATGCCCAATTGATGTCTCAATTTATGAATCGATCATTTCCAAGGGGTTTAGTAAATAAGTCAGCCAATTGAGTATCTGTTGGAACAAAAATTAACTCAATATTTCCTTGATCAACATGATCACGTAGAAAATGATAACGAATGTCAATGTGCTTAGTGCGAGAATGCTGAACAGGATTTTTAGAGATACTAATGGCACTTGAGTTGTCACACATGACAGGCATGCATTGTTGTGGAACATTATAATCTAACAAAGTTTGTTTCATCCACAACAACTGAGCACAACAGCTACCTGCAGCAATATATTCAGCTTCTGCAGTAGACAAGGATACAGAATTTTGCTTTTTTGCTATGCCAAGCTACTAAGCAGTTACCTATGAAATAGCAGCAGCCACTAGTGCTTTTCCTATCATCTATGGATCCTGCCCAGTCTGCATCACTATATCCAATTAGTTGCAGAGTTGAGTCACGGGGATACCAGATACCATAATGAGAAGTCCCATGAATGTATTTTATGATTCGTTTAACAGCCTTAAAATGAGACTCTCGGGGATCAGATTGATACCTAGCACAAATTCCAACACTAAAAGATATATCAGGTCTGCTAGCTGTAAGGTAAAGAAGGCTCCCTATCATGCTTCTATAAAGTTTCTGATCTACTCTCTTACCCTAAAGATCACTAGAGATTTTAGTAGTAGATCCCATAGGGTTGCAACTAGCCTTAGATTCTCCTAAGCCAAACTTTTTCACTATTTCTAGAGCAAACTTGGATTGACTAAGAAAGATACCATGATCAGTCTGACTAACTTGTAATCCTAGAAAGAATTGTAAGGGTCCTACCAGACTCATTTCAAAAGTAGAGCTCATCAATTTAGAGAATCCTTGAGCTAAAGGTTCTGATGTGGATCCAAAAACTATGTCATCAACAATATATCTGAGCAAGGAGATATCTTTATCAACCTTTTTAATGAAGAGGGTCTTGTCCACATGTCCCACACATATAATCATTTTCAAGTAAGTGACTTGTGAGCTTCTCATACCAGGCTCTTGGAGCTTGTTTCAGGCCATAGAGAGCTTCCTCAATTTAAACACATAGTCTGGGTGATGAGGATCTTCAAAACCTTCAGGTTGGGTAACATAAACATCTTCCTCTATTTCTCCATTTAAGAAAGCACTCTTCACATCCATTTGAAACAGTTTAATTCTCATGCTACTGGCATAAGCCAATAAAATTCGAATAGACTCCAAACGAGCTACAGGAGCAAAGGTTTCCTCAAAATCAACTCCTTCAACTTGAGAGTACCCTTTGGCTACAAGTCTAGCTTTGTTCCTGATGGACCGTGCTCCCGGAATGCCCCGGGTTCCTACCGAGGTCGGCGGACGTGGGAGTCCGTTTGGTTCCGACCCTTTTCGTAACCGGGGGGCAAAGGGGGCGTGCATCAACATTTCTTTTTTTTTTGGGTGTGCCAGATTTTCTATTTTTACTTGGAATTGCAAGTGGTGATCCGGAGATCAACCTTCGCAAGTAAATAAGAAAATCAACTTCTTTCAAGTTTTCCATTGCACATATATTTAAGAAAAGAGACATTTTCTTGATTTGCCGTGAAAGGCGATTTTTTTGGCATTTATAGCCGATTTTGGCATTTATAGCCGATTTTGGCGTTTATAGCCGATTTACAATCCTTATCAACAATGAAAGACAAGAATTGTGATTTTGCCTCTTTTTGAAAAAATACAAACTACAATGAAAAGCAAGAAAAGGAGGATCTAACTTCTCAGGAGATTGTGGGGGACTCGTTTAGATTGACGGTCGCAAGCCATATGTGGGCTTCGCCATCATCCATGCAGATGAGAACAGAGGATGCTATTGATTCGCTTGGCTTGGCTATAACCTCAGGTTTTTAGAGGACAAAGACCAAGAGGAGGTCCTATGTCCAATGAAAAGCCGAGTAGACGGGCTGAAAAGCCACATCTAAGCCATTGGAGGCAGGAGGAGAAGGCAAGGACCTTGGGGGGGGTACCCCCCAAGGGACTTTTGTCACCTTGTTTGCGGTGGCCGGTGTAGAACTTCCGCAGAGTTTTCCCTCTTTTTCCTTTCTCTGGATTTCTGTCTGCTGTCTGTTGATGTTGTTGTGTGTCTTCTTCTTGGAGAGCCCTCCTATTTATAGGCTTTTAGGTAGCCTTTTAGGTGGGTTTATGGGCTTTTATTGTCATTAAGCCGCATAATGGGAGGAGTTACAAAATTGAATTGTTTATTTTGTAACTCCTTTTTCTTGGCTTCTGATTGGCCGGAGGAGATTGAGGGCATTTAATCGCCTTTAATCGCCATGATGGGAGGAGTTTCATGGGTTAAATGCCATGAATTTCTTGACTTGTAACTCCCGAATGCTTGCTTCTGATTGGGCCGTCCAAAGAAATGGATTAATGACTGTAATAAAGTTAGTCAATTAATCGCATTAAGTGGTCGCCGAGCAGCTGAAGAGTCGCGGGCCGTGCCACGTCTTTTGGAATTCTTCTGTCGATGATCATCGATGGATCTTCATGTAGATCGACATCAGATGACCATGTAATTTCAGGTGTTTGTTGCCAACAGCGGGTCGGTGCCATCTGTCCTGTCGATTTCTCGATCGGTCGGGTGGAAAGCACACTTTTTTGGTTGACCGGGTGGCGATCAATACTGTCTTCGATACTCTTGATGATTTACCCGTGTTTTGGACGGATGTCAGAGGACTTGGTGTCTCAAAAGCATGAATTTTGGAAAGTACCAGAGGCTGGGCTCCTCGAATCGCGAAAAAACGGCAAAAACCGGGGTTTCCGGGGCTTTCCCGGCGACCCCGGGTTCCAAGGTCGCCGGCGACCCTGGCCCAGGGTCGCAGGGGCCTGCGACCTTGGGCCAAGGTCGCAGGGGCCTGCGACCCTGGGGGGGTTTTCCCCCTTTCGTGTCCCGTTTTGCGTCCGTTTTTGCTGTTTTTCGATTCTTTTTTCTTCTGTACTTTTCCTTGACATTTTGACCATTTATTGGCCTAATTTCTTTGTAGGAAACCTGATGAGAATCCTTGCATTTTATTTTGCAAAGTTTCCAATTTCCTGAGAAAGCCGAAGACTTTGTCGCGCAGAGCTGCCGATTTTCCGTCAGAAGCTGAAACTGGGTCAAACGATGTCGGAATGACCTGAAATTTGGTGTGAAGCCTCTTGAGCAATAAATAAGACCAACCATAGGCTTTTGTTTGAGTTTTGTAGCCGTTTGGGGTCCTATCACCTGTAGACTTGCTTTTTGTCGCGATGAAGATGTCGCGGTTTGATGTGTGGTCAACCGATGTCCGATTGACTTGAAATTTGACAGGGAACCTATTGGAGTCATTTTAAGATGATCCATAGGTTCTGTCTTGGAAACCATGGTCCCGGAGAGCTTTTGTCGCCGAGAGCTCCTTTTCGGCTGTCGGAGAAGCGAAGTTAGGCCAAATGATTTTGAAATGGCTCGAAACTTCTTGTGTACTCCTCTTTTGGCTGTCTGGAAGAATCTTGCAGTTTTTGTTTGATTCTGACAAGATTTGTTTTTTTGGAAGCAGCATTGCCTATTTATGGCAGGTTGCGACTTCATGTAGCTCTTTGGATCTTGAAGAGGCAAAGTGACATTTTTGGTGTCAACAAATGCCCCCTCGAGGTACAGCGACGAGTTGCTTAACTTTTGTAGTCGATGTGCCTCGAAGAGATTTTTGAAGGAGAGCCTATGACTTGACCAAGAGTCTTTGAGCAGTCTTTCTTTTTGGTATTTGTAGCCTTTTGAGCTTCCAGGGGAATTTTATGGTAGTGAAAGGGATCACGTACCATCTCGAGGCAAAGTTTTGAAGATGACATCAGGGATGTGGATTTGGGTTTTGACCTTGTGACCTAACAGGCTATATGTGGCAGGTTAGGGGGTCGGGTTTGGTTTTGATCGTGTGACCCAACAAGCTGTATGTGGAATGTTGGGGGATCAATTTTGGTTTTGATCTTGTGACCTAACAGGCTGTATGTGGCAAGTTAGGGGATCAGGTTTTGGTTTTTGGTTTTGGTCTTGTGACCTAACAGGCTGTATATGGCAAGTTAGGGGACCAAGATTTGGTTTGATGGAATGTCAATTTCAAGAATTTGGCTCAATTTGGTAGATGAGGCTTGATGGTTTGATTTTTGGAAGCTCATGGGGCTTGGAATTTTCTTTTGTATGGTCCAATCAACTCAAAAGAGGCATGGAACCATTTTTGTATGCTCTTGGTAAGAGGGATTTCTCTTTGACTAAAAGCCCAAAATTTTTTTTTTTGTGTGCCTAGGTGGTCAAACCTGGCTCATATGGGCTAACCCATGGGACCTTAAGCTTTTGAAATGGCTTAGATCTCATATGGTGTCATTTTTGTAAAGAATATCCAAAAATATCTCATTTGGATAGAGAATATCTAAGAATATCTTTACTTGGAGAGAATCTCTCATGATCCCTTTATTTTTTGGATAGAATATCTCAAGATATCTTTCTTTTGGGAAAGAATCCGTCATAGATTATATCTTTTAGGAGAAAATCTCTCATTGATTTCTTTTTGGGAGAGAATCCCTCAAGACATCTTTCTTTTGGGAAAGAATCTTTCTAATTTCTTTCTTTTGGTAAGGTTACTAATTAGTAACACTTACCTCTTTCTTCTTTCCTTCTTTGGTTTGCTCTCCTCTATAAAAGCAAGGAGAAGGTTGGATCTCTTGCTCTTATTACTTTCTTTTGCAATAATCTCAAGAGGGCTTCAAGACCAAAAGTTCTTCTTCTTCAAGATCTTCAAGACTTTTCTTCTTCTTCTCCATCAATGGCTTCAAGTAAGTTCTTCTTTTTCAAGAAAACTCCATTGTAGGAAAAAAATAATGTTCTTTCTTTTTTTTTTGTTTCTTTCTTTTTCTTTTCTTCTTCTTTTTTTTTCTTTTTCTTTTCCACGTGTTTTTTTTTCTTCTTTCTTTTTTTTTTTTTTCATGTTTTTGTTTTTTTTTTTTTTTGTGTGTGGGCCGTACGGACAGATCCGTACGGATCTGGCCGTACGGCCACGTGGCCTGTGGGCCAGCCCTCTTTTTTTTTTTTTTTTTTTTTTTCCTCCCCCTTTTTTTTGAGAGAGTTTCTTTTCTTTCTTTTTTTGTTTTCTTTCCCCTCTTTTTTTTTAGAGAAAGTTTCTTTTTCTTTTTTTTTTTTTTCTTTCCCTTTTTTTTTTTGAGAAAGTTTCTTTTCTTTTTTTTTTTTGCTCATCATGATAATGCATTTTTTTTCGCAAACCAAGATGTTCATGCATGCATTCAATTTGTAAATTAAATTTGTAGCATGATGTGATAGCATACCTGAAAGTTTTTGCAAATTTGGGAATTTGGAGCTCGCAGTGATGTTGAGCCCTTCCTGATTTTGCGGAGACTTTGAGGTTTCGAAAGTTTGGAGTTTCGGAGCTCGCAGCGATGTTGAGCCCATCTTCAAGCTTTCTATTTCTTTCGGGATAGTTCCTTTTCTTCGGAATTGCCCCGTCATCATGTCAAAATTTTGCCAGATTTTTTTAGCGAGATTCTGTCATTTTGATGTTTGATCTTTTTCTTTTCCATCCTTTTCAGGTGGTTCCTCCAGAGCGAACAAGGGTAAAGAGCCTGCTACAAGCGTACCTCGTCGATCTTCTAGATCTTCTAATCCGGCCGTTCAGCAGGCTTTTGAGAAGGTCCAGTATGTTGAGAGAAATCTGGAAGAGTGCGACTCCCTCAACAGAGATGAGATGAGGCAGCGACTGATCACTCTCAAGGGAGAGGAATTCTATAAGATCATGGTAAGCAGTCGTCCATGGGTGATGGAAGATCAGAGCGTTTTGCCCAAGCCTACCTTCTTCTTTGGTGATGCAGTCCCTGATGACATGACATACCAGAGGAGATGTTTTCAGTTTTCCTTCACAGCAGATGGTGAGAAGAAGACTGTTGCTACCCCGGTCGACGTTTGATCGCACCGTCTCGATTCTGAGCCTTGCCCCCACGTGCCCTAAGAGGGAAGATCCTCCAAGCTGGGTGAGAAGGACAAATGTAATCAAGACCGGGGTTTTTGTTGGCGGTTCTCCTGGATATACGGAGAGGTCGCCTGTTGACATGGACCTGTTGATGCCCTCCAGCGGCTACCAGGGCTCTGATTATCCGTCGGTCGATTTGAGACCGGTGGGCCTTGGTATTTTCAGTGGTGACGGCAGCAATTGGATCAAGCCTTTTTGACTTCGAGGTCGTTTCAATGCTGACTCCGAGTGGAAGTCGTGGACTGATCGCGTCCTGCTGATTGGTGGCGCCGTTTTGAAGGAAGCCGGGATTTTTGATGCGGTCCGCGCCTTTAGGGAGACCGTGATCTTTTCCGACGAGGCCTTCATGGCTATGCTGGAGTCGTTCCTCCCTCAAACCAATACCTTCGTTGTGACGAATGGTGAGATTGGTTTTTCTTTGAAGGAGCTGAGCGCCATTACTGGATTGCCCATCCTCGGCAAGCTCTATGAGGAGTTTATGCCGATTGACAGCGTCCTCGAGGGGCAGTCTGAGGAGTTCAGGCTTTTATACTTTCAGCTCGTCGCTTTCTATGATTTTTTGAAGGAGAATGGGGTTTGAAAGTTAGATCCAGCAGTTGGAAGAGTTTTAGCTCTTCATTCCCCAACTTTTTTGATAGTAGGGAGTCTTCTGATAGCGTGACCCAGGAAGCTGGAGCTCAGGATCCAAAGAAGATCTTGGCCATGCAAGAAGAGTTGAGAGATTTCTGTGCAAGTACAAACGCCATATGTCCTGACATTGCATTGCGGAGAGATCTCGCTATTTACCTCACTTATTGGCTTGGTGAGGCTGTTTTTGCTGGAGGAGATGGAACGCACATCAGGCCGCATTGTATTTTTCCGGCTTGTCAGATGGCGTTTGGAGAGCAGCTTGCTTTGGTGCCAGCTCTTTACTCCTACCTGTGTACCGAACTGCAGGCTGCTGCTTTTCTGGTTCGGCTTGGGCTTCCCATGAATAGGGTATTTTCAGCCCATATCTTTTATTCGTGGTATGTATACCACTGTCCTGGCTTCCATCGGCTGGGTGCTGCACAGGATGATGATCCTCTGATGATTCGACTGGCTAAGGGCAAAGCCGTGTCCGAATCACTTTTGTTTGCCCGTATGAGGATCCGACGGTTCAGGGACGTCGAGATGGGGCAATCTTCAGTAAAGCTTTCTCCGGAGTTGCGGAAGAAGGCTTTTGATTTTGGTGCCTCCCGAGATTCTACCAGGGCGGGGTCGGGAAGGCATTATTCCTTGACAAATGCAGAGAGAGAATGGCTTTCTAGCATACGTGTCGGCACAATGGTGTACCGCAGACATCTTTTCGTCGACATCCAGCCGTATGTACCCTCTCGCTTTGCTTTGCAGCTGGGCTTTTCTCAAGGCGTTGTTGGAGCGCCTTCAAGTATGGTGAAGCGCTTTGGAGGCTTACAGGACGGGAGAAATGCATGGGCTTTCTATAGTGCTGAAGACACTACAGCCATGATTTCTTATCCTGTGTTGCTGACTTCCCGGACTGCCGGTTTTGCAAAGTGGTTCGCGGAGAGCTTCTCGGCATATCGGGGACTTTCCAAGAAGGAGCTTGATGTGAAGCTGGCATCTGGAAAGGGCCTTGGAAAGTCGGATGGCATCCGGCGAGAGGAAGTTTGGGCCTTCCTTTCTGGAGAGAAGCACAAGATAGGCTTTCTCGGTGACCAGGGCGTCATCGGTTCTGAAGCTGTTCGAGAAATACTTGACGAGGCTTTGGAGCAGCTAGAACAGGAGGAAGCCGAACTTGGTGCTTGGATGCAGGCGGCACAGAGGCAAGCTTCCGTGGAGTCTACTGGCAAGAGCAGACCATCCAGTGAGGAGTCGAATGGCAAACCTGACTCTGACAGCGGGGCAGGTTCCTCTAAGAAGCGAGCCCGCAGAGGTAAGAGGAGGAGGAGTCATCATCGCAACAAGGGGCAGCATGAGGATTCTCCTGACTTGGAAGTTCCTCTTACTATCAATGAGGATGTGCCAGTGGATGCTGACGAGCCTCCAGAGAAGAGAAGCCGAGAAGAAGAGACCGTTGGTGAAGGTATGATTCTTCCTTTTTCTCTTTCCATTTCTTTTCATGGGATTTTTTCCATGTTATGATTTGCTTCTTGTTTCTGCTTTTCTTCTTTTTTTTTTAGCAGAGGAAGACTTGGTGATGCCTGAGGTCCCAACTGATGAGGTGGTGATGGATCCTGTTGAGGCACCTTTTTGTGTTTCCTTTGCAGGTTTTGAAGTGGCAGAGGAGGATCCGTCGCTTCCAGAGCAAGAGATGCCAGAGGTTGATCCAGAGGTAGAGATTCCTGGGACCAGCTCTGACAATATTGAGGAGATTCCTCGCGCTGAGATTCCTTCCCGAGCAGGAGCAGCTTCAGCTGGAAAGAGTTCTTTTGTTACTCTTTCAACAGATGATGATATGAGTAGCCGACGAACGGAGTTGGGCGAATCTTCAGCTGGGCCATCTCTTCTTTTTGCGAAGAAGGTGGTGGTGCGAGTTCTGAGCTCTTGGATTGAGACTCTCTTTTCTGGGCACTTGGAAGCCGGATTTGGCATGATCCAGCATGTGCAGGAGATTCTCAGTGATGCTGAAGAAGCTGGTACGGATGTCACAGGTGCCAGGGCGATCGTTGATAGGATCATTGCACTGGGTGACAAGTGGTTTGAGGACCGTGAGTTTGGCTGATGACCAGTTCTTCAAGGAGATGTTCCTGGACCCTGCTGATAAGGCTAAGTCTGACCTGGATGAGGCTACAGAAAGCAAGAAGCAGGCAGTCCGAAAGAGGAACTTAGAAGAGCTAGCCATCATCAGGCTGACGCATGACCTTAACATCCTTGACAGGGAGGTCGATGAGGCCAGGAAACGTCTTGAGCATTTGCAGGCACAAGTCGCTGCCAAGTGGACTGCCATAATAGAGGCTCGTGACAGGGAGAGTGCTCTGATTCACCAGGTTGCAGGATGCCGAACGGGTTCTCAAAAGGAAGTCTGATGAGGAGGAACAATGGCAAACTGCTCGAGGTAAGCTTCCTGGTGTGAAAGAAGGGGTACAGCCCACTCTAGCATCTCATGGCAGGTTCCTGAAGAAGCGTGCCTTGGAATCCTTGACGGATGAGGCTAAAGTTTGCTTGGGGAGCTGAAACTCTTGGCTGGAGACCATTTTTTGATTGAGCTCCTGTATATTTTTTTTTTTACAGAAACCATCCTTCTCTCTTTTCTTTTTTTTTTGGTACCACTTGTATTTTTTGGTACTTATTTTTTGTAGTGCTTGTGAACACTTTCTTTTTTTGGTACCACATGTATTTTTTTTTGGTACTCTTTTCTTTTTTTTTTTGTTATCCCTACGCTCACTTGAATCTTTTTGTGATAAAAGTAATTGCTAAATGGGATGCTCTTTTTTTGTTATCCCTACGCTCACTTGAATCTTTTTGTGATAAAAGTAATTGCTAAATGGGATTTGATCAAAAGGTTGTCATTTTGTGAAAATCTTTTGTCAAGTGATTGTTTTGGCATGAAAGCCAGGTTTTTTGTTTGTGGCATGGAAGCCAATTTTGGCATGAGAGCCAGCTTTTCTTGTGGCATTGATAGCCGAGTTTTTTTTGTGGCATCTATAGCCAGTTTTGGTGGCATTGATAGCCGGTTTGTGGCATTGATAGCCTGTTTTGTTTTGGTGGCATTGATAGCCGGTTTTTTTTTTTTTGGTGGCATTGATAGAAGGGTTTTTTGAAATTCAAGTTTTTTTTTTGTGTGGCATTGATAGCCGGTTTTATTTTTGGTGGCATTGATAGCCAGTTTGTGGCATTTATAGCCTGTTTTGATGGCATTTATAGCCGGTTTGTGGCATTTATAGCCTGTTTGTGGCATTTATAGCCGGTTTGGTTTTCAAAAAAAATGCAAGTATCGACTAAAAGTCGCCTCCCTGCTGAATGTTCTTGCAAGTATCGATGGAATGTCGCATCCTTGCTCATTCGGTTGCGAGTATCGATGGAATGTCGCATCCTCGCGGATTTGGGTGCAAGTATCGATGGAATGTCGCATCCTTGCTTTTAAAAAATTTTGGTTTTGCGAGTATTGACTTGATGTCGTTTCCCCCACGATTTTTGAAAATTTGTGGTTTTCTCGAACCTTTGGGTTATGGATATCAACTGAAATGTTTGCGTCTCCACAGTTTTTTAGGTTTCTTTTTTTTTGAACCATTGAAATTTGGGTTGTGGATATCAACTGAAATGTTGCATCTCCACAGTTTTGGATTTTGCAAGTATCGACGAAATGTCGCTTCCCTGCGATTTTGGAAGTGTCGAACGTGGTTCGCTTGCTTCCGATTTGTGCGAGTATCGACTAAGCGTCGCTTCCTCGCGGGTTTTTGAAAAACCAATTTTTTTTTAAAGACACGAGGGTCATAAATTTTGACCTAAAACCATTTTGGTGGTAAAAGGGCAGGGTGGACTAGGGTGGAATCCTGAATCCGGATTTTGTTTCAAACCATGAATTTTGGGTTCAAAGGTTGAAAATTTGGTCAAGTTAGGGAAAGGTTCCTAACTTGGATATTTTTTTTTTGAACAATGAAACGATGAAAGTAAGCATTGTTTTTGATTTCTAGAAATTTCAACATTTGATATGAAAATTCTAAAAAAGGGTGGGTTTAGCCGAGCGTGTACCTGGAAACCGGTTTTGGCCATACAGGCATTGCTCTTACCCAGTTGGGTAAGTCTTCAAGGGTAGTACCCGCTTTAAGAACTTGTCATTGATGGGCAGCATACATCTGTCACCTTCCATGTTTAGGAGTGCGTATGCGCCATTGGAGAAAACTTTGTCGATGACGTAGGGTCCCCTCCCATTTCGGCTCAAATTTGCCTTTGGATTTGTGAGCGAAGACCATTGGTCTTTTTACCGCAAGAACCAAGTCATTCTTTTTGTAGGCGCGTTGCCTGACCTTTTTATCGAAAGATCCTGCCATACGTGCTTGGTAAAGTTCAATGCTTTGTTGAGCTTCGAGCCGTCTCTCATCGAGATTGTCCAGCTCATGGAGCCGCAATTTGACATTGCTTTCTTGAGTCATGTCATTTTGCAAGGATACCCTCAAGGAAGGAATTTGTACTTCCAAGGGCACGATAGCTTCGCATCCATAGACCAAGGAGAATGGTGTGCTATGGGTTGGTCCTCGAACAGTGGTTCGATAGGCCCACAAAGCTTCAGACATTTTGTCGCTCCAGTCTCTTTTGTGATTAGAGACCATTTTTTTGAGGATTTTGCAGAGTGTCTTGTTGAAAGCTTCTGCTAACCCGTTTGCTGCCGGATTGTATGGAGTCGAAGGACAGCTTTGAATTTTGTATTTGTCGCAGAACCTGTAGAATCGATGATCCCGGAACTGTGGTCCGTTATCATGGACGAATCTTTTGGGTATGCCGAAACGACAAATGATGTTGGTGCGTAGGAACTGAAGGACTGATGAGGTCTTCATTTCGTTAAACGCAAATGCTTCTGACCATTTGGAGAAATAATCCGTAGCGGCGAAGATGAAGCGATGACCTTTGCTTGAAGGGGGGAGAAATAGGACCTATAATGTCCATACCCCAGGCTTCGAAAGGCCATGAGATCGCTGTAGGATGCAGCCATTCTGGAGGCATGTGAATGTAATCTCCATGAACTTGGCATTGTTGGCAGCGCTTGGCAAATTGCATTGCGTCAGCTACCATGGTAGGCCAGTAATATCCTAACCTTTTTATCTGATCATAGAGCTTAGGTCCAGCCTGATGAGCTCCGCAAAGACCAGCATGAACTTCTTTGAGTGTTTCTTTAGCCTCTTGTTGTGACAAGCAGCGTAGAAGTACTCCGTTGAAGGATTTCCTGTAAAGGATTTTTGAAGGAATATCCAAATGGAAGCTTGGGGTTCGCCTTTGGATGCTTACCCGTTCTTTTGGATCTTCAGGTAGGATTCCGAACATAATGTAATCAATGAACGGATCCCTCCAGTCGCCAATTGAAGTTTGAAGGATTGAAATCCGACTTCCGACCACTTGGTGGCATTCAGCAACTGCTTGGTGTGTGTTAAGAGGAGGAAGGATTCTCCTTTCGCACACTGTGATTTGCATGTTTTCCCCTTCCTGGATTGCCATGGATGCGGCAAGTCCGGCTAGGGCATCTGCACGTATATTTTCACCTCTACGAATGTGGGGTGATGTGACAGATGTCAAACTTTTGCAGAAGTGATTGTGCCTTGTTGTAGTAGGGCAGCAAATCTGGCTTCCTGACTTCAAATTTCTGATTCATCTGGTTGACGATCAGTTGAGAGTCTCCAAAGACTTCCAGCATGGTGATACCGGATTCGATGGCGAGTTCCAATCCTAAGATCAGAGCTTGATATTCAGCCGACGAGACGCCGAAGAAGCATTTCAATGGATTCATTCACAGTTTGTGTTTGCGAAGCCGGAGGAAGACTTCTCGAAGGTTTTCGAGATGATCCTCTTTTCTTTTGCTTTTGACGGCGAGGTCATCAACGTAACATTCAACCGTCTTGTGCTGCATATCTTGGAATATTTTCATCATAGCCCTCTGATATGTGGCACCAGCATTCTTCAAACCAAATGGCATGACAGTGTAACAATACACGCCAAATGGGGTTCGAAAGGATGTATGTTTCTCATCCTCAGGATGCATCTTTATCTGATTGTAGCCAGAGAAACCATCCATGAATGTCATTCGCTCGAATCCACAGGTATTATCAATCATTACCTCTGGTATGGGGAGCGGAAATTCATCTTTTGGGCATGCGCCATTCAGGTCTCTATAGTCAATACAGACCCTGATCTGCCCATTTTTCTTTGTCACGGGGATAATGTTGGCCAACCATTCAGGATGTTGTTCCTCACGGATGAAGCCGACGCTTTTGAGTTTTTGAACTTCTTGTTCAATTTTATCATCACATCTGGACGGAATCTTCTTTGGCCTTGCTTTACAGGCTTGATGTCTTCTTGAAGATTGAGTTTGTGAACTGCTATTTTGGGGTCTAAGCCTGGCATTTCA
The DNA here is from genome assembly GCA_012931725.1 of Litsea cubeba. Lineage (NCBI taxonomy): Eukaryota > Viridiplantae > Streptophyta > Magnoliopsida > Laurales > Lauraceae > Litsea > Litsea cubeba. Next base: position 77,022,295 of record CM022944.1, on the reverse strand, counting down.
GCATAAGACCATGCAAAGCAATCAACGAACTCACGAAGAAAAGCGATATACTCGGGTAACTCATCATCCTTTATATTATTGCTTATGAATACAGGACGTGGTTTATCTGGTGTTCCCAAGTCTATCTTTTGAACAGGATCTTCTGTTGGAAGGTTCGAAGGTGGTTCCTCCACAATATTTTCGGAGGCTTCCAGCTCAACGAAACCTTCTGGGGTTTCAAGGGCATTTCCAGACCAAGGTTTTGTTCCTTTCCACGGGTCTTCTTGATCGGTAATTTTCCCAAGGCTTGCTATGAGATGATCCCAATCGCCTGTTGAAACCGAGTCGAAGTAGGCTACTTCTTTTGGAGATGAGGGTTCTTCTGGGTCAGAAGTCCACACGTCTGTGCCATCGGACAACTCCTCTTCATTTTCGGAGAAATCGTGCCAATTGGATGAGCTTCCTGGATCTTTGTCAGGTGACTCATCAAAGAGAAATCCAGGGAGATCGATGTCTTCATGGATTTGAGATGTTGAGGCTTGGTCAGTATATTGACTTTTAAGCCTTTTTGTGTCAACTGTCTCAAGGGAGTGTCAGGATCATACCCTAACCCGTGTGAAGACTTTTCTACATAGCCGTAGAGTCTCCAATCTTCCAGCTGGCTTTTGGTCAAGACGGGCCCCAATGGTGTGAGAATACCGCGTCCTTCTCCCAAACCGACTGGGTTTTGAGCGTCATAGCCCATTTTCTTCATAATAGCTTGTGCCACAGAACTGTATAAGGATAGTTAAGGCGTACCTTTATTTTGGAAAGGTTCAAGCATGGAGTTTGATGAAGAAGCATCCGATCTATGAAAGAAGATCGGTTTTTCCTTTGCTGAAGTTGCTGGAACAACGAAGGAAGCTGACGTAGGATCTTCTATGTCAGAAGTTGTCTCCATTGGAGTAAGAGCAGGCTGAACTTGCTGAGTGTCAGCTTGGCTTGACGATGTGTCGTCTTCTGGCTCTGAATCCGAGTCCGTGTCTTGCATGATAGACATGAAAGAGACAACAAATTTGCCCCCAGGCTTTTGTTTTGCCTTCTTCACTTTAGTTGTGATGACCAAAGGCTTTGAAGATTTGAGGGAGATGATGAAGGGAGTTTGCATGCTCTCTTCAGATTTACCGGATGGTTTGTTTCCTTCCGGTGATTGTTGAGGAGCTTTGCCTTTATCTTTCTGGAGATTTTCGGCAAAGGATGCTGTATGCTTCTCCTCTTCTTCTTTTTCACCTTCATACATTTGTGAGTCATCGAAGTGGATTTCTTTACCTTTGAAGGGTTTTCTGTCCGCAAAGACTCGATGTATCATGCCGTCGTCGCCAACAAACTTGATGCATTGATATAGAGTTGAAGGGACAACACCATTCTCATGGATCCAAGGGCGTCCGAGAAGGATGTTATAGCATGAAGGGGTCTTTATTGCATACACTGTGACCTCAGAGATAAGATCACCGATCTGCAATTTGAACCTGATTTTGCCGATAGGCCTTTGAGTACTCCCATCGTATCCAAAGATAGATACAGATGTGTGGCTCAGTTTGCTGGGTAGGATGCCCAACTCTTCAAGAGCCGATGTGGAGATGAGGTTGAGTGCAGAACCTGGGTCGATCTGAACTCTATGAATAGGCATTTCCTTGATATACCCTGTGAAGTACAGGGGTCGGTTATGCCTGGTTTCGCCAAGTAGGAGGTCGTCCTTTGTGAAGGCGATGGTTGCACTGGCTGCTTTTTTAACCGATAGGCATTCAATGCATGATCCCTCAGTTTTCTTCTTTTCTCCCTTTGAGGAGGCTTCTGAGTTTTTGACCCGGTAATCCATTTCAATTTGGAGGACTTGCGGGGCATGTTTGTCGACATCCTCATTCAGTTTTTGTAATTCTGAGATGAGATTATCACGAGTGTGCGGAGACATTCGCAACAAATCTAGGATGTGCAGACGTGCAGGTATGTGCTTGAAGTGTTCAATCAAGTCATACTTGAAAGCCTCCTTAGGGCCTGCATGTTCATCATTGTTGCCACTAGGGGCGCTACAACATCTTTTCCCGAAGGATTTACATATGTAAAGGAAGATTGGTTGTAATTTTTGTGGTAGTCCCGGCCAGAGCAGGTGCCTCTACCAACTTCGAGAGCTTCTTGAGAAGGGTCTTCGTTTGGAAGATTGTCTTCAGGATCAAGAGGCTGTCGTTTTTCATTTGCTAGGGATGCATCAGCAGCAGAGTTACCATCCTCAGTGATTGTGTTGCATGGAGCATTTTCCGGGAACAAGTCCTGAACAGCATCCAGCAATCTTTCTTCTTCGTTGACTAATTCATCGTCCCAAGCATCAATGGCTGGGAATTCTTCAGTCAGGAAGGGTGTGAACTTTGAAGTCACAGTCTCAGGAGAAGAAACCTGAGAGGGTGTCATCTCAATGAAAGTCACGTGAGACGAGGTGGCTCCAGAAGATACATTGCTAGGCGTCGCCGGAGTGTAAGTGCTCTCATCAGACGACGCTTCGGAAGAGCTATAATCCCGAATTATCACATTACAGGAAGCTCTGACAGGAGACGTTGCCTGATCGGAGTCAGACCCATCCTCGGATGTAAGAGGATCGTCTATCCAGCAATTTTCTCCATTTTCAGGAGTTAAGGGAGGATGTACCTGATGGTCTTCAGGGACTTCAGGCTCTGGATTGCGAGGAGGCTCGTTGACGCGTTCTTGCTCTTGTTCTAGAGCGAGTCGCTGCAAGATCCTTGCATATTCTTCAAGATCAGGTATGGGAGCCGGATCTTCTTCTTCATCATCTCTTTGTGCTCAACATTGTTGATTTCCACTGGAGTGATGAGAGGTGCTGGTTCAGCAGCATTTTCTTGTACAGCTTCTTGGTCTTCTTCATCATCAGACCAGGATCCTTGTGGCTGTAGGGGGTTATACCAGATTACTGGCATAAGATGAGACTCAGGAACCCATTCTTCATCGGAGAGATATTCTCCTGTTTCAAGGGATTCCTCCCACTCATCTGTGTAGTTGGATTCGAATCCATCATCGGTGTCGCTGGATTCGTATCCATCAATGGAGAATCCAACTACCGAATTGCAAGAGTATGATGCCTCCTACATGGCTTCTTTAAATTGAGGTGGCATGAAATCACTGAGAGTGAATTTCCTTACCCCCTTTGAAGTCTCTGGAAGGGATGCTTTTGTTACCTCCAGTGAAGCGGTAGAGGAAGCCTCTGCCTTTTCTTTGACCTCTAGTTTTGGCTGGGTCTTCTCTTGCCATTTGAGCTTGAGGAGATGTTTCCTAGCCTGCCTTCGCTGTCGAGCTGTAGGCTTTATTTTCATGACCTCCCAATTTTCATCTTCCAGGAGATCGGGATGTACCCATATCGGCTGTCCGTCTGGTGTCGGGTAAGGAACCAGTTCCTCGGACGCTTCGATTGAGTTTATCACCTTGAAGGAAGTAGTGATCTTCTTATTCGGTGATGTTGATGTTTGTCCACATGTCACCATGTTGACGGAGGCAGACCCATAGTTTTTGTCAAAGGTGATGACTCCGTTTTTCCACATCTCATTTATTTTCTCTCTCACAACGAAGCATTGATTGAGAGGATGCGAGATCATCTGGTGGTATGGACAGTACCGAGGATCGTTGGTTTTGCCAACATCACTCGGTCTTTTTGGTTCAGGCAAGGTGAGCTTGCCGTTTGCCACAAGAGCCCCGAAGATTTCATCAACATCTTCATCAAACGGGTATTTCTTCTCTACTCGTTCTTTGAAGGCGTCTGAGAGTTCAGGTCTCTTACCAACAGCTTTGTTTTCAGCTTTCTTTGGTGGCTGAGGAGCTGACTTGGTCTGGACATTGAGGACCTCTTTCTTCTTTGGTTTAGAGGTTGCAATGGCGGTTGGCTCTTTTCTTGATGATTTCTGACTGTTGAGGTCCTTAATCACCGTTTCAGCTTCCATGGAAGCTTCTAGGAGTTCTCCCAGGTTTTTTGATTTGTTGCCGATGATCATGGAGCGGATTCTGGCTCTCATGTTGTTTCGGCAGATGTCGACTAGCGACGCTTGTGGCAATACATCAGAGCATTTGTATGCCATTGCTTTCCACTTGTGAATGAAGTCATATGTTGATTCATTCTCCCCCTGTTTTAGGCTGCACAGCTGAGCCATAGTAGCAGGGTGATCCTCACCTTTGAAGTGAGTCAGGAAGCGTGTCTCTACCATGGCCCAGTTTTGGATTGAGTCCTCCGGCAGAGTGGAGTACCAATCGAAGGCCGTACCTTTTAGGGTACTTGCAAAGAGGCGGATCTTGAGTGCATCTTGATCCGCGATAGCTCCCGTCAGGATCTTGAAGTGGATGACGTGTTGTCTGGCTGATCTTTTCCCCGTATATGTTTGGAGAGTAGGATGCTTGAATTTGGTGGGGAACGGGACCGAGTCCATCCATAAGGGATATGGTGGCTTGATCCCATGCTCTTTGAGTATATCCTCTTCTTTTGCTTTGGCGAGGATACCGTCTACGTCCTTTTTGGTAAGGGCGCGTGACTCATTTTCTTCTCTATTTACCTCGTCGTCTTGATGATTCGGAGGAGGTTCATTGTTCGCCTGATTTTGGAAGGCGAGGAGAAGGTTTTCCATCAGAGTTTCAATCCTCTGCTGGCCCTGTTCCAACTGCTGGATGCGGGTGATCGCATCTTCTGGAGGTGGATTGCGGGGTGGTGGCTCAAAATTTGTAGCCAAGACATTCATCCTTCGTGATTCGAACGAAGAAACTGTCCTGGTGACTGAGCTGGGGCTCATTCTTTTTGAAGAAGAGCTTGAGGAAGGATCACTCTGCTCTCCTTTACTTGAAGGAGCAGGGGATTCTTCTGAATGTCTTCTTGTCCTGGAGACGCTGCGGGTCATCGGACGTCGGACATGGATTTTTGTTGCTGATTTTTGGCGCCTTCTTGTTTTTCCAACCATATGGACGGCAGCAACTTGGTTGGGTCTTTCTTTTTCGACCCATTTGGGAGAGACTTGATGTGTGGGAGGCTGGGTCCTTTGTTTCTCTAGTCTCTTTTGTCTATACGACGCGCGGCGGCGTATACGACGAGCAATTTGAGCTTCGGTCAGCTCTGACTGGGCTTTGACGATGAAGGATGCGCTCCCTCGGGCGCAGCAGCCGAGCCTGTCTTCTTTGTAGCTGGGCAAGGATAGGATGCGAACCCTGTCCTTCGCCAGTTGCAGCGAAGCTTTGAATTTTTGAAGTTCGGCCCCTGTAGAGATGAAGGGTCGAACTGCAGGTTTGTAGGCCTTAGCAGGTGCTTGTGGAGGCCTTGTGATGCATGACTTGATTTTGGGCTTGTAGGAACAAGCCGGCTCATGCTGGGATGACTTGGAAGTCAAGTTGGAGATGGGTTTCTCCTCTTTCATGTAGGCAAGAGGATAGAACTGGTTCTCCTTGAGTGGGGCCAGGTATGCTGGCTTAGTGGATGTCTGGGACCTTCTCTGTTTTGGTGAAGGTCTTGGGGACCAAGTCTTGGAGTAGACCTGGTTGTTTGCAGGTTGAGGCTTCGTGGGGCTGCCACGGGCTTCAGGCCTTCTGGTGCTCGCCTTTGGTGTCACGGTAGTGACACGTTGAGAGGCGAGTTTCTGCTTCTTGGAGGGAGCAGTTTGTTCCTCAGGAAGTGGGAATGGTCCCAGCGTCCCAAAGACGATAGTCCGGGGAGTCGAGGTCGACCCGGAGTTCAGAGAGTTGCCGAGGGAGTTGACACTTCGGCAGCTAATGGGGCGCTTGTAGGTGCGCGTGGTTTGCTTCTGTTGAAGCATAAGTTGGTGCTTGTTTTCGTCGAAAGTAATGGTCAGTGAAGCTGCCATTGTTAGTTTTCGAAAATTTCTGAAACAAGACTACATCCATTAGTAATCACAAGAATATAATGATCATAAATGGGAAGTTCTATGGTTTCGTCTTTTCAAATTGCTCGAGGTAGATGACCCAAGCAATATGAGGAAGGCAAAATGCCATAGAGGGTACAATTGTTCTGATCGCAGGTATGGTAAACCCAGAATGGGCATCCCAGTGACTGCTAGAAGCAATTGTGAACTTAAATTCGACTTATCGAGAAGCAGAGCTTGCTCGAGGTAAGAAGAATATAAAGTTGGAGTTACAGATGTGCCGGTCGCAATACAGTAGACCCTGAAAGGGCGTACTAGTACCGCTAGACACAAATGTTTTGAGACCGCATCCATGAGATGAGATTCTCTGTTTTGAAAGGTCAAGATTGGATTCATCAAAGAGAGCAGATGGTATTCCAATCTGAACACGGGCTCAGCGATTTCCGCGAGCGCCAGTGCTCAGAAAGAAATGAACCATGATTTCTCGGATCTGAATCTAAAAATGACGAGTTTTTTTTTTTGAAAGGCCAATATCGGGTTCATCAAAGAGAGCAAAAGGCACTCCAATCTGAACACGGGCTCAGCGATTTCCGCGAGCGCCAGTGCTCAGAAAGGAGAAGACCAAGATTTCTCTAATCTAAACCCAAAATGACGGAAGTTTTTTTTTTTTGAAGATTTTGGAGATTTTTTTTTTTAAATCTCTTTTTATTTTATTTTATTTTATTTATTTTTTTATTTTTTAAGATTTTTTTTTTTGAAAAATTTTTTTATTTTTTATTTTTAATTTTAAAATTTTTATTTTTAAAAATTTTATTTTTGAAAAGAAAAATTTATTTAAAAGACGAGAGAGTACACATAGGCCTCCTAACCCGGTCTTATGAAATCTTGATTGATAGAATTGCCCCCAGGTAAGGGTAGGATTACTTAATGAACCCGTTTGGAGGACCCTTGCCTAGAACAGTCAAGCTGTCTCCACACTCTGGACAAGGCTTTTCTTTGAATCAACCATGATCAAAGAACACAGTTGGTTTAACCTTAGTGGTCTATGTCTTTTTTTTTTATATTTTTTTTTATTTTATTTTTATGAATTCATCGAAGAGAAACAATGGCCCAAAACCTTAGTCGAACAGGCTCAACATTTCTGCAAGCGCGATGAACGATAGGAACGGATCAAGGTTTCTCAATTTTGAATCCAAATTGAGAAATCTAAAATTTTATATATATATATATATTTTTAGATTTTTAATGAACTCAACGAAGAGAAACAATGGCCCAACCCCCGATCTGAACACGGTCTCGGCGATTTCCGCGAGCGCCAGTGCCCAGAAGGGAAAGGATCAAAGTTTCTCAATTTTGAATTCAAATTGAGAAATCTAAAAATATTTTTTTTATTTTTTTATATATATATATATATATATTTTTTAGATTTTTAATGAACTCATCGAAGAGAAACAATGGCCCAACCCCCGATCCGAACACGGTCTCGGCGATTTCCGCGAGCGCCAGTGCCCAGAAGGGAAAGGATCAAAGTTTCTCAATTTTGAATCCAAAAATGAAAAATCTGATTTTTTTTTGTTTTTTTTTTCTTTTTGAAAAGAGAAAGAGTGGAACTAAATTCAAAGAATTAGAAATTTCCAAACAAAAAATCTCATCTCATTTTTTTTGTAGAATTCAACATAGGCCACCAATTATAAAGTAGCCAAGGAATCGAGAAAAGAAATATAAGCATAGAGCAAAATATATGATATGCAAATATTTCATTTCTAGCATCGTGTTCTCAAATAAACGAGTCCCACCGGGTGATGCCAGCTTGATGGACCGCGCTCCCGGAATGCCCCGGGTTCCTACCGAGGTCGGCGGATGTGGGAGTCCGTTTGGTTCCGACCCTTTTCGTAACCGGGGGGCAAAGGGGGCGTGCATCAACATTTCTTTTTTTTTGGTGTGCCAGATTTTCTATTTTTACTTGGAATTGCAAGTGGTGATCCGGAGATCAACCTTCGCAAGTAAAAAGAAAATCAACTTCTTTCAAGTTTTCCATTGCACATATATTTAAGAAAAGAGACATTTTCTTGATTTGCCGTGAAAGGCGATTTTTTTGGCATTTATAGCCGATTTTGGCGTTTATAGCCGATTTTTGGCGTTTATAGCCGATTTTGGCGTTTATAGCCGATTTACAATCCTTATCAACAATGAAAGACAAGAATTGTGATTTTTGTCTCTTTTGAAAAAATACAAACTACAATGAAAAGCAAGAAAAGGAGGATCTAACTTCTCAGGAGATTGTGGGGGACTCGTTTAGATTGACGGTCGCAAGCCATATGTGGGCTTCGCCATCATCCATGCACATGAGAACAGAGGATGCTATTGATTCGCTTGGCTTGGCTATAACCTCAGGTTTTTAGAGGACAAAGACCAAGAGGAGGTCCTATGTCCAATGAAAAGCCGAGTAGACGGGCTGAAAAGCCACATCTAAGCCATTTGGAGGCAGGAGGAGAAGGCAAGGACCTTGGGGGGGGTACCCCCCAAGGGACTTTTGTCACCTTGTTGCGGTGGCCGGTGTAGAACTTCCGCAGAGTTTTCCCTCTTTTTCCTTTCTCTGGATTTCTGTCTGCTGTCTGTTGATGTTGTTGTGTGTCTTCTTCTTGGAGAGCCCTCCTATTTATAGGCTTTTAGGTAGCCTTTTAGGTGGGTTTATGGGCTTTTATTGTCATTAAGCCGCATAATGGGAGGAGTTACAAAATTGAATTGTTTATTTTGTAACTCCTTTTTCTTGGCTTCTGATTGACCGGAGGAGATTGAGGGCATTTAATCGCCTTTAATCGCCATGATGGGAGGAGTTTCATGGGTTAAATGCCATGAATTTCTTGACTTGTAACTCCCGAATGCTTGCTTCTGATTGGGCCGTCCAAAGAAATGGATTAATGACTGTAATAAAGTTAGTCAATTAATCGCATTAAGTGGTCGCCGAGCAGCTGAAGAGTCGCGGGCCGTGCCACGTCTTTTGGAATTCTTCTGTCGATGATCATCGATGGATCTTCATGTAGATCGACATCAGATGACCATGTAATTTCAGGTGTTTGTTGCCAACAGCGGGTCGGTGCCATCTGTCCTGTCGATTTCTCGATCGGTCGGGTGGAAAGCACACTTTTTTGGTTGACCGGGTGGCGATCAATACTGTCTTCGATACTCTTGATGATTTACCCGTGTTTTGGACGGATGTCAGAGGACTTGGTGTCTCAAAAGCATGAATTTTGGAAAGTACCAGAGGCTGGGCTCCTCGAATCACGAAAAAACGGCGAAAACCGGGGTTTCTGGGGCTTTCCCGGTGACCCCGGGTTCCAAGGTCGCCGGCGACCCTGGCCCAGGGTCGCAGGGGTCTGCGACCCTGGGGGGGTTTTCCCCCTTTCGTGTCCCGTTTTGCGTCCGTTTTTGCTGTTTTTCGATTCTTTTTTCTTCTGTACTTTTCCTTGACATTTTGACCATTTATTGGCCTAATTTCTTTGTAGGAAACCTGATGAGAATCCTTGCATTTTATTTTGCAAAGTTTCCAATTTCCTGAGAAAGCCGAAGACTTTGTCGCGCAGAGCTGCCGATTTTCCGTCAGAAGCTGAAACTGGGTCAAACGATGTCGGAATGACCTGAAATTTGGTGTGAAGCCTCTTGAGCAATAAATAAGACCAACCATAGGCTTTTGTTTGAGTTTTGTAGCGGTTTGGGGTCCTATCACCTGTAGACTTGCTTTTTATCGCGATGAAGATGTCGCGGTTTGATGTGTGGTCAACCGATGTCCGATTGACTTGAAATTTGACAGGGAACCTATTGGAGTCATTTTAAGATGATCCATAGGTTATGTCTTGGAAACCATGGTCTCGGAGAGCTTTTGTCGCCGAGAGCTCCTTTTCGGCTGTCGGAGAAGCGAAGTTAGGCCAAATGATTTTGAAATGGCTCGAAACTTCTTGTGTACTCCTCTTTTGGCTGTCTGGAAGAATCTTGCAGTTTTTGTTTGATTCTGACAAGATTTGTTTTTTTTTGGAAGCAACATTGCCTATTTATGGCAGGTTGCGACTTCATGTAGCTCTTTGGATCTTGAAGAGGCAAAGTGACATTTTTGGTGTCAACAGTTCCTTATCACATTTCCTGATTCATCCAGCTTGTTCTTAAAAATCCATTTAGTGCCAATTTGACTTTTGCCTTCAGGGAGAGGTACAAGATCCCACACCTCATTCTTTTTAAACTGATTTAATTCTTCTTGCATGGCATCAATCCATTCAGACTTGGTTTCTGCTTCAGAGAAGTTCTTGGGCTCAATTTGTGAAACAAAAGAGTAGTGAGCACACAGATTATGAACCTGTCTTCTTGTCATGACCCCACTTTTGATGTCTCCAATGATATTATCCAAGTTGTGATCTTTTAATAACTTTGTGGGCATAATAGTAGTAGAGGGGAATTCATCTTCAATTTCAGATGGGGCAGTCTGCTCAACTAAGGTCTCTTCTTCATCATCATGAAGAGCTTTCTTAATTTGATTAGTCTCATCAATGACAACATGAGCTGATTCCATTACAGTCATGGTTCTGAGATTGAACACTCTATAAGCCTTGCTCTTATCAGAATATCCTAAGAAAGTCCCTTCATCAGATTTAGAATCAAACTTTTCCAACTGCTCTCTATCTCTTAAAATATAACACTTACTTCCAAACACTTTTAAATACCCCAGATTTGGTTTTCTTCCAAAATAAAGCTCATAAGGAGTTTTGTTAGTGTTCTTTGTCAAATAAACACGATTAATAAGATAGCAAGCAGTATTGATAGCTTCAGCCCATAAGTTGCGAGCAAGATTTTTCTCATTAAGTAAAGTTCTAGCCATTTCTTGGATAACTCTATTCCTTCTTTCAGCCACTCCATTTTGCTGAGGTGTTTTTGGAGCAGAAAATTGATGATTAATCCCATGGCTTTCACAGAAATCCGCAAATCTTTCATTTTCAAATTCTCCTCCATGATCACTTCTTATCTTCTTAATTTTGCAATCCTTCTCAACTTGAATTTTCTTGCAAATCCGTATAATATTATCTACTGCATCAGATTTTGCATGAAGAAAGGCTACCCATCCATATCTAGAATAGTCATCAACCATAACCAGAATATACTTTTTTCCCACCAATACTTTGAACGGGTGCAGGTCCAATAAGGTCCATATGAATGAGCTCAAGGGGACGAGAAGAGGATATATCTTTCAGACCTTTAAAGCTTTTCTTGATTTGCTTACCCATTTGACAAGCTTTGCATAATTCAGATTTAAAATCATCTAATTTGGGTATTCCTCTAACAATTTCTTTCTTGGATAAGATCCTCATCAATTTGTAATTTATATGACCCATTCTTTGGTGCCACAACTGGTTTTCTTGATCCTTTGTCATTAAACTCATGGATTCATTTTCACAGCATTCTTCTATAGTGTAGATGTTATCTTTAGTCCGTAATCCAGTGAGTAAAACTTTGTGGGATTTCTCATTTAGAACTTTGCAAGATTTGCTATCAAATATAACTTTGTTTCCTTTGTCACATAACTGACAAATACTCAAAACATTATGCTTTAAGCCATCCACAAGGAAAACATCTTTTAAGGTAGGCATTTGATCTCCTCCAACACAACCTTTTCCAATAATTTGAGCCTTCCGGTTGTCTCCAAATGAAACATTTCCTCCGTCATAGTTCTCAAAGGTGATAAATCTAGAACGGTCTCCAGTCATATGTTTGGAGCACCCACTATCCAAAAACCATCTAGAGTTTTCCTTAACTTTTAGAGCGGTTTGAGCAAAGAAGTTCTTGACACTTTTCTCTTTTTCAATCCAAGTTGCCTTAATGAAAGTAGAGGTAGTGATTTTGGGAACAAACTTAAAAGGAGCTCTAGAGGGATGATTTTGAGCCAGCCTAATCTTAAAGGGACAGTTTGGAACTAGATGACCAATACGATTACAAAAATGACAAGTCCATCTAGAGGTAAAAAAGTTTTTGTCTATAGGTTTGAAATGAGTCCTAGTAATATGTGCAAAACTATTCTTCTTGCTACTAGAAGAGCATTCAAAACCTATACCGTTCTTGTCACCAAAAATTTTGTTCATGCCCAACATTTGGTAAAATTTGTCATTTCCCAAAGTAAATTTATCAACAATATGTTTTCCTTTTATGAGTTTCATTTGAAGAGATTCTGTTTCTTGTTGACTAGATTTTAGCAAACATTGTAAATTATGAATTTCTTTTTCAGCTTTAGCTAGATTGTTATTAGAAGTAGTCAACTTAGATTGAATATCTCTTATCTCATTGTCTTTCAAAGTTAATTGATCTTTTAAAACATTTACATCATTCACAAGCCTTTTAGATTCAACTTTTAAACTTTTGTTCTTCTTGGTTATGACTTCACATAGCTCATATACCTCATCATAGGCTTGTTGTAAATCAACTTCATTATTTTCATCATTTGCTTCCTCTTCCCCTATGGTGTCTTCTATTAGAACATTATGATCTTCATTTTCTTCAATAGGTGTAAATAGAAGCCAAGAGGTGGAGTTATCATTATCATCATCATTTTGAGGTTCATCATTGTCACTACATTCATCTTCATCATCATCCCAAGTTATTTATAAAATTCTCTTTCCTTTCTTATCTTTCTTTTCTGACTCTCTAGGGGTAGAGCAATTTTGAGCGATGTGTCCAAATCCTTTACAATTGTAACATTGCACATCCTTCTTGATAAAAGATCCCCTAGAGTTCCTCTGAAAATTTTCATTTCTTGATTCCTCAAAATTTTTAAAGTTCTTTTTGTTTTTTAATAAAGTTTTAACCTTCCTAGAGAGCATGATTATGTCTTCATCACTCTCACTCTCATTGTCATTTTCTTTTTGTTGGGAGCTAAGAGCTACACCTTTCTTCTTGCTAGGGACCTCAAAATCTAATTCATAGGTGAGAAGATTTCCTCTAAGTTCTTCAATCTTGATCTTGTCAACATTTTTACTTTCAGCTATGGCTACAATCTTGGGTTTGAACCTTTTAGGGAGAGATCTTAAGATTTTTCTAACAGCCTTGGATTCATCCATCTTTTCTCCTAGACCTATGAGGGAATTAACAATCTCCATAAATTTCGTATAGAACTCGTCAAAGGTTTCTTCCTCTTGCATTTTGAGTTCTTCATACTTTGTAGTCAACATTTGAATTTTGGCTATTTTAACTTGATTAGTCCCTTCATGAGTGATCTCTAAGGTATCCCAAACTTCCTTAGCAGTAATGCAGTTTACTACCCTGTTGAACTCTTCTTGAGATAAGGCACAATATAAGGCATTTTTAGCTTTAGCATTCAGATTTGCCCTATCTTTTTCTCCTTGGGTCCACTCTTTCTTAGGCTTAGAATTGATAGAGATAACATATCCTTCAGAATCTTGTTCAGTGATAGTAGGTTCATGGTACCCTTCTTCAATGATATTCCACACATCTAGACTTTGAGACTCTAAGAAGACTTGCATCCTAATCTTCCAATAGCGGTAATGAGATCCATTGAACAAGGGTGGTCTATTAGTGGCATGACCTTCTCCTAGTTGGGCTTGCATTATGACCACAAAATAAAAAGAAACACTCTAAGGATTCTAACTCTAGGTTGTTAAACCTAAACAAGAGCACTTAGGCTCTGATACCAATTGAAAGTCCAAGATCGAATCCTAGAGGGGGGGGGGGGGGTGAATAGGGTGAGCTCAAAGACTTTGACCAATTTTAATTCTTTTAGCTTTTAAGTCACTTATGCTTTGTTGAATATGTTGGGATTGGTGTATGCCCTAAAGCCCACTAGTTGCATTCTCATCTTTTGTTACTGGATATTTACTGGTTATTTAATTGAAAGACTCTTTTATGCTTAAACATGTATATATGTATGGTTGTGTAAGGCCCATTGTTTCTAGTAAATGAATTAGGTGTGTAGTGTCTACACATAGATAGGTCTAATTCATGGACAACTGGAAACATCATATTTGTTCATAACTGAAAGATGGAGCTGGGCACTTCATCTTGGTAGAAGTTATAATGAGATGCTCTCCTATATAGGGTGACATACCTAAGTCACGGGAGGGTTTTCCCGGATCTATCTCATTAGTGCATGTGTCATGCATTGAACAGGACCGTTGTAGGTGTGATCTCTAAAATAGTACTATCACAGAAAAGAGATCAAGTCACCTCATGCTACTAAGTAACCGGTGCTCTTAATCTTGAGCATTTGTGGATGAACTGACGAAGTCAAGTTCTTGTGCTTTAATTCACTATGGGTGAGATTCTATTCATGGGTCAACAGCTCTGTGTTTTGGGTACTCGGACTTGATCAGTTGGGACGTGCAGATGTAATATAGAATCTATGCCATCTGATGATGGAATAATCGTCCCCTTAGAATTATCCGATTAATCATCAAAATCTAAGATCTTAGTATATGGATGTTCCATATGGATATTGAACTTGTGGGTCGCTCCCTAGATCAAGAGAATGATATTCGAATGATGATTATGTTTAAGGATATGAAGTTCTAAGGTTTAGATGTAATCGGGAAGGTTGATAGTACAATTGATAACCTGACTCGATTATGGATGTTACATAGAGGGGCATTCAGGTCATTACACTTAGTAGGTCGAAGACAACCGTCATTTTATGACGAGCTTATTATAATATATATTTGTCCTTGGAGTTCAACCATAACTCTTTAGTGGAATGAGTTAAGGTTAAAATGATCTTTATGTTGCTATGGGTTTAGCATGGACATTTTGGTCATTTTGGGAGCCAATGGCAAATATGTCTTTTGGTCCCTTCTCTAGTCACTTACCAAGATTGGCATGGTTTCCTAAGATGTTTATATAACATAAGGATGAATTATTTTAGTGGAAAAATAATTTTGAGTTTAAATTCAAATAGGCCTTTGATGGCATACATGAATTTAACTCTAGATAAATTGTATGTGGGCCATGGTGTGCATTGATATGTGGGACGTCCATAATAGGATTTCCATGGGTAAGGTTTCCAACTTTGAGTAGGACTCTACTTGGAAAGTTGGACTCCTCTTTGGATTAGTATTCCTATGAGTTAGTTTCCTTTTTGGATTAGGAACTTAAAATTAGTAAGTGTTCTACAACTAGTATTACTAATTGTATGAAAAGTTCCTTTTGGTTTCCTTTTCTAATTAGAGTGTTTCTTAAAGGAAATAAGTCTTTCCTTTTTGGACATAAATTAGAATAAGGAGAGATAACTAATTGGGAAAGGTTTCCACAAAAGTTTCTATAAAAGAAACAAAGCACCCTTGGACGTCCACCATGTTTTAAGCAAGAATCACTCCCACACGTCCAGCCCTCTAGTTCCTTTCTTCTCCCTTGAAGAAAGTTGTAGGTCTGAGATTTTTCATGAGAAAAATAGTTCTTGTTTCCTAGATTAAGATCCCACCATCTTAGCCAATCAGATTTGGAAGTGAGATAGAGGAGAAGATCAAAGGCAATACTAGTGCAAGAAAATTCCAGCAACTTGTTTGCAAATTGCAAGTCTGAGTTCACACCTTTGGATCTATTTTTTCAGAGATTTGAAGTCTACAAATCTTCGAGGTAATAGTCTTCTATCATCTCTATTGATTAGACACATGTTGGTCATGATTTAATGGAGTTTCTATGCGATTCTTTATGGCTGATTTCCGCTGCATAGTGCAGAAATCAGATTTTTTAAAATCTGTCATACTTTGCATCAGCCATAGTAGTCTCTTTATGAGAAGTTTCAGATCTGAATCGCAATTTCTTTCAGTGGTATCAGAGCCACTCCATGTGAAATCATGATCCCATGTTGTGTGTAATTAATCTTAGATTGATTATGGGTATGGTGGCACCCTATTAAAGTTATGTTGTGATGCATGTTGTGTGCAAGTTTCATTAACATTGCTGGAATTTATTTTCCAGATTTGTTTAATGATGCACATAGTGAGTTTGCATGCACTAACCTCTTTGTTTGCAGCCATAATTAGCATCCTTGATGGTTCGCATGTATGTTGTGTGGATTTGGATGTTTTTTAATTAGTTGGAAAGTGTACGATTGCGTGGTTAGCAATCATAGGAAGTTGTAAAGTTTCCTTAATTTTATTCCAACTAGTCTTGATGTAAGCTTTCTTGGAAAGCATAGGAATCTCCAATGTAATTTTGGTTTTGTTTCAAGACAAGAAGGTTGCAAGAAATTGGAGTCCTTGGAGATGAAGGAGTCAAGACTTCTAGATGCATGAGGAGTCCTAATTCGATTAGGATTTGAAATCCTAAGAATAGGGAGCCATCAAGGAATGCATACTTTTATTTGCTTTTATATATGGAATGCATGGTTGAATGCTTTATATAATTGCTATAATTGTCACCTAGAAACATGGCCACCGTTAGGTTCAAAAATTGGCATCTTTATTGTATTAGATTGTTTTTAGTTTGGCAAATTATTTTAAATGGAACTTAGACCAGCACCTTCTATTTGTCTAAGGTTTAAAATTGGATAGGGGGTACCCTTGGTTTCCAAAGGAGGCTAAACTAAAATCTAATTAGATGCTACCTATGGGTTTTCATAACCCAAGATAGGTTTTTGACTCTTTGAAGGGATTTGCTCAAATGTTTTAAAGCAAAGGTTATTTGATTTTAAGATGACTTAAGTCATGAATTTAATTAACCAAGTTTGCTAGATTTAAAAAGGGCTTTTGAGTAAAACAATGTAAAGGTCAAAAAGTATAAACCCTAGCGATAAATAATCAAGTGGGAGAGGGGTTTTAGGAAAGACCCCACGGCCTTCCATTTTCGGTTCATGTTACCTCATTAAAGTGTTAGTGGGAACGGCCATCCCTTCGGTGGAGTTCTTTAACTAAAGAATGCTTTGATGAGTTAATGGGTGAACTAATGTGAATATTCATAATGAGGTGTTAGTAGGAGCGGCCATCCCTTCGGTGGAGTTCTTTACTAAAGATCACTTCTATAGAATGTCAATGAAGTGTTGGTGGGAGCGGCCATCCCTTCGGTGGAGCTCTTTACTAAAGTTCACTTCTAGGAAGGATAAAAGTCTCTTCCCTTAGGAAGACTTAATCATAGACATTCTGGGAATTTCATAAGAGATGGTTATACACTTGACATAAGACGGTGATGACCTCTCCTTAGGAGTTAAGGGTTATTAGTCATATGAGGCCAAACCAATCAGTGATTGGACTACCACTGGATGTGTGTCCAGATAGTGATAATCCAAATAAGTCTGCCTTAATTCAACGTGACTGTAGGCTCGGCCATCCCTTCGATGGAGGGTCTATGAGGAGGTTGAAACACTGATACATTATAATTGGGGTTGAATAATGTAAAAAGTTATTTGTGCTTTGTTTTTCCTTTTGTAACAAGCACCATATGCATATTACATATATACTGCATGTCTAATTATAAACCGTTTTATATCCAGAAAGAGATGGGAAAAGACTCTTTTAGTCCGTTGATGTGCATTCTTCGTGAGAATAAACTGACTGGCCCTAACTACGTAGACTGGAAAAGAAATCTTGACATAGTACTCACAGCTGAGGAGTACAAGTATGTCTTGCTGGAAAACTGTCCCGAAATTGATGCTAATTCTACTGATGACCAGCGAGAGGCTGAGAAGAAATGGAAGAAAGCGAACAACATGGCTAAATGCTACATGCTCGCTTCCATGTCCAACGTGTTGCAATCACAGCACGAGCAAATGGACACAGCCTATGAAATCATGATGTCCTTGTCTGAGATGTTTGCGGACAAGAGCAGGCCAGCTAGGCAAGCTGCTATGAGGACCATCATGAATGCTAGGATGGCTGAGGGAACACCTGTCAGAGAGCATATGCTCAAGCTGATAGATTGTTTCAATGAAGCTGAGATTCTAGGGGCTGAGATTGATGCAGGGAGTCAGACTGACATGATTCTCGAAACTCTGCCGGAATCTTTCAATCAATTCAAGCTCAATTTCAATATGAGCAAGATGGACATGACTCTACCTGAGTTAATGAAAGAACTCCAGGCGGCAGAGGCTATCATGAAGCCCAAAGTCCAAGCTCATTTTTTCCAGTCTTCCTCTAAACTGAACCCGAAAGGGAAGAAGTCCAAGAAGAAGCAAAATAAGGGAAAAGGGCAGAAAAAGGACAATGCTGGTAATAAGAAGGACAAGGGTACAGATGGAAAGCCCAAAGGGAAATGCTTCAAGTGTGGCCTCAAAGGTCATTGGAAGAAAGATTGTCCCAAGTTCCTGGCCTCAGTTAAGAAAGGTACATCTTTTTCATACTACATTGAAACTTGTCTAGTGATTGATTCTACTGACTCATGGATAGTAGACTCAGGAGCCACTAATCATATCTGCAATTCATTGCAGGGGTTTCAGATAATGCAGAGAATTGAGAAAGGAGAGTTTGCCTTTAGAGTCGGAACTGGAGCTAAAGTTTGGGCAGTTGCAGTAGGAGTAGTTACCTTACATTTTCCATGTAATAGGATATTAGTTTTAAATAATGTTTTCTATGTTCCGGACATGAGGAAGAATTTAATTTCAGTTTCCAGATTGATTGAATTTAATTATTCAGTTTCTTTCCATTCTGGTGTTGATATCAGTAGAGATGGAAATATTATATGTTCCGGTAGAATACATGACAACTTATTTTATATATATCCTATTGCTCCTACACTGCATAATGTACAACAAGAAAGCTCAACTTCCCTTAAGAGGAAGGTATCTTCAATCAATGACATATATCTTTGGCACTTACGTTTGGGTCACATTAACCCAAAATGGATTCAGAGGTTGGTAGAAGATGGGCCCTTGAGCTCATTAGATTTCGAACCGTTTCCTCAGTGCGAATCTTGTCTCAAGGGAAAGATGACCAAACGGTCATTCTCTGGAAAGGGACTTAGGTCAAAGGAGTTGTTAGAATTGATTCACACTGATGTGTGTGGTCCTATGAACAAACCGGCTCGAGGAGGGTATGAGTATTACATCACCTTCACTGATGATTACTCTAGGTATGGATATGTATACCTAATGCGACGCAAGTCTGAGGCGTTTGATAAGTTCAAACAATTCAAGGCTGAGGCGGAGCTACAACTAGGAAAACATATCAAAGCCCTTCGATCCGATCGAGGTGGCGAGTACCTCCTGGGTGAGTTCAAGGAGTACCTCACACAACATGGGATTGTGTCTCAGTTGTCTGCACCGGGTACACCCCAGCAAAATGGTGTAGCGGAGAGAAGAAACCGTACCCTTCTTGATATGGTAAGGTCCATGATGAGTCATGCAACCCTACCTATATCTTTTTGGGGATATGCCTTAGAAGCAGCAGCATACATTTTAAATCTGGTACCATCTAAGTCAGTACCTAGGACACCACAAGAAATATGGACAGGTCGAAAACCTAGTTTAAATCATATCCACATTTGGGGTTGTCCAGCCTATGTACTGAATGATAAAGCTACCAAGCTAGAACCCAGATCAGAAATGTGCTACTTCATTGGGTATCCTAAGGGAACGAGAGGTGGCATCTTTTATCATCCAAAGGAGCAAAAAGTGCTCATCAGCACTCATGCTAGGTACTTGGAGGATGATTGTATGATGCACCAAGAGCTTAGTTGTAAAGAAACCATTGAGGAGATTCTTCCGGGATCTCCTATAACATCTGTACCAGATCCTGAGGTAGTAGATGAACAAGATATTCCTTTGAACACTCCGGAGCCTCGTCGTAGTGGGAGAATTTCTAGACAACCAGAAAGATATCTAGGAGTGTCTTTTAAGACAGACTCTGAAGATCTGGTTGAGGATCCTACTAGTTATGATGAAGCAGTAACGGATATAGATGCTGACATGTGGCAGCAAGCGATGAAATCTGAAATGGATTCTTTGTATTCCAATCAAGTCTGGGAACTTGTAGATGCACCTGAAGGGATCAAACCCATAGGGTGCAAGTGGATCTACAAGAGAAAGAGAGGAGTGGATGGGAAGGTGGAAACATTCAAAGCAAGACTGGTGGCGAAAGGATATACTCAGAAAGAGGGTATCGATTATGAGGAAACCTTTTCACCAGTGGCTATGCTTAAGTCCATAAGGATTCTCTTGGCCATCGCATGTCATTATGACTACGAGATATGGCAGATGGATGTCAAGACAGCTTTTCTTAATGGAAGTCTTGACGAATGCATCTATATGATGCAACCAGAGGGCTTCATTGCTAGTGGCCAAGATAACATGGTTTGTAAACTTAAGAAGTCCATCTATGGACTTAAGCAAGCATCTAGAGCATGGAACATCAAGTTTAATCAGGCAGTCAAATCCTTTGGCTTTGATCAAAACATTGATGAACCATGTGTGTATAAGAAAGGAAATGGGAAAGCAGTTGCATTTTCGGTTCTATATGTAGATGACATATTACTCATAGGAAATGATGTAGGTTTATTGTCATCCACAAAGGTTTGGTTATCCTCTCAATTTCAGATGAAGGATTTGGGTGAGGCCAGCTATATCTTAGGGATCAAGCTTTTGCGTGATCGCAAGAATAAGATGTTAGCCCTATCCCAATCTTCTTATATTGAGAAGATATTGGTCAAGTTTAACATGCATGACTCCAAGAAGGGCCTCCTACCTTCTAGACATGGAGTACCACTGTCCCGAGATCAATGTCCAAAGACATCTGAAGAGATAGAGACCATGAGGAGAGTTCCATATGCATCCGCTGTTGGAAGCCTCATGTATGCTATGTTATGTACTAGACCAGATATTTGCTTTGCCGTTGGCATGATTAGCAGATATCAGTCAAACCCCGGACCTATGCATTGGACAGCTGTTAAGCATATATTCAAGTATCTTCGGAGAACGAAAGATTATATGCTAACCTTTCGAGCAGATGATCTAACGCCATTGGCGTATACAGACTCTGATTTCCAATCTGATAGTGACGCCAGAAAGTCTACCTCAGGGTACGTCTTTACTTTGTCAGGAGGGGCTATATCATGGAGAAGTGTCGAGCAATCCTGTATAGCTGATTCTACCATGGAAGCAGAGTATGTGGCGGCATCGGAAGCTGCGAAGGAAGCGGTATGGCTCAGAAAATTCCTGTTGGAATTAGGAGTTGTTTCTGCAGTGCATAAACCCATTGTCATGTACTGCGATAACACTGGTGCTGTAGCACAGTGCAAAGAGCCCAGGAATCACAAGAAAGGAAAGCACATTCAGAGAAAGTACCACTTGATCCGGGAATTCATTCAGGAAGGAGAGATAGTGGTGGAGCATATTGCTTCAGCAAATAACTTAGCTGACCCCTTCACTAAGACTCTTACTGAGAAAGTCTTCACTTCTCATGTTGAGTCTATGGGTGTTAGGTTAGGAAGCAGTGATCTTTAGTGCAAGTGGGAGTTTGTTGGGATTGGTGTATGCCCTAAAGCCCACTAGTTGCATTCTCATCTTTTGTTACTGGATATTTACTGGTTATTTAATTGAAAGACTCTTTTATGCTTAAACATGTATATATGTATGGTTGTGTAAGGCCCATTGTTTCTAGTAAATGAATTAGGTGTGTAGTGTCTACACATAGATAGGTCTAATTCATGGACAACTGGAAACATCATATTTGTTCATAACTGAAAGATGGAGCTGGGCACTTCATCTTGGTAGAAGTTATAATGAGATGCTCTCCTATATAGGGTGACATACCTAAGTCACGGGAGGGTTTTCCCGGATCTATCTCATTAGTGCATGTGTCATGCATTGAACAGGACCGTTGTAGTTGTGATCTCTAAAATAGTACTATCACAGAAAAGAGATCAAGTCACCTCATGCTACTAAGTAACCGGTGCTCTTAATCTTGAGCATTTGTGGATGAACTGACGAAGTCAAGTTCTTGTGCTTTAATTCACTATGGGTGAGATTCTATTCATGGGTCAACAGCTCTGTGTTTTGGGTACTCGGACTTGATCAGTTGGGACGTGCAGATGTAATATAGAATCTATGCCATCTGATGATGGAATAATCGTCCCCTTAGAATTATCCGATTAATCATCAAAATCTAAGATCTTAGTATATGGATGTTCCATATGGATATTGAACTTGTGGGTCGCTCCCTAGATCAAGAGAATGATATTCGAATGATGATTATGTTTAAGGATATGAAGTTCTAAGGTTTAGATGTAATCGGGAAGGTTGATAGTACAATTGATAACCTGACTCGATTATGGATGTTACATAGAGGGGCATTCAGGTCATTACACTTAGTAGGTCGAAGACAACCGTCATTTTATGACGAGCTTATTATAATATATATTTGTCCTTGGAGTTCAACCATAACTCTTTAGTGGAATGAGTTAAGGTTAAAATGATCTTTATGTTGCTATGGGTTTAGCATGGACATTTTGGTCATTTTGGGAGCCAATGGCAAATATGTCTTTTGGTCCCTTCTCTAGTCACTTACCAAGATTGGCATGGTTTCCTAAGATGTTTATATAACATAAGGATGAATTATTTTAGTGGAAAAATAATTTTGAGTTTAAATTCAAATAGGCCTTTGATGGCATACATGAATTTAACTCTAGATAAATTGTATGTGGGCCATGGTGTGCATTGATATGTGGGACGTCCATAATAGGATTTCCATGGGTAAGGTTTCCAACTTTGAGTAGGACTCTACTTGGAAAGTTGGACTCCTCTTTGGATTAGTATTCCTATGAGTTAGTTTCCTTTTTGGATTAGGAACTTAAAATTAGTAAGTGTTCTACAACTAGTATTACTAATTGTATGAAAAGTTCCTTTTGGTTTCCTTTTCTAATTAGAGTGTTTCTTAAAGGAAATAAGTCTTTCCTTTTTGGACATAAATTAGAATAAGGAGAGATAACTAATTGGGAAAGGTTTCCACAAAAGTTTCTATAAAAGAAACAAAGCACCCTTGGACGTCCACCATGTTTTAAGCAAGAATCACTCCCACACGTCCAGCCCTCTAGTTCCTTTCTTCTCCCTTGAAGAAAGTTGTAGGTCTGAGATTTTTCATGAGAAAAATAGTTCTTGTTTCCTAGATTAAGATCCCACCATCTTAGCCAATCAGATTTGGAAGTGAGATAGAGGAGAAGATCAAAGGCAATACTAGTGCAAGAAAATTCCAGCAACTTGTTTGCAAATTGCAAGTCTGAGTTCGCGCCTTTGGATCTATTTTTTCAGAGATTTGAAGTCTACAAATCTTCGAGGTAATAGTCTTCTATCATCTCTATTGATTAGACACATGTTGGTCATGATTTAATGGAGTTTCTATGCGATTCTTTATGGCTGATTTCCGCTGCATAGTGCAGAAATCAGATTTTTTAAAATCTGTCATACTTTGCATCAGCCATAGTAGTCTCTTTATGAGAAGTTTCAGATCTGAATCGCAATTTCTTTCAGAATATAAATTATCTTTTGAAAAAGAGAGGTCTCTAAGTTAATCATTCACAAGAAGATAACTACAAGAACCATCAAACAATAAAAGCATCTATCACATAGGGTAAGCAAAAGAGCAATCACCATGACGCAAGTATTTATAGTGGTTCGGCCAACGTGCCTACATCCACTCCCGGTAACCCTACCGGATTTCCACTAACACAAATTAAGGTTTTGGATCACCTCAAACCTTACAAATACATCACTATGCTTTTCAAGGCTAAGCATGAACCTTTACAACACAACATGTGCTTTTCAAGGCTAAGCACCAACCTTTACAAGAAGAGGATTCTCTCTTAAATAAAATGCCTATTGATGCATGGATAAGAGAACAATTTAAGTGCAATGAAGTGCCTCTAAATAGGCTGATTTGAAAATGAAATAT
This sequence comes from Litsea cubeba, assembly GCA_012931725.1. Taxonomy (NCBI): domain Eukaryota; kingdom Viridiplantae; phylum Streptophyta; class Magnoliopsida; order Laurales; family Lauraceae; genus Litsea; species Litsea cubeba. The sequence continues at coordinate 76,998,564 of CM022944.1, read as the reverse complement.
CAATCTCTAGATACATGCATATGAATGAGAAAATCTATGATTTATGCATATACTAGAAACCACTCTATCTCTTTTTTAAAAAGATGAAACTTTGAATGATGCAAAGATGTTAATCATATGTATGAGAAAGAGTAGAATGAAGAACACATGGTTTGAGAGGATAAGCTAACTTGAGTTTAAACAAATGCAACTTAAATCAAAACACGTTAGATTTGAACCATTTAAAACAAACTCATGTGAAGTATAAGTCAAATGTTGTAGACCTATGGATAAACAAGTTTAAAGATTAAAAGATGATAGGAAGACAACATTCATTTACTTAAAACATGCTTTTGAAAGAAAACAAAGATTAAGACAAAGCATGAGATATATTGAGAAAAGAGAGCACACCCATTTGTGATGAATCAAAGGTTGAATCCATGGATTTGCCCCATAATCCCTTTAATAAGTCTCTTAAAAGGTTGTCCTTCCTTGGCCTCAAAAGTCCATTAAAGTTCAGCAACTTCTCCCAAACAGAAAAAAACCACTTTTTATAGCCAAAAAGTTCCCAACGGATAGTCTTCGGTCGACCTGCCCCTGTGCCCGGTCGACCTACCTTAAACGGTCATAAATCTGCCCGTTGCAGGAAGTCCCAAACGGCTAACTTTTCGGTCGACCTCTCAGTGTGGCCGGTCGACCGAAGCCCTTGGTTCGGTCGACCGACCACACAGGAGGTCGACCGAAAACATGCCCAGAAATTTGAAAAAAAATAGAAACTTGAAAGTTTTGAGGGCATCTTTCCAGGGGACTAAAAGACACTGATTCAAGCTTAGATTCATGAAAGAGAAAGGATTAAAAATGAAAATATAAAGACATGAATCCTTCAAAAGGAAAAGATTTAAAGTGAAAACATTTGAAAGCTTGAAATGAAAAATTGAAACCAAGGATTAAAACACTTGAAAACTTTAAAGCCTGAATTAAAAACTTCATGGTCTTAAGAGACATAATGACTTTGAAAAGCATGCATATCATATAATAAAATCAAGGATTATGAAAGATAAATATGCATAATGAACCTAAGATTAAAAACATGAATGAATGAGAGGTCAAGCCATGACAATGAATGCATCCTATCAAATTGCAACAAAATAAAACTCTAACAAGAGGAACTTTGGGCCTTCCTTTCTGGAGAGAAGCACAAGATAGGCTTTCTCGGTGACCAGGGCGTCATTGGTTCTGAAGCTGTTCGAGAAATACCTGATGAGGCTTTAGAGCAGCTAGAACAGGAGGAAGCCGAACTTGGCGCTTGGATGCAAGCGGCACAGAGGCAAGCTTCCGTGGAGTCTACTAGCAAGAGTAGACCATCCAGTGAGGAGTCAAGTGGGAAACCTGACTCTGACAGTGGGGCAGGTTCCTCTAAGAAGCGAGCCTGCCGGGGTAAGAGGTGTTGGATACCGCGATCACTGAGAGGGGGGGGGGGGGGGGGTGAATCAGTGATTTCTAAAAACAGGTCCAATTCAACAACAAAACAAGTCAAATCACACAATGACACCAGATTTAACGTGGTTCACCGAAAGGCTACGTCCACGGTTCAAAGACTGTCCGAACACCAATCCGGAACAGATCTGAATCTTATTTAGTCGCACCAACGACAAAGAGCACCAACCCTTAGTTTCAGATAGCACCAACTATCTAGGAAGCACCGACTCCCTTTACAATTTATCTGCACCAACAGATAGGATCACCAAACCCCAAACACCAAGCACCAACTTGATGTAAAAACAGAATAGAAGATTAACTCTGTCTACAGCCCTTCCCCTCTACAATTCTCTCTCTCTCAATCCCTTACAAATTGAAAATAAAACATAAACAGAGAGACACTTAACTCATGGACGAATCACCATCTTCTAGAGCATAATCTCGTCCACAATTGCTGTAGAAAACGTCACCACATCAGCACACAGCAACACACACCAACAGCTTCTTCTTTCTCTCAAGAACTCTCTAAAACTCTTCTCTATTCTTTCTCTCTTCTGGTGTATATTTAAGAACGACCCTTACATGCCTTTTTATAGGTTTTGATAACCCTTAATTGTATTTAAAATGGGCTACAATTCGTTTAGAAAGAGTCCCAAACAAATTAGATAAGAGTGCTGAATTTTCGTGCACAACTTCTAATTCTGCGCAACTCTGGTTCCCGTGCTCGGTCGACATCCTGGCTTGCTCGGTCGACCGAAGACACTGACTGGAAACAGACAACTTTCGAACTCGGTCGACATCCTGGGGTCCCGGTCGACCGAAGACACACTGTGTCACGAAAATAACTGAGAGGTGCCTGAAACTGTTTTCTGCAGGTTTCTTCTTGCTCGGTCGACCGCATGAAGAGCCCGGTCGACCGGTCACTCTGTTTCAGGAAATCTGAATTCCTGACAGTTTCAATTCTGATTCTTCTCTTCAGCTCTATCAATACCAGCTTATTAACATCATGTTTGTGACAATGTGTTGACAAGAATTCCAACTCAAAACAATACTTGAGATGCTAACTTCTTCAATTCATCAAAAGACTTCTCAAGTCATCTCAAATTCCAACAATCTCCCCCTTTGGAATTGTTGGCAACACTATTGGAATTTCAACACTTTCAACTCCAGCTTGCAGCTCTTCCAAGTTCTTTTCAACACTCACTTGGAACCAATTCTGAAATTCTGAAATAACAACCGTGCATTTTCAACAATCTCCCCCTAGCTTTCATAGCCTAACATCTCTCCTTGCTATCATAGCATAACATCTCTCCCTAGCTTTCATAGCATAACATCTCTCCCCCTTTGACAACAAGTCCAAAGGGACCAAACCGAGGAGCGAATAGGATATTCAATGAATGCATTGCTCCCCCTTTCAAGTACAACTCCTACGGTTTAGGAGAGTGAGTAACTCCTAACTTTTTCCGGAGATACTCGAAGACTTCCTTTGGCAGAGGTTTCGTGAAAATATCAGCCACTTGCTCAGTTGTTGGAACATACTCCAACTTGACCTCTCCATCAGCAACTTTATCTTTAAGAAAATGATAACGAATTGCTACATGCTTTGTTCGAGAGTGCTGAACAGGATTCTTAGATATATGAATTGCACTCGTGTTGTCACATAGGATCGGCGTAGGATCTGTTGTAGGAACTCCTAGATCAGAGAGCATTTGCCGCATCCATAACACTTGCGTACAACAAGTTGCTGCTGCAATATATTCCGCTTCCGCTGTCGAAAGGGATACTGAGTCTTGCTTCTTACTATGCCAAGCAACTAATCTTTCTCCAAGATAAAATGCGCCGCCGCTAGTACTCTTGCGATCATCTACGCATCCAGCCCAATCGGCATCAGAATATGCAACAAGAGTGAAGGATTTTCCTTTGGGATACCAGATACCAAGCTCCATAGTACCTTTCAGATATCGAAAGATTCGTTTCACTGCTGTAAGGTGCGTTTCAGTTGGTGCTGCTTGAAAACGTGCAACCATACATACTGCTTGTAGAAGATCTGGTCTTGTAGCAGTCAAGTAGAGCAAGCTTCCTATCATAGAGCGATAGGTGGTATGATCAACGGACGAGGCCTTATCATCTTTGCTAAGCTTCGTGTTCGTTGTCATTGGTGTGCTCACTGGCTTGCTGTCTTCCATATTGAACCGTTTCAGCATTTCCTTAATGTACTTCATTTGTGATATGAAGATACCATGTTTCAGCTGCTGAACTTGTAAACCAAGAAAGAACTTTAGTTCTCCAAGCATCGACATATCAAATTCTTTCTTCATCTCTTCAGCAAAATTCCTGCACATCTCCTCATCATTGCCACCAAAGATTATGTCATCAACATAAACAATGACAACCAGCTGTTTGCTTAACTCAGTTTTGACATAAAGATTGCTATCAACCAGTCCTTTTCCAAAACCGATCTTGCGGAGATATAGGTCCAGCCTTGCATACCATGCCCTTGGCGCTTGTTTCAGTCCATAAAGAGCCTTTTTCAACTTGCAAACTAGATCTGAATTTTTGCTGATGAGAAAACCATCAGGTTGCTCAATGTAGACTTCTTCTTCAAGTAAACCATTCAAGAAAGCTGACTTTACGTCCATCTGAAATACCTTGAAGGTTTTGTAAGCTGCCAATGCAAGAAACATACGAATAGCTTCCAGACGAGCCACCGGTGCAAAGGTCTCTTCAAAATCTATGCCTTCAACTTGAGCATAGCCTTTACAAACCAACCTTGCTTTGTTTCTAATGACTTGACCATCTTCATTCAGCTTATTCCGAAAGACCCATTTAGTACCAATAACATTCTTATCAGTAGGTCTAGGAACAAGTTCCCATGTGGAGTTCTTCTCAATTTGCTCCAACTCCTCATGCATAGATTTCAACCAACTTTCATCGAGACTGGCTTCAGCCACAGTCTTGGGTTCAATGGTGGACACAAGTGAGTAATTGCTAACTACACTTTGTCTAGTTTGAACGCCTGCCTTAGGATCTCCAATGATTTGATCCTTAGGGTGTTGCTCTACCCAAGTGCTGTGCTTCTTAGGTGTAGTGTCTTCTGAGTCATCCTTTGATTTCTCAGAATCATTAGATTCAGCCATCTCATCATCAACCTCACTCGAGTCCTCATAAACTGGACTGTCATTATGAGTTGCATTCTTTGGTTCAATATTCTCATCTATTCTCACATCAGCACTTTCTATGATTTTTCTGGTTCTTTTGTTAAGACACCTATATGCCTTGCTAGTAGAGGAGTAACCCAGAAATATACCTTCGTCAGCTCTTTCTTCAAATTTGCCCGGATTTTGTTCGAGCCGCTTGATGTAACACTTGCTGCCGAAGACTTTGAAGTGCTTGACTGTTGCTTTTCTTCCAAACCATAGCTCATAGGGAGTTTTGACTTCATGTGGCCTGATCAAGCATCGATTTTGAATGTATACAGCCGTATGAATTGCCTCTTTCCAATACTTGTCAGCCATCTTGCTTTCACTTAGCATCGTACGAGCCATCTCTTGTACGGTGCGATTCTTCCGTTCCACAACTCCATTTTGCTGTGGAGTTCTAGGGGCTGAGTACTGTCTTTGAATGCCATGATGTTCACAATATTTAGTGAACTCTTCAGATGTGAACTCGCCTCCACGATCAGACCTTAAAATCTTGATACGTTTTTCCAATTGATTTTCAACCTGTGCTTTAAACACTTTAAAACGATCAAGTGCTTGATGCTTATGCTTAAGAAACAATACCCATGTCATACCAGTATAATCATCAATGCATAACATGAAATACTTATCTCCATTGGTGTTTTGAGTTCGCATCGGTCCACAGAGATCAGTGTGCACTAGCTCAAGAGGTTTCTTGGAATGATGCTCCTTTGACTTGAACATAACCCTCGTTTGCTTTCCCTTTTGGCAAGAGTCGCAAATGGGATTGGAAGGCTTTTCAACTGTAGACATGCCTCTTACAGCCTTTGAATTGCAAATCTTTGACATGTTATCAAAGCTTAGATGCCCAAGGCGTTTGTGCCACAACCAACTTTCCTCTGTCCGACTCATCAAGCAGGTCTTTTCAGCTCCATCTGACAATGTATAGAGATTTCCAGCAGTTCTTGATCCAGTTGCCACTGTTTTGCCGTTGCTACTCTTCTTGATGGCAAACCCATTCTTTGTGAAGATAACTTCGTGACCCTTGTCACAGATCTGGCTCACACTAAGCAGATTGTGTCTCAATCCAGACACATATAAGACTTCTTCCGATCTGATCTTGTTTGCCATAAGCTGAATAACACCTTTTCCGCAGATTTTGGCACCATCATTGTTGCCAAACTTCACTGAACCGCCTTCATAGTGCTGTAATTTGATGAATTTCTCTTTATCACCAGTCATATGGCTTGAACAACCACTATCAAGGACCCATGGTGCTGTCTTCTTTTGTGCATTGAATGCCGTTTGCACAATGAGAGATTCTTTGGGACTTTCTGCACTTTGCTTTGCTCTCCAAGCCTTGACTAACTTGGGTTTCTTTTCAACCTGTAATTTGTTAGCAATATGCAACCTACAATCCCTAGCCAAGTGCCCATAATTATGACACATATAGCACTCAATTTTGTGGCTACTTAGGATTGAAAAAGGATTCCTAGTCACAAATGGGTTGTTTCTTACATAGAATTTGCAATCAGCTCTTTTATGTCCAAACATATTACAATGAAAGCAATAACCATAGAATTTATATCTTCTTTGTGGCTGGTTAATCTTCATTACCTTTCTAACAGGAATGGACTCCTTTCTAGGTTGAGTGGGCTTCATAGAGTTAGAAGGTGCAGTGACTTGCTTCACAAACTCTTTCTTTTCAGGAGGTGCAATCTTAGAGGATTCACCTTTCTCAAATCCTAGACCAAATCTGAAGTGGGCAGGTCTTTGAACTTTCAGTAGTTCATCGAGTTTCATAGTCCCTTCAATCGCTTGGAGCGCTTTGAGTTTTTTGCTATTTTCCAAATTTTCAGCCTTTGCTCTAGCGATCTCAGTTTCAAGTTTCATAGCCTCTTCCTTTTTGATACTTATTTGGTTTTCGAGGACTTCTACCATTCTTTTATATTCTTCTACTTGAGTTTTCAAAGCAATAATAGAACTTTCAGATTCATGGAGAAGTTTCAGATTTTTCTTACTTGTTTTGCGTTCCATGCTAAGCTCCTCAAGTGCGGCTATGAGTTCCTCTTCAAGATTGACTTCAGCCTCCTCATCCTCTTCCGGATCTAGCTCTTCTTCTTCTTCAACAGTGACCATGAAGAGAGCTTCGGTTGATTCATCATCGTCTGAAGTTTCAGACGTGCTGTCATCTTGTTGACATAGAAAGTTTTTAGCTTTGCCCCTTTTTCTGAAATTTCTCTTTCCTTTACTCTTTTCAGCATAAGAGTCATTATCATTGTCTTCTTTTAGCGGACACTTCGCATCAAAGTGACCAATACCTCCACAATTGAAGCATTTAAAGGGTAGCTTCCCTTTGTACTTGCCATTGCTTCCTTTCTTCAACTTTCTAACAAATTGAGCCTCAAGCTCATCATCATCAGAATCAACATCATGACCAGCAGTCTCTTTTGCCTTTTTCTGAACTTTGAAGGCCGCTTCTTTATCAGATGAAGACGTCTTTCCTATGCGCATCTCATAGGCAGTTAGAGAACCATGTAATTCATCCATGGAAAATGCATTCAGATCTTTGGCTTCTTCGATGGCTGAGACTTTTGAATCAAACCGGGGAAGAAGAGATCTTAGAACCTTTTTTACGATGACCGGCTCTTTAATCTCCTCCCCTAGTCCACGAATGTCATTCGTGACTTCATTCACTCGTTGCATATACGAGTCAACATTCTCGCTTTCCTCCATGCGAAGAGACTCGAATTGAGAGCGATGAGTTTGCAATTTGGCTTCTTTAATCTTCTCATCACCTTCATGTATGCTTTGCAACTTGTCCCAAATTTCCTTGGCTGTTTTGCATGCAATTACTTTTACAAGCTCGCTGTCCACAAGGCCACTAAAGAGTGCATTCTGCGCCTTGGAGTCATTGTCTGCCAACTTCTTCGATGCAGTATCATTGGGTACGGTGGCAGCATTGTAACCGACTCTGACAACCTCCCAAACATCATAGCCAAGAGATTTGATGAAGGCTTGCATCCTAATCTTCCAAAAAGAGTAATTAGAACCATCAAACAGAGGTGCTTTCATATTCCCTGTATTGACTGCCATGTGATTTGACAAGAGATCACCCTTAGCGTATTAAACTGATCAAGGGAACCTCGCTCTGATACCAATTGTTGGATACCGCGATCACTGAGAGGGGGGGGGTGAATCAGTGATTTCTAAAAACAGGTCCAATTCAACAACAAAACAAGTCAAATCACACAATGACACCAGATTTAACGTGGTTCACCGAAAGGCTACGTCCACGGTTCAAAGACTGTCCGAACACCAATCCGGAACAGATCTGAATCTTATTTAGTCGCACCAACGACAAAGAGCACCAACCCTTAGTTTCAGATAGCACCAACTATCTAGGAAGCACCGACTCCCTTTACAATTTATCTGCACCAACAGATAGGATCACCAAACCCCAAACACCAAGCACCAACTTGATGTAAAAACAGAATAGAAGATTAACTCTGTCTACAGCCCTTCCCCTCTACAATTCTCTCTCTCTCAATCCCTTACAAATTGAAAATAAAACATAAACAGAGAGACACTTAACTCATGGACGAATCACCATCTTCTAGAGCATAATCTCGTCCACAATTGCTGTAGAAAACGTCACCACATCAGCACACAGCAACACACACCAACAGCTTCTTCTTTCTCTCGAGAACTCTCTAAAACTCTTCTCTATTCTTTCTCTCTTCTGGTGTATATTTAAGAACGACCCTTACATGCCTTTTTATAGGTTTTGATAACCCTTAATTGTATTTAAAACGGGCTACAATTCGTTTAGAAAGAGTCCCAAACAAATTAGATAAGAGTGCTGAATTTTCGTGCACAACTTCTAATTCTGCGCAACTCTGGTTCCCGTGCTCGGTCGACATCCTGGCTTGCTCGGTCGACCGAAGACACTGACTGGAAACAGACAACTTTTGAACTCGGTCGACATCCTGGGGTCCCGGTCGACCGAAGACACACTGTGTCACGAAAATAACTGAGAGGTGCCTGAAACTGTTTTCTGCAGGTTTCTTCTTGCTCGGTCGACCGCATGAAGAGCCCGGTCGACCGGTCACTCTGTTTTAGGAAATCTGAATTCCTGACAGTTTCAATTCTGATTCTTCTCTTCAGCTCTATCAATACCAGCTTATTAACATCATGTTTGTGACAATGTGTTGACAAGAATTCCAACTCAAAACAATACTTGAGATGCTAACTTCTTCAATTCATCAAAAGACTTCTCAAGTCATCTCAAATTCCAACAAGAGGGGGAGGAGTCATCATCGCAGCAAGGGGCAGCATGAGGACTCTCCTGACTTGGAAGTTCCTCTTACTATTAATGAGGATGTGCCAGTGGATGCTGACGAGCCTCCAGAGAAGAGAAGCCGAGAAGAAGAGACCGTCGGTGAAGGTATGATTCTTCCTTTTTCTCTTTCCATTTGTTTCCATGGGATTTTTGCATGTTCTGATTTACTTCTTGTTTCTGCTTTCTCTTTTTTTTTTTAGCAGAGGAAGACTTGATGATGCCTGAGGTTCCGGTCGATGAGGTGGTGACGGATCCTGTCGAGGCACCTGAAGAAGAACCGAGGGACTCTGGAGTGATTCCAGAGTCTCCAATTGGCATGACTTCTCTCTTTTTTTTTTTTGTGTCTGTGACTTGGTTCGCTAACATTTTTCTTGCCAGCTGACTTGCCACAGGATTCCGATGACTTTGAACCCTCGATGGACGCAAATGTTGATGATGCTTCCGATGAGTTCATGGAGGAAGAAAGTGTTCCGCCAGTCGTCGAAGAAGGTATTTTGTAGTAATAACCCTGATAATGATTTTCAAACAGGATTATATTCATACCTTTTTGTGTTTCTTTGGCAGGTTTTGAAGTGACAGAGGAGGATCCGTCGCTTCCAGAGCAAGGGATGCCAGAGGTTGATCCAGAGGTAGAGACTCTTGGGACCAGCTCTGACAATGTTGAAGAGATTCCTCGCGCTGAGATTCCTTCCCGAGCAGGAGCAGCTTCAGCTGGAAAGAGTTCTTTTGTTACTCTTCCAACAGATGATGACATGAGCAGCCGACCAACGGAGTTGGGCGAATCTTCAGCTGGGTCATCTCTTCTTTTTGCGAAGAAGGTGGTGGTGCGAGTTCTGAGCTCTTGGATTGAGACTCTCTTTTCTGGGCACTTGGAAGCCGAATTTGGCATGATCCAACATGTGCAGGAGATTCTCAGTGATGCCGAAGAGGCTGGTCTGGATGTCACAGGTGCCAGGGAGATCGTTAATAGGATCATTGAGCTGGGTGACAAGTGGTTTGAGACCATGGGTTTTCCTGACGATCAGTTCTTCAAGGAGATGTTCTTGGACCCTGCGGATAAGGCTCAACCTAACCTGGATGAGGCTACAGAAAGCAGGAAGCAGGCAGTCCGAGAGAAGAACTTAGAAGAGCTAACCATCATTGGGTTGACACATGACCTTAACATCCTTGATAGGGAGGTCGATGAGGCCAGGAAACGTCATGAGCAATTGCAGGCACAAGTCGCTGCCAAGTGGACTGAAATAACAGAGGCTCGTGAAAGGGAGACTGCTCTGATTCACCGAGTTGCGGATGCCAATCGAGTTCTCAAAAGGAAGTCTGATGAGAACAAACAATGGAAAACCGCTCGGGGGAAGCTTCCCAGTGCGAAAGAAGGGTTACAGCACACCCCAGCATCTCATGGCAGGTTCCTGAAGAAGCGTGCCTTGGAATCCTTGACGGATGAGGCCAAAAGCTTGCAGAGCTGAGCTCTTGGCTGGAGACCATTTTTGATTGAGCTCCTGTATTATTTTTTTTTTACAGAAACCATCCTTTTTTTTTTTTGTACCACATGTATTTTTTGGTACTCTTTTTTTTTATTTATTTATCCCTATGCTCACTTGAATCTTTTTGTGATAAAAGTAATTGCTAAATGGGATGCTCTCTTTTTTTTTTATTTTTTTTATCCCTACGCTCACTTGAATCTTTTTGTGATAAAAGTAATTGCTAAATGGGATTTGATCAAAAGGTTGTCATTTTGTGAAAATCTCTTGTCAAATGATTGTTTTGGCATGAAAGCCAGGTTTTTGTTTGTGGCATGAAAGCCAAATTTTTTTGTGGCATCTATAGCCAGTTTTGGTGGCATTGATAGCCGGTTTGTTTTGTGGCATCTATAGCCGGTTTTTGGTGGCATTGATAGCCTGTTTTGTTTTGGTGGCATTGATAGCCGGTTTTTTTTTTTTTTTGAAATCCAAGTTTTTTTTTTGTGGCATTGATAGTCGGTTTTGTTTTGGTGGCATTGATAGCCGATTTGTGGCATATATAGCCTATTTTGATGGCATTTATAGCCGGTTTGGTTTTCAAAAATGCAAGTATCGACTAAAAGTCGCCTCCCTGCTGAATGTTCTTGCAAGTATCGATGGAATGTCGCATCCTTGCTCATTCGGTTGCGAGTATCGATGGAATGTCGCATCCTCGCGGATCTGGGTGCAAGTATCGATGGAATGTCGCATCCTTGCTTTTCAAAAATTTTGGTTTTACGGGTACTGACTTGATGTCGTTTCCCCACGATTTTTGAAATTTGTGGTTTTTTCAAACCTTTGGGTTATGGATGTCAACTGAAATGTTGCGTCTCCATGGTCTTTTAGGTTTTTTCGAACCTTTGAAATTTGGGTTGTGGATATCAACTGAAATGTTGCGTCTCCACAGTTTTTTAGGTTTTTTCGAACCTTTGAAATTTGGGTTGTGGATATCAACTGAAATGTTGCGTCTCCACAGTTTTTTAGGTTTTTTCGAACCTTTGAAATTTGGGTTGTGGATATCAACTGAAATGTTGCATCTCCATAGTTTTGGATTTTGCAAGTACCGACGAAATGTCGCTTCCCTGCGATTTTGGAAGTGTCAAACGTGGTTCGCTTGCTTCCGATTTGTGCGAGTATTGACTAAGCGTCGCTTCCCCGTGGTTTTTGAAAACCATTTTTTTTTGTTTGTTTAAAGACACGAGGGTCATAAGTTTTGACCTAAAACCATTTTGGCGGTAAAAGGCAGGGTGGACTAGGGTGGAAATCCCTGAATCCGGATTTTGTTTCAAACCATGAATTTTGGGTTCAAGGGTTGAAAATTTTGGTCAAGTTAGGGAAAGGTTCCTAAACTTGGATATTTTTTTTTTGAACAATGAAACGATGAAAGTAAGCATTGTTTTAAATTTCTAGAAATTTCAACATTTGATATGAAAATTCTAAAAAAAGGGTGGGTTTAGCGAGCGTGTACCTGGAAACCGGTTTTGGCCGTACAGGCATTGCTCTTACCCAGTTGGGTAAGTCTTCAAGGGTAGTACCGCTTTAAGAACTTGTCGTTGATGGGCAGCATACATCTGTCACCTTCCATGTTTAGGAGTGCGTATGCGCCGTTGGAGAAAACCTTGTCGATGACGTAGGGTCCCTCCCATTTTGGCTCAAATTTGCCTTTGGACTTGTGAGCGAAGACCATTGGTCTTTTTACCGCAAGAACCAAGTCACTCTTTTTGTAGGCGCGTTGCCTGACCTTTTTATCGAAAGATCCTGCCATGCGTGCTTGGTAAAGTTCAATGCTTTGTTGAGCTTCGAGCCGTCTCTCATCGAGATTGTCCAGCTCATGGAGTCGCAATTTGACATTGCTTTCTTGAGTCATGTCATTTTGCAAGGATACCCTCAAGGAAGGAATTTGTATTTCCAAGGGTACGACAGCAACGCATCCATAGACCAAGGAGAATGGTGTGCTATGGGTTGGTCCTCGAACGATGGTTCGATAGGCCCACAAAGCTTCAGACATTTTATCGCTCCAGTCTCTTTTGTGACTAGAGACCATTTTTTTGAGGATTTTGCAGAGCTTCTTGTTGAAAGCTTCTGCTAACCCGTTTGCTACCGGATTGTATGGAGTCAAAGGACAGCTTTGGATTTTGTATTTGTCGCAGAACCTGTAGAATCGATGATCCCGGAATTGTGGTCCGTTATCTTGGACGAATCTTTTGGGTATGCCGAAACGACAAATGATGTTGGTGCGCAGGAACTGAAGGACTGATGAGGTCTTCATTTCGTTAAACGCAAATGCTTCTGACCACTTGGAGAAATAATCCGTAGCGGCGAAGATGAAGCGATGACCTTTGCTCGAAGGGGGAGAAATAGGACCTATGATGTCCATACCCCAGGCTTCGAAAGGCCATGAGATCGCTGTAGGATGCAGCCATTCTGGAGGCATGAGAATGTAATCTCCATGAACTTGGCATTGTTGGCAGCGCTTAGCAAATTGCATTGCGTCAGCTACCATGGTAGGCCAGTAATATCCTAACCTTTTTATCTGATCATAGAGCTTAGGTCCAGCCTGATGAGCTCCGCAAAGACCAGCATGAACTTCTTTGAGTGTTTCTTCAGTCTCTTGTTATGACAAGCAGCGTAGAAGTACTCCGTTGAAGGATTTCCTATAAAGGATTTTTGAAGGAATATCCAAATGAAAGCTTGGGGTTCGCCTTTGGATGCTTACCCATTCTTTTGGATCTTCAGGTAGGATTCCGAACATAATGTAATCAATGAACGGATCCCTCCAGTCGCCGATTGAAGTTTGAAGGATTGAAATCCGACTTCCGACCACTTGGTGGCATTCAGCAACTGCTTGGTGTGTGTTAAGAGGTGGAAGGATTCTTCTTTCGCACACTGTGATTTGCATGTTTTCCGCTTCCTGGATTGCCATGGATGCGGCAAGTCCGGCTAGGGCATCTGCACGTATGTTTTCACCTCTACGAATGTGGGTGATGTGACAGATGTCAAACTTTTGCAGAAGTGATTGTGCCTTGTTGTAGTAAGGTAACAAATCTGGCTTCCTGACTTCAAATTTCTGATTCATCTGGTTGACGATCAGTTGAGAGCCTCCAAAGACTTCCAGCATGGTGATACCGGATTCGATGGCGAGTTCCAATCCTAAGATCAGAGCTTGATATTCAGCTGCATTGTTTGTGCATGGTTCCAGTAGTGAGAAAGCGTGTGGAATCATGTATTTGTCGGGGCTAACAAAGAGGATGCCAACTCCCGAGATCAGCTGTCTTTTTTCATTCGTCCTGGTTGCACCGTCAAAGTACATGTCCCAGGAGGCACTTTGTGAGAAAGTCTCCACATTGTAGACTGGTTCGTCTGGGAGATCATCTCTGAGTGGAGAATCTTTAGGCAATGGATGCTCTGCGAGGAAGTCCGCTAGAGCTTTCCCTTTGATTGCTTTTTGTGGTACATACCTAATATCAAATTATGACAGAAGGATGGACCATTTCGCCAGTCGAGCATTGAGAGAACCTGCCTTTGTGACAAGGACCTTCAAAAGGTTGACCCTTGAGACCAGTTATATTGTGTTGGAAAGCAAGTAGTGACGCAGCTTTTGTACGGCGAACATCACTGCAAGACATTCTTTTTCGACTGGAGAGTAGCGATGCTCTGCACCTACTAGCATGCAGCTGAGGTAATATAGAGCAGCTTCTTTTCTTTGATCATTTTCTTGCGCAAGCAGAGCTCCCAAAGGGTGATCAAGGGCTCTTGTGTACAAGATGAATGGTTTTCCAGTGGTAAGAGCAGCTAACACTGGAGGCTTTGTCAGGTATGACTTGATGTCTTGGAAAGCAGCTTCACAGTTAGCATCCCAGACAAAGTTTACACCTTTTTTCATCAACTGGGAGAATGGACGGCATTTCCCCGAAAGATTGGAGATGAACCGTTTGATGTAGGCCAATCTCCCTTGAAGCCCTTTGAGTTCTCTCAAGGTTCTTGGAGAGGGCATTTCTAGAATGGCTTTGACTTTTATGGGGTCAAGCTCTATTCCAGCTTTCCGAACCAAGAATCCGAGGAACTTACCCGACGAGACGCCGAAGAAGCATTTCAAAGGATTCATTCGCAGTTTGTGTTTGCGAAGCCGGATGAAGACTTCTCGAAGGTTTTCAAGATGATCTCCTTTTCTTTTGCTTTTGACGGCGAGGTCATCAACGTAACATTCAACCGTCTTGTGCTGTATATCTTGGAATATCTTCATCATAGCCCTCTGATATGTGGCACCAGCATTTTTCAAACCAAATGGCATGACAGTGTAGCAATACACGCCAAATGGGGTTCGAAAGGATGTATGTTTTTCATCCTCAGGATGCATCTTTATCTGATTGTAGCCAGAGAAACCATCCATGAATGTCATTCGCTCGAATCCACAGGTATTATCGATCATTACCTCTGGTATGGGGAGCGGAAATTCATCTTTAGGGCATGCGCCATTCAGGTCTCTATAGTCAATACAGACCCTGATCTGCCCGTTCTTCTTTGTCACGGGGACAATGTTGGCCAACCATTCAGGATGTTGTTCCTCACGGATGAAGCCGACGCTTTTGAGTTTTTGAACTTCTTGTTCAATTTTATCCTCACATCTGGATGAATCTTCTTTGGCCTTGCTTGACAGGCTTGATGTCTTCTTGAAGATTGAGTTTGTGAACTGCTATTTTGGGGTCTAAGCCTGGCATTTCAGCGTAAGACCATGC
This sequence comes from Litsea cubeba, assembly GCA_012931725.1. NCBI lineage: Eukaryota > Viridiplantae > Streptophyta > Magnoliopsida > Laurales > Lauraceae > Litsea > Litsea cubeba. The sequence goes on along the minus strand of CM022944.1, from coordinate 76,983,350 downwards.
AAAGCAATCAACGAACTCACGAAGAAAGGCGATATACTCGGGTAACTCATCATCCTTTATATTCTTGCTTATGAATACAGGACGTGGGTTATCTGGTGTTCCCAAGTCTATCTTTTGAACAGGATCTTCTGTTGGAAGGTTCAAAGGTGGTTCCTCCACAATATTTTCGGAGGCTTCCAGCTCAACGAAACCTTTTGGGTTTTCAAAGGCATTTCCAGACCAAGGTTTTGTTCCTTTCCACGGGTCTTCTTGATCGGTAATTTTCCCAAGGGTTGCTATGAGATGATCCCAATCGCCTGTTGAAACCGGGTCGAAGTAGGCTACTTCTTTTGGAGATGAGGGTTCTTCTGGGTCAGAAGTCCACACGTCTGTGCCATCGGACAACTCCTCTTCATTTTCGGAGAAATCGTGCCAATTGGATGAGCTTCCTGGATCTTTGTCAGGTGACTCATCAAAAAGATATCCATGGAGATCGATGTCTTCATGGACTTGAGAAGTTGAGGCTTGGTCAGTATATTGACTTTTAAGCCTTTGTGTCAACTGTCTCAGGGGAGTGTCGGGATCATACCCTAACCCGTGTGAAGACTTTTCTACATAGCCGTAGAGTCTCCAATCTTCCAGCTGGCTTTTGATCAAGACGGGCCCCAATGGCGTGAGAATACCGCGTCCTTCTCCCAAACCGACTGGGTTTTGAGCGTCATAGCCCATTTTCTTCATAATAGCTTGTGCCATAGAACTGTATAAGGATAGTTGAGGCATACCTTTATTTTGGAAAGGTTCAAGCATGGAGTTTGATGAAGAAGCATCCGATCTATGGAAGAAGATCGGCTTTTCCTTTGCTGAAGTTGCTGGAACAACGAAGGAAGCTGACGTAGGATCTTCTATGTCAGAAGTTATCTCCATTGGAGTGAGAGCAGGCTGAACTTGCTGAGTGTCAGCTTGGCTTGACGATGTGTCATCTTCTGGCTCTGAATCCGAGTCCGTGTCTTGCATGATAGACACGAAAGAGACAACAAATTTGCCCCCAGGCTTTTGTTTTGCCTTCTTCACTTTAGTTGTGATGACCAAAGGCTTTGAAGATTTGAGGGAAATGATGAAGGGAGTTTGCATGCTCTCTTCAGATTTACCGGATGGTTTGTTTTCTTCCGGTGATTGTTGAGGAGCTTTGCCTTTATCTTTCTGGAGATTTTCGGCAAAGGATGCTGTGTGCTTCTCCTCTTCTTCTTTTTCACCTTCATACATTTGTGAGTCTGCGAAGTGGACTTCTTTACCTTTGAAGGGTTTTCTGTCCGCAAAGACTCGATGTATCATGCCGTCGTCGCCAACAAACTTGATGCATTGATGTAGAGTTGAAGGGACAACACCATTCTCGTGGATCCAAGGGCGTCCGAGAAGGATGTTGTAGCATGAAGGGGTTTTTATTGCATACACTGTGACCTCAGAGATAAGATCACCGATCTGCAACTTGAACCTGATTTTGCCGATAGGCCTTTGAGTACTCCCATCGTATCCAAAGATAGATACAGATGTGTGGCTCAGCTTGCTGGGTGGGATGCCCAACTCTTCAAGAGCCGATGTGGAGATGAGGTTGAGTGCAGAACCTGGGTCGATCTGAACTCTGTGCATAGGCATTTCCTTGATATACCCTGTGAAGTATAGGGGTCGGTTATGCCTGGTTTCGCCAAGTAGGAGGTCGTCCTTTGTGAAGGCGATGGCTGCACTGGCTGCTTTTTTAACCGAGAGGCATTCAATGCATGATCCCTCAGTTTTCTTCTTTTCTCCCTTTGAGGAGGCTTCTGAGTTTTTGACCCGGTAATCCATTTCAATTTGGAGGACTTGCGGGGCATATTTGTCGACATCCTCATTCAGCTTTTGTAATTCCGAAATGAGATTATCACAAGTGTGCGGAGACATTCGCAACAAATCTAGGATGTGCAGACGTGCAGGTATGTGCTTGAAGTGTTCAATCAAGTCATACTTGAAAGCCTCCTTAGGGCCTGCATGTTCATCATTGTTGCCACTCGGGGCGCTTACAACATCTTTTCCCGAAGGATTTACATATGTAAAGGAAGATTGGTTGTAATTTTTGTGGTAGTCCCGGCCAGAGCGAGTGCCTCTACCAACTTCGAGAGCTTCTTGAGAAGGGTCTTCGTTTGGAAGATTGTCTTCAGGATCAAGAGGCTGTCATTTTTCATTTGCTGAGGATGAATCAGCAGTAGAGTTGCCATCCTCAGTGATCATGTTGCACGGGGCATTTTCTGGGAACAAGTCCTGAACAGCATCCAGTAACCTTTCTTCTTCGTTGACTAATTCATCATCCCAAGCATCAATGGCTGGGAATTCTTCAGTCAGGAAGGGTGTGAACTTTGAAGTCACAGTCTCAGGAGAAGAAACCCGAGAGGGTGTCATCTCAGTGAAAGTCACGTGAGACGAGGTGGCTTCAGAAGATACATTGCTAGGCGTCGCCGGAGTGTAAGTGCTCTCATCAGACGATGCTTCGGAAGAGCTATAATCACGAATTATCACATTACAGGAAGCTCTGACGGGAGACGTTGCCTGATCGGAGTCAGACTCATCCTCGGATGTAAAAGGATCGTCTATCCAGCAATTTTCTCCATTTTCAGGAGTTAAGGGAGAATGTACCTGGTGGTCTTCAGGGACTTCAGGCTCTGGGTTGCGAGGAGGCTCGTTGACGCGTTCTTGCTCTTTTTCTAGAGCGAGTCGCTGCAAGATCCTTGCATATTCTTCAAGATCAGGCATGGGAGCCGGATCTTCTTCTTCATCAACTCTTTGTGGCTCAACATGGTTGATTTCCACTGGAGTAATGAGAGGTGTTGAGTCAGCAGCATTTTCTTGTACAGCTTCTTGGTCTTCTTCATCATCAGACCAGGATCCTTGTGGCTGTAGGGGGTTATACCTGATTACTGGCATAAGATGAGACTCAGGAACCCATTCTTCATCGGAAAGATATTCTCCTGTTTCAAGGGACTCCTCCCACTCATCTGTGTAGTTGGATTCGAATCCATCATCGGTGTCGCTGGACTCGTATCCGTCAATGGAGAATCCAACTACCGAATTGCAAGAGTATGATGCCTCCTGCATGGCTTCTTTGAATTGAGGTGGCATGAAATCACTGAGAGTGAATTTCCTTACCCCCTTTGAAGTCTCTGGAAGGGATGTTTTTGTTACCTCCAGTGAAGCGGCAGAGGAAGCCTCTGCCTTTTCTTTGACCTCTAGTTTTGGCTGGGTCTTCTCTTGCCGTTTGAGCTTGAGGAGATGTTTCCTAGCCTGCCTTCGCTGTTGAGCTGTAGGCTTTGTTTTCACGACCTCCCAATTTTCATCTTCCAGGCGATCGAGATGTACCCATATCGGTTGTCCGTCTGGTGTCGGGTAAGGAACCAGTTCCTCGGACGCTTGGATTGAGTTTATCACCTTGAAGGAAGTAGTGATCTTCTTCTTCGGTGATTTTGATGTTTGTCCACATGTCACCATGTTGACGGAGGCAGACCCATAGTTTTTGTCAAAGGTAATGACTCCGTTTTTCCACATCTCGTTTATTTTCTCTCTCACAACGAAGCATTGATTGAGAGGATGCGAGATCATCTGGTGGTATGGACAGTACCGAGGATCATTGGTTTTGCCAACATCACTTGGTCTTTTTGGTTCAGGCAAGGTGAGCTTGCCGTTTGCTACAAGAGCCCCGAAGATTTCATCAACGTCTTCATCAAACGGGTATTTCTTCTCTACTTGTTCTTTGAAGGCATCTGAGAGTTCAGGTCTCTTACCAGCAACTTTATTTTCAGCTTTCTTTGGTGGCTGAGGAGCTGACTTGGTCTGCACATTGAGGACCTCTTTTTTCTTTGGTTTAGAGGTTGCAATGGCGGTCGGCTCTTTTCTTGATGATTTCTGACTGTTGAGGTCTTTAATCACCGTTTCAGCTTCCATGGAAGCTTCTAGGAGTTCTCCCAGGTTTTTTGATTTGTTGCCGATGATCATGGAGCGGATTCTGGCTCTCATGTTGTTTCGGCAAATGTCGACTAGCGACGCTTGTGGCAATACATCAGAGCATTTGTATGCCATTGCTTTCCACTTGTGAATGAAGTCATATGTTGATTCATTCTCCCCCTGTTTTAGGCTGCACAGCTGAGCCATAGTAGCGGGATGATCCTCACCTTTGAAGTGAGTCAGGAAGCGTGTCTCTAGCATGGCCCAGTTTTGGATTGAGTCCTCCGGCAGAGTGGAGTACCAATCGAAGGCCGTACCTTTTAAGGTACTTGCAAAGAGGCGGATCTTGAGTGCATCTTGATCCGCGATAGCTCCCGTCAGGATCTTGAAGTGGATGACGTGCTGTCTGGCTGATCCTTTCCCCGTATATGTTTGGAGAGTAGGATGCTTGAATTTGGTGGGGAACGGGACCGAGTCCATCCATAAGGGATATGGTGGCTTGATCCCATGCTCCTTGAGTATATCCTCTTCTTTTGCTTTGGCGAGGATACTGTCTATGTCCTTTTTGGTAAGGGTGCGTGATTCATTTTCTTCTCCATTTACCTCGTCGTTTTGATGATTCAGAGGAGGTTCATTGTTCGCCTGATTTTGGAAGGCGAGGAGAAGGTTTTCCATCAGAGTTTCAATCCTCTGCTGGCCCTGTTCCAACTGCTGGATGCGAGTGATCGATCTTCTGGAGGTGGATTGCGGGGTGGTGGCTCAGAATTTGTAGCCAAGACATTCATCCTTCGTGATTCGAACGAAGAAACTGTCCTGGTGACTGAGCTGGGGCTCATTCTTTTTGAAGAAGAGCTTGAGGAAGGATCACTCTGTTGTCCTTTGCTTGAAGGAGCAGGGGATTCTTCTGAATGTCTTCTTGTCCTTGAGACGCTGCGGGTCATCGGACGTCGGACATGGATTTTTGTTGCTGATTTTTGGCGCCTTCTGGTTTTCCAACCATATGGACGGCAGCAACTTGGTTGGGTCTTTCTTTTTCGACCCATTTGGGAGAGACTTGAAGTGTAGGAGGCTGGGTCCTTTGCTTCTCTAGTCTCTTTTGTCTATACGACGCGCGGCGGCGTATGCGACGAGCAATTTGAGCTTCGGTCAGCTCTGGCTGGGCTTTGACGATGAAGGATGTGCTCCCTCGGGCGCAGCAGCCGAGCCTGTCTTCTTTGCAGCTGGGCAAGGACAGGATGCGAACCCTGTCCTTCGCCTGTTGTAGCGGAGCTTTGAATTTTTGGAGTTCGCCCCTTGTAGAGATAAAGGGTCGAACTGCAGGTTTGTAGGCCTTAGCAGGTGCTTGTAGAGGCCTTGTGATGCATGATCTGATTTTGGGCTTGTAGGAACAAGCCGGCTCATGCTGGGATGACTTGAGAGTCAGGTTGGAGATGGGTCTCTCCTCTTTCATGTAAGCAAGAGGATAGAACTGGTTCTCATTGAGTGGGGCCAGGAATGCTGGCTTAGTGGATGTTTGGGACCTTCTCTGTTTTGTTGAAGGTCTTGGGGACCAAGTCTTGGGATAGACCTAGTTGCTTGCAGGTCGAGGCTTCGTGGGGCTGCCACGGGCTTCAGGCCTTCTGGTGCTCGCCTTTGGTGTCACGGTAGTGACACGTTGAGAGGCGAGTTTCTGCTTCTTGGAGGGAGCAGTTTGTTCCTCAGGAAGTGGGAATGGTCCCAGTGTCCCAAAGACGATAGTCCGGGGAGTTGAGGTCGACCCGAAGTTCAGAGAGTTGCCGAGGGAGTTGATGCTTTGGCAGCTGATGGGGCGCTTGTAAGTGCGCGAGGTTTGCTTCTGTTGAAGCATGAGTTGGTGCTTGTTTTCATCAAAAGTAATGGTTAGTGAAGCTGCCATTGTTAGTTTTTTCGAAAATTTCTGAAACAAGACCACATCCATTAGTAATCACAAGAATATAATGATCATAAATGGGAAGTTCTATGGTTTCGTCTTTTCAAATTACTAGAGGAAGATGACCCAAGCAACATGAAGAAGGCAAAAGCCATAGAGGGTACAATTGTTCTGATCGCAGGTATGGTAAGCCCAGAATGGGCATCCCAGTGACTGCTAGAAGCAATTGTGAACTTAAATTCGACTTATCGAGAAGCAGAGCTTGCTCGAGGTAAGAAGAATATAAAGTTGGAGTTACAGATGTGCCGGTCGCAATACAGTAGACCCTAAAAGGGCGTACTAATACCGCTAGACACAAATGTTTTGAGACCGCATCTATGAGATGAGATTCTCTATTTTGAAAGGTCAAAATTGGATTCATCAAAGAGAGCCGATGGTATTCCAATCTAAACACGGGCTCAGCGATTTCCGCGAGCGCCAGTGCTCAGAAAGAAATGAACCATAATTTCTCGAATCTGAATCTAAAAATGACGAGTTTTTTTTTTTTTGAAAGGCCAATATCGGGTTCATCAAAGAGAGCAAAAGGCACTCCAATCTGAACACGGGCTCAGCGATTTCCGCGAGCGCCAGTGCTCAGAAAGGAGAAGACCAAGATTTCTCCAATCTAAACCCAAAATGACGGAAGTTTTTTTTTTTTTTTGAAGATTTTGAAGATTTTTTTTTTAAAAAAAATCTTTTTTTTATTTTTTATTTATTTTTTTTATATTTTTCTTTTTAAGATTTTTTTTTGAAAAAATTTTTATTTTTTATTTTTTATTTTAAAATTTTTATTTTTAAAAATTTTATTTATATTTTTAAAAATTTGTTTAAAAGACGAGAGAGTACACATAGGCCTCCTAACCCGGTCTTATGAAATCTTGATTGATAGAATTGCCCCCAGGTAAGGGTAGGATTACTTAATGAACCCGTTTGGAGGACCTTGCCTCGAATAGTCAAGCTGTCTCCAAACTCTAGACAAGGCTTTTCTTTGAATCAACCATGATCAAAGAACATAGTTGGTTTAACCTTAGTGGTCTATGTCTTTTTTTTTTACTTATTTTTATTTTATTATATTTTTTTTAATGAACTCATCGAAGAGAAACGATGGCCCAAAACCTTAGTCGAACAGGCTCAACATTTCTGCAAGCGCGATGAACGATAGGAACGGATCAAGGTTTCTCAATTTTGAATCCAAAATGAGAAATCTAAAATCTTTTATTTTTTTTATTTATATTTTTTTAGATCTTTAATGAACTCATCGAAGAGAAACGATGGCCCAATCCCTGATCCGAACACGGTCTCAGCGATTTCCGTGAGCGCCAGTGCCCAGAAGGGAGAGGATCAAAGTTTCTCAATTTTGAATCCAAACTGAAAAATCTGATTTTTTTTTTTGTGTTTTTTTTTTTTTTGAAAAGAGAAAGAGTGGAAATAAATTCAAAGAATTAGAAATTTCCAAACAAAAAATCTCATCTTATTTTTTTTAGATGCGGAATCCAACATAGACCTCCTATTATAAAGTAGCCAAGGAATCGAGAAAAGAAATATAAGCATAGAGCAAAATATATGATATGCAAATATTTCATTTCTAGCATCGTGTTCTCAAATAAACGAGTCCCACCGGGTGGAGCCAGCTTGATGGACCGCGCTCCTACTCGGTTCCTACCGACGGTCGGCGGATGTGGGAGTCCGTTTGGTTCCGACCCTTTCGTAACCAGGGGGCAGGGGCGTGCATCAACATTTTTGTTGTGTGAGGGTGTGCCAGATTTTCTATTTTACTTGGAATTGCAAGTGGTGATCCGGAGATCAACCTTCGCAAGTAAAAAGGAAATCAACTTCTTTCAAGTTTTCCATTGCACATATATTTAAGAAAAGAGACATTTTTCTTGGTTTGCCGTGAAAGGTGATTTTTTTGGCATTTATAGCCGATTTTGGCGTTTATAGCCGATTTTGGCATTTATAGCCGTTTTACAATCCTTATCAATAATGAAAGACAAGAGTTGTGATTTTTGTCTCTTTTTAGAAAATACAAACTACAATGAAAAGCAAGAAAATGAGGATCTAACTTCTCAGGAGATTGTGGGGGACTCGTTTAGATTGACGGTCGCAAGCCATATGTGGACTTCGCCATCATTCATGCAGATGAGAACAGAGGATGCTATTGATTCGCTTGGCTTGGCTATAACCTCAGGTTTTTAGAGGACAAAGACCAAAAGAAGGTCCTATGTCCAATGAAAAGCCGAGTAGACGGGCTTGAGAAGCCATGTCTAAACCATTGGCGGCAGCAGGAGAAGGCAAGGACCTTGGGGGGGAGTACGCCCCAAGGGACTTTTGTCACCTTGTTGCGGTGGCCGGTGTAGAACTTCCACAGAGTTTTCTCTCTTTTCCTTCTCTGAATTTCTGTGCTTTGTCTGTCTGTGTGTTTGTGCTTTTTTCTGATGATCCTTTCTTCTTAGAGAGCTCTCCTATTTATAGGCTTTTAGGTGGCCATTTTAGGAGGGTTTATGAGCTTTAATTGTCATAAAGCTACATAAAGGGAGGAGTTACAAGATTGAATTCTTTATTTTGTAACTCCTTTTTCTTGGCTTCTGATTGGCCGGAGGAGATTGAGGGCATTTAATCGCCTTTAATCGCCATGATGGGAGGAGTTTCATGGGTTAAATGCCATGAATCTCTTGACTTGTAACTCCCGGATGCTTGCTTCTGATTGGTCCGTCCAAAGAAATGGATTAATGACTGTAATAAAGCTAGTCAATTAATCACATTAAGTGGTCGCCGAGCAGCTGAAGAGTCGCGGGCCGTGCCGCGTCTTTTGGGATTCTTCTGGTGATGATCATCGATGGATCTTCATGTAGATTGACATCAGATGACCATGTAATTTCAGGTGTTTGTTGCCAACAGCGGGTCGGTGCCATCTGTCCTGTCGATTTCTCGATCGGTCGGGTAGAAAGCACACTTTTTTTGGTTGACCGGGTGGCGATCAATATTGTTTTCGATACTCTTGATGATTAACCCATGTTTTGGACGGAGGTCAGAGGATTTGGTGTCTCAAAAGCATGAATTTTGGAAAGTACCAGAGGCTGGGCTCTTCGAATCGTGAAAAAACAGCGAAAACCGGGGTTTTCGGGGCCTTCCCGGCGACCCCGGGCTCCAAGGTCGCTGGTGACCCTGGGCCAGGGTCGCAGGGGCCTGCGACCCTGGGAAGGTTCTTCCCCCTTTTTGTCCCGTTTTGTGTCCCGTTTCTTCTGTATTTTTCCTTGACATTTTGACCATTTATTGGCCTGATTTCTTTGTAGGAAACCTGATGAGAATCCTTGCATTTTATTTTGCAAAGTTTCCAATTTCCTGAGAAAGCCGAAGACTTTGTCGCGTAGAGCTGCCGATTTTCCGTCAGAAGCTGAAACTGGGCCAAATGATGTCGGAATGACCTGAAATTTGGTGTGAAGCCTCCTGAGCGATAAATAAGACCAACCATAGGCTTTTGTTTGAGTTTTGAAGCCGTTTGGGGTCTTATCACCAGTAGAGTCGCTTTTGTCGCGATGAAGATGTCGCGGTTTGATGTGCGGTCAACCGATGTCCGATTGACTTGAAATTTGACAGGGAACCTATTGGAGTCATTTTAAGATGATCCATAAGTTCTGTCTTGGAAATCATGGTCCCGGAGAGCTTTGCCGCCGAGAGGCCTGATTTGACTTCCGAGCGTCAAACTATGGTCAAATGTTGTGGAAATGACCTGAAATTTGACGTGTAGCCCTTTATAAGCATTTTGAAGCCGTCCATGTGCTCTATCTGATGAGTAATGGCCTCGGTGGTTCTCGCCGCCGAGAGGGTTGATTTAGCTGTTCGAGGGTTGATGTAGGGTCAAACGTTGTCGGTTTGACTCGGAACTTGACGTGGAGCCTTTTGGAAGTATTTTGAGACCATCCATCGGCTCTGATCGAAGATTTGGTGTCTCCGATGCTTTTGCCGCCGAGAGCTCCTTTTCAGCTGTCGGAGAAGCGAAGTTAGTCCAAATGATTTTGAAATGGCCCGAAACTTCTTGTGTACTCCTCTTTTGGCTGTCTTGAAGGATCTTGCAGTTTTTGTTTGATTCTGACAAGATTTGATTTTTGGAAGTAGCATTGCCTATTTATGGCAGGTTGCGACTTCATGTAGCTCTTTGGATCTTGAAGAGGCAAAGTGACATTTTTGGTGTCAACATGGTCCAGATGGTTTCTGAGATCTTCGCGAGGAGGCTGGGCTGCCCTGCTGGGGGCGTCCTTCTTCTTTCCCTGAGGATCAGAGATTTGTCTCAACGAGGCAGTTTGCGCTGCTCTCAGCTGCTGCTGGAGCTCGCGGATCAACCACTCCTGCTTCTGGAGGAGAGCATTTTTGCGAAATCTCCTCCAGCGGCAGGAGGTTGAACTCGACGCGCTTCTTCCACGGCAACGGCTTTGTCTTTGCGAGGACGCTCGCCGCGTCGGGGTGGCGTAACTTCGTCTGCTGAGAATGAGGCCTCGAGTCCTTCTTGGAGGGGGACCTCGACGAAAAGCTGCGAGCCTAAGCGGCCCTCGCCTGCAGATGTGCCATGCACCGTTCGGGAACGCCCTTGAGGAGGGACGTCTGCCGATGGTGCTGGCTGCTCGAGCGCTGCTCTCGAGGTTTCTCCGCCTTTCCTAGCTTTCGGAGGCATGGCTTCTGGGAGATTGAGGTTGAGAAGGTTGGGAAGGTTGGGAAGGTTGGGATATTACTTTCCCACAGACGGCGCCAATTGTAGGTGCAAAAAATAATGACCCACAATAACTGGGGAGCCTTAGAGGACTTATCCAAAGTGGTGATGACTGGGTACCGTCCGAAAGCCTGAAAGAGAAGAGCAAACGGTCAGAGGACCCTGGCCTGGGCAGCGCAAGGCTCTCCGATGCCAAAGTCAGTGAGTGAACTGGAACAATGGAAGGAGAGGAAGAAGAGAGGCAGAGTAACAGCTCTATTTGTTGAATTGTGCGTACCTTGCATGTGGTATGAAGCTCTATTTATAGAGGCTTGGGTCGTATCTTTGGAGGATATCTTGATGTGGGTCCCATGATTCGACTGGGAAGTCATGATCAGGCCACAAAGTAATAAATGCGGTCCAATCCAGCCCATTCTGCATTTAATGCCAGTCGGATCAGCCCACGTCGCATTAAATGCGCGTCTTGTTGGGCCAGATTGTGTTGGGCGCCTTTGACGGTTGGGGTACCATCGGATCCGCCCTCGGGCCTTGCCCTGATGTGGCTTCAGCCGCTGGATGCCGCCCTGTCAGGGATCTGGCGAAGATTGTGGACGGCTGGATGTCGCATCTGTCTCACTAGCTCGCGCCCCTATTCTTCCACGTGCCTGATGACGTGGGGGATGAGGGGTGCGAGTGGAGGTTCTTTCTTGCTTCGGCTTTCATCCCGGCTCCTTCAGCCGAGGTGGAGTTCTCAGCCGAGATGGGCACATGGGTGTGGCCGAGCTCGGCGCTAGCGGCCTGGAGCTGTTTGACTTCAGCTGGGGCCTCTGCCCTGTTTAGCCGAAGTGAGTTTGGTGCCGTGGATGGCACGCGGATGGCACGTGAGAGTGCTTGGTCTCATCTGATGGTTGTGATTAGCGTAATCCTGTAGTTCTGGAAATCTCCCCACACAGAGGCGATGTGGAGGAACACGTTTGGGGGCTTCTAAAGGGGGTGCTGATTCGAGGGGGTGCTGCGTGCTGTCGCAGAGAGAGAGAGAGAGAGAGAGAGAGAGAGAGAGAGAGAGAGAGAGAGAGAGAGAGAGAGAGAGGAGATCGTTTGGGAGGGGAGCTGGAAGAGTGGAAGCCTGGAACAGAGGAAAATAAACAAAAACGAAAGACCTCTTGCGCGGGATTCTAAAATTTCGGGCGGGCTTGAAAACCCACTTGGTCCAGTCACCGATCCAGCTGGATTCCAGCCCGGATCGGGCTGCAATTCGTGCCTGCAGTTCGGGTTCCCTAGAATTTTTGAATAAAAAAACGCAGGGAAAAATGGGACTTTTGCTGGCGAATAAATATCGCCAGGAAAACTATACTTTTCCCAGCGAAATAAGCTTTTGCGCCAGCAAAAGCTATACTTTTCCCGGCGTTTTTTATTGCGTCGGGAAAAAACACCGGGAAAAGTGCAGATTGTTGTAGTGCTTGTAGTGGGGAGATGAGGACCAGCAGAACCCAATCAAACCTTGGGAGACTGAGACGGGAGAAGGAGAAACGGAAACTGCATCGATCTCATTATAAGAAAAAGAGAAAGAGAATGAGGGAGGGAAGAAATGGCGCCAACGAAAATGGAGAGGGAACTCAGTCCTCGGGCCCACGATTTAGTGGCATGTTCATTTTTAGCGCGAGAATGATGGAGGGAAGAAACAACTCCCGCTTTATTTTTCATTTTTATTTTGTAATGTGATTTTTCCTCTTTTTTTATTTTTCCTTTTTTTATTTAGTAACACATTTCTAATCATCACAAAATATCCAAGAAATGTTACAAAATAATTCAAGTATTTGCAGATATACTTAGTGATGGTTATGAATATTGCTAACGGATAATAAATGTGACAAATTACCTAACGGCCAGATATGCGTTACTAATAAGAAATCTCAAATGGTGTAGTGGGAGAGGGGGAAGGAAATGAACTCTGTCGCCAGTTTTAAGGATGGCAAATGGGTTTGGGCTGCCTAACCCGTTAAATTGGGACAGGTTTGGGTTTGGGCTGCCTAACCCATTAAAAATATATATATATTTATATATATAAAAGAAATTTACAAAATATTTTCGGGTCGGGTTCGGGGCCGGGTATGACATTACCAACGCCAATTTTCACTGCGTCGGCAAATAGTGTCGGGAAAGTTTTTCCACAGATTTTGCCAACGCGGTCTTACTTGCGTCGGTAAAGTAGTAGCAATTCTCAGTGACTTTTGCCAACGCGGTCTTACTTGTGTCGATAAAAGTAGTACTTCTCTATGACTTTTGCCAACGCGGTCTTACTTGTGTCGGTAAAAGTAGAAATCCTCTGCGACTTTTGCCAACGCAGTCCAAATATACATCGGAAAAAAGACTTTTACCAACGCCAATTTTCACTGTGTCGGCAAATAGTGTCGGGAAAGTTTTTCCATAGCTTTTGCCAACGCGGTCTTACTTGCGTCGGTAAAGTAGTAGCAATTCTTAGTGACTTTTGCCAACGCGGTCTTATTTGTGTCGGTAAAAGTAGCAATTCTCTGTGACTTTTGCCAACGCAGTCCAAATATACATCGAAAAAAATACTTTTACCAACGCCAATTTTCACTGCGTAGGCAAATAGTGTTGGGAAAGTTTTTCCACAGCTTTTGCCAACGCGGTCTTACTTGCGTCGGTAAAAGTAGCAATTCTCTGTGACTTTTGCAAACGCAAATTTTCACTGCGTCAGAAAATAGTGTCAGAAAATGTAAGTTTGTCATAGATAGGGCTTTGCAGACGCAACTCATGCGTTGGCAATGGTGCGAATAAAGAACCAGATCTTTCCCAACGCACATCTGTGCGTCGCAAGTAGGCAAGATAATTGCCAACGCATTGTTGCGTCGCCAATAGAAAAACACGCGTTGGCAAAACTTTCCCTCTCTTTTGTGGGGATTTTTTGTTGGCACCATTGTGATTACTATAGTTTTTGCCAACGCGGTCTTACTTGCATTAGTAAAAGTATCAATTTCTATAACTTTTGCCGACGCAAGTCCAAATATGCATTGGAAATGAGACTTTTACCGACGTAAATTTTCACTGCGTCGGCAAATAGCGTCGGGAAAAGTGCAGTTTCTGTAGTGTGGTATCCCTGCTGAAGCCACTACACCGGCTAAGCTGCAAGTTACAGAAATTCTCAACCAAAACCATGACAAGGCTCATCGAATCCGGGAAATCCCTGAGTTCCTGGCACCAACTTCTAACCTTACTAACTAAGAATCACTTCTCCCTTCATAAAATCAATAGCTATTATGCCTTTTGCAGTCCTTCATCTTGGAAAGTTGGTCGGAGTCCACCCAAAAATCCACATTTACTTACCTTAGTACGCTGCATGATGATCTTCGATTAGCTGAGAGGGGATCTTCAAATACTGCTCAAGTCCTACTTTGGCAGGCAAATGCACATGTGTTCTGTCATTAACCACAATGAAGATGCTGAAGGCTGAAAGTCTGCTGATGTTCTCCGAAAACAACATACTAAGTCCAGAGGGTTCTCAGTCTCCGACACAAGCACAGACAAAAGGCACCAAACAAGAGTATGGAGACTTCAATTTCTCCACCACTAAGGAGGAAATTTGGTCATCCAAATCTCCTAACAACGAGAACTAAAAGAAAAGACAAGCAAAGTCTCCCGAACTGAAAGAAAAGCCAACTCAAATCCAAAGAAACAAGGACACGAGAAAACAAATCGACACAATCTAACGAATCCTCACCACACGTCTTAATGTCTCTAGAGTATTTTATTTCCTAGAAACTAACCAGCTCTGATACCAAACCTGTCACACCCCGAAACCGGGCCCTGCAGTGATCCGACCTCGGGCTGTGAAATTTTGGGATGAATTTGAAACTTTTGTTATATTTCCCAAGATCCGCGTGAATGAAGGATAATCAAATTCCAACACGATCCGAGTATATTTTCACGGAAGCTAAACATGGTGTTACGACTCGGAATCCGTGGCCATCGGGTTCCGTGTCGCACACAACCAATATCACAAAGCCATCAAATAAGCAGACTGGCACAAAGTGTAAATCATAGAACACTGAGCTGGTAGTAACAAGACTATTTATTTCCTACATATTCAAATTACAATTAACAAATGTCTTAATTACAAACCCAATGAAAAAGGCTAACAAAGCCATACAAATAACCACTAAGTGACATACTACCCCAAATGATTTTACGAGCTCCGGTGCCAAACTTGACATCTAGATGATATCAATGGGCAGCCTCTCACATCAGACCGGCGGTCCCACCGCCTCCTCCTGATCAAACACCTAAAAACAGAAAGAGAAGAAACTGGCACCAAACAAACAGGGTCAGACACGACGGTCTGGCAAGCAAATAACCAAGTAATATGAAGCCAAAGAACATTCGTAAAACCTGATGAAATCATTGTAAAACCGAATAAATAGTCTAAACAATAATAGGCAATAAACCATGATAAAATGATCGAAAGACCAAACATAAATATCAAAGTAAATAAAAGAACAGTCTCAGAAGTACGAATATCTCGAAAAGATAGTAGCCTGCATAAAACATTTAATAGTTGGAAATACATTTCAAATCCTACTAATGGCAACAATACGATGAAAGATCGATATCATAAACATTAGCAAGCTCCAAGAATATAATGAGTATAAACAAATAAGAATCATAAAGCAAAGAAATAAACAGATAAAACATTGGCAACCACGCGTAGCTATATTCTCCTATTACCGAATTAACAAGAGCAGACAGAACCGTAGCCACTACACATGGGACCGGAAATAGGATCAGAACCGTAGCCATACAAATGGGACCGGCAGATCAAAATCAGAACCGTAGCCATACAAGTGGGACCGGTAGATAAAAACCATTGCCATGGTCGGTACAGACAGAATCCAAGCTGCAGCTGGCGGACAAATTAAAGATCCCAAGCCGGGTGATCAGCCCGACAAGGTGACCTAAGCCTAGTGGTGCCTTTAGTTTTTAAAACCTAAACCGATACAACTCAAACCATATTAATCCCTTTGGCTCATGGGCTCACACCACAGGGCTCTGGCCCCATCTCGCCTCGAGGTTTTATTTTTGAAATAATAGTCTCTTTGGCTCATGGGCTCGCACTACAAAGCTCTGGCCCCGTCTTACCTCGAGGTTTTTATTTTCAAATTACTAGTCTTATCAAAATAATAGTCTCATCGAAGAAATCCCGAATGTGGCGAACCACTCCAATCTCCTTTCAAATCGAATCGGAGAAAACATACGAATATCCATGGTAAACCGCTCAAATACACATCAAAGTGATTTGTATAAAACCATACGATCAATCCTTCCGAACATGGAAAACCACATGATTTTATAACAAATCACCGATGCTATTTAAATTAGTTTACCAAAGAATACAAATACAAATACCAATACATTCTCTAACTTGAAATGGAATGGAATTGTGTAGAATGACTTAGTGACTTACCGAGGAACCATCTCAATGCACATTTAACCCTTAAACATTGATTATTAAGAGGGTATATTTGATGCCAATGAAAATCCACAACATTTAAATGATAAAGTGCGCATTGGGACTCGAACGATTCCCGGATAATTTCACATACGCTCATTCTCTCATTGTTCCCATTCCCATTTCACAAATTTTCCAAGTATTACAATTAATCTCAAATCTCTTTAAAACAGGCCCATAGCTGGCCTTAAACCGAGCCCAAAACAGTCTACTCATTTAGTCCAAAATAGTCCTTTAAACATGGCCCAAATAGTCCTTAAAAACAACCCGAAACTAACCTTGAACGGCCCACAAAGCACAGCTTAAAACAGCCCAAAACTAACCTTAAATGGCCCCCAAAACAAGTTTTAAAAACAGCCCAAAAGCTGACCTTGAACAAGCCCACAAAACAAGTTTTAAAAACAGCCCAAAGCTCAGCCTCAAATCAGGCAAACCCATTTATTCAAACCCTTCAAACCAGTCCCTGAAAAGGCCCAGAACTGGGCTGGGTCCGCTCGAGCGACCCAGGGTCCGATCGAGCGGACCCCTTCCAGAACCTGGGCCGCTCGAGCGGCCCATCTGGTCGCTCGAGCGGACCCAGTTCTGGCTGGGTCTGAAATGAGTGCAGAAATGCACTCTTTGCTGCTCTTTTTCATTCCTTTTTTCTTCCCTTCTTTCATACATAATTCCAAGATCATTTTGGACCCTCCCTTGACCTTCCAAACTCATCAAATCACCATAAATTAGCAATCAAATTAATCAAACACAACACTTTTAAAAATCAAAGTTTTTCCCCATTTCTTTGAACACCGACTCTTAACACAAAGAGATCAAATTTTCTAAATGACCAAGATAAAAGCAAGCTTCTAATACATTGTAAGACCATAACATAAATGGAAATCCACATAACATTGATTCATTCATTCAAAGCAAATCCATAAACCATGAAGAAATAGAACATAATAAGAAAAAGCCATGAAACCAAACAAGAGAAATGAAACCATCATATTAATTGAAAATTCCACTTGCCTTGATCAAGAGAAGATGTAATTCACTCCAAGATGGTGCTCTTAAAGTCCCAAGCTCCAAAATCACAAAACCCCCAAAATAGCTCAAAAAGAAGCCCTAGAAACCAACCATTTTCAAATCTCCATGAAAACTCTTTGCATATATAACAAAAACATTCTAAATGATTTGGAAAACCAAGATTTGTAGAAAGAAATTCATTGCTAACCTTTTTTAAGCTCAACAAGGAAGAAGAGAAGCTTGGATGAGAGCCTTGCTCTAGCTCAAAATCCTTGAAAAAGGCATCTTTGGGAAGCTAAGAGAGAGGAGAAGAAGATGGGAAGATCAAATCTCCCTTTAGCATCCTAGAAAAATAGATACATGAGGAGAGAGAAAAGGGCTGGGAGAAGAACCCTAGACTCCCCTTTTGTTGTAGGAAAATGAAGGATGGGAGAGAAGAGAAACCCATTGGTGGTTTTATAAGGTTAAGTGGGCTGGGCCCCATGGGCCCCAATCTTCACAAGGCTGAAACTAACATTTGTGGGTCCCGAATGAGATCGACGAAGAAGACAAAATTGATCAACGAAGTGTTTACTTTCCAAAAAGTATATTTTCCCCAATTCCTGAAATTTTCAAAATTCATGGACAGATTTAGTGTGAAAAGTCAGTTTTGCCCTTTTTCTCGAAAAACGCATTTTCTGATCATCGAATCAAAATTATCAAAACATGAAAGTTGTTAAACTTCATAAAATGAGTCAGAATACACCAAATTCAGAATTTTTAGAAATCAGAAGTAATTCCTCATAAAAATACATATCATATGGACCGGGTCAAACCAAGGTCAACGGTCCTCAAAATCCCCAAGGCTATGGAAAAGTCTAGTCAAACTCAAAAACAAAGTCAAACCAACTCAAATCTTGCTTAAAAGCTAAACCACGATTAAAATAATACTAATCAGAGAAATTAGGGGTCGGGGTCTTACACTCCCCATGGGAAACACTTGGCCTTACAAAGCCTTTGTCTAGTAACTCTGGTAACTGTAGTTTCAATTCACCTAACTCTGCTGGAGCCATCCTGTAAGGAGCAATGGAGATCGGAGTAGACCCTGGCATCAACTCTATTGTAAACTCAACCTCTCTGACAGGTGGTAAATGTTGGAATTTGAGATGAATTTGAGATGACTTGAGAAGTCTTTTGATGAATTGAAGAAGTTAGCATCTCAAGTATTGATTTGAGTTGGAATTCTTGTCAACACATTGTCACAAACATGATGATAAAGGCTGGAGTTGATTGAGCTTAAAAGGAGAATCAGAGTTGAAAAAGTCAGGAACTCAGAATTCCTGAAGCAGAGCACGCGGTCGACCGAGCTCTTCATGCGGTCGACCGAGCAAGAAGAAACTTGCAGAAAACAGAAAAAGGCACCTCTCAGTTATTTTTGTGACACAGTGTGTCTTCGGTCGACCGGGACTCCAGGATGTCGACCGAGCTCGAAATTGTCTGTTTTCCAGTCAGTGTCTTCGGTCGACCGGGCAAGCCAGGATGTCGACCGAGCACGGGAACCAGAGTTGCGCAGAATTAGAAGTTTTGCACGAAAATTCAGCACAGTTATCTATTTCGTTTGGGACTCTTTCTAAACGAATTGTAGCCTGTTTTGAACACAATTAAGGGTTACTAAAACCTATATAAAGGCATGTTTGGGTCGTTCATATACACACCACCAAAGAGAGAAGAAGAGAAGAGAAAAGAGAGAGAGTTCTTGAGAGAAAGCAGAAGCTGCTGCTGTGTTGCTGTTGTGCTGATGTGGTGACGTTTTCTACAGCAATTGTGGACGAGATTATGCTCTAGAAGATGGTGATTCGTCCATGAGTTAAGTGTCTCTCTTTTATGCTTTAGATTTCAATTTGTAAGGGATTGAGAGAGAGAGAATTGTAGAGGGGAAGGGCTGTAGACAGAATTAATCTTCTACTCTGTTTTTAACATCAAGTTGGTGCTTGGTGTTTGGGGTTTGGTGATCCTATCTGTTGGTGCAGATAAATTGTAAAGGGAGTCGGTGCTTCCTAGATAGTTGGTGCTATCTGAAACTCAAGGGAGTAGGTGCTTCCTAGATAGTTGGTGCTATCTGAAAATAAGGGTTGGTGCTCTTTGTCGTTGTAGCGACTAAATAAGATTCAGATCTGTCCCGGATTGGTGTTCGGACAGTCTTTGAACCGTGGACGTAGCCTTTCGGTGAACCACGTTAAATCTGGTGTCATTGTGTGGTTTGACTTGTTTTGTTGTTGAATTGGACCTGTTTTTAGAAATCACTGATTCACCCCCCCCCTCTCAGTGATCGCGGTATCCAACAATTGGTATCAGAGCGAGGTTCCCTTGATCAGTTTAATACGCTAAGGGTGATCTCTTGTCAAATCACATGGCAGTCAATACAGGGAATATGAAAGCACCTCTGTTTGATGGTTCTAATTACTCTTTCTGGAAGATTAGGATGCAAGCCTTCATCAAATCTCTTGGCTATGATGTTTGGGAGGCTGTCAGAGTCGGTTACAATGCTGCCAACGTACCCAATGATACAGCATCGAAGAAGTTGGCAGACAACGACTCCAAGGCGCAGAATGCACTCTTTAGTGGCCTTGTAGACAGCGAGCTTGTCAAAGTAATTGCATGCAAAACAGCCAAGGAAATTTGGGACAAGTTGCAAAGCATACATGAAGGTGATGAGAAGATTAAAGAAGCCAAATTGCAAACCCATCGCTCTCAATTTGAATCTCTTCGCATGGAGGAAAGCGAGAATGTTGACTCGTATATGCAACGAGTGAATGAAGTCACGAATGACATTCGTGGACTAGGGGAGGAGATTAAAGAGCCGGTCATCGTCAAAAAGGTTCTAAGATCTCTTCTTCCCCGGTTTGATTCAAAAGTCTCAGCCATCGAAGAAGCCAAAGATCTGAATGCATTTTCCATGGATGAATTACATGGTTCTCTAACTGCCTATGAGATGCGCATAGGAAAGACGTCTTCATCTGATAAAGAAGCGGCCTTTAAAGTTCAGAAAAAGGCAAAAGAGACTGCTGGTCATGATGTTGATTCTGATGATGATGAGCTTGAGGCTCAATTTGTTAGAAAGTTGAAGAAAGGAAGCATTGGCAAGTACAAAGGGAAGCTACCCTTTAAATGCTTCAATTGTGGAGGTATTGGTCACTTTGCTGCGAAGTGTCCCCTAAAAGAAGACGATGATAATGACTCTTATGCTGAAAAGAGTAAAGGAAAGAGAAATTTCAGAAAAAGGGGCAAAGCTAAAAACTTTCTATGTCAACAAGATGACAGCACGTCTGAAACTTCAGACGATGATGAATCAACCGAAGCTCTCTTCATGGTCACTGTTGAAGAAGAAGAAGAGCTAGATCCGGAAGAGGATGAGGAGGCTGAAGTCAATCTTGAAGAGGAACTCATAGCCGCACTTGAGGAGCTAAGCATGGAACGCAAATCAAGTAAGAAAAATCTGAAACTTCTCCATGAATCTGAAAGTTCCATTATTGCTTTGAAAACTCAAGTAGAAGAATATAAAAGAATGGTAGAAGTCCTTGAAAACCAAATAAGTAACAAAAAGGAAGAGGCTATGAAACTTGAAACTGAGATCGCTAGAGCAAAGGCTGAAAATTTGGAAAATAGCAAGAAACTCAAAGCGCTCCAAGCGATTGAAGGGACTATGAAACTCAATGAACTACTGAAAGTTCAAAGACCAGCCCACTTCAGATTTGGTCTAGGATTTGAGAAAGGTGAATCCTCTAAGATTGCACCTCCTAAAAGGAAAGAGTTTGTGAAGCAAGTCACTGCACCCTCTAACTCCATGAAGCCCACTCAACCTAGAAAGGAGTCCATTCCTGTTAGAAAGGTAATGAAGACTAACCAGCCACAAAGAAGATACAAATTCTATGGTTATTGCTTTCATTGTAATATGTTTGGACATAAAAGAGCTGATTGCAAATTCTATGTAAGAAACAGTCCATTTGTGACTAGGAATCCTTTTTCAATCCTAAGTAGCCACAAAATTGAGTGTTATATATGTCATAATTATGGACACTTGGCTAGGGATTGTAGGTTGCATATTGCTAACAAATTTCAGGTTGAAAAGAAACCCAAGTTAGTTAAGGCATGGAGGGCAAAGAAAAGTGCAGAAAGTCTCAAAGAATCTCTCATTGTGCAAACGGCATTCAATGCACAAAAGAAGACAGCACCATGGGTCCTTGATAGTGGTTGTTCAAGCCATATGACTGGTGATAAAGAGAAATTTGTCAAATTACAGCACTATGAAGGCGGTTCAGTGAAGTTTGGCAACAATGATGGTGCCAAAATCTGCGGAAAAGGTGTTATTCAGCTTATGGCAAACAAGATCAGATCTGAAGAAGTCTTATATGTGTCTGGATTGAGACACAACCTGCTTAGTGTGAGCCAGATCTGTGACAAGGGTCATGAAGTTATCTTCACAAAGAATGGGTTTGCCATCAAGAAGAGTAGCAACGGCAAAACAGTGGCAACTGGATCAAGAACTGCTGGAAATCTCTATACACTGTCAGATGGAGCTGAAAAGACCTGCTTGATGAGTCGGACAGAGGAAAGTTGGTTGTGGCACAAACGCCTTGGGCATCTAAGCTTTGATAACATGTCAAAGATTTGCAATTCAAAGGCTGTAAGAGGCATGTCTAAAGTTGAAAAGCCTTCCAATCCCATTTGCGACTCTTGCCAAAAGGGAAAGCAAACGAGGGTCATGTTCAAGTCAAAGTAGCATCATTCAAAGAAACCTCTTGAGCTAGTGCACACTGATCTCTGTGGACCGATGCGAACTCAAAGCACCAATGGAGATAAGTATTTCATGTTATGCATTGATGATTATACTCGTATGACATGGGTATTGTTTCTTAAGCATAAGCATCAAGCACTTGATCGTTTTAAAGTGTTTAAAGCACAGGTTGAAAATCAATTGGAAAAACGTATCAAGATCTTAAGGTCTGATCGTGGAGGCGAGTTCACATCTGAAGAGTTCACTAAATATTGTGAATATCATGGCATTCAAAGACAGTACTCAGCCCCTAGAACTCCACAGCAAAATGGAGTTGTGGAACGGAAGAATCGCACCGTACAAGAGATGGCTCGTACGATGCTAAGTGAAAGCAAGATGGCTGACAAGTATTGGAAAGAGGCAATTCATACGGCTGTATACATTCAAAATCGATGCTTGATCAGGCCACATGAAGTCAAAACTCCCTATGAGCTATGGTTTGGAAGAAAAGCAACAGTCAAGCACTTCAAAGTCTTCGGCAGCAAGTGTTACATCAAGAGGCTCGAACAAAATCCGGGCAAATTTGAAGAAAGAGCTGACGAAGGTATATTTCTGGGTTACTCCTCTACTAGTAAGGCATATAGGTGTCTTAACAAAAGAACCAGAAAAATCATAGAAAGTGCTGATGTGAGAATAGATGAGAATATTGAACCAAAGAATGCAACTCATAATGACAGTCCAGTTTATGAGGACTCGAGTGAGATTGATGATGAGATGGCTGAATCTAATGATTCTGAGAAATCAAAGGATGACTCAGAAGATACTACACCTAAGAAGCACAGCACTTGGGTAGAGCAACACCCTAAGGATCAAATCATTGGAGATCCTAAGGCAGGCATTCAAACTAGACAAAGTGTAGTTAGCAATTACTCACTTGTGTCCACCATTGAATCCAAGACTGTGGCTGAAGCCAGTCTCGATGAAAGTTGGTTGAAAGCTATGCATGAGGAAATGTGCAGGAATTTTGCTGAAGAAATGACGAAAGAATTTGAGATGATTTTCACGAAACCTCTGCCAAAGGAAGTCTTCGAGTATCTCCGGAAAAAGTTAGGAGTTACTCACTCTCCTAAACCGTAGGAGTTGTGCTTGAAAGGGGGAGCAATGCATTCATTGAATATCCTATTCGCTCCTCGGTTTGGTCCCTTTGGATTTGTTGTCAAAGGGGGAGAGATGTTATGCTACGATAGCAAGGAGAGATGTTATGCTATGTTAGCAAGGAGAGATGTTATACTATGAAAGCTAGGGGGAGATTGTTGAAAATGCACGGTTGTTATTTCAGAATTTCAGAATTGGTTCCAAGTGAGTGTTGAAAAGAACTTGGAAGAGCTGCAAGCTGGAGTTGAAAGTGTTGAAGTTCCAATAGTGTTGCCAACAATTCCAAAGGGGGAGATTGTTGGAATTTGAGATGAATTTGAGATGACTTGAGAAGTCTTTTGATGAATTGAAGAAGTTAGCATCTCAAGTATTGATTTGAGTTGGAATTCTTGTCAACACATTGTCACAAACATGATGATAAAGGCTGGAGTTGATTGAGCTTAAAAGGAGAATCAGAGTTGAAAAAGTCAGGAACTCAGAATTCCTGAAGCAGAGCACGCGGTCGACCGAGCTCTTCATGCGGTCGACCGAGCAAGAAGAAACTTGCAGAAAACAGAAAAAGGCACCTCTCAGTTATTTTTGTGACACAGTGTGTCTTCGGTCGACCGGGACTCCAGGATGTCGACCGAGCTCGAAATTGTCTGTTTTCCAGTCAGTGTCTTCGGTCGACCGGGCAAGCCAGGATGTCGACCGAGCACGGGAACCAGAGTTGCGCAGAATTAGAAGTTTTGCACGAAAATTCAGCACAGTTATCTATTTCGTTTGGGACTCTTTCTAAACGAATTGTAGCCTGTTTTGAACACAATTAAGGGTTACTAAAACCTATATAAAGGCATGTTTGGGTCGTTCATATACACACCACCAAAGAGAGAAGAAGAGAAGAGAAAAGAGAGAGAGTTCTTGAGAGAAAGCAGAAGCTGCTGCTGTGTTGCTGTTGTGCTGATGTGGTGACGTTTTCTACAGCAATTGTGGACGAGATTATGCTCTAGAAGATGGTGATTCGTCCATGAGTTAAGTGTCTCTCTTTTATGCTTTAGATTTCAATTTGTAAGGGATTGAGAGAGAGAGAATTGTAGAGGGGAAGGGCTGTAGACAGAATTAATCTTCTACTCTGTTTTTAACATCAAGTTGGTGCTTGGTGTTTGGGGTTTGGTGATCCTATCTGTTGGTGCAGATAAATTGTAAAGGGAGTCGGTGCTTCCTAGATAGTTGGTGCTATCTGAAACTCAAGGGAGTAGGTGCTTCCTAGATAGTTGGTGCTATCTGAAAATAAGGGTTGGTGCTCTTTGTCGTTGTAGCGACTAAATAAGATTCAGATCTGTCCCGGATTGGTGTTCGGACAGTCTTTGAACCGTGGACGTAGCCTTTCGGTGAACCACGTTAAATCTGGTGTCATTGTGTGGTTTGACTTGTTTTGTTGTTGAATTGGACCTGTTTTTAGAAATCACTGATTCACCCCCCCCCCCCTCTCAGTGATCGTGGTATCCAACAGTAAACCTGGAATCTCTTCCAGAAAAACATCGGGAAACTCACACACTACCGGGATGTTCTCCACCCCTTGGGACTGTTCATCCATGGTGACAAATGCAATAAATCCTTCGCATCCTGATCTCAACAACTTAGCTGCAGAGAGAGCTGAAATAAACCTAGCCGGAGAAACCCTTTTCTCTCCCTGAAATCTCACCCTGGAGGATATCCCATCCAATCTAAAAGCAATGGTCTTGCTTAGCAATCCATAGAGGCATGATGTCCCGCTAACCAATCCATGCCTAAAATGACATCAAAGTCATGCATAACTAAGATAATAAGGTTTGCAGAGAATATGGCATCTCCTATCTTCACTAAACAACTAGGGTAAAATGTACTACACACAACTTGTTTCCCTACCAGAGTAGTAACAGTCAAAACAAACTCTAACTCTCTAGCAGGCACACTAATCATTTTAGCAAACACATGGGATATGAAAGAGTGAGTAGATCCCAGGTCAAACAACACTTTAGCTTCTACTTCACAAATTAAGAGTTTACCTTCCACAACATCTTCGGCTGCTTCTGCGTCCACTTGATTGAGGTGATTGAGACAGCCTTGCTGACGCGGTCTATTCTGGTTCTGATTTGGCCTTCCTAGCTGCACATTCCGATTCTGTTACGTTGGACGTACATTCTGATTTTGTGGTTGCTGACGGGGCTGCTGATTCTGCAACTGTCGAAGCAGGAAAGAAAAGAACTGTTGAGATTTGGGTCATTGTCGAGATCAAGCGTAGAGCTCCATCCATCTCGGCAGATTTTATGCCTTGACCTCGGCCCGAGCTGGATGGACCCAATCACTTCCTACCTCAAAGATGATCAGCTCCCCGAAGATAAAGATGAGGCTCACCGGATCAGGCTCAAAGCAGCTTGATTCTGGCTGTCTCCAAAAGGCAAACTCTAGAGAAAATCTTTCACCGGCCCTTACCTCCAATGCATTCATCCGAGCAAGGTTGATGATTTTCTGTATGAGATTCACGAAGGGATTTGTGGAAGCCATATCGGAGGACGGTCATTGGCATACCGAGCTATCAGCCAGGGCTATTGGTAGCCATACAATCAGAAGGACGCGCAGCTATACGCCAAGAAGTGCGAGAAGTGCCAGAAGTTCTCCCATTCCCTTCATCAGTCGGCGCAGGACTTGAGCCCCCTCTCCAGCCCGTGGCCCTTCGCTCAAGAAAAGTGAGAGGAGGCGAGGTTGGATGATCCTTAGGTGAACCTGCAGATTCAACGTTAATGTCGTCTTCTTTTTTTCTTTTTCTTTTTTATTCGCGATATTATTGATATCGACAATTTTTATCTGTTCCAGCAGTTGTTGACTTACAACTTTTAATTCCTCCCACTGACGAAACTAGTGGGGGCTAGACATCGTGGGACCTCTCCACCGGGCTCCAGGGAACAAGCGATGGTTGATAGTTGCTACTGATTATTTCACTAAGTGGATAGAAGCAGAACCACTGTCCTCCATCACTGAAAGGGATTCGAATAATTTTGTATGGAAGAATATCATTACAAGGTTTGGCATCCCTAGAACTTTGATCTCGAACAATGGAACTCAGTTCGACTCCAATCTTTTCAGAAGCTTCTATCAAAAGCATGGCATCAGAAACCGCTACACCACCCCGACGTACCTGCAGAGCAATGGTCAGGTCGAGATTTCTAACAAAGTATTGCTTGATGGACTGAAAAAGCGACTTGGCCAGGCAAAAGGAAGATGGGTAGAGGAGCTCCATAGCGTTCTATGGGCGTACAGGACGACCCCGAGGCGTTCCACTTCGGCAACACCGTTCTCTCTAGCCTATGGGATGGAAGCGGTCATTCCCCTTGAGATTGGCCTCCCAACCCTGAGATCGAAACTTGTCGATCAAGGCCGAAATGAGATAAGCCTAGCCATGGAACTAGAATTGGCCGATGAGCATAGAGAAGCAGCGGCCATATGATTGGCCGACTACCAGTAATGGCTAGCCAAAGGGTACAATGAGAGAGTCAGGGAGAGAAGGTTCTCAGTAAGAGAACTGGTCTTGAAGAAGACACTCCTAGCTGACAGGAATCCAAACGAAGGCAATCTAGCTCCAAACTGGCATGGCCTATTCAGGGTAATTTCAGTAGCAGGACAATCTTCATACAAACTCGAGGATATGGATGGCATGCGGTTGCCGCGACCGTGGAATGCAACCCACCTCAAGAAGTTCTTTTTTTAGAATTGTAATCAAAGTTTCATGATCAATAAAAGCGGCCTTCACCCTATCATCAATTTGCGCCATCAAGTTGTGGAGCTTGGCAGCAGTAAAAACCACTGAGTCTGACCTAGGGTTCATACACCCAGGTTTCCCAAAATTTCGGGTTCATACACCCAGAGACTGACCTAGGGTTCATACACCCAAGCTTCTCAAAATTTCGGGTACATACAACCTGAGACTGACCTCGGGTTCATACACCCAGGCTTCTCAAAATTTCGGATTCATACACCCCGAGACTGACCTCGGGTTCATACACCCAGGCTAACCCCGAGACTGACCTCGGGTTCATACACCCAGGCTTCTCAAAATTTTGGGTTCATACACTTCAAGAATGACCTCGGGTTCATATACCCAGGCTTCTCAAAATTTTGGGTTCATACACCCAACTTCTCAAAATTTCGGGTTCATACACCCCGAGACTGACCTCGGGTTCATACCCCCAGGCTTATCAAAATTTTGGGTTCATACACCCTGAGATTGACCTAGGGTTCATACGCCTAGGCTTCTCAAAATCTTGGGTTCATACACCCTGATTGACCTCGGGACCATGCGCCCTGGCTTCTCAAAATCTTGGGTCCGTTCGCCCCGAGATTGACCCCGGGATCATACACCCAGGCTTCTCAAAATCTTGGGTTCATACACCTCGAGACTGACCTCGCATTCATACACCCAGGCTTCTCAAAATTTCGGGTTCATACATCCCGAGACTAACCTCGGGTTCATACACCCAGGCTTCTCAAAATTTTAGGTCATACACCCCGAGACTGACCTCGGGTTCATACACCCAGGTTTCTCAAAAATTTCGGGTTCGTACACCCTGAGACTGACTTCAGGTTCATACACCCAGGCTTCTCAAAATCTTGGGTTCATACACCCTGACTAACCTCGGGACCATGTGCCCAGGCTTCTCAAAATATTGGGTTCGTTCGCCCCAGATTGACCCCGGGACCATTCACCTAGGCTTCTCAAAATTTCGGTTTCATGCACCCAGTCCCCTTGGGTTCACCTCGGCCAATAGTAGCCTAAAAGAAAAGGGGGAGAGAGAGAAACTCCACTTGTATTGGTTGGAACTAGTAAATCCCTGTGCTATGCACGGACCACAGAACCACCAGATGCCCAGACTTATACATATTATTTTTATTAAATTTATCAATTAGTAAACATTTATCTGTCCTTATTTTTGTTGCTAATATGATATATTTTTTATTTTTTTTCCAGATGTTCCCGCATCATTTGATTTTATGGACGGTTAGAATAAAGATGGTGGACCCCATTCATCTGGGTCCAACTTAAAAATATTTTGTCAATTTGTTAGGTCTATAATCATTTGATCCTTTGATCTTTCTTAATCAATTCATGGGTCCCATCCCGCATAATATGATTTTATGGACGGTTAGAATAGAGATGGTTAGAATAGAGATGGTGGACCGCATTCATTTTGGGGGGTTTTACTTAAATAGGTTAGGTTTGGTCAATTTGTGAGGTCTATGATCATTAATCCTTTGACCTTTATCATGCAATTCATGGGTCCCAGCCCGCTTCATATGGTTTTATGAACGGTTAGAATATAGATGGTGGACTCCATTCATCTTTGGGGTCCCCCTTAAATAAATTATGTTTGGTCAATTTATTGGGTTTATGATTATTTGAACTTTATCAATCAATTCATGGGTCCTGGCCCGCATCATATGATTTTATGGACGGTTAGAATAGAGATGGTGGACCCCATTCATCTGGGTCTCACTTAAACATATTTGATCAATTTGTTTGGTCTACGATCATTTGATCCTTTGATCTTTTTAAATCAATTCATGGGTCCCATCCCGCATAATATGGTTTTATAGACGGTTAGAATAAAGATGGTGGACCCCATTCATCTGGGGGGTTCCACTTAAATAGGTTAGGTTTGGTCAATTTGTGAGGTCCATGATCATTTAATACTTTGATCATTATCAAGCAATTCATGGGTCCCAGCCTGCATCAGATTATTTCATGGACGGTTAGAATATAGATGGTGGACGCCATTCATATTGGGGGTCCCACTTAATAGGTTAGGTTTGGTCAATTTGAGAGGTCTATAATCATTTGATCTTTATCAATCAATTCATGGGTCCCGGCCCGCATCATTTGATTTTATGGACGGTTAGAATAAAGATGGTGGATCCTATTCACCTATGTCTCACTTAAAAATATTTGGACAATTTGTTAGGTCTACGATCATTTGATCATTTGATCTTTTTAAATCAATTCATGGGTCCCATCCCGCATAATATGATTTTATGGACGGTTAGAATAGAGATGGTGGACCCCATTCATCTGGGGGGTTCCACTTAAATAGGTTAGGTTTGGTCAATTTGTGAGGTCTATGATCATTTAATCATTTTATCTTTTTCAAGCAATTCATGGGTCCATCCCGCATCATATTGTTTCATATATGGTTAGAATATAGATGGTGGACCCCATTCATCTTGGGGGTCCAACTTAAATAGGTTAGGTTCGGTCAATTTGAGAGGTCTAAGATCATTTGATCATTTGATCTTTATAAATCGATTCATGGGTCCCGGCCCGCATCATTTGATTTTATGGACGGTTAGAATAAAGATGGTGGACCCCATTCATCCGGGTCCCACTTAAAAATATTTGGTCAATTTGTTACGTATACGATCATTTGGTCCTTTGATCTTTCTTAATCAATTCATGGGTCCCATCCCGCATAATATGATTTTATGAACGGTTAGAATAGAGATGGTGGACCCCATTCATATGGTGGGTTCCACTTAAATAGGTTAGGTTTGGTGAATTTGTGAGGTGTATAATCATTTGATCATTTGATCTTTATCAAGCAATTCATGGGTCCCAGCCCGCATCATATAGTTTTATGGACGGTTAGAATATAGATGGTGGACCCCATTCATATTGAGGGTCCCACTTAAATAGGCTAGGTTTGGTCAATTTGAGAGGTCTATGATCATTTGATCTTTATCAATCAATTAATGGGTCCCGGCCCGCATCATTTGATTTTATAGACGGTTAGAATAAAGATGGTGGACCCCATTCATCTAGGTCCCACTTAAATATATTAGGTCAATTTGTTAGGTCTACGATCCTCTGATCTTTCTTAATCAATTCATGGGTCCCATCCCGCATAATATGGTTTTATGGACGGTTAGAATATAGATGGTGGACCCCATTCATCTTGGGGGTCCCACTTAAATAGGTTAGGTTTGGTCAATTTGAGAGGTCTATGATCATTTGATCTTTATCTATCAATTAATGGGTCCCAGCCCGCATCATATGATTTTATGAACGGTTAGAATAGAGATGATGGACCCCATTCTTCTTTGTTCCACTTAAATATATCAGGTCAATTTGTTAGGTCTATGATCATTTGATCTTTCTTAATCAATTCATGCCTCACCTAAAGAATAAAACATTAAGAAAAAAACATAAAGATCAAATTAGCAATAAAAAAAAGGACTCACAAGTTTACTAATTAATAAATTTATTAAAAATAATTTATATCAGTCTGTGTATTTTGTGGTTTCGTGGTTATCCAATCCCAATGTCCTCTAACAGGTGCTCATCTTCTTTCATCTTTTCTACCTTCTTTTGGGTGGTTATCTCTCTTATCTATCATCTAGTATTTCTCTCATCCCAATGTCCTCTAATGTTCAATTACAAATCTCTCTTTTTATGAAACTGTTCTCATAAGACATGGGTGTATGTGACTACTTTTTTTCCCTCAAATCTGCTGACAATTGAACTTGAAGTTTTCTAAAACCAAATATGAGAAATGGGTTCCACTCCATATTGTGTTACTTACTCTTGGATGATGTGGTCTTGGTTTCTTTTTCTTGTAGCCTAATGGGCAAACAACCACACCAATAACACTGTTTCATCATTCAATCATGGTTTCAATTTTCAAGTCATTTGCACATTACCTCCTCTGCTCATGGTTGGTTCCTTTTTGCTCAACAGTTGGCAAAGAAATTGTTGTCATGGGTTCGATTCCCATACTATGTATTCTACATGTAAATATTTTTTCAGCCGGGTCAGTTTTGGGCTCTATGCCACTAGATCCAGGCCTGGCCTATTCATTAAACAGGCTGAAATAAATAGTTTGAGCCCGACCCAAGTACCAAAAACTAAGGCTCAAGCCCAGGCCAAACCGAGTTGGGTTGGGCTGGCCTGGCCTGATCCATGAACACCCCTAGGCCCAAATGGCACCTAAGTGATCTATGTATTGATATAACCCGTTTACTTAAATTTTAATTTATTCGCTTAAGTAGGGAATATAAATTATCTGGCGCTTCAAAAACACTTAGTTGATTCGAATCTTGATCATATGTGAACAAATGGCCATACCAGACCAATCAAATGGTTAGGAAGCGAGTTTATTGGCTATTAATTATGTCTATGTGGAAGCCCACACATGTCGCATCAATTGATAAGTTAGATATTATTTAGGGGCAGTAATTAATGCGCATCAATTGATAAGTTAGATATTATTTAGGGGCAGTAATTAATGCCCATTTTGAAATGGGTAGTGTGTAGAATTTCTTCATGAAAGGGTAATTAATGCCCCTGCCATTACTTATTTGTAGAACCGCCTCTTTTCATTGAAATTCAAAAAGAAAATGTGAATTTAGGAACCATGAAACATTTTTTTTTTTTTGGTATTTAAAAGGAACCATGCAACTTGCTTATTTTAAAGCAAAGAAATACATTGACGAAAGATCCACAAACACCATGCAAGATTCACAAACATCCTAATTGTGAAGGCGGAAGATGATAAAAATACTTAAACTACAATGAGAGTGCTTTACTGGAGGACCTATCAGATCTGTGCAAGTTTAATATGTTTTCAGATCTGTGCATAGAGAGAGAGAAAATCATAGGGATCTCATTGAGAGAGTTTAGGATAATTATGGAGAGTTTTTAGGATAATTATGGTTGGTAATAGATTGGGAGGTTTTAGGATAATTATGGAGAGGTTTTAGGATAATTATGGTTGAGCAATTTCTATTTTCTAGCAGAACACAATTCTAAGCTGGCTGCTGCCACGTGTCCCTCTCCAAGACATGCCAGGTGTCCTCCTCCAGGAATTCTCATGAAGTGTATACATCCCTTTAGTAATATAGATTCCATTTGAATTGACTAGAGTGTTTTCATTACAATAGAAAATTTCATTACATGAGTTGCAAAAAAGCAATGAAAAGTACAATAAGGTTTTATTACATGAGTTGCAGAAAAGCAATGAAAAGTACAATAAGGAGGCTTTTTGTCCTCTGCAAAAAAAAAAGAAGAAGAAAAGCTCGGAAGCACTACTCTTCATCGATCCTCGATGCTTGGAGCTCTACAATACTCTATGGTTGGTTAGGCCAAGTTCGCAACCAACCCCCGGTTCACCGCGGATGTCTGATCTCCTCCCAGCCACATCGACAAGAGTTGATCAAAGACCCGCGTTCAGAGAGCGCGTGGTCCACGGTGACCAAATTCAGAGGGCGCGTGGTCCACGATGACCGAGTACAACCTTTCCCGGAGTCATTTTCAGTCGCAAAAGGTTCACACAGAGCAAGGGATTTTAAAGGACTCCTGAGGGATGGAACCACCAGAGCATCTGGCGGGAGCAGGCAAATCTCCATGCCTGTGAGGAACGTAAGAGGCCACTGACGTAAGTCTCTACTCCTTAGCCGGCTCATCTCCCCTACTCGAGATAATGATGAGCACGTAGCAGAGGAGTGCCTCTACTTATAGGAGGAAAGGAGGCTCGGATTCCAGGAACTCATTTATGGAGTATGGCCTCCCATGCTTCGCATGCGGCGCACGTTACCTATGAGTTGACTAGCTAATCGGATGGTGACAAGTGGAGTCATCTGCTTATTTTTTGCATCGATAGTACTGCCATACTTATTACTGTTTATGAGCCTTGGAATGCGGGATACCAAGACGGACAATAATGAAAACCGCCAAGTATTTTCAGGACTGTCCTCCCCCGGTTACCATTCCAACACAGGCAATCCTTCTACCACAAACAATTAATGTTTAGCCGGACTCAGACACTTGACCTAACCAAGAATGAGAATCGCAGAAAGAAGAACAAGAGTGTATGAAAGGAGAGCAAAGAGCCCAGTTTTATAATTTGTTTTTCATTTACAAGGTAAAAAGGTTACAATTGGAAAGCAGGAGATACAATCAGAAAGCATAAAAAAACTACAAGGAGAGACTTCGGCAAGCGTCGTCCCCGGAGGCTAGAGTAATGTCCTCATTGTTTCTCTAAACGACCGGTCGCCTCGACAACAGGCGCGGTTGTTCCTGGGACATCCATAGGGGGAAGAGACGGGGCACCATCCAGAGGAGTGTCAGCAGCAGGTGCTTCGATCAGAGGACTCTCAGGAAAGGGGGCAGGGCTCAATTCTAATCCCGGGCCTGAATACATCGGGAGATTCTGATATACCGGATGATCTTCAGGAATCCCCGTTTCTCTTAGTGCAGCCCGGCATCCTTCCTTAAACAAGAGAGAGCTTATCTCCCCCACCTGTCTTTCAAAGTCTTCCATTGCCCAGTCCATTCCATTCTGGAAAGCAGCATGGATCTCGGCCCGATGTGAAGATTTCAGGTCGGCGTTCTCCTTCAATGACTGCTCCAGTTTGGCCTTTCGCTTCGCCGATTCGGCTGCCGACTCGGCCTTCTGTTTTTCCAGCTCGAGCGCCCTCTTTGTCTTCGATAGAACCTCCCCTTTTAGCTCGTGGGTGTTGGCCGTGAGGTTGGTGATGCTAGTCACCGCCACCTCATTTTCTGCAGTCAGCTCGATGTTGCTCTTCATCGAGTTAGCCAGCCTACTTTGGCAATCCACCAAGTCCTTCCTGAGTTTTCCCCTATCGATTCCAGCTGAGAGACCCTGGAGACATTCTTGTCGCTCTTTTCAATAACCAGTTGGAGCCTTTGTACATTCTGCAAAAAGAAAACTATTAGATATGAGAAGCCGAAGCAGAATTTATCAGAATTGCATGAGGAATACTTACTATAAGAGCGGCCTGAATCACTGAGGCCAACAGGCTCTTGTTGTCATACTTCGCGTGCTGCTCCATATCACATGGGTGGGCGCAGGCTTTGGTGAGCACCCCGATGACTGAAGGGTTCCCTGCTACCCGGTCCTCCACATTCAAGGGCCACCCGAGCTGAGTCTCCAGCTTCGGCCTCCATGGAGCCGGCACAATGGGACGAGACCCCGAGACTGATCCAGAGCCTTGCCCCGAAGGACCGTTGGTTTAACGTCGCTTCTCGGGAGGAGCCTTTTCCACCGATGCGCTCTGTTCGGGAGGAGCCTTCCCTCTAGGGACGCGCACGGACCCTTTATCCTTTTGGGCCTTCTGAGCCCCAGAGTCTCTTTCCCCCGCCTTGGATCTCTTGCTTGACGGATCCATCCCTCGTACTATCAAGAGAACAACGCCGGGTTCCCACGCTCGGGGCGACAATAAGAGCGGAAGAGACCGCGGCACCGCCCGAGCCCGAGGCAGTGCGGCTACTGGCAGTAGAAGGCATTACTAAAGAAGAAGACTGGCTCTTGAATATGGCCGTCAGGTCCTTGGTTTTCAACAGAGGTAGATCTCCTTCCATCCCCTCTCCTTGGTCAGAGGAATAAGCTTCTACGACCTCTGTCAGGCTTACTGACCCCGAACTGGTGGAAACAGACGCCTCGGCACCAGATGCAATCCATCGAGTGAAGGGATCGGTCAGCGGAATACCCCCAGTTACGGCTATTGTGAGGGAAGGTTTGCCTGTCCGCGGCTCATCCCCCTGCGCTGTTTCGACCCTTCTAAGTAATCGCGGTACCTCGGCGTGTAGCCCAGCAACTTCCAGGCCAACCTGTTCTCGTACCAGGTATATTTTTCAACCTTTTTGTGGTCGGCTATGTTCTTTTTCCAGCCGTCACGCGCCGCACGACACTGCCTCTCTCGCAGATCTACACGCCAAGATAAGATATCAGTTCATCAATTCGAAGGGTGAAAATAAAATGAGCAAAGTTGAGGGACGATATTTACTTCGGATGACCCCGAAATGGCGCGGGACCATGGGCGTTCTGTCCACACCAGCGCCGAAATCCCAGTTCCCCGAGACGCAGAAGAGGTCATGTCACACCCCGAAACCGGGCCCTGTAGTGATCCGACCTCTGGGTGCGAAATTTTGGGATTAATTTGAAACTTTTACTATATTTCCCAAGATCCGTGTGAATGAGGATAATAAAATTCCACCACGATCAGAATATAATTTCGCGGAAACTAATCATGGCGTTGTGACCCGGAGTCCGTGGCCATCGGATTCCGTGTCGCACTCAACCAATATCATAAAGCCATCACATAAGCAAACTGGTACAGATCATAAATCATAGAATACTGAGCTGGTAGTAACAGGACTATTTATTTCCCACATATGTTAAAGTTACAAATCACAAGTGTCTTAATTACAAATCCCATGAAAAAGGCTAACAAAGCCATATAAAAATAAACAACTAAATAAAATGCTACCCCAAGTGATATTACGAAATTCGGTGCCAGACTTGACATCTATATGACATCAAAGGCAGCCTCTCGCGTCAGACCGGCGGCTCAACCGCCTCCTCCGATCAAACACCTAAAAAGTAGTAGGAGAGAAATTTGGCACCAAACAAACAGGGTCAGACACGACGGTCTGGCAAGTAAATAAACAGGTAATATGGAAATTGGCATTTATAAAATCTTATGGAATCATTGTAAATCCATTTAAAGAGTCTAAAACAATAATAGTAATAAATCATGATAAAATGATTGAAAGACTAAACATAAATATCAAGCAAATAAATGAACAGTATCTGAAACATAAATATCTTAAAAAGATAACAGCCTACGTAAAACATTTCATAATTGGAAATACATTTAAAATCCTGAATAATAGAGACAATACGATAAAAGTTTGATTTTTTTAAACATTAACAACTTCAAAGACTTTAATGAGCATAAACAAACAAGAATCATAAAACAAAATATCAAACGGATAAAAGATTGGCAAACCACAAATAGCTATATTCTCCTATTACCAAAGTAACAAGAGCAGACAGAACCGTAGCCACTACTCGTGGGACCGGAAAGAACAAAGTCGTTATCAAACAGAACCGTAGCCACTACACGTGGGACCGGACAAAACCGTTGCCATGGTCGGTACAGACAGAATCCAAGCTGCAGATGGCAGACAAATTAAATATCGCAAGCCGGGTGATCAGCCCGACAAGGTGACCTAAGCCTAATGGTGCCTTTAGTTTTCAAAACATGAACCAATACAAACCAAAATAATAATCCCTTTAGCTCATGGGCTCATGGGCTTGCACTACAAAGCTCTGGCCCGTTCTTGCCTCGAGGTTTTATTCTCGAAATAATAGTCTCTTTGGCTCATGGGCTCGCACTACAAAGCTCTGACGCCATCTTGCCTCGAGGTTTTATTTTCAAAACAAGTAGTTTTGTCGATATTTCCGATCATGGCAAACCCCTCAATTCATTTCAAATCCCCGAGGTTATCAAAGGTTGTGAAATCACATAAATCCTTTCAAATTGATTTGCCGAAGAACCCATGTACATTTCTGACTTGGAATGGAATGGAATAGTGTAGAATCACTTAATGACTTACCAAGGGACTATCTCAATACACACTTAACTTTTAAACATTGATTAATAAAAGAACATGTTTGATGCCAATGAAAATCCACAACATTTAAAATGATAAAGTGTGCATTGAGATTTGAAAGATTCCCGGGTAAATTCCATTTATATTCATTCTCTCATTGTTCTCATTCCATTTCACAAATTTTCAAGTATCACAATTTATCCAAATCTTTCATGGGCTTTTAGGCATTAAAAAGGAGATTAATGGGCCACAAAACAAGGAGGAGAAATGGGCTGAAATGGGCCTGAAACTGGCCTGAAAAAGAACCCGAAGATAGCCCGCAAAACAGCCCAGAAGATGGGCCCAGACCGACTTGGGCTCGCTCGAGCGACCCAGGGTCCGCTCGAGCGAAGCCCAAACAGAACCTGGTCCGCTCGAGCTGCCCACTGGGTCACTCGAGCGGACTGGGCTCTGTCCCAGTCCGGGTCGAGTGCAGAAATGCACTCTTTTGTGCATTGTTTGATTCTTTTTCCCCCTTTCTCTTCCATATGAGTTTTCTTTACAATTTAGGTCTCTTGAAGCCCCATTAAACTCCACTAAATCATCACACTAATCCATTCAATTTCTCAAAGCAAATCAAATCTAAACAAAACCCTTCCATTCATCAAATAATGAGAACTTTTAACATAAACACAATTAATCCAAAATCTTGACAATGTTGAAAAACAATGACTGAAAATAGATAGATAAGACCATTTCATAACACATCAAAGTAAACAATCCATTAATCAAAGAGAAGAAGTAACAATAAAGAAAGGAATGCATAGGAAAATCCAAAACTTGCTATAAGGGAAATCAATCCATCTCATTATCTGAAAATTTACTTGCCTTGGTCAAGAGATTCACAAAATCACTCCAAACACAACTCTCTAAGCTCCAAGGTCTTCCATCTACAAAAGCCCCAAAATAAACCAAGAGAAACCCTAAAAATCAATCATTCTCAAATCTCCATGAAAACTCTTTGCATATATGAGAAAAATACTCCAAATGGTTTGAAAAACAAGGATCTCAAGTAAGAAATGCCATTGCTAACCTTTGGTAGCTCAAACAAGGAAGAAAGGCTTGGAAGAGGGATCTTCTCTAGCTCAAATCTCTTGAAAATGGCATCTTTGGAAAGCCAAGAGAGAGGAGAAAAGGATTAGGAGCTCAAGCCTCCATTTAGCACTCAAGAAGAGAGGTTTCAAAGAGGAGAGAGAAAGTGTTGGGAGAAGGGTTTTCTCTTGAGCCTAGGGTTGCAAGAAGAACAAATGGGGAAGAAGAAGAGCCCAAGGCTTTTTATAAAGAGTAAGTGGGCTGGGTCCCGTGGGCCCCAAATCTTCAAGTGGTTAAAACCAACATTTGTGGGTCCCGAATGAGATCGACGAAGAAGAAAGACTCGATCAACGAAATATTCACTTTCCAAAAAGTATATTTTCCCTAAAATCTGAAATTTTTGAAATTCAAGTACAGATTTGGTGTGAAAAGTCAATTTTGCACTTTTTCTCGAGAAACGTGTTTCCTGATCATCAAATCAAAATGGTCAAAACATAAAAGTTGTTAAACTTCATAAAATGAGTCAAAAGGAGTAAAAATGGTAATTTTCCAAAATAAGAATAATTTCTCACAAAAATACAAATCATATGAACCGGGTCAAACCAAGGTCAACGGTCCTCAAATCTCCAAGGCTATGAAAAATCTAGTCGAACTAAATAAAAAAGGTCAAACCAGCTCTAATCTCACTTAAAAGCTAAACCATAATTAAAATAATACTAAACAAAAGAACTGGGGGTCGGGGTCTTACTTCCTCCCCTCCCTTAGAACCCATTTGGTCCTCCAAATGGTCTAAACCAAATAAAAATAAAAATAAAAACCCAAAAGACTAAACAACTACTGACTCCTCGCTGAACCTCGGCAACTGAGATGTCCCCTAATCAAACCTGACATTGAGATGCACCGGCAACAACATTCTGATTCGGTTGAAGGCTTCACACTGTTCCACATATCTGCTCTAAAACATACTTCTCTGACCAAACTAGTGTTAATAATTCTTCTAATCATCCCTGGTGTCATCTGTCGTTCTTGCATTGGATCATTTCTTTTACTTACCTCGTCAGTCACTGTCGGTCCAAGAAACTGCAAGTTCTGTCTCTTTCTATCACTTTGGAATTCTGTGGCTTAAGTCCTATAAAACCGTACACAGTGCTCCTGACGCTTGTACGAAGATGTGATCGTAGACATGCTTTCTCTGAAATAATCTCTACTTCAAAAATTTCTGGAATTCCATATACCTACTTATACTGTACTATTCAGATTCTGGCTTGAAACTCTTCTATCTGGTCTTATATTCAAGGAATTAGTGAAATTGAAATCCTACCAAGTGCTAGTCTCTTCATCCACTGTGATTCGGAATCCTGAAACAATCCATCATCTCCATCAAAGCTGTTAACGCAAGCGTCTCATGTCAGCACGTTAACTTCGAAGTGAGTGACTTAGAAATCTGTTGGCTCCTTGAATGCATCACCAGCTTCTGGCCTCCAAGAATATCGTCAATCCTTCTTCATTCTGAAATCACAAATTCCAAATTCTATAGGTCTCCTGTTTCTGACTTGGTCTGCTACAACCCAGATGTCACACTGCTATAAACCAGATGTTAAACTGCCATAACCTGCTGAGCTGTTCTATGTCGAAACTTCGCATGGCTTGCCTCTTCAGATTTCAGTCTTCAAGTCTTCTACTTCTAACAAGCATAACCGAACTTAGAAACCCAACATGGGTGTGTTTAAAATCGTAATGTTCAAGTCTTTCTCCACTGTACTGAGAAGTCCATGCTCACTCTGATTCTATCTGCTTGTCGTCCTTGATCTTCTGCTTAATACTGTGTCATCGACAAAATAAACCTGCCAAGCTGGCATTATTCCCTGATAAGCTGAAACTTTCAATCCAAGTCTCGAAGCAATTCCACCACTTTTAGTTTGTCCTCTAAGGTTTACCAATTAACTAAATCCTTGTAAAAGTGTGGGTAGATTCATTTTCTTGAATGGTGCTTGACTAAAATTTTTCACAATCTGGAGTCTGCTCAATCTTCTGTTTCTGCCTTATACCCTACCTTTCCTATTAGAACAATTGTCTCATCAACTTCCGAATGTCATGTCTCGAATGATGTTTACTCTCTCATAATTCCAACTTTGTCTCCAACTGAACCAGTACACCTCCTGACATCCATCAACCCTTCAATTCATACACCTCCAAACTCCAACCATAAGCTATTACAACTCATTCCATTTAATGCAAAATAAATCTTAAAATTTTAAACATAATGACTAAAATAATTACTTAGCTGGATTTCATCATTTTAAAACATAGTAGAAACTGAACCTCCAAATTATCAAATAAAGCTTAAATAAATAAAGTTTATCCAAGTTTGAGTGTGAAACAACATTATTCATTTTGATATTCATAATTTCATGACCAAACAAATCATTGAAACACTCAACAATTTCAAATCAGGATTTTAAAAATAAATCAAATCCATATAGTATGACTATACATTAAACTTTGCTAAAATCTGAGTGTTAATTAAACACTAAACTCTGTTGAAATCTGAACTCATTTGTTCATAAAAATCCTGCAGAAATTTGAACCTATTTGATCATTAAAACAGTGCAGAAATTTCAGATTTAAAGTTCAGCTATAAAACAATCCCTGATCAGAGATTTCTTTCCATATAACCATGAACATAAAATCCTGTAGAAGTTAAACAAAAATCCAAAACACAAAACCTTATGAAAACAAAATTATGCAACTCATGAAAAAGAGTAGAATGACAGTTATTTCAAAAATTGCCTTAAAGAAGAAACATAAATCCATTAGCATACATCCCAATCATTTGATTCATTTGTATCTACACGTTGTCCAATCCAATACCTCGTAATTCAGTTAAACCCACAAGGTTTCCCCTGCTGCCAAAAATTATCTTGACTACAACTAACCATCCACTTGTTATTCCTGCTGAATCAACTATACTGGCTAAGCTGCAAGTTACGGAAATTCTCAGCCAAAACTATGACAAGGCTCATTGAGTCCGGGCAATCCCTGAGTTTCTGGCACTACTTCTAGTCTTACTAACTAAAATCACTTCTCCCTCCGTAAAATCAGTCAACCAAAATGTCTTCTGTAACCCTTCGTCTCAGGAAGTCGGTCCAAGTTCTCCCAAAATTCCTCACTTACTTACTTTGGCATGCTGCATGACGATCTCCGATTAACTAAAGGCTAAAAGTCTGCTGATGTTCTCCGAAAACAACATACTAAATCCACAATGTTCTCGGTCTCCAACACAAACACAGACAAAAGACACCAAATAAGAGTATGGAGACTTCAAATTCTCCACCACTAAAGAGGAAATTTGGTCATCCAAATTCCCTAGCAACAAGAACTAAAAGAAAAGACAAGCAAAGTCTCCCGAACTAAAAGAAAAGCGGACTCAAATTCAAAGAAACAAAGGCAAGAGAAAACAAATTGACATAATCTAACGAATGCTCACCACACGTCTTAATGTCTCTAGAGTGTTTTATTTCCTAGAAACTAACCAGCTCTGATACCAAACCTGTCACACCCCGAAACCGGGCCCTGCAATGATCCGACCTAGGGGTGCGAAATTTTGGGATTAATTTGAAACTTTTACTATATTTCCCAAGATCCGCGTGAATGAGGATAATAAAATCCCACCACAATCAGAATATAATTTCGCGGAAGCTAATCATGGCGTTGGGACCCGGAGTCCGTGGCCATCGGATTCCGTGTCGCACTCAACCAATATCATAAAGCCATCACGTAAGCAAACTGGTACATATCATAAATCATAGAATACTGAGCTGGTAGTAACAGGACTATTTATTTCCCACATATGTTAAAGTTACAAATCACAAGTGTCTTAATTACAAATCCCATGAAAAAGGCTAACAAAGCCATATAAAAATAAACAACTAAATAAAATGCTACCCCAAGTGATATTACGAAATCCGGTGCCAAACTTGACATCTATATGACATCAAAGGCAGCCTCTCGCGTCAGACCGGCGGCTCAACCGCCTCCTCCGATCAAACACCTAAAAAGTAGTAGGAGAGAAGTTCGGCACCAAACAAACAGGGTCAGACACGACTGTCTGGCAAGTAAATAAACAGTTAAGATGGAAATTGGCATTTATAAAATCTTATGGAATCATTGTAAATCCATTTAAAGAGTCTAAACAATAATAGTAATAAAACATGATAAAACGATTGAAAGACTAAACATAAATATCAAGCAAATAAATGAATGGTATCTGAAACATAAATATCTTAAAAAGATAACAGCCTACGTAAAACATTTCATAATTAGAAATACATTTAAAATTCTGAATAATAGAGACAATACGATAAAAGATCGATTTCTTAAACATTAACAACTTCAAAGACTTTAATGAGCATGAACAAACAAGAATCATAAAACAAAATATCAAATGGATAAAAGATTGGCAAACCACATATAGCTATATTCTCCTATTACCAAAGTAACAAGAGCACAACCCAGCAAGAGCCGGCTTGTTCTAATAAGCCCAAAATCAGATCATGCATCACAAGGCTTTTGCAAGCACCTGCTAAGGCCTACAATCCTTTGGTTCGACCCTTCATATCTATAGGGGCCGGACTCAAAAATTTGAAAGCTTCGCTGCAGCAGGCAAAGGACCGGGTCCGCATCCTGTCCTTGCCCAGCTACAAAGAAGACAGGCTCGGCTGCTTGGCTCGAGGGAGCACATCCTTCATTGTCAAAGCCCAGCCAGAGCTGACCGAAGCTCAAATTGCTCGTCGTATACACCGCCGGGCGTCGTATTGACAAAAGAGACTAGAGAAGCAAAGGACCCAGCCTCCTACGCTTCAAGTCTCTCATAAATGGGTCGAAAAAGAAAGACCCAACTAAGTTGCTGCTGTCCATATGGTTGGAAAAACCAGAAGATGCCAAAAGTTAGCAACAAAAATCCATGTCTGACGTCCGGTGACCCGCAGCTTCTCCAGGACAAGAAGACACTCAGAAGAATCCCCTGCTCCTTCAAGCAAAGGACGGCAGAGTGATCCTTCCTCAAGCTCTTCATAAAAAAGAATGAGCCTCAGCTCAGTCACCAGGTCAGTTTCTTCATTCGAATCTCGAGGGATGAACGTCCTGGCTACAAATTCTGAGCCACCACCCCGCAATCCACCTCAAGATGATGCGATCACACGCATCCAGCAGTTGGAACAAGGCCAGCAAAGGATTTAAACTCTGATGGAAAACCTTCTCCTCGCCTTCCAAAATCAGGCGAACAATGAACCTCCTCCGAATCGTCAAGATGATGAGGTAAATGGAGAAGAAAATAAGTCACGCGCCCTTACCAAAAAGGACGTAGACAGTATCCTCGCAAAATCAAAAGAAGAGGATATACTCAAGGAGCATGGGATCAAGCCACCATATCCCTTATGGATGGACTCAGTCCCGTTCGCTACAAAATTCAAGCAGCCTACTCTCCAAACATATACGGGGAAGGATCAGCCAGACAACACGTCATCCACTTCAAGATCCTGACGGGAGCTATCGCGGATCAAGATGCACTCAAGATCTGCCTCTTTGCAAGTACCCTAAAAGGTACAGCTTTCGATTGGTATTCCACTCTGCCGGAGGACTCCATCCGAAATTGGGCCATGCTAGAGACACGCTTCCTGACTCACTTCAAAGTGAGGATCATCCCGCTACTATGGCTCAACTGTGCAGCCTAAAACAGGGGGAGAATGAGTCAACATATGACTTCATTCATAAGTGGAAAGCAATGGCATACAAATGCTCTGATGTATTGCCACAAGCGTCGCTAGTCGACATTTGCCGAAACAACATGAAAGATAGAATCTGCTTCATGATCATCGGCAACAAATCAAAGAACCTGGGAGAACTCCTAGAAGCTGAAATGGTGATTAAAGACCTCAACAGTCAAAAATCATAAAAAAAAGAGCCAACCGCCATTGCAACCTCAAAAATAAAGAAAAAAGAGGTCCTCAATGTGCAGACCAAGTCAGCTCCTCAGCCACCAAAGAAAGCTGAAAACAAAGCTGCTGGTCAGAGACCTGAACACTCAGATGCCTTCAAAGAGCGAGTAGAAAAGAAATACCCGTTCGATGAAGATGTTGATGAAATCTTCGAGGCTCTCGTGGCAAACGGCAAGCTCACTTTGCCTGAACCCAAAAGACCGGGTGATGTTGGCAAAACCAACGATCCTCAGTACTGTCCATACCACCAGATGATCTCGCATCCTCTCAATCAATGCTTCGTTGTTAGGGAGAAAATAAACGAGATGTGGAAAAACGGAGTCATCACCTTTGACAAAAACTATGGGTATGCCTCCGTCAACATGGTGTCATGTGGACAAATGTCAAAATCACCGAAGAAGAAGATCACAACTTCCTTCAAGGTGATAAACTCAAACCAAGCATCCGAGGAACTGGTTCCTTACTCGACACCAGACGGACAACCCATATGGGTACATCCCGATCTCCTAGAAGATGAAAATTAGGAGGTCGAGAAAACAAAGCCTACAACTCAACAGCGAAGGCAGGCTAGGAAACATCTCCTCAAGCTCAAACGGCAAGAGAAGACCCAGCCAAAACAAGAAGTCCAAGAAAAGGTAGAGGCTTCCTCTACCGCTTCACTGGAGGCAACAAAAACGTCCTTTCCAGAGACTTCAAAGGGGGTAAGAAAATTCACTCTCAGTGATTTCATGCCACCTCAATTCAAAGAAGCCACGCAGGGGGCATCATACTCTTATAATTCGGTAGTTGGATTCTCCATTGATGGATACGAGTTCAGCGACACCGATGATAGATTCAAATCCAGCTACACCGATGAGTGGGAGGAATCCCTTGAAACAGGAGAATATCTCTCCGATGAAGAATGGATTCCTGAGACTCATCTTATGCCAGTAATCTGGTATAACCCCCTACAGCCGCAAGGATCCTGGTCTGATGATGAAGAAAACCAAGAGGTTGTACAAGAAAATGTTGTTGAACCAGCACCCATCATTGCTCCAGTGGAAATCAACTATGTTAAGCCACAAAGAGTTGATGAAGAAGAAGATTTGGCTCCCATGCCTGATCTTGAAGAATATGCAAGGATCTTGCAACGTCTCCCTTTAGAACAAGAGCAAGACCACGTCAACGAGCTTCCTCGCAATCCAGAGCCTGAAGTCCGTGAAGTCCATCAGGTACATCCTCCCATAACTCCTGAAAATGGAGAAAATTGATGGATAGACGATCCTCTTACATCCGAGGATGAGTCTGACTCCGATCAGGCAACGTCTCCTATTAGAGCTTCCTGTAATATGATAATTCGGGATTATAGCTCTTCCAAAGCATCGTCTGACAAAATCACTTACACTCCGACGACGCCTAGTAATGTATCCTCTAGAGCCACCTCATCTCAC
The DNA here is from genome assembly GCA_012931725.1 of Litsea cubeba. Taxonomy (NCBI): domain Eukaryota; kingdom Viridiplantae; phylum Streptophyta; class Magnoliopsida; order Laurales; family Lauraceae; genus Litsea; species Litsea cubeba. Next base: position 76,938,437 of record CM022944.1, on the reverse strand, counting down.
GTGACATTCATAGAGATGACACCCTCTCAGGTTTCTTCTCCTGAGACCGTGACTTCAAAGCTCACACCCTTCCTGACTGAAGAATCCCCAGCTATTGATGCTTGGGACGATGAATTGGTCAACAAAGAAGAAAGGTTGCTGGATGATGTTCAGGACTTGTTCCCGGAAAATGCTCCATGCAACACAATCACTGAGGATGGAAACTCTGCTGCAGATACATCCTCAGCAAATGAAAAATTGTAGCCTCTTGATCCTGAAGACAATCTTCCAAACGAAGACCCTTCTTAAGAAGCTCTCGAAGTTGGTAGAGGCACCCGCTCTGGCCAGGACTACCACAAAAATTACAACCAATCTTCCTTTACATATGTAAATCCTTCGGGAAAAGATGTTGTAAGCGCCCCTAGTAGCAACAATGATGAACATGCAGGTCCTAAGGAGGCTTTCAAGTATGACTTGATTGAACATTTCAAGCACATACCTGCACGTCTGCACATCCTAGATTTATTACGAACGTCTCCGCGCACTCGTGATAATCTCTCGTCAGAATTACAAAAGCTGAATGAGGATGTCGACAAACATGCCCCGCAAGTCCTCCAAATTGAAATGAACTACCGGGTCAAAAACTCAGAAGCTTCCTCAAAGAGAGAAAAGAAGAAAACTGAGGGATCATGCATTGAATGCCTCTCGGTTCAAAAAGCAGCCAGTGCAACCATCGCCTTCACTAAGGACGACCTCCTACTTGGTGAAACAAGGCACAACCGACCCCTGTACTTCACAGGGTACATCAAGGAGATGCCTATGCACAGAGTTCAGATAGACCCAGGTTCTGCACTCAACCTCATCTCCACTTCGGCTCTCGAAGAGTTGGGCATCCCACCCAGCAAACTGAGCCACACATCTATCTATCTTTGGATACGATGGGAGTACTCAAAGGCCGATCGGCAAAATCAGGTTCAATTTGAAAATCGGTGATCTTATCTCTGAGGTCACTGTGTATGCAATAAAAACCTCTTCATGCTATCACATTCTTCTCGGATGCCCTTGGATCCACGAGAATGGTGTTGTCCCTTGAACTCTGCATCAATGCATCAAGTTTGTTGGTGACGACGGCATGATACATCGAGTCTTTGCAGATAGAAAACCCTTCAAAGGTAAAGAAGTCAACTTCGCAGACTCCCAGATGTATGAAGGTGAAAAAGAAGAAGAGGAGAAGCACACAGCACCCTTTGCCGAAAATCTCCAGAAAGATAAAGGCAAGGCTCCTCAACAATCACCGGAAGAAAACAAACCATCCGATAAGTCCGAAGAGAGCATTCAAACTACCTTCATCATCTCCCTCAAACCTTCGAAGCCTTTTGTCATCACGACTAAGGTGAAGAAGGCAAAGCAAAAGTCTCGGGGCAAATTTGTTCTCTTTTTCGTGTCTACCATGCAAGACACGGATTCGGATTCAGAGCCAGAAGATGACACATCATCAAGCCAAGCTGACACTCAGCAAGTTCAGCCTGCTCTTACTCCAATGGAGACAACTTCTGACATAGAAGATCCTACGTCAGCTTCCTTCGTTGTTCTGGCAACTTCAATAAAGGAAAAGTCGATCTTCTTCCATAGATCGGATGCTTCTTCATCAAACTCTATGCTTGAACCCTTCCAAAATGAAGGTATGCCTTAACTATCCTTATATAGTCCTGTGGCACAAGCTATTATGAAGAAAATGGGCTATGACGCTCATAACCCAGTCGGTTTGGGAGAAGGACGCGGTATTCTCACGCCATTAGGGCTCGTCTTGACCAAAAGCCAGCTGGAAGATTGGAGACTCTACGACCATGTAGAAAAATCTTCACACGGGTTAGGGTTTGATCCCAACACTCCCCTCAGACAGTGGACACAAAGGCTTAAAAGTCAATTTACTGACCAAGCCTCAACATATCAAGTCCATGAAGACATCAATCTCCCTGGATATCTCTTCGATGAGTCACCTGACAAAGATCAAGGAAGCTCATCCAATTGGTACGATTTCTCTGACAATGAAGAGGATTTGTCCGATGGTTCAGACGTATGGTCTTCTGACCCAGAAGAACCCTCGTCTCCAAAAGAAGTACCTTACTTCGACCCGGTTTCAACAGGCCATTGGGACCATCTCAAAGCAAGCCTTGAGAAGATCACCGATCAAGAAGACCCGCGGAAAGAAACAAAACCTTGGTCTGAAAATGCCCTTGAAACCCCAGAAGGTCTCGTTGAGCTAGAAGCCTTCGAAAATATTGTGGAGGAACCACCTACGAACCTTTCAACAGAAGATCCTACATCCTACAACGATTTCATGGCCTTTCGAAGCCTGGGGTATGGACATCATAGGTCCTATTTCTCCGCCTTCGAGCAAAGGTCATCGCTTCATCTTCGCCGCTACGGATTATTTCTCCAAGTGGTCAGAAGCATTCGCGCTTAACGAAATGAAGACCTCATCAGTCCTTCAATTCCTGCGCACCAACATCATTTGTCGTTTCGGCATACCCAAAAGATTCATCCATGATAATGGACCACAATTTTGGGATCGATTCTACAGGTTCTGCAACAAATACAAAATCCAAAGCTGTCCTTCGACTCCATACAATCCTGCAGCAAATAGATTACCAAAAGCTTTCAATAAGACACTCTGCAAAATCCTCAAGAAAATGGTCTCTAGTAAAAAAAGAGACTGGGGAGACAAACTATCTGAAGCTTTGTGGGCCTATCGAACCACCGTTCGAGGACCAGCCCATAACACACCATTCTCCTTGGTCTATGGAAGCGAAGCTGTCCTACCCTTGGAAGTACAAATTCCTTCCTTGAGAGTATCCTTGCAAAATGACATGACTCAAGAAAGCAATGTCAAATTGCGACTCTATGACCTGGACAATCTCGATGAGAGACGGCTCGAAGCTCGGCAAAGCATTGAACTTTACCAAGCACGCATGGCAGGATCTTTTGACAAAAAGGTCAGGCAACGCGCCTACGAAAAGGGTGACCTGGTTGTTGCTGTAAAAAGACCAATGGTCTTTGCTCACAAGTCCAAAAGCAAATTTGAACCAAAATGGGAGGGACCCTACGTCATCGACAAGGTTTTCTCCAACGGTGCATACGCACTCCTAAACATGGAGGGTGACAGATGTATGCTGCCATCGGCGGTAAGTCCTTAAAGCAGTACTACCCTTGAAGACTTACCCAACTGGGTAAGAGCAATGCCTGTACGGCCAAAATCAGTTTCCAGGTACACACTCGTCAAACCCACTCTTTTTAGAATTTTTATATCAAATGTCGAAATTTCTAGAAATTTAAACAATGCTTACTTTCATTGTTTCATTGTTCAAAAATCCATGTTTAGGAGCCTCTCCCTAACTTGACCAAAATTTTCAACCCTTGAACCCAAAATTCATGGTTAGAAACAAAATCTAGATTCAGGGATTTTTACACAAGTCCACCCTACCTTTTTCCGCCTAAATGGTTTTAGGTCAAAACTTATGACCCTCGTGTCTTAAAAAAAATGGTTTTTCAAAAAACCGCGAGAAAGCGACGCTTAATCGATACTCTCACAAATCAGAAGAATGTGAACCACATTCGACATTTCCAAAATCGCAGTGAAGCGACATTTCATCAATACTTGCAAAATCAAACCTAAAAAAAAAAACCGTTGAGACGCAACATTTCAGTTCATAACCACAACCCAAATTTCAAAGGTTCGAAAAAACCTAAAAAAAATGGAGACGCAACAATTCAGTTGATATCCACAATCCAAATTTCAAAGGTTCGAAAAAACCTAAAAACCATGGAGTCGTAACATTTCAGTTGATATCCACAACCCAAATTTCAAAGGTTCGAAAAAGCCAAGAAATCATGGAGATGCAATATTGCAGTTGATATCCATAACCCAAAGGTTCGAGAAAACCGTAAATTTCAAAAATCATGGGGAAACAACATCAAGTCAGTACCCACAAAACCAAAATTTTTGAAAAGCATGGAAGCAACATTCCATCGATACTTTTACCCAAATCCACAAGGATGCGACATTCCATCGATACTCGCAACCGAATGAGCAAAGATGCGACATTCCATCGATACTTGCAAGACCATTCAGCAGGGAGCCGACTTTTAGTCGAAACTTGCATTTTTGAAAACCAAAACTGGCTATAAATGCCACCAAAACCGGCTATAAATGCCACCAAAACTGGTTATCAATTCCACAAAGAAAACCGGCTATAGATGCCACCAAAATCGGCTATCAATGCCACAAAATAAACCGGCTATCAATGCCACAAAACAAACCAGCTATCAATGCCACAAAAATCTGGCTCCCATGCCAAAACAATCATTTGACAAAAGAATTTCACGAAATGACAAGCTTTTGATCAAATCCCATTTAGCAATTGCTTTCATCACAAAACGATTTAAGTGAGTGTAGGGAAAACAAAAAAAAAGTACAAAAAAAAATACATGCGGTACCAAAAAACAAAGTGTTCACAAGCACTACAAAAAAGAGAGTACCAAAAAAATACATGTGGTACCAAAAAAAAGAAGAAGGATAGTTTCTGCTACAAAAATTAGGAGCTCAACCAAAAATAGTTTCCAGCAAAAATTTCAGCTCCTCAAGCAAACTTTTGGCCTCAACCATCAAAGTTTCCAAGGCACGCTTCTTCAGGAACTTGCCATGAGATGCTGGAGAAGGCTGCAACCCTTCTTTCACACCGAAAAGCTTATCCCGAGCAGTTTACCATTATTTGTCCTCTTTAAATTTCCTTTCAAGAACTCAATCAGCATCTGCAACCCGGCGAATCAGAGCACTCTCCCTATTACGAGCCTTTGTTATAGCAGCCCACTTGGCAGCGACTTGTGCCTTCAAATGCTCAAGACGTCTCCTGGCCTCATCGACCTCCCTATCAAGGATGTTAAGGTCATGTGTCAGCCCAATGATGGCTAGCTCTTTTAAGTTCTTCTCTCGGACTAGCTGCTTCCTGCTTTGTGTAGCCTCATTCAGGTCAGACTTAGCCTTATCAGCAGGGTCCGGGAACATCTCCTTGAAGAACTAGTCGTCAGCAAAACCAATGGTCCAAACCACTTGTCACCCAGTGCAATGATCCTATCAACGATCGCCCTAGCACCTATGACTTCCAGACCAGCCTCTTTGGCATCACCAAGAATCTCCTGCACATGCTGGATCATGCCAAATCCGGCATCCAAGTGTCCAGCAGGGAGAGTCTCAATCCAAGAGCTAAGAACCCGCACCACCACCTTCTTCACAAAAAGAAGAGATGGCCCAGCTGAAGATTCGCCCTGCTCTATCGGTCGGCTGCTCATGTCATGCCCCGTTGGAAGAGGAACAAAAAAACTCTTTCCAATCGGAGCTGCTGGGGAAGGAATCTCAGCACGAGGTACCTCCTCCACCGTGTCAGAATTGGTTGCAAGAGTCTCTACCTCCGGATCAACCTCTGGCATCTCTTGCTCTGGTTCTGAAAGAAGCGACAGACTCTCCTCTGTCACTTCAAAACCTGCCAAAGAAACACAAAAAGGTAAGAATATGATCATGTTTGAAAATCATTATCAAGGTTATTACTACAAAATACCTTCTTCGACGACTGGTAGAACACTCTCTTCTTCTATGAACTCATTGGAAGCATCATCAACATTTGCGTCCATCGATGGTTCAAAGTCATCGGAATCCTCTGGCAAGTTAGCTGACAAGAAAAATATTAGCAAACCAAGTCACAGACAAAAAAAAAGCAAAAGAAGTCATACCAGTTGGAGATTCTGGAACCACTCTAGAGTCCCTCGGTTCTTCTTCTGGTGCCACAATCGGATTCGTCACCGCCTCATCGGTTGGAACCTCAGGCATCGCCAAGTCTTCCTCTGCTAAAAAAAAAGAAGTAGCAAGGGGCGAAAGCAAATCTAAACATGGAAAAATCCCATGAAAAGAAATGGAAAGAGAAAAAGGAAGAATCATACCTTCACCGACGGTCTCTTCTTCTCGGCTTGTCTTTTCTGGAGGCTCGTCAGCATTCCCTGGCACCTCCTCATTGATAGTAAGAGGGACTTATATGTCAGGAGAGTCCTCATGTTGCCCCTTCCTGCGATGATGACTCCTCTTACTCTTACTTCTGCGGGCTCGCTTCTTAGAGGAACCTGCCCCACTTTCAAAGTCAGGTTTCCCACTTGACTCCTCACTGGATGGTCTACTCTTGCCAGTAGACTCCACTGAAGCTTGCCTCTGTGCCACTTGCATCCAAGCATCAAGCTCAGCTTTCTCCTGTTCTGCTCTAAAGCCTCATCAGGTATTTATCGAACAGTTTCAGAACCAATGACGCCCTGATCACCGAGAAAGCCTATCTTGTGCTTCTCTCCAGAAAGGAAGGCCCAAGCTTCCTGTCGCTGGACGCCATCCGACTTTCCAAGGCCTTTTCCAGATGATAGCTTCACATCAAGCTCCTTCTTGGAATGCCCCTAATATGCCGAAAAGCTCTCCGCGAACCACTTTGCGAAGCCGGCAGTCCGGGAAGTTGACAACATAGGATAAGAAATCATGGCAGTAGTGTCTTCAGCACTATAGAAAGCCCATGCGTTTCTCCCATCCTATAAACCACCAAAGCGCTTCACCATGCTTGAAGGCGCTCCAACAATGCCTTGAGAAAAGCCCAACTGCAGAGCAAAGCGAGAAGGTACATACGGCTGGATGTCGACGAAAAGATGTCTGCGGTACACCATCGTGCCAACACGTATGCTGAAAAGCCACTCCTTCTCTGTATTTGTCAATGAGTAATGCCTTCCCGACCCTGCCCTGGTAGAGTCTCAGGAGGCACCAAAGTCAAAAGCCTTCTTCCGCAACTCTGGAGAAAGGTTCACTGAAGACTGCCCCATCTTGATGTCCCTGAACCGTCAGATCCTCATGCGGGCAAACAAAAGTGATTCAGACACGGCTTTGCCCTTAACCAGTCGAATCATGAGAGGATCATCATCCTGTGCAACACCCAGCCGGTGGAAGCCAGGACAGTGGTATACAAACATGAATAAAAGATATGGGTTGAAAATACCCTATTCATAGGGAGCCCAAGCCGAACCAAAAATGTAGCAACCTGCAGTTCGGTACACAAGTAGGAGTAAAGAGCTGGCACCAAAGCAAGCCGCTCTCCAAACGCCATCTGACAAGCCTGAAAAATACAATACAGCCTGATGTGCATTCCATCTCCTCCAGCAAAAGTAGCCTAACCTAGCCAAAAAGTGAGGGAAACAGTAAGATCTCTCCGCAGTGCAATGTCAGGATATATGGCGTTTGTACTCGCAAAGAAATCTCTTAACTCTTTTTGCATAGCCAATATCTTCTTCGAACCCGGATCCTTAGCCCTGTCTTCCCGGGTCATGCTATCAGAAGGCTCCCCACTTTCAAAGAAGTTGGGAGACGAAGAGCTAAAACTCTTCCAACTGCTGGATCTTACTTTTGAGCCCTCCTTCTCCTTCGAAAAATCATAGAAGGCGACGAGCTGAAAGTACAAAAGCCCGAATTCCTCTCACTGCTCCTCAAAGACGTTGTCAATCGGCATGAACTCTTCATAGAGTTTCCTAAGGATAAATAATCCAGTAATGGCGCTCAGCTCCTTCAAAGAGAAACCAATCTCACCATTTGTCACAACGAAGGTATTGGTTTGGGGAATGAATGACTCCAACATAGCCATGAAGGCCTCGTCGGAAAAGATCACGGTCTCCCTAAAGGCACGGACCGCATCAAAAATCCAGGCTTCCTTCAAAACGGCACCACCAATCAGTAGGATGCAATCGGTCCATGACTTCCACTCGGAGTCAGCACTGAAACGGCCGCGAAGTTGAAAAGGCTTCACCCAATTGCTGCCGTCACCGCTGAAAATACCAAGGCCCACCGGTCCCAAATCGACCGACGGATAATCAGAACCCTGGTAGCCACTGGCCGGCATCAACATGTCCATGTCAGCAGGTGACTTCTCCTCATATCCAGGAGAACTGCTAACAAAAGCCCCGATCTTGATTACATTTGTCCTTCTCACCCAGCTTGGAAGATCTTCCCTCTTAGAGCACGTGGGAGAAAGGCTTATAATCGAGATGGTGCGATCAAACGTCGACCGGGTAACAATAGTTCTCTCCTCACCATCAGCTGTGTAAGAGAACTGAAAACATCTCCTCTGGTGTGTCACGTCGTCAGGGACTGCATCACCAAAGAAGAAGGTAGGCTTGGGCAAAACCCTCTGATCGTCTATCAACCATGGACAACTGCTTACCATGATCTTATAAAATTCCTCTCCCTTGAAAGCGATTAGTCGCTGCCTCATCTCATCTCTGTTGAGGGAGTCACACTCTTCGAGGTTTCTCTCAACATATTGGACCTTCTCCCAGGCCTGCTGAACGGCCGGATTAGAAGATCTAGCAGATCGACGAGGTACGCTTGTAGCAGGCTCTTTACCCTTGTTCGTTCTGGAGGAACCACCTGCAAAGGTTGGAAAAGAAAAAGATCAATCATCAAAATGACAGAATTTCGCTAAAAAAAATCTGGCGAAATTTTGACATGACTCCGGGGCAATTCCAAAGAAAAAGGAAATACCCCGAAAGAAATAGAAAGCTTGAAGATGGGCTTAACATTGCTGCGAGCTCCGAAACTCCAAACTTTCGAAACCTCAAAGTCTCCACAAAATCTAGAAGGGCTCAACATCGCTGCGAGCTCCAAATTCCCAAATTTGCAAAAACTTTCAGGTATGCTATCACATCATGCTATCAATTCAATTTACAAAAGAATGCATGCATGAACATCTTGGTTTGCCAAAAAAAATGCATTATCATGATGAGAAAAAAAAAAAGAAGAAAAGAAAAAACTTTCTCAAAAAAAAGGGGAGAAAGAAAAGAACCAAAAAAAATGAAAAAAAAATGAGAGACTGGCCCACAGGCTACGTGGCCGTACGGCTAGATCCGTACTGATCTGTCCGTACGGCCCAAAAAAAAAAGAGTGTAAAAAAAAAGCATGAAAAAAAAATGTGTAAAAAAAAGGGAAAACACGTGGAAAAGAAAAGAAAACGAAGAAAAGAAAAGATAGAACTTTTTTTATCATCCTATTTCCTACAATGGAGTTTTCTTGAGAAAGAAAACTTACTTGAAGCCATTGATGGAGAAGAAGAAGAAAAGCTTGAAGATCTTGAAGAAGAAGAACTCTTGGTCTTGAAGCCCTATTGGGATTGTTGCAAAAGAAAGCAATAAGAGCAAGAGATCCAACCTCCTCCTTGCTTTTATAGAAGAGAGCAAACCAAAGAAGGAAAGAAGAAAGAGGAAAGTGTTACTAATTAGTAACCTTACCAAAAGAAAGAAATTAGAAAGATTATTTCCCAAAAGAAAGATATCTTGAGGGATTCTCTCCCAAAAAGAAATCAATGAGAGATTTTCTCCTAACAAAAAAGGAGATTTGAGATATTCTCTCCCAAAGAAAGATATCTTGAGATATTCTCTCCCAAAATAAAAGGAACATAAGAGATTCTCTCCAAATAAAGATATTCTTAGATATTCTCTATCCAAAGGAGATATTTTTAGATATTCTTTGCAAGAATGACACCATATGAGATCTAAGCCATTTCAAAAGTTTAAGGTCCCATGGGTTAGCCCATATGAGCCAGGTTTGACCACCTAGGCACTAAAAAAATAAAAAAGAATTTGGGCTTTTAGTCAAAGAGAAATCCCTCTTACCAAGAGCTTACAAAAATGGTTCCATGCCTCTTTTGAGTTGATTGGACCATACAAAAAGAATTCCAAGCCTCATGAGCTTCCAAAAATCGAACCATCAAGCCTCATCTACCAAATTGAGCCAAAATCTTGAAATTGACATTCCACAAAAATCCAAACCAAATCCTAGTCCCCTAACTTGCCACATACAGCTTGTTAGGTCACAAGACCAAAACCAAAAACCAAAACCTGATCCCCTAACTTGCCACATATAGCCTGTTAGGTCACAAGATCAAAACCAGAATCAACCCCCTAACATTCCACATACAGCTTGTTGGGTCACACGATCAAAACCAAACCCGACCCCCTAACCTGCCACATACAACTTGTTAGGTCACAAGGTCAAAACCCAAATCCACATCCCTGATGTCATCTTCAAAACTTTGCCTCAAGATGGTACGTGATCCTTTTCACTACCATAAAATTCCCCTGGAAGCTCAAAAGGCTACAATACCAAAAGAAAGACTACTCAAAGACACTTGATCAAGTCAGAAGCTCTCCTTCGAAAATCTCTTCGAGGCACATTGACTACAAAAGTTAAGCAACTCGTCGCTGCACCTCGAGGGGGCATTTTTTGACACCAAAAATGTCACTTTGCTTCTTCAAGATCCAAAAAGCTACATGAAGTCGCAACCTGCCATAAATAGGCTATGCTACTTCCAAAAAAATCAAATCTTGTCAGAATCAAACAAAAACTGCAAGATCCTTCAAGACAGTCAAAAGAGGAGTATACAAGAAGTTTTGGGCCATTTCAAAATCATTTGGCCTAACTTCGCTTCTTCGATAGTAGAAAAGGAGCTCCCGGTGGCGAAAGCATCGGAGACACCAAATCTTTGATCAGAGCCTGTGGATGGTCTCTAAATACATCCAAAAGGCTCCACGTCAAGTTTCGAGTCAAACCGACAACGTTTGACCCTGCATCAACCCTTGAACAACTAAATCAAGCCTCTCGACGGCGAGAACCACTGAGGCCATCACTCATTAAAAAGAGCACATGGACGGCTTAAAAATGCTTACAAAGGGCTACACGTCAAGTTTTAGGTCATTCCGACATCATTTGACCCAGTTTCAACTTCTGACGGAAAATCGGCAGCTCTGCGCGACAAAGTCTTCGGCTTTCTCGAAAAATTAGAAACTTTGCACTCCAAATTGCAAGAATTCTCATTAAGTTTTCTACAGGGAAATCAGGCCAATAAATGATAAAAAAATATCAATAAAAAATACAGAAGAAAACTAAATAAAAAAACATAAAAAAATGGCCGCAAAATGGGACAAAAAGGGGGAAATCCCCCCCAAGGTCGCGGGCCCCTGTGACCATGGAGCCCGGATTCACCGGGTTCGCCCCGGAAAGCCCATTTTCATCGTTTTTTGCGATTCAAAGCGTCTGAGTCCTGGGATTTTCCAAAATTCATACTTTTGAGACACCAAATGCTTTGACATCCGTCAAAATCACGGGTCAATCATCAAGAGTATCAAAATCAACATTGATCGCCAACCGGTCAACCAAAAAGTGTGCTTTCTACCCGACCGATCGAAAAATCGACAGGACAGATGGCACCGACCCGCTGTTGGCAACCAATACTTGAAGTTACATGGTCATCTGATGTCGATCTACATGAAGATCTATCGATGATCATCGCCAGAAGAATCCCAAAAGATACGGCACGGCCCGCGACTCTTCAACTGCTCGGCGACCACTTAATGCGATTAATTGACTAGCTTTATTGTAGTCATTAATTCATTTCTTTGGACCGCCCAATTAGAAACAAGCATCCGGGAGTTACAAGTCAATTGATTCATGGCATTTAACCCATGAAACTCCTCCCATCATGGCGATTAAAGGCAATTAAATGCCCTCAATCTCACCGGCCAATCAGAAGCCAAGAAAAAGGAGTTACGAAATAAAGGAATTAAACCTTGTAACTCCTCCCATTATGCGGCTTAATGACAATAAAAGCCCATAAACTCTCCTAAATGGCTACCAAGAGCCTATAAATAGGAGAGTACTCCAAAGAAATCCAGATCAGAAAAATCAAACAACTCCCAGAGACAAGAATCAGACCTGCTTCCAAGCACAGAAAATCTAGAGAAATAAAGAGAGAAAACTCTGCTGAAGTTCTGCACCGGCCACTGCTACAAGATGACAAAAGTCCCTTGGGGGGTACCCCCCCCCCAAGGTCCTTGCCTTCTCCTTCTACCTCCAATGGCTTAGACGTGGCTTTTCAGCCCGTCTACTTAGTTTTTTATTGGACATAGGACCTCCTCTTGGTCTTTGTCCTCTAAAAATATGAGGTTATAGCCAAGCCAAGCGAATCAAGAGCATCCACTATTCTCATCTGCATGGATGATAGCGAAGTCCACATATGGCTTGCGACCGTCAATCTGAATGAGTCCCCCACAATCTCCTGAGAAGTTAGATCCTCCTTTTCTTGCTTTTCATTGTAGTTTGTATTTTTCTAAAAGAGATGAAAATCACAACTCTTGTCTTTCATTATTGATAAGAATTGTAAATCGGCTATAAACGCCAAAATCGGCTATAAACGCCAAAAATCGGCTATGAATGCCAAAAACTGGATATAACGCCAAAAATCGGCTATAAATGCAAAAAAAAATTGCCTTTCACGGCAAATCAAGAAAATGTCCCTTTTCTTAATTATATGTGCAATGGTAAACTTGAAAGAAGTTGATTTCCTTTTTACTTGCGAAGGTCGATCTCCGAATCACCACTTGTAATTCCAAGTAAAATAGAAAATCTGGCACACCCACGCAAAAAATGTTGATACCCGCTTCTGCCCTCCGGGCGTGAAAGGGTCATACCCAATGGACTCCCATGTCCGCCGACCTCGGTAGCACCGAGCAATGAACGCGCGGTCCATCAATGAGAGACCCTTGAGGAGATTGTATGATGTAAAGGAGCAAAAAGTGCTTATCAGCACTCATGCTAGGTACTTGGAGGATGATTGTATGATGTACCAAGAGCTTAGTTGTAAAGAAACCCTTGAGGAGATTCTTCCGGGATCTCCTATAACATCTGTACCAGGTCCTGAGGCGGTAGATGAATAGGATATTTCTTTTAACACTCCGGAGCCTCATCGTAATGGGAGAATTTCAAGACAGCCAGATAGATATCTAGGAATGTCTTTTAAGATAGACTCCGAAGATCTGGTTGAGGATCCTGCTAGTTACGATAAAGCAGTGACGGATATAGATGCTGACATGTGGCAGCAAGCGATGAAATCTAAATTGGATTCTTTGTATTCCAATCAAGTCTGGGAACTTGTGAATGCACCTGAAGGGATTAAACCCATAGGGTGCAAGTGGATCTATAAGAGGAAGAGAGGAGTGGATGGGAAGGTGGAAGCCTTCAAAGCAAGACTGGTGGTGAAAGGATGTCACGCCCCGAAACCGGGCCCTGCAGTGATCCGACCTCGGGGTGCGAAATTTTGGGATAATTTGAAACTTTTGTTGTGTTTCCCAAGATCCGCGTGAATGAGGATAATCGATTTTCCAACACGATCAGAGTACATTTTTCGCGGAAGCTAAATATGGTGTTACGACTCGGAATCCGTGGCCATCGGGTTCCGTGTCGCACTCGACCAACTTCATATAGCCATCACTTAATCAGACTGGCACAAGTCATAAATCAGAGCACACTGAGCTGGTAGTAACAAGACTAATTAATTCCCATATGATCAATTTACAATTAACAAATGTCTTAATTACAAACCCAAGGAAAAAGGCTACAAAGCCATACAAAAATCCAACTAGACAGAATACTACCCCAAGTAATTTTACGAACTCCGTTGCCCGGCTTGACATCTAGATGATATCAATGGGCAGCCTCTCACGTCAGACCGGCGGTCCCACCGCCTCCTCTGATCAAACACCTAGAAACAAAAAGAGAGAAACTGGCACCAAACAAAAGAGAGTCAGACACGACGGTCTGGCAAGCAATTACAACAATAATAGGATGAGAGTAAGACAAAACATAATGAGTAAGAGCTACGATGAAATCACGATTAATAACAATGTCGAAGTAAAGATAGAAGAAACATCTCGATGGTTTACAAATCTAATGTCCTGATGAATAACATAAAAACAATGCCATGAGATGAATATCAATGCACAAAAACAATGGCGACCCACATAAAGCTATATTCTCCTTTTACCGAAGTAACCGGAGCAAACAAACCGAAGCCACTAAACGTGGGACGGAACGACATAGTCGTAACAGACAGAACCGTAGCCACTAAACGTGGGGACGGGTAATTACCGTTGCCATGGTCGGTACAAACGGAATCCAAACTGCAGCTGGCAAACAAAATAAAGACCCCAAGTCGGATGATCAGTCCGACAAGGCGACCTAAGCCTAGTGGTGCCATTTTAGTGAAAATCCGAAACCTCGAAGAAATGCAATTCCATTTATAAGATACATTTCCAAAGTTGATAGAAAACTACTCCAAACAAATGCATATAGGCGAAGCCACGCAAAACAAGTGAGTAGTTTCATCATTTCTAAAGTATGGGGTAATCCACTTCAAAACAATAAAAGCATAGGAGAAGAACCAAAACCAAAAGTCTTTTATACAAAAGAATGTATGATGGTCGGTCGACTAAGCAGGTAGTCTCGATATACATTTAATCCCCTTATTGTCATTAAAGAAAGTCATTTGGTGCCACTAAAGATCGTTGACAATCACAAGAGATTAAATGTACACTTAGACTCAAGGGTTTTCCTAAGTGGTATTGGTCAAAGTTTAAGACACTCCTCACCATGAGTTATGGGCTTGCAAAGGGTGAATGGGCTTCACTTATAGGAGAGAGTTTAAGGGTTGAATTGAGCTTGGACATAGACCCGAAGTGGGCTTGAAATTATGTAGAATAGGTCTTCTTTAGAAGTAGGTTTAGATCCCTTTTTAATCAGGCCCACAGCTGGCTTTATTCAAACCCAACAGCCCATGGAGAACCAGCCCAAACAGTCCCTAACACAGCCCACAATTCATGTCACACACAGCCCAACAATAAGACTCAAAACAGCCCACGAATTGGCCTTAAAACAGGCCCAAAGAACACCTAAGAAATGGGCTTATCACACTCTCTAACTGGGCCATCAAACTATTCTAAAAAGGACCCTGAATCAGGCCCAAAACCCGAGCCCAGACTGAGCTGGGCTCGCTCGAGCGGACCCAGGCCCGCTCGAGCGGACCCAGACAGTAGCTGGGTCGCTCGAGCGACCCAGTGGGTCGCTCGAGCAGACCCAGACAGTGCCTGGTCCGCTCGAGCGACCCAGTGGGTCGCTCGAGCGGACTGGGCCTGCCCAGTCCGGCCCGAGTGTAGGTAATGCCTCTTCTTTGTGTTTTTTCTTCCTTCTTCTTTGATCATTTCAATTTCCTTCCTTCCATAAACCATCCTACAACCTCTTGGGCCTCTTCTCAACCTCTACAAACCATTAAACCATCTAATTAACAAAAGATTCCACACTTTTTAAAGAAATCAAACTTCTTCTCCATCCCTTAGAATACCCATTTGTACACATGAGACAAACTTTGCAAGAAATCCAAAATGAGAATAAATTTCCAATGCAAAGAAGAGCAATAACACACATTAAGATAGCTATTAAGGTGAACCATTAAATCAAAGCAAACCATGACTAAAGAAGATTAACATAAAAAGGGAAAAATCAAGAAATAAAACCAAATGAGGGAAAACATCACATTAGTGTTGGAATATACTTGCCTTAAGCCAAGATGAGCTCAAAATCACTCCTAAAACCACTCCTTAGAGCTTCAAGCTCCAAATCTACAAAAACCCCAAAATTTCCCAAGAAACCCTAAAACATCAACATTTGTGAAACCTCAAAGAAAACCTTAGCAAAAGGGATTAAAACACTCCAAATGGAGAGGAAAGCAAAGATCTTGGGTTTGGAAAACTATTGCTCACCTTGAGGAACCCTAACAAAGAAGAAAAGCTTGAATGGAGGGCTTCTCCTAGCTCAAAATTCTCAAGAAAGGTATCCCTAGGAAGCTTGAAGAGGGAGGAAGAGATTGAGGAGATCGATCCTCTAAGCAAACCTCACCAAGTGAGAGTTCCAGATGAGAGAGAGTGAGAAGGGAGAAGAAGAAGAAACCCTAGCCAAGAAAATTGCTGGAAACGAATGAAGAAGGGAGAAGGAAGAGTCCCTTCTTAAGAGACAACCCAATGTGGGCCCCAAACTTCACAAGCCTAAAAACGGTACTCGCGGGCCCCGAACGAAAACGACGAAGAAGACAAAAATGATCGGCGAAATTTCTACTTTCCAAAAAGTATATTTTTGACAATTTCTGAAATTTTCGAAATTTGGGTACAGGTTTTGTGTGAAATGTCTGTTTTGCCCTTTTTCTCGAAAAACGTGATTTCTGAGTATCAAATCAAAATGGTTAAAACATGAAAGTTGTTAAACTTCATAAAACGAGTCAAAATACACTAACTTCAGAATTTTTAGAAATCGAAGGTAATTTCCCATAAAAATACAAATCCTAAGGACCGGGTCAAACCAAAGTCAACGGTCCTCAAAATCTCCAAGGCAAGGAAAAATCCGGTCAAACTCAAATATGCGGTCAAACTAAATCAAATCTCGCTTAAAAAGCTAAACCACGATTAAAACAATGCTAAACAAAAGGATTGGGGTCGGGATCTTACATCCTCCCCCCCTTAGAATCCATTTGGTCCTCCAAATGGCTTAAACCAAATCAAAACTAAAAACCCAAAAGACAAACGAAAACACTGACACCCTATGCTAGACCTCGGCAACTGAGAGACCTCCTCTTAACACAGCTGACGGTGAGATGCACAGTCTACCACATTCTGATTCGGTTGAAGGCTTCACACTATTCTACACATCTGCTTGAAAACATACTTTTCTGCCCAAACTAGAATTCAACAATTCTCCGAAGTACCCTTGGTGTCACCTGTCGTTCCTGCACTGAATCATTTCTTTTACTCACCTTGTCAGTCACTGTTGGTTCAAGAAACTGTGAGTTCTATCTCTTTCTATCACTTGGAATTCTGTGCCTTAAGTCCTACAAAACTGTACACGGTGCTCCTGATGCTTGCCTTTTCAGATTTCATTCTTCAAGTCTTCTACCACTGACATGAAAAACCGACCTTGAAAATCAAACCTGATATCAATTCCCGAAGAACTGAAACTTTCAATCCCTGTCTTGAATGATGTTGATTCTCTCGCAGATCCAACTTTGTCCTCAACCGAACTAGTACACATCCTGACATCCATCAAACCTTCACTTCATACACCTCCAAACTCCAACTATACTAATACAACTCCTTCCATTCAATGCCAAACAACCCTTTAAATTTTAAACATAATGACCAAAATAATTACTTAGCTAAATTTTATCATTTCAAATCATAGTAAAAATTGAACTTCCAAACCATCGAATAAAGCTCAAAAGATGAGGTTTTCCAAAGTTTTGAACATGACACAACATTATTCATTTTCGAAATTCATGTTTTCATGACTCAACAAATCCTTGAAATACTCAACAGCCTCAAATTAGGATTTTCAAAAATAAATCAATTCATGTAATATGACCATACATTAAATTTTGTTAAAATCCATTTCCAGCCAAACACATACAAAGTTTTGAAATCTTTAAGGTTTTGAAATGTAAGTGTCAACATTTAAGAAAACTAAACAAGAGCGAAATTCTAAGGTCATTATAAGATAATATCTTATGAAGATTAAACAAAAATTCGAAACACAAATCCTTACGAAAACGAACTCATGTGACTTATGAAAAGAGTATAATAATATAATTTATTTCAAAATAAGCCTTAAAGAAGAAACCTAAATCCATTTTTTTTAAACACTACAAGGATAAATCATAGATATTAATTGAAAAATTATAACAACGATGAAAACATCACGAAAATCATTCTTAAATAAGAAATGGTCATCCAAATTACTGAGGTACTCCCTTGCATCTGCACATTGCCCAATCCAATACCTTAAAAGTCGGTGAAATCCACAAAGTTTCTTCTACCGCCAAAGATTATCTTGACCCCAACGAACCATCCATTTGGTATTCCTGCTGAACCAACTACACTGGCTACACTGCAAGTCACCAAAATTCCCAACCAAAGCCATAACCATGCTCGTCGAATCCGGGGAAATCCCTGAGTTTCTTGCACCACTCCAAATCTTACTAACTAAGGTCACTTCTCCCTGCATAAAAATTGCCAACTAATGTGCCTTCTACGGTCCTTCATCTTGGAAAGTTAGTCTGAGTTCACCCAATAATCTATATTTACTCACCTTGGTACGCCACATGACGATCTCCAACTAGCTGAAAGGGGGTCTTCGAATAATGCTCAAGTCCAACTCTGGCGGGCAGACGCACATGTCTTCTCTCATAACCACGACGGAGATGCTGAAGGCTGAAAGTCTGCCGATGTTCTCCGAAAACAACATACTAAGTTCACGAGGTTCTCAGTCTCCGACACAAATACAGACAAAAGACACTAGACAAGAGTATGGAGATTTTAAATTCTCCACCACTAAGGAGGAAATTTGGCCGTCCAAATCTCCTAACAACACGAACTAAAAGAAAAGACAAGCAAAATCTCCCGAACTGAAAGAAAAGCCGACTCAAATCCAACGAAACAAAGACACGGGAAAACAAATCGACACAATCTAACGAGTCCTCACCACACGTCTTAATGTCTCTAGAGTATTTTATTTCCTAGAAACTAACCAGCTCTGATACCATTATGTCACGCCCCGAAACCGGGCCCTGCAGTGATCCGACCTCGGGGTGCGAAATTTTGGGATAATTTGAAACTTTTGTTGTGTTTCCCAAGATCCACGTGAATGAGGATAATCGATTTTCCAACACGATCAGAGTACATTTTTCGCGGAAGCTAAATATGGTGTTACGACTCGGAATCCGTGGCCATCGGGTTCCGTGTCGCACTCGACCAACTTCATATAGCCATCACTTAATCAGACTGGCACAAGTCATAAATCAGAGCACACTGAGCTGGTAGTAACAAGACTAATTAATTCCCATATGATCAATTTACAATTAACAAATGTCTTAATTACAAACCCAAGGAAAAAGGCTACAAAGCCATACAAAAATCCAACTAGACAGAATACTACCCCAAGTAATTTTACGAACTCCGTTGCCCGGCTTGACATCTAGATGATATCAATGGGCAGCCTCTCACGTCAGACCGGCGGTCCCACCGCCTCCTCTGATCAAACACCTAGAAACAAAAAGAGAAGAAACTGGCACCAAACAAAAGAGAGTCAGACACGACGGTCTGGCAAGCAATTACAACAATAATAGGATGAGAGTAAGACAAAACATAATGAGTAAGAGCTACGATGAAATCACGATTAATAACAATGTCGAAGTAAAGATAGAAGAAACATCTCGATGGTTTACAAATCTAATGTCCTGATGAATAACATAAAAACAATGCCATGAGATGAATATCAATGCACAAAAACAATGGCGACCCACATAAAGCTATATTCTCCTTTTACCGAAGTAACCGGAGCAAACAAACCGAAGCCACTAAACGTGGGACGGAACGACATAGTCGTAACAGACAGAACCGTAGCCACTAAACGTGGGGACGGGTAATTACCGTTGCCATGGTCGGTACAAACGGAATCCAAACTGCAGCTGGCAAACAAAATAAAGACCCCAAGTCGGATGATCAGTCCGACAAGGCGACCTAAGCCTAGTGGTGCCATTTTAGTGAAAATCCGAAACCTCGAAGAAATGCAATTCCATTTATAA
The DNA here is from genome assembly GCA_012931725.1 of Litsea cubeba. Lineage (NCBI taxonomy): Eukaryota > Viridiplantae > Streptophyta > Magnoliopsida > Laurales > Lauraceae > Litsea > Litsea cubeba. Next base: position 76,918,878 of record CM022944.1, on the reverse strand, counting down.
GATACATTTCCAAAGTTGATAGAAAACTACTCCAAACAAATGCATATAGGCGAAGCCACGCAAAACAAGTGAGTAGTTTCATCATTTCGAAAGTATGGGGGTAACCCACTTCAAAACAATAAAAGCATAGGAGAAGAACCAAAACCAAAAGTCTTTTATACAAAAGAATGTATGATGGTCGGTCGACTAAGCAGGTAGTCTCGATATACATTTAATCCCCTTATTGTCATTAAAGAAAGTCATTTGGTGCCACTGAAGATCGTTGACAATCACAAGAGATTAAATGTACACTTAGACTCAAGGGTTTTCCTAAGTGGTATTGGTCAAAGTTTAAGACACTCCTCACCATGAGTTATGGGCTTGCAAAGGGTGAATGGGCTTCACTTATAGGAGAGAGTTTAAGGGTTGAATTGAGCTTGGACATAGACCCGAAGTGGGCTTGAAATTATGTAGAATAGGTCTTCTTTAGAAGTAGGTTTAGATCCCTTTTTAATCAGGCCCACAGCTGGCTTTATTCAAACCCAACAGCCCATGGAGAACCAGCCCAAACAGTCCCTAACACAGCCCACAATTCATGTCACACACAGCCCAACAATAAGACTCAAAACAGCCCACGAATTGGCCTTAAAACAGGCCCAAAGAACACCTAAGAAATGGGCTTATCACACTCTCTAACTGGGCCATCAAACTATTCTAAAAAGGACCCTGAATCAGGCCCAAAACCCGAGCCCAGACTGAGCTGGGCTCGCTCGAGCGGACCCAGGCCCGCTCGAGCGGACCCAGACAGTAGCTGGGTCGCTCGAGCGACCCAGTGGGTCGCTCGAGCGGACCCAGACAGTGCCTGGTCCGCTCGAGCGACCCAGTGGGTCGCTCGAGCGGACTGGGCCTGCCCAGTCCGGCCCGAGTGTAGGTAATGCCTCTTCTTTGTGTTTTTTCTTCCTTCTTCTTTGATCATTTCAATTTCCTTCCTTCCATAAACCATCCTACAACCTCTTGGGCCTCTTCTCAACCTCTACAAACCATTAAACCATCTAATTAACAAAAGATTCCACACTTTTTAAAGAAATCAAACTTCTTCTCCATCCCTTAGAATACCCATTTGTACACATGAGACAAACTTTGCAAGAAATCCAAAATGAGAATAAATTTCCAATGCAAAGAAGAGCAATAACACACATTAAGATAGCTATTAAGGTGAACCATTAAATCAAAGCAAACCATGACTAAAGAAGATTAACATAAAAAGGGAAAAATCAAGAAATAAAACCAAATGAGGGAAAACATCACATTAGTGTTGGAATATACTTGCCTTAAGCCAAGATGAGCTCAAAATCACTCCTAAAACCACTCCTTAGAGCTTCAAGCTCCAAATCTACAAAAACCCCAAAATTTCCCAAGAAACCCTAAAACATCAACATTTGTGAAACCTCAAAGAAAACCTTAGCAAAAGGGATTAAAACACTCCAAATGGAGAGGAAAGCAAAGATCTTGGGTTTGGAAAACTATTGCTCACCTTGAGGAACCCTAACAAAGAAGAAAGCTTGAATGGAGGGCTTCTCCTAGCTCAAAATTCTCAAGAAAGGTATCCCTAGGAAGCTTGAAGAGGGAGGAAGAGATTGAGGAGATCGATCCTCTAAGCAAACCTCACCAAGTGAGAGTTCCAGATGAGAGAGAGTGAGAAGGGAGAAGAAGAAGAAACCCTAGCCAAGAAAATTGCTGGAAACGAATGAAGAAGGGAGAAGGAAGAGTCCCTTCTTAAGAGACAACCCAATGTGGGCCCCAAACTTCACAAGCCTAAAAACGGTACTCGCGGGCCCCGAACGAAAACGACGAAGAAGACAAAAATGATCGGCGAAATTTCTACTTTCCAAAAAGTATATTTTTGACAATTTCTGAAATTTTCGAAATTTGGGTACAGGTTTTGTGTGAAATGTCAGTTTTGCCCTTTTTCTCGAAAAACGTGATTTCTGAGTATCAAATCATAATGGTTAAAACATGAAAGTTGTTAAACTTCATAAAACGAGTCAAAATACACTAACTTCAGAATTTTTAGAAATCGAAGGTAATTTCCCATAAAAATACAAATCCTAAGGACCGGGTCAAACCAAAGTCAACGGTCCTCAAAATCTCCAAGGCAAGGAAAAATCCGGTCAAACTCAAATATGCGGTCAAACTAAATCAAATCTCGCTTAAAAAGCTAAACCACGATTAAAACAATGCTAAACAAAAGGATTGGGGTCGGGATCTTACAAAGGATATACTCAGAAAGAGGGTATCGATTATGAGGAAACCTTTTCACCAGTGGCTATGCTTAAGTCCATAAGGATTCTCTTGGCCATCGCATGTCATTATGACTACGAGATATGGTAGATGGATGTCAAGACAGCTTTCTTAATGGAAGTCTTGACAAATGCATCTATATGATGCAACCAGAGGGTTTCATTACTAGTGGCCGAGATAACATGGTTTGTAAACTTAAGAAGTCCATTTATGGACTTAAGCAAGCATCTAGAGCATGGAACATCAAGTTTAATCAGGCAGTCAAATCTTTTGGCTTTGATCAAAACATTGATGAACCATGTGTGTATAAGAAAGGAAGTGGAAAAACAGTTGCATTTTTTGTTCTGTATGTAGATGAAATATTGCTCATTGGAAATTATGTAGGTATATTGTCATCCACAAAGGTTTGGTTATCCTCTCAATTTCAGATGAAGGATTTGGGTGAGGCCAGCTATATCTTAGGGATCATGCTTTTGCGAGATAGCAAGAATAAGATGTTAGCCTTATCCTAATCTTCATATATTGAAAAGATATTGGTCAAGTTTAACATGCATGACTCCAAGAAGGGCTTGCTACCTTCTAGACATGGAGTACCACTGTCTCGAGATCAATGTCCAAAGACACCTGAAGAGATAGAGAACATGAGGAGAGTTCCATATGCATCTGCTGTTGGAAGCCTCATGTATGCAATGTTATGTACTAGACCCGATATTTGCTTTGCCGTTGGCATGGTTAGCAAATATCAGTCAAACCCTGGACCTATGCATTGGATAGCTGTTAAGCATATATTCAAGTATCTACGGAGAACGAAAGATTATATGCTAACCTATCGAGCAGATGATCTAACCCCTTTGGGGTATACAGATTCTGATTTCCAATCTGATAGAGATGCCAGAAAGTCTACTTCAGGATACGTCTTTACTCTGTCAGGAGGGGCTATATCATGGAGGAGTGTCAAGCAATCCTGTACTGCTGATTCTACCATGGAAGCATAGTATGTGGCGGCATCGGAAGCTGCAAAGGAAGCAGTATGGCTCAGAAAATTCCTACTGGAATTGGGAGTTATTCCTGCAGTGTAAAAACCGATTGTCATGTACTGCGACAACTCTGGTGCTGTAGCACAGTGCAAAGAGCCCAAGAATCACAAGAAAGGCAAGCACATTCAGAGAAAGTACCACTTGATTGGGGAATTCATCCAGGAAGGAGAAATAGTGGTGGAGCAGATTGCCTCAGCAAATAACTTAGCTGACCCATTTATTAAGACTCTTACTGAGAAAGTGTTTACTTCTCATGTTGAGTCTATGGGAGTTAGGTTAGGAAATAGTGATCTTTAGTGCAAGTGGGAGTTTATTAGGATTGGTGTATGCCCTAAAGCCCACTAGCAGCACTCTCATCTTTTGTCACTGGATATTTACTGGTTATTTGATGGAATGACTCTTTTCTCTTTAAACATGTATATATGTATGGTTGTGTAAGGCACATTGTTTATAGTAAATGAATTAGGTGTGTAGTGGCTACACACAGATAGGTCTAACTCATGGACACTGGAAACAATATATTTGTTCATAACTGAGAGATGGAGTTGGGCACTTCATCTTGGTGTTAGTTATAGTGAGATACTCTCCTATATTCAGGGTGACTTACCTAAATCACAGGAGGTCTTTCCCGGATTTATCTCATTAGTGCATGTTTCATGCATTGAACAGGACCATTGTAGGTGTGATCTCTAAAATAGTACTATCACTGAGAGAGATCGAGTCACCTCATGCTACTGAGTGACCATTGCTCTTATTCTTGAGTATTTGTGGATGAACTGACGAAGTCGAGTTCCTGTGCTTTAATTCACTATGGGTGAGATCCTTCACATGGGTCGACAGCTCTGTGTTTTGGGTGCTCGGGCTTGATCAGTTGGGACTTGCAGATGCAATAAAGAATCTATGCCATCTAATGAAGGAGAGATCATCCCCTTAGAATTATCTGATTAATTATCAAAATCTAAGATCTTAGTATATGGATCTTCCATATGGATATTGAACTTGAGGGTCGCTCCCTGGATCAAGAGAATGATATCCGGATGATGATTAATTTAAAGGATATGAAGTTCTAAGGTTGAGATATAATCAAGAAGGTCGATAGTACATTGAATAACCTGACTTGATTATGGATGTTACATAGAGGGGAATTACGGTCATTTCACTTAGTAGTTCGAAGACATAAGTCACTTACTGACGAGATTAAAATTATATTTTATTTATCCCTGGAGTTCAGCCATAACTCTTTAGTGGAATGAGTTAGGGTTAAAAATGATCTTAATGTTGCTATAGGATTAGCATGGACATTTTAGTCATTTTGGTAGCCAAGGGCAAATATGTCTTTTGGTCCCTTCTCTAGCCATTTTCCTATATTGGCATGGTTTCCTATTTTGTTTAAATAATATGAGGTTGATTTATATTAATGGAAAAGTTATTGACTTGTGGGCCTTGATGTGATTATCCATTCAATGGGCCAGCCATAAAGCGGGCCCCTTGTGTAAGGTTTCCAATTTTAAGTAGGAATCTTTACTTGGAAAATTGGTTTCCTTTTTGGATAAGAAATCCTACATTATTTTGTAAAGAATTAATTGGGATGAGTTGCACGCCAATATTGGATGGTCGCTAATGTTAAGGGAAGTCTTCTTTGTTTTCTTTTTAAAAAGGAGAGAACTAAGGAAGAGATAAGATTTCTTTTTCAAAATCTCCCTCTTGGCTGTACATGATATGGTTAAAAAAGAAAGTGATAAGAGGGAGAGTACAACAGTCGTCCAATACAATAGATGGAGTGCAACAGTCGCCCGATACATGGAGATGAGAAGCAACTGACGCATAGGGCTTTTAGTCTTCTTCTTTGAAGAGAAAAAAATTATATCAAGGTGTTTTCCATTTTTTAGTTCAGATAATCTCTCAAAAAGGAAACCATACTTTGATCCCACAATCATATCCAATGGGATTGGGTTGTGGAATAGAAGAGAAGATCAAAAGGAGCATTACTGCAAAAAATTTCAGCAACTAGTGTTGCTGATTGCCGGTCTGAGATCAGACCATTTGATCCTTTCTTATCAGAGATTTGTAGTCTTCAAATCATCAAGGTATGATAACTCTTTCATCTCTTTTTATTATTCAATACATGTTGATCATGATTTCATGGAGTAATAATGTTTATTCTATGGCTGATTTGTGTTGCCAATATCAGCTTTAAATTAGTTTTTTGCTGATTCTAAAATCACACATGGACGTCCCTGCTTAGGGATTTCAGATCTAGTTACAATAAACTTTCATGAGATGAATGGTGTTTAATTATATACTTAAACGTAACCAATACGAATGACGTGATGGTTCATGAGATGAATGGTGTTTAATTATGTACTTGCACATAACCAATACGAATGATATGATGGTTCATGAGATAAACCAGAGTCCATAAGTATATTAGATGTAATACACTGTGTATGGATGAGATCCACATACAGGAGGCATGTATGACAAATCTTATACTTGAATATCTTCACAACCAGTGATGAGAATGGACATCTCATACTGATAAGGTTGCAGCACTTTGATCACTATAAGATAGTATGATTGTCTCGATCATTAGAATGTAAGATTCTGGATCAGAGTGCTAGTACATTGGATTTATTGAAAGACCGTGAGAAGCACCTTAAGAACACTATCTTTATTTTAAGGGTTGCTCTCATAATTCCCTAGCAAGTAAGTCCTCAATTATGAGACATTAATGAACTCAAGTTTCTATTTATTCATTTTCTTTGAGTCACCAATGAGTGAGGCCAACTGTAGATCAACACCTCGGTGATTTGGGTACAGTGGTAGTAGGACTGTGGGAACATTTAATGGTCAAGATAGAATCTATCTTTAATATCCCCTTGTGCCAATTAATGGATTTAATCATTGGTAAGTGTACACCCATTCCGATTAAGAGTTAATTGGAAAGGTACCATGACCATTATAATTAATTGGGGCTCAAGGATAATAAGATATGGATCTAGTTTGGAAGACAGGTCCAATTGATCCATGAATATTGATGGATGGGCCTACTTGTGGTAGTAAGGAAGTTCAGGGCCTTCTATGTAATTTCCTTAGACTGGAGTTCAATTGCAATTATATAGTGGAGTTATTTGCAATTAACTGTGGGCCCGGATTGCACATGAGATGTGGGGTCGCGAGTCCAAGTTGGGGCCAGCTTTCTAAGGAATCCCTAGTGGTCCCCACTCTAGCCCAAATTAGAAAGATATTAATTCTAGTTGAACTTTAAAAGGAAAGTTACTATTTCTATTTAAAGTGAGACTTCTAATAGTGGTAATAATAAGTTTCTAATTATTAATGGAAGTGAGACTTCTATTATAATTAAGAAAGAAGAGAAAGTTACTAACTTAATTGGAAGTAAGACTTCTAATAGAAATTAGTAAGTGGAGGTTTGCAAAAGCTATAAAAGAAGGTGACTAGGGCTGGGCGTCCACTACTTGAATCCCAGTAGTGTTACACGTCCAAGCCTCTTTTTGTGCAAGTTGTTGCACACGTCCACCTCCCTTTCCCTCTTCTAGTTCTCTTCTAGTTCCTTTGAGTTCCTAGTTGTTTTATCTTGAAGATCCCACCCATCTTCTTGAGAAGAGAGAATTTGATACGGGTCATAGCGTGGAAGATCAACAAGGTAGTCCGCCTAGAACTGTGCCTCAAGGGCAAGGGGCTCAATATCTGGCACCAAACAAAAGAATCAGACACAACGGTCTGGTAAGCAAATAAAACATATAATAGGATGATAGAAATAATGAAATATTGAATAATTGGAAATACATTTAAAATCCTAAATAATAGAAACTATAGATAAAAGATCGATTTCTTGAACATTAACAAATTCAAAGACGATAATAGGCTGAAAGAAACAAGGATTCATAAAATAAAATATCAAACGGATAAAACATTGGCAAACCACATATAGCTGTATTATCCTATTACCGAAGTAACAAGAGCAGACAAAGACCGTAGCCACTACTCGTGGGACCGGAACGAACAAAGTCGTTATCAAACAAAACCGTAGCCACTACGACGTGGGACCGGAAACAGAACCGTTGCCATGGTCGGTACAAATAGAATCCAAGCTGCAGCTGGCAGAATTTATAACGATCCCAAGCGGATGATCAGCCCGACAAGGTAACCTAAGCTTAGTGGGGCCAATTAAATCAAAATCTGAATTTTGAAATGATACAAATCAGACCAAAACAATATACTTCCAGAATTGATATGAAAGCTACTCTGAATAAGTACATATCAAATGTGCTGACAAATCCGAACAAAACAGATGAGTAGTCTTATTGATGTTTCTAATCATATCAAAATGGTCAATTCATTTCAAACCACATATCAAAGAAAACCATTAAACCTTTTTTACTTGGAATGAAGTAATATATGATGATCCAATGGTTTATCACGGGGGGTCTTGTTACACACTTAGTTCCCTAATGTTAAACATAAATAAAAATTTTGGTGCCACTGAAGATCTTCGACAATTAAATGAATAAGGTGTACATTAAGACTTGAGAGGCTTCCCGGATAATTTCTATCATCACACAAATCCACCCTTTTCCCATCTAAACATTATGAGTCAAATTAGTCTTTACTTAATACATTCATACCAAATCTCCATGCATTACTAGGGGCTCAACGGGCCTTAAACATAAGGGGGGAAATGGGCTGAATTGGACCTGAAATAGGCCTGACAAATGGCTGGAAAACAGCCTAGAAATTGGGCTAAAATAGGCCCAGAACCTAGGTTTGGGCTCGCTCGAACGACCCAGGGTTCACTCGAATGAGGCCCATCCAAAACCTGGTCCGCTCGAGCAGACCCAATGGGTCGCTCGAGCGGGCCAGCTTCAGGCTCGCCCAGATCAGGCAGAGCCTGGTCCGCTCGAGCGGCCCATGGGCTCGCTAGAGCGGACTGGGCTCTATCCCAGCCCGTGAAGTGCTGATTTTCTGCACTTCCTCTTCTTCCTTTGATTTCTCTTTTTCCTTCTTTTCTGCCAGTGGTAATTTCCTTACAAATTTGAGCCTATTTAGTCTCATTAAACACCATTGAATCATTATACTAATTCATCAAATTCTCAAACAAATCAACTCTAAACAAAACCCTCCATTAAACAAACATTGAGATAAACATAGTTGGTCCAAAATTCTTTACATTGTTGAAAGCAACAACTCAAAGTAGATACTAAGACCATTTCATAAACATATCAAAGTAATCACTCGATAATTCAAGGAAAGGAAATAACAATAGCGAAAAATGCATAAGAAATATAAGATTTGCAAAAAACCTAAACAATCCATCATATTATCCAAAAATTTACTTGCCTTAAGCCAAGATGAGGGATAACTTACTCCTCAAACTATTCTCTAGGGCCTCTAGCTCAAATCTACAAAAACCTCAAAATATACCAAGAAAACCTAGAAAAATCAATCCTTTTTGTAAATCTCATGAAACCTCTTTACATGTATGAGAAGAAATGCTCCAAATGGTTTGAAAAATCAAGATTTCATGAAAGAAAAGCCATGGCTAACCTTGAAGAGCTCAAACAAAGAAGAGAAGCTTGAAAGAGAACTTTGCCCTAGCTCAAATCCTTAGAAAAAATGTATCTTTGGAAAGCTTGGAGAGTGAGGAAGAAGCCTAGGAGATCAATCCTCCTCTTTGCCTTCATGGAATGGGTGTTTAAGAAGAGAGAGAAAGTGCTGGGAGAGGAAGAAAGCCCTTGGCTCAAGATGTTGTAGGAAAAAAGATAGAATGAAGAGGGAAGAGAACTATTCCTCTTTATAAGATGGGTAACTGGGTCCCAACATTCATAGAGCTGAAAATAGTATTTGCGGGCCCCGAACGAAAACGACGAAGAAGACAAAATTACTCAACAAAATATTTACTTTCAAAAAAATATATTTTTGTCAATTTCTGAAATTTTTAAAATTTGGGTACAGATTTTGTGTGAAAGGTCAATTTTGCCCCTTTTTCTCGAAAAACATGATTTCTGATCGTTAAATCAAAATTGTAAAAACATAAAAGTTGATAAACTAAACGAAATGAGTCAAAATAAATAAAAATTGGGATTTTACACAACTCAAGGTTAAACCCTCAAGGTTCACATACAACACATGGGCGCCCCGGCCCGCGTTACCTATTTAAAATTCCTAATCTAGCTTAAAATTAAGCTAATCGTCCTCTAAACCCACTTATACACTAATCACGATTAAAATAATAATTAAAAATACCAAACCTGGGTCGGGGTCTGACACATTGTTTGGCAACCTATGTTTGTGATTTGTATGGTTGTATGAGATATTAACGTGCAGGTTATATTGTCCTCTCCATAAGGCCCACAAGATTTTGCTTTCTATTTATGGTTGATTGATTTATTTGAGAATAAGTGTAAAGGGCACTATGGTTTCCTTGGTTTCCCTTGAAAGGGCAAGGCATGGTGAATTTCACTATAGCCTTTTATTTTCATGTTTAGATTACCATGTAAGTCTCATCGTAGAGACATAGGAATTTATGTAATTTTCTAAATTTATAAATTCTGGCGATGTCTGAGACGAAGAAGGAAAGTGCAGTTGGACTCCTAATCAAAGAGTTTGAAGATTACCAAAAGTGTTTTGGAGTTGCCCAAAGAGTTTGAGGAATTCCAAATTTTTTGAATGTCCAAGAAGTCTATTCCGCTTGGGCCATGTGGATGAGAGGACTAGTTTCTATTTTTAGCATTTTCTATTTATGGATGAATGTTTTTATAGAATGTTTCCAAATAACTTGGAACCAATCTTAGATGATATCATTAGATGATTTAATGTTCATATTTATATGTGGGCCCTAATACCTGAAAAGGAAATGGGAACTGGGCATTTAAATTAAGAAATACCCATGGTAGGCATGGCACGGCCCGCCCCAATCTCGGCCCGCCAGTGCCACGGCCGGGCCGGCACAGCCCGCCCAAGCTAGCAGGTCGGCACGGCACGGCCCGCCAGGGAAAACTCCTGGCACGGCACGGCCCACAGTGGGGCGTGCTGAAGCGGGCCGTGCTGGGCTGGGCCCGCAGGCCTGTTCGCTTTGATGCTTGGAGATGGGTCAACTCGACCTGCGTAACCTGTATGTAATTTTAAAAATAAATAAAATGTGTGTGCTAGGTGGGACTTGATCTCACAACCATTCAGATTTAAGAGATAAACTTAACCACTGGACCAACTAACTATTGTACACAAATATTTATCCAAACAATATTAAAGCTAGTTAGATGAGGATGAAAACTTAACCACTTTAGAGTATTAAACTACTAGTTAGATTAGGATGAGAACTTAACCACTTTAGATGAGGATGAGAACCAAAGTAGTTAGACTTTAGCCATGAGGTATTTATAAAAGTAACTATATTTTCATACTATAGATACTGTAATTATTATTTTTTCATAGTTACGTGTTGTACTTTAAACATGGTGGTCAAACTTTTGTTTTTATGATAATCATTATGTAATAAAATTAAACCCAAATGAATATATTGTATACGCAATTGATTAATAAAAGTAACAAGTTATTATAATTTATAAAAAAATAACAAAATTATTGAATAAAGACAAATCTACACTAACAATGTAGAACTGAAGAAGAGGGGGGAACTTTTCATGTAGTTTGACACATAAGGTGGAATTCCTACTTTAAGAAATGTCAAATTTTAAACCTTCAAATTGCCACATAAGCCTTCAAATGGAGTTTGACATCTCCAAAATAACATATCCGTTGGAGACGCTCTTAGAGATTCTGATGGCCATTTCTTATTACTTGCAAGTTTCCACATTGGCAAATGAGAAGGGAGAGAATCTTCCCTGGAGGGAGTAATTATGGTAGTAAAATATTATTTTTTTGCCCTAGTATGGGTGAGTGGTACAAGACATGTGAGACTATCTACCTGGCCAAGGACGATCCATGGCCGGCATGTAAAATGGGACACCCTTACCACTGGGCTATCCCGCGTTCCTTAGTTTCAAAATAAATCATACTTTCATCTTTTTACTAATAGAAAAACAATAAGATGCAGTGTCACATAAGAATTATTTTCAAAGATAAACTAATCAAAACAACCAATTTTTAAAATTTATTGATGTATAATGCATTTTGATTTTTGAGTTTGTTTGCGGAAAAAAAGAAGTAAAAGAATTATCCTTTTCTCAGAGAAAAAACCCTTACATTTACTTTTGTTGAATGAGTGAAGCAGTAAACTTCTAGTCAAACTCCTCACAGTGTGGGCCAGAGATTAATTATCAGGAACAATGCCCTAGCCTTGCTTGGCCACTGGTCCAGAGGGCCCCAGAAGAAGAAATACAATCAATCTTCTAGACACATTTGTTCCAAACGGATACCAGTGTACAACTTTGCATGGATAGAATGGGAGGTTCAAGTGAATTATATTTTAGTATGTGGATTACTTACATGACATACTTCTCTCACAAATAAAATGGATAATTTTTTTAAAAAAAATCCCATTTTTGGGCGGGGCAGGCGGGCCGTGCCTGAAGGGCCTGGCGGGCCGTAGGGGTCAGCCCGTTTGCCAGGCAGGCCTGGCGGCCCGTGCCATACAGGCCAGCGGGCCAGCAAGGCTCGGTCCGGGACGGCCCACGTCATGGGCCGTGCCATTGACCGGGCCGTGCCGTGCCACGACCCGTTGACTAGCGGGCCGGGCCGAGCCTGCCTACCCCATGGTTTTCCACCATAGGTCCATTATAAGGAAAGTTATTAGCCTCGCACCACCAAGAGTGTGGCCGCTCCTTTGGAGGGCTTTTATTTGTCTGGTTAATAGATATGGATCTCCATTGGATAGTATTGGTGAGACGTGGTGGGGGTTCACTCCCATAGGAGGTGCTACCCAAAACGGTTGTCACACAATATTAGTCGATGGGTCACACTTAACTAAAATAATGATGTGGTATCCCCTAGGATTTGCATCATGTATTTTAGAAACAAAGTTTATCGGGAGTCATACATTACTTGGTATGAGATACCTAGATGATAATGAATGATGGGGATCATGGATTGTTAGTCTTAATTCTAATTTTGACCAACTTTGATCCGCACCAATCCAAGTGGCATTTGCACTTCCCTAGGAGGCATGCCCTAAGGGATTGGGATTCTGATGCATTCTAAATTTATTGGTTATGAGGATTCCCACATAAATTTGGTAGAATACTAAATCTTAAAGTCATTCATATTCTTTTATTGAATATATGGTTTTGTGTTTCAGTTTATACAGCATGAATTCGAATATTTTCAACCCACCTACGACCATCCTCAACCAGAATAAGTTGGTGGGATCTAACTACGTGGACTGGAAAAGAAATCTGGATATTGTCCTGACAGCTTCAAGATACAAATATGTCCTTACCACAACCCCCCTTGATGAGCCTATGCTAGATGCACCACAGGAACAGAAAGACCTTTATGCTAAGTGGACAAAAGACGATGAGATGGCCAAATGTTATATGCAAGCATCCCTGTTAAAAATTCATTTGGTCCTCCAAATGGTCACTAACCTCTGGTACGAGTGATCACGAAGTTCCCAAGTGGCTTCTTCCGGTCCATGATTCTCCCAACGAACCTTCACCCACTGAATTGTTCTGTTCCTTAACTCTTGCTCTTTAGTGTCAATAATTTCGGCCGGCTTCTTGATGTAGGTGGCATCTGCCCGAACTTTCAATGGTGGATGATGTAACACGTGTGACGGGTCGGAAACATATTTCCTCAGCATTGACACGTGAAACACGTTGTGTACACCTGAAAGCTTTAGAGGAAAAGCTAATATGTAGCCCATTTCACCGATGCGACTCAAGATCTCGTACGGTCCAATAAATCTCTTGGACAACTTTCCTTTCTGTCCAAATCTCAATGTTCCTCTGACCGGAGATACTTTCAAGAATACCTTGTCACCTACTTAGAATTGGAGATCCTTCCTTCGAACATCAGTATAACTCTTCTGTTGGATTCTAGTGATCTTTAGACGTTCATGAATGAGTTTGACCTTGTCACTTGTTTCCCCAACCAATGAAGGTCCAAGAAAACTGCGTTCTCCAACTTATTCCCAACACACTGGGGTCCTACACTTCCTGCAATACAACGCTTCGAAAGGGGTCATTCCTATGCTCGAATGGTAGCTGTTGTTGTAGGCAAACTCGAAGAGAGGTAAATTCTCATCCCATTAATTCTTGAAGTCAAGTACACAAGCCCTAAGCATGTCTTCAAGGGTCTGAATAGTCCTCTCTGACCAACCATCAGTCTGCGGATGATATGTTGTGCTGAATTGAAGCTCCGTTCCCATCGATTCATGTAAGCTCTTCCAAAATCTAGAAACAAATCTATTGTCTTGATCTAAAGTAATGGAGATCGGCTAACCATGGCGACTAACAATTTCCTTCAAAAAAGCTTCTACTAGAGATAACATATGCATTTTCTTCCTAGTCTTCAAAGGAATAAAGTGTGCAAACTTCGTTAATCGATCTACAATGACCCAAACTAGCATTGTTCCCTCTACTTGTAGCCGGTAGACCCGAGACAAAATCCATAGTCAAGTGCTCCCAATTCCACTCTGGAATTTCTAATGGCTGCAAAAGACCAGGTGGTTTATGATGTTCTGCTTTCACCAATTGACATGTCATGTATCTCTTTCTTCATATTATTCCACCAAAAATGATTCTTCAAATTGTGGTACATCTTCGTGCTCCCTGGTTGCATAGAATACCTCGTATTGTGAGCTTCTACCATAATATCATTCCTCAAATTATCTATTTTTGGAACACATAGCTTGCCGCGGATGTATAAAACTCCATTCATGATTTGAAAATCTGGGCGTTCTGAGATGTGCTCCACAATTTTTGCTAAGTCCGGATCTTGCAGCTGATTGTCCTTGATTTTTTGAATGAAAATGGGTTCGGATACCGACATGTTAGCCAACATGACTCCTTTCCTTAGTGGTTGAAATTCCACTCCCAAATCTTCAAATTGCTGAAAGTTATAAAACCCTTGCAAACTGGCCAAGCAAACTGATTTTCTACTCAATGCATCAGCCACTACATTAACCTTTCCCGGATGATAAATGATTGGAAAATCGCAGTCTTTAATGTACACCATCCATCTTCTTTGTCTCATGTTCAATTCTTTCCGAGAGAACAAATATTGGAGACTACGGTGATCCGAACGAACTTCAAATTTTTCTCCTTATAAATAGTGCCTCCACATGTTTAACGCGAACACTATCGCTAGCCAATTCCAAATCATGTGTTGCATATTTCTTCTTGTGTTCTTTCAATTGCTTTGAGCCATACGCTATAACATTCCCATTTTGCATCAAAACACACCCAAGTCCTACACTTGAAGCATCGGTAGAAATAACGAAACCGCCACTCCCCGAAGGTAAGGTGAGGATAGGAGCTAAAGTTAAAAAATCTCTTCTTTAATTCTTCAAAGCTGGCTTCACATTTTTCTGACCATACGAAAGGCAATTATTCCGGACCAACTTGGTCAAAGGCGCTACAATGGATAAAAATCTTCTATAGTAACCCGCAAAACCCAAAAAACTCCTAATCTCAATCACATTCTTCGGCCTTTTCCAATTGATAGCTGCTTCTATCTTTGCTGGATCAACTGCTAGTCCTTCTCTAGAGATGATGTGGCCCAGAAAGGTGACTTGTTCGAGCCAAAACTCACATTTCCCAAGCTTCGCATACAATTGGTTATCTCTCAATAATTGCAATGAAGTCCCCAAGTGCTGCTCATGGTCTTCTCTTGACTTGGAATATACAAGAATGTCATCAATGAAGATGATGGTGAATTGATCTAGATAGGGAGCGAAGATCTCGTTCATAAGAGCCATGAATACTGCTCGTGCATTCGTCAGTCCAAAGGGCATCACCAAAAATTCATAGTGCCCGTATCTAGTCTGGAAAGCTGTCTTCGGACTATCTGATTCTCTAACTCTTAATTGATGATATCCGGACCTCAAGTCTATTTTCGAGAAATATTCTGCTCCTTGCAACTAATCAAATAACTCATCTATCCTTGGCAAAGGATATTTATTCTTGATGGTCAATTGGTTCAATCTTTTGTAGTCTATACACATCCTCAAGCTTCCATCCTTCTTCTTTACAAATAACATTGGGTCTCCCCATGGTGAAACACTTGGCCTAACAAAGCCTTTTCCTAGCAACTCTTGTAACTGTAATTTTGATTCTCCTAACTCTGCTGGAGCCATCCTGTAAGGAGCACTGGAGATCGGAGCAATCCCTGGCATCAATTCTATTGTGAATTCAACTTCTCTAATAGGTGGCAAACCTGGAATCTCTTCTGGGAAAACGTCTGGAAACTCGCACAATACCGGGATGTTCTCCACCCCTTGGGATTGTTCATTCTCTGATATAAAAGCTATAAATCCCTCACAACCATTTCTTAAGAGTTTAGTCGCTGAAAGTGCTGAAATAAACTTAGCTGATGAAACCCTTTTCTCTCCATAAAATTTCACTTCTGCCAGTATCTCATCCAACTTGAAAGAAATAGTTTTATTAAAACAATCCACTGAGGCATGGTGTCCCCTAACCAATCCATGCCCAAAATGACATCGAAGTCATGCATATCTAAGATGATGAGGTATGCAAGGAATGTGACATCCCCTACTTTTACTGAGCATTTAGGGTAATATGTGTTACAAACAACCTGTTTCCCTACCGGAGTTGTGACAGTAAAAAAAGCTCTAATTCACTAGCAGGAACACTAATTATTTTAGCAAACAACGGAGATACGAAAGAATGAGTCGACCTTGGATCAAATAATACTTTAGCTTCTACTTCACATATTGAGAGTTTACCTTCCACAACATCTCCTGCCGCCTCCGCATCCACTTGGTTGAGATGATTGAGGCGGCCTTGCTGACGCGGTCTATTCTGGTTCTGATTCTACCTTCCTTGCTGTACATTTTGATTCTATTGTGGTTGACGGACTTCTGATTTTGTGGTTGTTGATGGGGATACTGATTCTGCAGCTGTCATGGATGATTTTGAACTGCCTACTGGTTCTGTTGAGTTGCCTGCCTCGGTGGCTGCTGAGGTGCCCTATTGCCTCTGTTCCTATTATTTGGGCAATCTTTCATTTGGTGATTTGTGCCACCACACTCGAAACATGCACCAGTAACTCTATAACACTGCTGAGAAGGGTGATTCTTTCCACAATGCTCACACCCACCTTGAGCTTGAGTGTTATGTTGCTTCCTCTGCCTCTTTCCTTGATTGGATTTGTCACACCCCGAAATCGGGCCCTGTAGTGATCCGATCTTGGGATGCGAAGTTTGGAATTAATTAAAACTTTTTACTTTAGCCAAGATCTACGTGTGTGAGGATAACAAAAATTCCATCACAACCTGAATATTTTACGGAAGCTAATCATGGTGTTTGCGACTCAGAGCCCAGTGGCCATCGGATTCTGTGTCGCACTCGGCCATTAACATGAAGCCATCAAATTAAGGCTTATAATCAAACTTGTACAAATCATAGAACACTGAACTGGCAGTAACAAGACATTTTATTTCCCACATGTGTTAAGGTTACAAATTAATAAGTACATTAATTACAATCCCAAAGGAAAGGCTAATAAAAGCCATCCAAACAAACAACCAATTAAACAAAATACAATCCCAAAATATGTTAAGAACTCATGTACCATAAACGACATCTAGTTGATATCGTTTGGCAGCCACTCACAGTCCATTTGACGGCTCGTCCGCCTCCTCCGCTCAAACCACCTAAAAGCAAGAAGAGAGGAAAACTGGCACCAAACAAAAAGGGGTCAGACACAACAGTCTGGCAAGCAAATATTCAGATAATATAATGATGGGCATTTATAAAATACTATGAAATAACTATAAATCCATTTAAGATTCTAAACAATGATAGTGGTAAATCATGATAAAGTGATTAAAAGACTGAACATAAATATCATGGGAAATATCTGAACAATAATCGAAACATAACTATCTTAAAAGAATTAACAGACCAATTAAAACATTGGTAACCACATATAACTATATTCTCCTATTACCAAAGTAAGAAGAGCATAACAGAAAACCGTTGCCACTACTCGTGGGACCGGAATAATCAGAACCGTAGCCACTACATGTGGGACCGGTAGAACAGAATCAGACCGTAGCCACTACACGTTGGACGACAGATCAAAATCAGAACCGTAGCCATACAAATGGGACTGGCAGAACAGATGGGACCGACAAATCAGAATCAGAACCGTAGCCATACAAATGGGACCGGCAAATCAGAACCGTTGCCATGGTCGGTACAGACATAATCCAAACTGTAGTTGGCAGATAATTTAAAGACCTCAAGCCGGGTGATCAGCCCGGCAAGGTGACCTAAGCTTAGTCGTGCCTTTCAAAATCGAAACCTGAATCGATACAAATCAAATCATAGTATTATATTTCCGAAATCGATAAAAGGCTACTCCTGAACAAATACAAACTGACAAATTCAAACAAATCAAATGAGTAGTCTTACCGATAATTTCAGACGTGGCGAATCACTCAAATCTATTTCAAATCAAGTTGTTGAAAATATGCAAACTTTCGTGGCGAACCACTTAAATCTATTTCAAATCAATTCGTATAAAACATAAATTTCTTTATCTTGGAATGAAGAAGTGTACGACAGATTAATGGCCTACCATGTGATGTCTCAAAGCACACTTAACCTCTAAATATTGATTTATAAAAGAATAGGTTTGGTGCCAATGAAAATCCACAATATTCAAGATAGTAAAGTGTGCATTAAGGCTATAAGAATCCCCGGGTAATCTTAACATCAAATCTTTCTTTCATTTTTCTCATTCAATTACACACTTCGGAGTAATAAAATTCCTTCCAATCTTTACCGGTCTTTCACACATCATTAGGAGTTAAATGAGCCTCAAATAGGACGAGGAAGTAGGCCAGAATCGGGC
The DNA here is from genome assembly GCA_012931725.1 of Litsea cubeba. Taxonomy (NCBI): domain Eukaryota; kingdom Viridiplantae; phylum Streptophyta; class Magnoliopsida; order Laurales; family Lauraceae; genus Litsea; species Litsea cubeba. The sequence continues at coordinate 76,900,543 of CM022944.1, read as the reverse complement.
CTGAAAAAGGCTGGAAACAGCCCAAGAAATGGGCTGAAAACAGCCCAGTAAAATACCCAGGAAATAGGCCTGGGCCCTGCCTAGGGCCCGCTCGAGCAGACTGGGCTGCTGCCTGGGTCCGCTCGAGCGGGCCAGGCAGCTGCCCAGCTCCGGCCCAAGTGCAGAAACTTGCATTTTTTGTCACCTTTTGATTTCTTTTCTCCTTCTTTCTCCTCTACAATTATTCTCATGCATCTTGGGCTTCTCCTTGCCATTACAAACTCCATTTAAACATCATACACCAATTCATTCCATTCTCTTTCCAAAAATCAAACATAAACATATCTATTTCATTCATCAAACACTAAAATTCTGAAACATAAATAACTAATCCAAAGATGGTTAAGATAGGGACAAAAACCAAGATTTTTGCAAACAACAACTTAAAGAGAAATAAGTATGAACCATTGCTTTAATATTTTCAAAGATAAACCTATAGACCATAAGGAAAACATAAGATCAAATTGGAATTCATGAAATCATTCATGTTAAGCAATAATCATCAATTAGTTGAATATTTCACTTGCCTCAAGTCAAGAAGGGGTACAAATCACTCCAAAATGGTCTTCAAGGAGACCCTAGCTCCAATCCTACAAAACCCCCAAAATAAACCCAAGAAAAAGCCCTAAAAATCAAACACTTAAAAAGCTGCATGAAATCTCTTGCATGAAAGAAGAAAACACTCTAAATGGTTTGATAAACAAGAATCTCAAGCAAGAAATGCCATTACTAACCTTTTGGGGTTCAAAACAAGAAGAATGGCTTGGAGAAGAGGGTTGTCCTAGCTCAAATCCTTTGAAAAAGGTATCCTAGGAAAGCTTGAAAGGTGGAGAAGTAGATTTGGAGATCAATCCCCTCTTTAGCACTCAAGAGGGGTGCACACAAGAGGAGAGTGAGTGAGGGCTGGAAGAAAGGAGCCCTAGGCTCAAAGTTGCAGGAAAATGAAATGAGAAGAAGAAAAAGAAGAGGACTTGCTTGTAAAAAGTGGGTTTGTGGGTCCCGAACTTCAAGTGGCTGAAAAATGCATTTGCGGGTCCCGAACGAAAACGACGAAGAAGACAAAATCGATCGTCGAAATATCTAATTTCCAAAAAGTATATGTTAGATCCCGACCCGGACCAACTCGATTGGTACTAATTAAGTGAGTGTTTAGCCTTAAGTGAGTTTTAGTTACTAGTTGGGTTAGAATATGAGTAGATTTAGTCTTGATTTAGTTTTGGGAACTTTGAGAACGTTTAAGATTAGTTAGTCACACTCAGGGATGCCCTGAGTGCACGCGTGAATAGGATTTCATTCTATTTATGTGTTTTTTATCGTGGTTTTTATGTCATTGGAATAATTGAATTATTTGTTACAACTTTCATTTTTAGCCTGTTTGTGTTTGAGGCCCATAAACTCAAGTTTTTGCCCAAAAGGGTAAATCTCACTATTCATGCTAAATCTGGGCACGAATTTTGAAATCTCAAAACCATGTCAAATTTATACTTTCCTGAAATTAGATATTTCGACGATCATTTTGTTCTTCTTCATCGATCTCATCCGGGGTCCCCAAGACTATGTTTTAATCGTTTTAAGTTTCAGCAACAAGGGACCCACTTTCAAAAGCTATAAATACTCTCTTATTCTCTCTCTCACTATTCACATTGACTTTACCAAATTCCTGCAACTTTTCTGACCCTAGAGCAAAAGAGAGAAAACGCTTTCTCCTTGGTTTTCTTCCATGGGATTGATCTAGCTAGAAGGCTCCAAATCTCAATCCGACTCCGTCATTCTCTTCCTCTCTTCTCAAGCTCCAGCTGAATCTTTGTGGGCCTATCGAACCACCGTTCAAGGACCAACCCATAGCACACCATTCTCCTTGGTCTATGGATGTGAAGCTGTCGTGCCCTTGGAAGTACAAATTCCTTCCTTGAGGGTATCCTTGCAAAATGACATGACTCAAGAAAGCAATGTCAAATTGCGACTCCATGAGCTGGACAATCTTGATGAGAGACGGCTCGAAGCTCAACAAAGCATTGAACTTTACCAAGCACGCATGGCAGGATCTTTCGACAAAAAGGTCAGGCAACGCGCCTACAAAAAGGGTGACTTGGTCCTTGCGGTAAAAAGACCAATGGTCTTCGCTCACAAGTCCAAAGGCAAATTTGAGCCAAAATGAGAGGGACCCTACGTCATCGACAAGGTTTTCTCCAACGGCGCATACGCACTCCTAAACATGGAAGGTGACAGATGTATGCTGGCCATCAACGGCAAGCTCTTAAAGCGGTACTACCCTTGAAGTCTTACCCAACTGGGTAAGAGGAATGCCTGTACGGCCAAAACCGGTTTCCAGGTGCACGCTCACTATACCCACCTTTTTTTAGAATTTTCATATCAAATGTTGAAATTTCTAGAAATTTTAAACAATGCTTACTTCCATCGTTTCATTGTTCAAAAATCCAAGTTTAGGAACCTTTCCCTAACTTGACCAAAATTTTCAACCCTTGGACCCAAAATTCATGGTTTGAAACAAAATCCGGATTCAGGGATTTCCACCCTAGTCCACCCTACCTTTTACCGCCAAAATGGTTTTTGGTCAAAACTCATGACCCTCGTGTCTTTAAACAAAAAAAAATAGTTTTTCAAAAAACAGCAGGGAAGCGACGCTTAGTCGATGCTCGCACAAATCGGAAGCATGCGAACCACGTTCGACACTTCCAAAATCGCAGGGAAGCGACATTTCGTCGATACTTGCAAAATCCAAAACTGTGGAGATGCAACATTTCAGTTGATATCCACAACCCAAATTTCAAAGGTTCAATAAACCTAAAAACCGTGGAGACGCAACATTTTAGTTGATATCCACAACCCAAATTTCAAAAGGTTCGAAAAAACCTAAAGAACCATGGAGACGTAACATTTCAATTGATATCCATAACCCAAAGGTTCAAGAAAACCACAAATTTAAAAAATCGTGTGGAAACGACATCAAGTCAGTACCCTGCAAAACCAAATTTTTGAAAAGCAAGGATGCGACATTCCATCGATACTTGCACCCAAATCCGTGAGGATGCGACATTCCATCGATACTCGCAACCGAATGAGCAAGGATGCGACATTCCATCGATACTTGCAAGAACATTTAGCAGGGAGGCGACTTTTAGTCGATACTTGCATTTTTGAAAACCAAACCGGCTATAAATGCCACAAAACGGCTATCAATGCCACAAACTCGGCTATCAATGCCACCAAAACCCAGCTATCAATGCCAAAACTGGCTATAGATGCCACAAAAACCGGCTCTCATGCCAAAAATCGGCTTCGATGCCAAAACAATCATTTGACAAAAGATTTTCACAAAATGATAAACTTTTGATCAAATCCCATTTAGCAATTACTTTTATCACAAAAAGATTTAAGTAAGCGTAGGGAAAACAAAAAAAAAGGAGCATCCCATTTAGCAATTACTTTCATCACAAAAAAGATTTAAGTGTGCGTAGGGAAAACAAAAAAAAAAGAGTACCAAAAGAAATACATGAGGTACCAAAAAAAAAAAAAGTGTTCACAAGCACTACAAAAAAAAGAGTACCAAAAATATATATATATATATACATGTGGTACCAAAAAAAGAAAGTGTTCACAAGCACTACAAAAAAAAAAGTACCAAAAAATACAAGTGGTACTAAAAAAAAGAAAAAAAGGATGGTTTCTGTTAAAAAAAAAAGCAGGAGCTCAATCAAAAATGGTCTCCAGCCAAGAGTTCAGCTCCTCAAGCAAACTTTTGGCCTCAGCCGTCAGGGATTCCAAGGCACGCTTCTTCAGGAACTTGCCATGAGATGCTGGGGTGGGCTGTAACCCTTCTTTTGCATCGAGAAGCTTATCCCGAGCAGTTTGCCATTGTTTGTTCTCTTCAGACTTCCTTTTAAGAACTCGATCGGCATCTGCAACCCGGCGAATCAGAGCCTCTGTTATTGCAGTCCACTTGGTAGCAACTTATGCCTCCAGATGCTCAAGACGTTTCATGGCCTCATCAACCTCCCTATCAAGGATCATGTGTCGGCCCAATGATGGCTAGCTCTTCTAAGTTCTTCTCTCGGACTATCTACTTCCTGCTTTGTGTAGCCTCATCCAGGTTAGACTGAGCCTTATCTGCAGGGTCCAGGAACATCTCCTTGAAAAACTGGTCATCAGGAAAACCCATGGTCTCAAACCACTTGTCACCCAGCTCAATGATCCTATCAACGATCGCCCTGGCACTTATGACATCCAGACCAGCCTCTTTGGCATCACCGAGAATCTCACGCGTATGCTGGATCATCCCAAATCCGGCATATAAGTGCCCAGAAAGCAGATCTCAATCCAAGAGCTCAGAACCCGCACCACCACCTTCTTCGCAAAAAGAAGAGATGGCCCAGCTAAAGATTCGCCCAACTCCATTGGTCGGCTGCTCATGTCATCACCCGTTGGAAGAGTAACAAAAGAACTCTTTCCAGTTGAAGCTGATCCTGCTCGGGAAGGAATCTCAGCACGAGGTATCTCCTCAATAGTGTCAGAACTGGTCCCAGGAGTCTCTACCTCTGGATCAACCTCTGGCATCCCTTGCTCCAGTTCTGAAGGAAGTGACGGACTCTCATCTGTCACCTCAAAACCTGCCAAAGAAACACAAAAAGGTATGAATATAATCCTGTTTGAAAATCATTATCAGGGTTATTACTACAAAATACCTTCTTCAACAACTAGCGGAAGACTCTCTTCCTCCATGAACTCATCAGAAGCATCATCAACATTCGCATCCATTGATGGTTCAAAGTCATCGGAATCTTGTGGCAAGTCAGCTGGCAAGAAAAATATTAGCAAACCAAGTCACAGACAAAAAAAAAAGAAAGCAAAAGAAGTCATACCAATTGGAGATTCTGGATTCACTCCAGAGTCCCTCGGTTCTTCTTCAGGTGCCCTGATAGGATCCGTCACCACCTCATCGGTTGGAACCTTAGTCATCGCCAAATCTTCCTCTACTAAAAAAAAGAAAAGTAGAAACAAGAAGCAAATCAGAACATGGAAAAATCCCATGAAAAGAAATGGAAAGAGAAAAAGAAAGAATCATACCTTCACCGACGGTCTCTTCTTCTCGGCTTCTCTTCTCTGGAGGCTCGTCAGCATCCACTGGCACACCCTCATTGATAGTAAGAGGAACTTCCAAGTCAGGAGAGTCCTCATGCTACCCCTTGCTGCGATGATGACTCCTCCTCCTCTTACTCCTGCGGGCTCGCTTCTTAGAGGAACCTGCCCCGCTGTCAGAGTCAGGTTTCCCACTTGACTCCTCACTGGATGGTCTACTCTTGCCAGTAGACTCCACAGAAGCTTGCCTTTGCGCTGCTTGCATCCAAGCACCAAGTTTGACTTCCTCCTGTTCTAGCTGCTCTAAAGCCTCATCAGGTATTTCTCGAACAGCTTCAGAACCAATGACGCCCTGGTCACCGAGAAAGCCTATCTTGTGATTCTCTCCAGAAAGGAAGGCCCAAACTTCCTCTCGCTGGACGCCATCTGACTTTCCAAGGCCCTTTCCAGATGCCAGCTTCACATCAAGCTCCTTCTTGGAAAGCCCCCCATATGCCGAAAAGCTCTCCACGAACCACTTCGCAAAGGCGGCGGTCCGGGAAGTCAACAACACAGGATAAGAGATCATGGTTGTAGTGTCTTCAGCACTATAGAAAGCCCATGCATTTCTCCCGTCTTGTAAACCTCCAAAGCGCTTCACCATGCTTGAAGGCGCTCCAACAACGCCTTGAGAAAAACCCAGCTGCAAAACAAAGTGAGAGGGTACATACGGCTGGATGTCGACGAAAAGATGTCTGCGGTACACCATCAGTGCTGACATGTATGCTGAAGAGCCACTCTTTCTCTGCGTTCGTCAAGGAGTAATGCCTTCCCGACCCCGCCCTAGTAGAGTCTCGGGAGGCACCAAAATCAAAAGCCTTCTTCCGCAACTCCGGAGAAAGCTTCACTGAAGACTGCCCCATCTCGACGTCCCTGAACCGTCGGATCCTCATACGGGCAAACAAAAGTGATTCGGACACGGCTTTGCCCTTAGCCAGCCGAGTCATCAGAGGATCATCGTCCTGTGCGGCACCCAGCCGGTGGAAGCCAGGATAGTGGTACACGTACCACGAATAAAAGATGTGGGCTAAAAATACCCTATTCATAGGGAGCCCAAGCCGAACCAAAAAAGCAGCAGCCTGTAGTTTGGTACACAGGTAGGAGTAAAGAGCTGGCACCAAAGCAAGCTGCTCTCCAAACGCCATCAGACAAGCTTGAAAAATACAATGCGGCCTGATGGGCGTTCCATCTCCTCCAGCAAAAATAGCCTCACCAAGCCAATAAGTGAGGTAAACAGCGAGATCTCTCTGCAGTGCAATGTCAAGACATATGGCGTTCGTACTCGCACAGAAATCTCTTAACTCTTCTTGCATAGCCAAGATCTTCTTCGAACTTGGATCCTGAGCCCTGGCTTCCTGGGTCACACTATCAGAAGAATCCCTGCTATCAAAAAAGTTGGGGAACGAAGAGCTAGAACTCTTCCAACTACTGGATCTAACTTTCAAACCCTCCTTCTCCTTCAAAAATTCATAGAAGGCAACGAGCTGAAAGTACAGAAGCCTGAACTCCTCAGACTGCCCCACAAGGACGCTGTCAATCGGTATAAACTCCTCATAAAGTTTGCCAAGGATGGGCAATCCAGTAATGGCGCTCAGCTCCTTCAAAGAGAAACCAGTTTCACCATTCGTCACAACGAAGGTATTGGTTTGTGGGAGGAATGACTCCAACATAACCATGAAGGCCTCGTCGGAAAAGATCACGGTCTCCCTAAAGGCGCGGACCGCATCAAAAATTCCGGCTTCCTTCAAAACGGCGCCACCAATCAGCAGGACGCGATCAGTCCATAACTTCCACTCGGAGTCAGCATTGAAACGGCCACGAAGTCGAAAAAGCTTTATCCAATTGCTGCCGTCACCGCTGAAAATACCAAGGCCCACCGGTCTCAAATCGACCGACGGATAATCAGAGCCCTGGTAGCCGCTGGATGGCATCAACAGGTCCATGTCAGCAGGCGACCTCTCCGTATATCCAGGAGAACCGCCAACAAAAACCCCGGTCTTGATTACATCTGTCCTTCTCACCCAGCTTGGAGGATCTTCCCTCTTAGAGCACATGGGTGCAAGGCTCATGATCGAGACGGTGCGATCAAACGTCGACCGGGTAGTAACAGTCTTCTTCTCACCATCTGCTGTGAAAGAGAACTAAAAACATCTCCTCTGGTATGTCATGTCATCAGGGACGGCATCACCAAAGAAGAAGGTAGGCTTGGGTAAAACACTCTGATCTTCCATCATCCATGGACTGACTGCTTACCATGATCTTATAGAATTCCTCTCCCTTGAGAGCGATCAGTCGCTGCCTCATCTCATCTCTATTGAGGGAGTCGCATTCTTCCAGATTTCTCTCAACATACTGGACCTTCTCAAAGGCCTGCTAAACGGCTGGATTAGAAGATCTAGCAGATCGACGAGGTACGCTTGTAGCAGGCTCTTTACCCTTGTTCGATCTGGAGGAACCACCTGTAAAGGATGGAAAAGAAAAAGATCAAACATCAAAATGAAAGAATCTCACTAAAAAAAATCTGGCGAAATTTTGACATGATGATGGGGCAATTCCGAAGAAAAAGAATTATCCCAAAAGAAATAGAAAGCTTGAAGATGGGCTCAACATTGCTGCGAGCTCCGAAACTCTAAACTTTCGAAACCTCAAAGTCTCCGCAAAATCAGGAAGGGCTCAACATCGCTGCGAGCTCCAAATTCCCAAATTTACGAAAACTTTCAGGTATGCTATCACATCATGCTACAATTCAATTTACAAAAAATATACATGCATGAACATCTTGGTTTACGAAAAAATGCATTATCAGGATGAGCAAAAAAAAAAGAAAATAAACTTTCTCAAAAAAAAAAGAGAGAAAGAAAACAAAAAAAAGAAGAAAAAAAGGGGCTGGCCCATAGGCCCCATGGCCGCACGGCCAGATCCGTACGGATCTGTCCGTACGGCCCACAAAAGAAACAAAAAAAATGCAAAAAAAAAAAGAAAAATAAAAAGAAAGCAAAAAAAAAAAACATGTGAAAAAAGAAAAGAAGCAAACACGTGAAAAAAAAAAGAAGAAAAGAAAAGAAATAAATAAAAAAAAAGAACCTTTTTTTTTCTAAAATGGGGTTTTCTTGAAAAAGGGGACTTACTTGAAGCCATTGATGGAGAAGAAGAAGAAAAATCTTGAAGATCTTGAAGAAGAAGAACACTTGGTCTTGAAGCCCTCTTGGGATTGTTGCAAAAGAAAGTAATAAGAGCAAGAGACCCAGCCTCCTCCTTGCTTTTATAGAAGAGAGCAAACCAAAGAAGGAAAGAAGAAAGAGGTAAGTGTTACTAATTAGTAACCTTACTGTCACACCCCGAAACCGGGCCCTGCAGCGATCCGATCTCGGGATGCGAAATTTTGGAATAAATTTGAAACTTTTGTTATATTTCCCAAGATCCACGTGAATGAGGATAATCAAATTCCATCACGATCAGAGTATATTTTCGCGGAAGCTAAACATGGAGTTACGACTCGGAATCCGTGGCCATCGGGTTCCGTGTCGCACGCAACCAATATCATAAAGCCATCATGAGAGCAGGTTAGCACAAAACATAAATCATAACACACTGAGCTGGTAGTAACAGGACTATTTAATTTCCCACATATTCAAATTACAATTAACAAATGTCTTAATTACAAGCCCAAGAAAAAGGCTAACAAAGCCATACAAATAAACCACTAAGTGACATACTACCCCAAGTGATATTACGAGCTCCGGTGCCAAACTTGACATCTATATGACATCAAAAAGGCAGCTTCTCACGTCAGACCGGCGGCTCCACCGCCTCCTCCGATCAAACACCTAAAAACAGAAAGAGAGGAAACCTGGCACCAAACAAACAAGGTCAGACACGATGGTCTGGCAAGCAAATAAACAAGTAATATGAAACAAAAGGACAATCATAAAACTTTATGGAATCATTGTAAAACCGATTAAAGAGTCTAAACAATAATAGCATTAAAGCATGATAAAATGATCGAAAGACCGAACACAAATATCCAAGCAAATAAATGAACAGTCTTTGAAGTATAAATATCTCGAAAAGATAACAGCCTACATAAAACATTTCATAATTGGAAATACATTTAAAATCCTGAATAATAGAGACAATACGATAAAAGATCGATTTCATAAGCGTTAACAAGTTCAAAGCATGTAATGAGTATAAACAACAAGAATCACAAAACAAAGAAATAAACAGATAAAACATTGGCAACCACACATAGCTATATTCTCCTATTACCGAAGTAACAAGAGCAGACAGAACCGTAGCCACTACACGTGGGACCGGAAAAAGAATCAGAACCGTAGCCATACAAATGGGACCGGCAGATCAAAATCAGAACCGTAGCCACTACGCGTGGGACCGGCAGTTAAAAACCGTTGCCATGGTCGGTACAGACAGAATCCAAGCTGCAGCTGGCGGACAAATTAAAGATCCCAAGCCGGGTGATCAGCCCGACAAGGGGACCCAAGCCTAGTGGTGCCTTTAGTTTTGAAAACTTGAACCAATACAAATCAAAATACTAATCCCTTTTGGCTCATGGGCTCACACCACCGGGCTCTGGCCCCATCTCGCCTTGAGGTTTTATTTTTGAAATCATAGTCTCTTTGGCTCATGGGCTCGCACTACAAAGCTCTGGCCCCGTCTTGCCTCGAGGTTTTTATTTTCAAAATACTAATCTTATCGATGAAATCCCGAATGTAGGCGAACCACTCCAATCTCCTTTCAAATCGATTCGGAGAAAAACATATGAATTTCCATGGTAAACCGCTCAAATACACATCAAAGTGATTTGTATAAAATCATACGATCAATCCTTTCGAACATGGAAAACCACATGATTTTATAACAAATCGCCGATGCTATTCAAATTAGTTCACCGAAGAATACAAATACGTTCTCTGACTTGAAATGGAATGGAATAGTGTGGAATGACTTAATGACTTACCAAGGAACCATCTCAATACATATTTAACCTTTAAACATTGATTAATAATGAATATGTTTGATGCCAATGAGAATCCACAACATTTAAATGATAAAGTGCACATTGAGACTTGAAAGGTTCCCATGTAATTTCACATATGCTCATTCTCTTATTGATCCCATTCCCATTTCACAAATTCCAAGTATCACAAATAATCCCAAACTTTCATGGGCTTCCAAGCATTAAAAAGAAGATTAGTGGGCCTCAAAGTAAAGAGGAAAGAAGGCTAATACAGACCTCAAACAAGTTTAGAAAAAGCCCAAGGATCAGCTTTAAATCAGGCTAAAAAATTATTCAGAAAGACCCTCAAACCAGGCCCTGAAATGGGCCCAGAACTGGGCTGGGTCCGCTCGAGCGGCCCACTGGGTCGCTCGAGTGGACTGGGCTCTGTCCCAGTCCGATCCATGTCCAGAATTGCACATTTCCTATCATTTTCTGATTTTCCTTTTTCCTTCATCCTTTCTCTCAAGATTTCCACAAATATTTGGGCTCCTCTTCTATTTTGATTACATTAAAACACAAATTCACTAAATCATTCCAATTAATCCCAATCAATCATATAAGAACAAGCTTTCTTCATTCAACAAGATTCTAGATTTTGGGAGTATAAAGAGTTGAACCAAATGAAATCAATGAAAAAGTAAAGACTTATATTCTAACAAGAATCCAAATCTTAAGTGAAGTATACATAAACATTGTTCAAATCATTAGAAGTCTAAATCCATAAAAAGGAGAACAAGAAGTAGAATGAAACTACTCATAAAAGTCATTCATATTATACACAAGCATCAAATTAGCTGAATATTCACTTGCCTCAAGTCAAGATAAAAGAAATAATACTCCTCAAACCAAGCTCTAGGGTCTCAAGCTCCCAGTCTACAAAAACCCCAAAATTTCCAAAGAAAACCCTAAAAATCCATCCTTCTCAAATCCCCAAGGAAAGCTCTTGCATGAGTGATGAAAACACTCTAAAAGAAGAGGAAAACAAAGGTCTAAAGTTTGGAAAGCCATTGCTAACCTTGAAAAGCCCAAACGAAGAAGAGAAGCTTGGGTGAGAGCCTTGCTCTAGCTCAAAATCCTTGAAAAGGCATCTTTGGAAAGCCAAGAGAGAGGAGAAGAAGATGGGAAGATCAAATCTCCATTTAGCATCCAAGAAGAAGAGATACATGAGGAGAGAAAGGGGCTGGGAGAAAACCCTATCTCCCCCCCTTTGTTGCAGGAAAAAGGAAAAATGGGGAAGGAGAAGAGCCCCATTGGCTTTATAAAGAATAAATGGGCTGGGCCCCATGGGCCCCAAACTTACAAAGGTCAAAACTAGCATTTGTGGGTCCCGAATGAGATCGAAGAAGAAGACAAAATCGATCAGCGAAATTTCTACTTTCCAAAAAGTATATTTTCCCCAAATTCTGAAATTTTCGAAATTCAAATACAGATTTAGTGTGAAAGGTCAATTTTGCCGTTTTTCCCGAAAAACGCATTTTCTGATCATCGAATCAAAATGGTCAAAACATGAAAGTTGTTAAACTTCATAAAATGAGTCAAAATACAACAAAATCAGAATTTTTAGAAATCAAAAGCAATTTCTCATAAAAATACATATCATATGGACCGGATCAAACCAAGGTCAACGGTCCTCAAATCTCCAAGGCTATGAAAAGTCTAGTCAAACTCCGAAAACAAAGTCAAACTCACTCAAATCGTGCTTAAAAAGCTAAACCACGATTAAACAATACTAAACAGAGAGATTGGGGGTCGGGATCTTACATCCTCCCCCCCCTTAGAACCCATTTGGTCCTCCAAATGGTCTAAACCAAATCAAAATAAAAAACCCAAAAGACAAAAGAAAACACTGACACCCTACGCTCAACCTCGGCAACTGAGATACCCTCTGATCAAACCTGACGTTGAGATGCGCCTGCAAACAACATTTTGATTCGGTCGAAGGCTTCACACTGTTCCACATATCTGCTCGAAAACATACTTCTCTGACCAAACTAGAGTTCAACAATTCTTCTAATCATCCTCGGTGTCATCTGTCGTTCTCGCACGGGATCATTTTTTTTTCTTATCTCGTCAGTCACTGTCGGCCCAAGAAACCGCAAGTTCTGTCTCTTTCTATCAGCTTGGAATTCTGTGCCTTAAGTCCTACAAAGCTGTACACGGTGCTCCCGACGCTTGTACGAAGATGTGATCGTAGACATGTTTTCTGTAAAATAATTTCCATCCCGGAAAAATTTTGAAACTCCATATGTTTGCTCTAGCTATGTTTCTCGAATGCATCATCAGCTTCTGGCCTCCAAGTATATCGTCAATCCTTCTTCGTTCTGAAATTACAAACTCCAAATTCTATAGGTCTCCTGTCACTCACTTGGTCTGCTACAACCCAGATGTCACACTACCATAAACCAGATGTCAAACTGCCACAACCTGTTGAGTTGTTCTGTGTCAAAACTTCGCATGGCTCGCCTCTTCAGATTTCACTCTTCAAGTCTTCTACCCTTGACATGTAAAGCCGACCTTGGAATTCCAATCTGTGTTCACAACTCCATATTCCAAATCTTTCTGTGCTGTACTCAGAATTCTTGCCCACATCTGATTCTATCTACTTGTTGTACTTGATCTTCTGCTTGATACTGTGTCATCAACAAAATAAACCTGCCAAGCTGGCATCATTCCCTGATAAGTTGAAACTTCCAATCCAAGTCTCGAATGATATTTATTCTCTCATGAATCCAACTTTGTCTCCAACTGAACCAACACACCCCTTGACATCCACCAACCCTTCAATTTTTTATTTTTTTTTTTGCTAAAGGTTAATTTGTATTGAGAAAAGAAAAAAAAAGGGGAACCGGGCAAGGAGCCCCCAAATGATACAAAAGACCATCCCAAAGGACAGAAGCAACCCAGAAGCCAACCCAACCCAGAAGAACACACTTGGCACAGCAAGACAGATAAACAGAAACAGAAGAGGGATACTGCCAGAAGAGAGGCAGAGCAAAGAAAAAAGGACCAACTCCCCTCCAGGCGAATTGCACTGCATGCAAAGGAGAAACAGCCAGCAGAACGAAGCCATTCAGCGCACAACTCCGCCTAGCAGAACAAAGCAGTGCAGCGCTCAACTCTACAGAGTATAGGCAGCAAAGACAGACAGAGCAACTACTCGAACTGACAGGACAGCACCCCAAAAAGAACAGCTACAAGCTTCCGGCATGCTGAGCCCACTGAAGAGGAACTGGCAGCAGAAGAACAGCCAGCAACAGAGACACAAACAGCTGAGAAGGGGGTCTTCCGGACTAAGCAGACGAAGCACCGAGCATCAACCAAAAAGTTGGGCCAACCTCCAACTAAACAGAACTGGAAAAAGCAAAACACAAAGCTCTGCCATAACCATCCTAGGTGATTTGCCAATAGAACACAAGAAGCTCGGAACCCAGAATCTCTTCATTGCCCAAGGCAAGCTGGGGAACCAATAGCTGAAAGCAGGAGAGATGCACCACCAGCGGGAGAAGAGACTAAAAGCAAAGATAAATGCTAGTACGAAGCTATCCACAACCAACAAACACCTCCACAGAGCAGGCACAGAAGACCCAAAGAGAAGCAAGAAGGAGACTAAGATAATTACAAAACTTAATGGTTGGAGTTAGACAAAAAATGTATAAACAGCTGAAGAGGCCTACCAGAAAAAGGTCTATTGATAGAACTGAGAGAAGAGGAAAGAAGCTCTTTCAGTAGGATCTTGACCTTCGTCTGAGAGGCTCTTAAGTTTCTGTGAGTTAGGTCATTTCTGCATTTCCAAATAACGAAAGTAGTAGAGAAGAAGATGGAGGAAACTCCGAGTCGTGCTATCTTGTCACAGTTAGCTGAAAGACTCTGCCAAATAGTAGAAGGAGAGCAAGGAACAGCAATGTAAACTCCTGCGGCTTGAAGAATCCAACTCCAGAGGGCAGAGGCAAAGGGGCAGAGGAAAAAGAGATGCAGCACAGTTTCAACATTCTGATTGCAGAGACAACATCTGGAGGCTAGACTGAGGCCAGCAGCTTGAGCCCGGTCATTGGTTGGAGTCTTACAGTGCATCAGGCGCCAAGCGAAGAAAGACACTCTCGGTCTCAAAAGGTGGTTCCAAACCAGGGGGGCCCAAGCTTTACGAGGCTGAGTGTGCCTGATTAACTGCCAAGCCTCTTTGAGAGATAAGTCTTTCCCTGGGTGACTTTTCCAATAGATGGAATCAACTGAAGCTGGGTCTATGGAGATAGACTGAACAGCACTCCTCAAAGCCTCTTCCACCTCTAACTGAATCCCAGACGGCAAAATCCAAGCTGAGCCATCCCAAAGAGAACTGACCGTCTGATGAGGGGGAAAGGAAATGGAAGGAAACTGAGCTGCCAGACTTGAATCTGAAGACCAAGAGTCAAACCAAGCATCGGCCAACTTACCATTTCCAATGATCCATTTACAACCTTCTTGAATGATATGAGCTGACTTCCTAATTTTCTGCCAGACACAGGAACCAGTTTTGGTCATGGAAGAGCTCCATAAAGTAGTCCTGGGGAAGTACCTCCCTTTCATCCAATCAGCCCAAAGGGAGTCTGACGTAGCAGCTGTCCATGCCAGCTTAAGAAAAGAAGCGCCGTTGTGGTCTTGGATACGCCTGATACCAAGACCTCCCTCTGATGTGGGAAGACACACTAAGTCCCAACGAATCTGACTCCTATTGGATCTAGAGGCAGCTCCCGACCATAAGAAATTTCTCATAATACTTTCAAGGTGATTTGAGACAGACTTTGGGAGTGGAAAGACCATAGCAATGTGAGTGGCTAAACTGCCCAGCACGTGCCTGATCAGGATAGTGCGACCAGCAAAAGAAAGCAGCCTGGACTTCCACCCTACAAGCTTGGAGAGGAACTTATCCACCAGAAAGTGTAAGTGATGTCTTTTCGGAGTTCCAGATATCAGTGGAGCACCGAGGTAAGAAGAGGATAGAGGATGATCTTGAAGGTTGGTGATGGACAGAATCTGTCTTTTTGTCATAAGGCTGCACTTGCCTAAAAAGAGCTTACTTTTAGCCACATTGATGTGTTGCCCCGAGCTGAATTGATAATTAGCTAGGACTTGTTTGAGAGCCATCAAACCTTTCTTATTGCCTTTCAAGAAAAGCAGGATGTCATCAGCATAGAAAAGATGGCAGGGGGTCTTTGGCACTGAGGAAAGAGGGAGAACCAGCCTAGAGGAAACCAATTTTTGAATGTTGAGGCTGAGAATTTCCTCTGCTAAGATAAGAGGTAAGGGGACAGAGGGTCCCCTTGTCTGAGACCACAAGTAGAGTCGAAAAAAACCCATAAGGCACTCTATTAATAAGGACAGAACCCTTTCCAGAACAGACACAAGCTTTAACAAGGTTAATCCAGTTGTTTGAGAACCCAAAGAAAACTAGAGCCTTAAAGAGAAAAGCCCAGCTTAGCTTATCAAAAGCTTTAGAGATATCAAGCTGCATACAAAGAGACCCACCCCTAGTCTTCAAACGGAGGATTTGGAAGAGCTCATGAGCTAAGGCAATGTGTTGGTGGATTGATCTCCCTTTAACAAAAGCTGCTTGGTTTGGAGAAATTAGAGAGGGGAGGATAAGAGACAATCTGGAAGCTAAGATTTTGGAAATGATTTTGTAAGAGAAGTTGAGAAGGCTAATTGGCCTGTAATCAGTGAAGGAACTTGGCGAAGTTGATTTAGGAATCAAAGCCAAAAAATAAGCATTTGAAGCTTTGTACAGTTTACCAGAGGAGAAAAAGTGTTTCACTGCTTTGATGATAGTCCCTCCTGTAATCAGCCAGGTAGCGGTGAAAAAGGAACCAGGGAAACCATCTGGCCCAGGGGAACTGTCCGCCTTTAGATCAAAGACTGCCCTCTTAATTTCTTCAGCATCCGGAATTTTAGTCAGATGGAGGTTCATGACAGAAGAGACTTTGTTACTATCTAAATCGAAAAGGCTCCCTCCAGGTTCCGGGTGAACTGACTGAGCCAGGCCAGAGAAGTGACTAACTGCCAGCTGCTGGATTTGGCTAGGGTCCTCAATCCAGTTACCGTTGGAGAGGATTTTGTCAATTCGGTTAACAACCCCTCTGGATTTTGCATAGGCATGAAAAAAAGCAGTGTTCCTTTCTCCGTCTTTCAGCCATCTCACTTTAGATTTTTGGCGCCAATGGAGATCTGAGATTTGGAGCCAATTGTGAAGAGAGGCCTTGGCCTCCGAAAGAGCCTGATGGAGAGAATCTGTTGGACCAGCATCCAGCGTTGCTTGGGCTTCCAGCACATTTCTTTCCGCTTCTTGAGTCTTGAGCTTGATTTCTCCGAAGACAGTCTTATTCCACACTTTGAAGACCTGCTTCATTGCTTTCAGATTTTGAGCTAGCACGTATTGGGGGTGGCCCTCAAGATCTGGCTTCCAGTTTTCCGCTACAAGACTATGGAAATCCGGATGGAGAGTCCACATCACTTCAAATTTAAAAGGAGCATTGGAAGGAGAAGGGCTCTGGCTGTGAGAGAGAAACAGGGGGCAATGATCAGAGGAGACCTTTGGCAAGTGGGAGAGCAGAGGGTCAGAAGAGATGGCAGTCCAATGGTGGTTGCATAAAGCTCTGTCTAGTCTAGCTGCAACATAACTGGTGCCTCTACGATTGTTAGACCAAGTAAATTTATTTCCAGAATAGCCCATGTCTTGCAGGCCAGAGGCTAACAGCATCTGTTGGAAGTCAGTATTCAAGCGAGAAGGTCTAAGACTAAATTTTTCGGAGGCAGAGATGATGGAGTTGAAGTCTCCCAGCACACACCATGGAATATTTGAAGAAGCTTGAGAAGTAAGGTAGTCCCAAAGCTCTCTTCTACGAATATAGTTTGTAGAGGCATATATGCCAGTGAGAAGGCATTGGGTACCATTGGCTGGGTTAATCAAAGATAGGGTTAAGAATTGGCTGGAGGAATCCAATAGAGAGAATTGGAAAGCATAAGTGGTTTTGAAAAGACACCAAATGGAAGCAGATGATTGATTGAGGTTAGAGAAGAAACCATCAAAGCCGAAGATTGACCTCAAGGAGGGAGGGGGAGAAAGGGTCATCGGCTCCGAGAGAAAAATAATGTCAGGAGAGTTAGAAGAGATGAGGTGGTGGAGAGCCCTAAGGGAAGGGGAATTGGCAATACCCCTACAGTTCCAATAAAGGACTTTTATCATTAGGAACTTGAGGGGAGAGAGGGAGGTCCATTTGAGCTTCTGGTCAAGGGGCGAGAGGAGGAGGCCTTTTTATTTCTGATTTTGGTTTTCTTTTTGTTAGAGGGGGGGTGAGGTTTACCTCTAAGGAGATACCAACAGGAGGAGGGGAAGAGGAGGGATTAGGAGGATCAGAAGAAGGCAAGGGATGAGAGGGAGAAGGGGGAAGAGGAGGGAAGGGGAAGGCATCAGTTGGTTCTATAAAGGAGCATTTTTCCAGAATGTCAAAAGGATTAGAGGTATCTAGGGCAGGAGTAGGGATTTTATCAAGGAATTCCAGAAAGATCTTCTGGTGTAGCTGATCAAGTCTGGAGTTGGACTGTTGATGATGGCCAGAAGAGGTGGAAGGGCTAGGGGAGCCAGGGGGAGGGAGAGGGGGAGGGGGAGGAACAGAGTCCTTTAGTGGGGCCGAGGAGCTTCCTAGAATTGAAGGGTCAAGAGAGACCACATTATTGGAGGCTAGGACTGGCTCAGACTCAGATGGAGCTGCAGAGATGGAGACAGGATGGTCTTGGGGATCTGGCTCCGGAGTTGGAGACTTGCCCAGGATACCTTGGCTGGGATGGCTCTGTTTAATTGAGGATCTAGGAACAGATTTACAGTAAGTCTCTGAGTGACCATGAAGAAGGCAAAGGGAACATGGCAGATTTTCGTAGGAAACAGAGAGAAGAACTTCCTCTTCTCCAGCTAAGTCCTCCTTGATTTCGGTAGGTTTAGGTCTGGAAAGGTCAATGTGAACCAGGATTCTAGCAAAAGTGAGAATTTTTTGGGAGGCAATGAGGTCATCCAATTTCAGGGGAGTGCCTATGGAACTAGCTAATGAGAGAAGGATATTGGAGCTCCAACAGTTGTAAGGAATGCCATAGATGCGGATCCAAACTGGGTGTAGATTAGGCCATTCTACAGGGCCTTGACCAGGGGACCAGGGAAGAAGAAGGAGTTTCCTATTCTGCAGGCTGTGAGGGGATTGTGAGAGGACCAAATCCCGGTCTTCCTTGGAGCTAAATCTAAAGATAAAATGACCCTTATCAGTGAGGGAAATCAGACATGGTTTAGAGAGATTCCAGTGAGAGTTGGCTTGGGAGGTCAGCCATTCCACAGTCGGTCTTCTTCCAATGAATTTGCCTAAAGCTGCATTTGAGAAGGAGTTTTTGCTAGGCTCTATCATGGAAGAACGGATTTTCATAACTACCTGACCATCTAATAGAGAAGAGGTTGGGAATTCTGAGGGGGCAATCGGCTTAGAATCAGGGAAAAGGTCTAGCCAGGAACTAGGAGGGGGCTGAGATTGCTGAACCAGGAGAGGGTCGGAGACAGAGTTAAGGAGAGGAGCTAGTTGTTCTGTGGAGGTGTAGGGGGGTAGAGGAGGAGGGTCAGGGGGTTTCAGAGGAGGAAGAGGCAAGGATTTACCTAAAGCAGAGCTGAAGAGACCAGCCAAGTGATTGTGCAGAATAGTTAGCTGAGCTTCATCCCAGACCTGAGAAGAGGGATGATCTGAAATAACTGTAGAGGGCTGAGTCAAGGTTAGAGACCTCAAACCGGGAGCTAAGGAGCTAAGGGACTGAGCAGAATAGGTTAGCTGGGGCAATTGTGGGAGGAGGGAACCGGGCGAGGGGGCTGCCGAGGGGGTTGCTGACCAAACCAGAGCAGCGGCTGGCTGGGAGCTGGGAAGAGGAGGGAAATCTGAAGAAAGAAAAGGGAATGGAGCTTCGAAGGGAGGAGGTCGGACGGCTTGAGGGAGTTCAGCTACGGAGGTATTAGAGGGGATTTGGGGAGGAAGGGGGGGAAGGGTAAGGGAAGGGTTAGGGCTAGCAGACATTTTCGACAGTAGTATGACCAACCCTTCAATTCATACACCTCCAAACTCCAACCATAAGCCATTACAACTCATTCCATTCAATACGAAACAAATCTTAAGATTTTAAACATAATGACTAAAATAATTACTTAGTTGAATTTCATCTTTTTAAAACATGGTAGAAACTGAACTTCCAAATTATCAAATAAGGCTTAAATAAATAAAGTGTATCAAAGTCTGAGTATGAAATAACATTATTCACTTTGAAATTCATATCTTCATAACCCAACAAATCATTGAAACACTTGTCAATTCCAAATCAAGATTTCAAAAATAAATCACATTCATGTAGTATGACCATACATTAAACTTTGCAAAAATCTGCAAAAATCTGAGTGTTAGTTAAACACTAAACCTTGTTGAAATCTGAACTCATTTGTTCATAAAAATCTTGCAGAAATCTAAACAAGTTGAGCGTTAAAACAAATGTAGGAAATCTGCATATAATCTAAACACAAAAACCCTTAGGAAATTCATTTTGCATAGCCAAAGGAAATCAATCAATGAAATAGAATTTTCACATCGTACTTTGAAAAAGAAACACAATTTTAGTTACATGCTTTTAAAGATCAGTTTATTCACTAGCCTCTACAATCTATCATTAAAAACATCCATCCATTTCCATTCAAACATATGCAAAACTTTGAAATCACTAAGGTTTCGAAATGTAGATGTCAACATTTAAGAAAACTAAAACGAGAGCAAAATTTCAAGATCATTGTAAAACAATATCTTAAGAAGATTAAACAAAAATCCAAAACACAAAACCTTATGAAAACAAAATCATGTGAATCATGAAAAGAGTATAATGATGTAGTTTATTTCAAAAATAAGCCTTAAAGAAGAAACATGAATCCATTAGCATACATCCCAATCAGTTGATTCATTTGCATCTACTCGTTGTCCAATCCAATATCCTGTAAGTCGGTAAAGCCCACAAGGTTTCCTCTGCTGTCGAAAATTATCTTGACTACAACTAACCATCCACTTGGTATTACCACTGAATCAACTACGCCGGCTAAGCTGCAAGTTACGGAAGTTCTCAGCCAAAACTATGACAAGGCTCATTGAATCCGGGAAATCCCTGAGTTTCTAGCACCAACTTCTAACCTTACTAACTAAGAATCACTTCTCCCTTCATAAAATCGACAGCTAATATGCCTTTTTGCAGTCCTTCATCTTGGAAAGATGGTCTGAGTCCACCCAAAATCCACATTTACTTACCTTGGTACGCTGCATGATGATCTTCGATTAGCTAAGAGGGGGTCTTCAAATACTGCTCAAGTTCTACTTTGGCGGGCAAATGCACATGTCTTCTCTCATTAACCACAATGGAGATGCTGAAGGCTGAAAGTCTGCTGATGTTCTCCGAAAACAACATACTAAATCCACGGGGTTCTCAGTCTTCGACACAAGCACAGACAAAAGACACTGAACAAGAGTACGGAGACTTTAAATTCTCCACCACAAAGGAGGGAATTTGGTCATCCAAATCTCCTTACAACAAGAACAAAAAGGAAAGACAAACAAAGTCGCCCGAACTGAAAGAAAAACCGACTCAAATTCAAAGAAACAAAGACAAGAGAAAACAAATCGACGCAATCTAATGAATCCTCACCACACGTCTTTGTTAGTTTTATGGACTCAATCCAGTAGAAGATATAATAAATTGATTAAATTCTTTATTTATTCATATATTCATGTTTACTTTCCATGAGATGAATGGTGATTTATTATATACTTGCACATAACCAATACGAATGACATGATGGTTCATGAGAAGAACCGGGGTCCACAAGTATATTAGATGTAATACATGTGTATGGATGAGATCCACATACGGGAGACATGTATGACAAATCTTATACTTAAAATATATTCACAACCAGTGATGAGACTGGACATCTCATACTGATAAGGTTGCAGTACTTTGATCACTATGAGATAGTGTGATTTGTCTCGATCATCATAATGGAAGATTCTGGATCATAGTGCTGGTACATTGGATGTATTGAAGGACCATGAGAAGCACCTTATAAACACTGTCTTTATTTTAAGGTCTGCTCTCATAATTCCCTAGCAATAGGCTCTCAATCCTGAGACATTAATGAACTCAAGTTTCTATCTATTCATTTGCTTTGAGTCACCAATGAGTGAGGCCAACTGTAGGTCAACACCTCGGTGATTTGGGTACATGGTAGTAGAGCTGTGGGAACATTCAATAGTCAAGAAGGAATCTATCTCTAATATCCCCTTCTGCCAATTAATGGATTTATCATTGGTAAGTGCGCACCCATTCCGATTAAGAGTTAATTGGAAAGGTACCTATTGATCATTATAATTAATTGGGGCTCAAGGATAATAAGATATGGATCTAGTTTGGAAGACAGGTCCAATTGATCCATGGATATTGATAGAGGGGTCTACTTATGGTAATGTGGAAGTTTAGGGTCTTCTATGTAATATTCCTAAGACTGGAGTTCAATTGCATTTATATAGTGGAGTTATTTGCAATTAACTGTGGGCCCGGATTACACATGAGATGTGGGGTCGCGTGTCCCAGTTGGAGCCAGCTTTCTAAGGAATCCCTAGTGGTCCCCACGCTAGCCCAATTATTAAAAAGTATCTAATTCTAGTTGAACTCTAAAAGGAAAGTTACTATTTCTATTTGAAGTGAGACTTCTAATAGTGGTAATAGTAGACTTACTAATTTTAGTAGAAGTGAGACTTCTATTTTAATTAGAAAGGAATTGGAAAGTTACTAATCATATTTGAAGTGAGACTTCTAATTATGATATGGTAAGTTACTAATTAATTAATGGAAGTAAGACTTCTATTTTTATTAAGAAGAGATAGTTACCAATTTTTGGAAGTAAGACTTCTAATGGAAATTATTAAGCTTGGGCTTGCAAAAGCTATAAATAAGAGGAGAAGAGGCCTTGGACGTCCCTATGCATACAACCACCTAGGGATTCACGCCCAAGGCCCTTTTGTGCAATAGTTGTACATGCTCTTCCTCCTCCCACTCTTCTAGTTCTCTTTCTAGTTCCTCCCTAGAGTTCCTAGTAGTTTTCTCTTGGAGATCCCACCATCTTCTTGAGAAAAGGAGAATCTGATACGGGTCATAGCGTGGAAGATCAAGAGGTCTTGGAGATCCCTATTTGATTAGTGAAAGCGTTTCATCATCAAAGAAAGACGCAACTTCTCCATTAGAGCACAACCGAGCTCCAAAGGTATAATCCACTTCCTTGCATGTTGTAGATTACTATGGATGCTTGTTAGTTGTTGTTTCTATCTTGTAAATAGATTGTATTTACTGATCATGATGACTGAGATTGAGGACATGGATCTTGGATTGGGTTTTATAGCCTTCTGGATAGTTGATCCCTGCGTCAAGTGGGTCAAAAGTTTTTGAAACCTACTTAGAGGCCCACCCTATTTCCAACAGTCTTAATGTCTCTAGAGTAATTTATTACCTAGAAACTAACCAGCTCTGATACCAATCTGTCACACCCCGAAACCGGGCCCTGTAGCGATCTGATCTCGGGATGCGAAATTTTGGAATAAATTTGAAACTTTTGTTATATTTCCCAAGATCCGCGTGAATGAGGATAATCAAATTCCATCACGATCAGAGTATATTTTCACGGAAGCTAAACATGGTGTTACGACTCGGAATCCGTGGCCATCGGGTTCCGTGTTGCACGCAACCAATATCATAAAGCCACCATGAGAGCAGGCTGGCACAAAACATAAATCATAACACACTGAGCTGGTAATAACAGGACTATTTAATTTCCCACATATTCAAGTTACAATTAACAAATGTCTTAATTACAAACCCAAGAAAAAGGCTAACAAAGCCATACAAATAAACCACTAAGTGACATACTACCCCAAGTGATATTACGAGCTCCGGTGCCAAACTTGACATCTTTATGACATCAAAAAGGCAGCCCCTCACGTCAGACCGGCGGCTCCACCGCCTCCTCCGATCAAACACCTAAAAATAGAAAGAGAGGAAACTGGCACCAAACAAACAGGGTCAGACACAATGGTCTGGCAAGCAAATAAACAAGTAATATGAAACAAAAGGACAATCATAAAACCTTATGGAATCATTGTAAAACCGATTAAAGAGCCTAAACAATAATAGCATTAAGGCATGATAAAAGGATCGATAGACCGAACATAAATTTCCAAGCAAATAAATGAACAGTCTCTGAAGTATAAATATCTCGAAAAGATAACAGCCTACATAAAACACTTCATAATTAGAAATACATTTAAAATCCTGAATAATAGAAACAATATGATAAAAGATCGATTTCGTAAACGTTAACAAGAGCATGTAATGAGTATAAACAACAAGAATCACAAAACAAAGAAATAAATAGATAAAACATTGGCAACCACACATAGCTATTTTCTCCTATTACCGAAGTAACAAGAGCAGACAGAACCGTAGCCACTACACGTGGGACCAAATAAAGAATCAGAAACGTAGCCCTACAAATGGGACCGGCAGATCAAAATCAGAACCGTAGCCACTACGCGTGGGACCTGCAGATAAAAACCGTTGCCATGGTCGGCACAGACAAAATCCAAGCTGCAACTGGAGGATAAATTAAAGATCCCAAGCCGGGTGATCAGCCCGACAAGGGGACCTAAGCCTAGTGGTGCCTTTAGTTTTGAAAACTTGAACCAATACAAATCAAAATACTAATCCCTTTTGGCTCATGGGCTCACACCACCGGGCTCTGGCCCCATCTTGCCTCGAGGTTTTATTTTTGAAATCATAGTCTCTTTGGCTCATGGGCTCGCACTACAAAGCTCTGGCCCCGTCTTGCCTCGAGGTTTTTATTTTCAAAATACTAATCTTATCGATGAAATCCCGAATGTGGCGAACCACTCCAATCTCCTTTCAAATCGATTCGGAGAAAAACATACGAATTTCCATGGTAAACCGCTCAAATACACATCAAAGTGATTTGTATAAAATCATACGATCAATCCTTTCGAACATGAAAAACCACATGATTTTATAACAAATCACCGATGCTATTCAAACTAGTTTACCGAAGAATACAAATACGTTCTCTGACTTGAAATGGAATGGAATAGTGTGGAATGACTTAATGACTTACCAAGGAACCATCTCAATACATATTTAACCTTTAAACATTGATTAATAATGAATATGTTTGATGCCAATGAGAATCCACAACATTTAAATGATAAAGTGCGCATTGAGACTTGAAAGGTTCCCGTGTAATTTCACATATGCTCATTCTCTCATTGATCCCATTCCCATTTCACAAATTCCAAGTATCACAAATAATCCCAAACTTTCATGGGCTTCCAAGCATTAAAAAGAAGATTAGTGGGCCTCAAAGTAAAGAGGAAAGAAGGCTAATACAGACCTCAAACAAGTTTAGAAAAAGCGCAAGGATCAGCTTTAAATCAGGCTAAAAAAATTATTCAGAAAGACCCTCAAACCAGGCCCTGAAAAGGGCCCAGAACTGGGCTGAGCCTGGTCCGCTCGAACAGCCCACTGGGTCGCTCGAGCGGACTGGGCTCTGTCCCAGTCCGATCCATGTGCAGAATTGCACATTTCCTATCTTTTTCTGATTTTCCTTTTTCCTTCATCCTTTCTCACAAGATTTCCATAAATATTTGGGCTCCTCTTCTATTTTAATTACATTACAACACAAATTCACTAAATCATTCCAATTAATCCCAATCAATCATATAAGAACAAGCTTTCTTCATTCAACAAGATTCTAGATTTTGGGATTATAAAGAGTTGAACCAAATGAAATCAACTGAAAGAGTGAAGACTTATATTCTAACAAGAATCCAAATCTTAAGTGAAGTATACATAAACATTGTTCAAATCATTAGAAGACTAAATCCATAAAAAGGAGAACAAGAAGTAGAATGAAACTACTCATAAAAGTCATTCATATTATACACAAGCATCAAATTAGCTGAATATTCACTTGCCTCAAGTCAAGCTGAAAGAAATAATACTCCTCAAACCAAGCTCTAGGGTCTCAAGCTCCCAATCTACAAAAACCCCAAAATTTCCAAAGAAAACCCTAAAAATCCATCCTTCTCAAATCCCCAAGGAAAGCTCTTGCATGAGTGATGAAAACACTCTAAATGGAGAGGAAAACAAAGGTTTAAAGTTTGGAAAGCCATTGCTAACCTTGAAAAGCCCAAACGAAGAAGAGAAGCTTGGATGAGAGCCTTGCCCTAGCTCAAAATCCTTGAAAAGGCATCTTTGGAAAGCCAAGAGAGAGGAAAAGAAGATAGGAAGATCAAATCACCATTTATCATCCAAGAAGAAGAGATACATGAGGAGAGAGAAAGGGGCTGGGAGAAAACCCTATCTCCCCCCCTTTGCTGCAGGAAAAAGGAAAAATGGGGAAGGAGAAGAGCCTCATTGGCTTTATAAAGAATAAATGGGCTGGGCCCCATGGGCCCCAAACTTACAAAGGTCAAAACTAGCATTTGTGGGTCCCGAATGAGATCGACGAAGAAGACAAAATCGATCAGAGAAATTTCTACTTTCCAAAAAGTATATTTTCCCCAAATTCCGAAATTTTTGAAATTCAAATACAGATTTAGTGTGAAAGGTCAATTTTGCCCTTTTTCCCGAAAAACGCATTTTCTGATCATCGAATCAAAATGGTCAAAACATGAAAGTTGTTAAACTTCATAAAATGAGTCAAAATACACCAAAATCAGAATTTCTAGAAATCAAAAGTAATTTCTCATAAAAATACATATCATATGGACCGGGTCAAACCAAGGCCAACGGTCCTCAAATCTCCAAGGCTATGAAAAGTCTAGTCAAACTCCAAAACAAAGTCAAACTCACTCAAATCATGCTTAAAAAGCTAAACCACGATTAAACAATACTAAACGGAGAGATTGGGGGTCGAAGTCTTACATCCTCCCCCCCTTAGAACCCATTTGGTCCTCCAAATGGTCTAAACCAAATCAAAATAAAAAACCCAAAAGACAAAAGAAAACACTGACACCCTATGCTAAACCTCGGCAACTGCGATACCCTCTGATCAAACCTGACGTTGAGATGTGCCTACAAACAACATTTTGATTCGGTCGAAGGCTTCACACTGTTCCACATATCTGCTCGAAAACATACTTCTCTGACCAAACTAGAGTTCAACAATTCTTCTAATCATCCTCGGTGTCATCTGTCGTTCTCGCACGGGATCATTTTTTTTTCTTATCTCGTCAGTCACTGTCGGCCCAAGAAACCGCAAGTTCTGTCTCTTTCTATCAGCTTGGAATTCTGTGCCTTAAGTCCTACAAAGCTGTACACGGTGCTCCCGACGCTTGTACGAAGATGTGATCGTAGACATGTTTTCTCTAAAATAATTCCCATCCCGGAAAAATTCTGAAACAACATATGTTTGCTCTAGCTATGTTTCTCGAATGCATCATCAGCTTTTGGCCTCCAAGTATATCGTCAATCCTTCTTCATTCTGAAATCACAAACTCCAAATTCTATAGGTCTCCTATCACTGACTTGGTCTGCTACAACCCAGATGTCACACTACCATAAACCAGATGTCAAACTGCCACAACCTGTTGAGTTGTTCTGTGTCGAAACTTCGCATGGCTCGCCTCTTCAGATTTCACTCTTCAAGTTTTCTACCCTTGACATGTAAAGCCGACCTTGGAATTCCAATCTGTGTTCACAACTCCATATTCCAAATCTTTCTGTGCTGTACTCAGAATTCTTGCCCACATCTGATTCTATCTACTTGTTGTTCTTAATCTTCTGCTTGATACTGTGTCATCAACAAAATAAACCTGCCAAGCTGGCATCATTCCCTGATAAGTTGAAACTTCCAATCCAAGTCTCGAATGATATTTACTCTCTCATGAATCCAACTTTGTCTCCAACTGAACCAACACACCCCCTGACATCCACCAACCCTTCAATTCATACACCTCCAAACTCCAACCATAAGCCATTACAACTCATTCCATTCAATACGAAACAAATCTTAAGATTTTAAACATAATGACTAAAATAATTACCTAGTTGGATTTCATCATTTTAAAACATGGTAGAAACTGAACTTTCAAATTATCAAATAAAGCTTAAATAAATAAAGTGTATCAAAGTCTGAGTATGAAATAACATTATTCATTTTGAAATTCATATCTTCATAACCCAACAAATCATTGAAACACTTGTCAATTCCAAATCAAGATTTCAAAAATAAATCACATTCATGTAGTATGACCATACATTAAAATTTGCGAAAATCTGCAAAAATCTGAGTGTTAGTTAAACACTAAACCTTGTTGAAATCTAAACTCATTTGTTCATAAAAATCTTGCGGAAATCTAAACAAAGTTGAGCGTTAAAACAAATGTAGGAAATCTGCATATAATCTAAACACAAAAACCCTTAGGAAAGTCATTTTGCACAGCCAAAGGAAATCAATCAATGAAATAGAATTCTCACATCGTACTTTGAAAAATAAACACAATTTTAGTTATATGCTTTTAAAGATCAGTTTATTCACTAGCCTCTACAATCTATCATTAAAAACATCCATCCATTTCCAACCAAACATATGCAAAACTTTGAAATCACTAAGGTTTCGAAATGTAGATGTCAACATTTAAGAAAACTAAAATGAGAGCAAAATTTCAAGATCATTGTAAAACAATATCTTAAGAAGATTAAACAAAAATCCGAAACACAAAACCTTATGAAAACAAAATCATGTGACTCATGAAAAGAGTATAATGACGTAGTTTATTTCAGAAATAAGCCTTAAAGAAGAAACATGAATCCATTAGCATACATCCCAATCAGTTGATTCATTTGCATCTACTCGTTGTCCAATCCAATATCCTGTAAGTCGGTAAAGCCCACAAGGTTTCCTCTGCTGTCGAAAATTATCTTGACTACAACTAACCATCCACTTGGTATTACCACTGAATCAACTACGCCGGCTAAGCTGCAAGTTACGGAAGTTCTCAGCCAAAACTATGACAAGGCCCATTCAATCCGGGAAATCCCTGAGTTTCTGGCACCAACTTCTAACCTTACTAACTAAGAATCACTACTCCCTTCATAAAAACGACAGCTAATATACCATTTTGCAGTCCTTCATCTTGGAAAGATGGTCTGAGTCCACCCAAAATCCACATTTACTTACCTTGGTACGCTGCATGATGATCTTCGATTAGCTGAGAGGGGGTCTTCAAATACTGCTCAAGTTCTACTTTGGCGGGCAAATGCACATGTCTTCTCTCATTAACCACAATGGAGATGCTGAAGGCTGAAAGTCTGCTGATGTTCTCCGAAAACAACATACTAAATCCACGGGGTTCTCAGTCTTCGACACAAGCACAGACAAAAGACACTGAACAAGAGTACGGAGACTTTAAATTCTCCACCACAAAGGAGGGAATTTGGTCATCCAAATCTCCTTACAACAAGAACAAAAAGGAAAGACAAACAAAGTCTTCCGAACTGAAAGAAAAACCGACTCAAGTTCAAAGAAACAAAGACAAGAGAAAACAAATCGACACAATCTAACGAATCCTCACCACACGTCTTAATGTCTCTAGAGTATTTTATTTCCTAGAAACTAACCAGCTCTGATACCAATCTGTCACACCCCGAAACCGGGCCCTGCAGCGATCTGATCTCGGGATGCGAAATTTTGGAATAAATTTGAAACTTTTGTTATATTTCCCAAGATCCGCGTGAATGAGGATAATCAAATTCCATCACGATCAGAGTATATTTTCGCGAAAGCTAAACATGGTGTTACGACTCGGAATCCGTGGCCATCGGGTTCCGTGTCGCACGCAACCAATATCATAAAGCCATCATGAGAGCAGGCTGGCACAAAACATAAATCATAACACACTGAGCTGGTAGTAACAGGACTATTTAATTTCCCACATATTCAAATTACAATTAACAAATGTCTTAATTACAAACCCAAGAAAAAGGCTAACAATGCCATACAAATAAACCACTAAGTGACATACTACCCAAGTGAAATTACGAGCTCCGGTGCCAAACTTGACATCTTTATGACATCAAAAAGGCAGCCTCTCACGTCAGACCGGCGGCTCCACCGCCTCCTCCGATCAAACACCTAAAAACAGAAAGAGAGGAAACTGGCACCAAACAAACAGGGTCAGACACGACGGTCTGGCAAGCAAATAAACAAGTAATATAAAACAAAAGGACAATCATAAAACCTTATGGAATCATTGTAAAACCGATTAAAGAGCCTAAACAATAATAGCATTAAGGCATGATAAAAGGATCGATAGACCGAACATAAATTTCCAAGCAAATAAATGAACAGTCTCTGAAGTATAAAAATCTCGAAAAGATAACAGCCTACATAAAACACTTCATAATTAGAAATAGATTTAAAATCCTGAATAATAGAAACAATACGATAAAAGATCGATTTCGTAAACGTTAACAAGTTCAAAGCATGTAATGAGTATAAACAACAAGAATCACAAAACAAAGAAATAAACAGATAAAACATTGGCAACCACACATAGCTATATTCTCCTATTACCGAAGTAACAAGAGCAGACAGAACCGTAGCCACTACACGTGGGACCGAATAAAGAATCAGAAACGTAGCCCTACAAATGGGACCGGCAGATCAAAATCAGAACCGTAGCCACTACGCGTGGGACCGGCAGTTAAAAACCGTTGCCATGGTCGGTACAGACAGAATCCAAGCTGCAGCTGGCGGACAAATTAAAGATCCCAAGCCGGGTGATCAGCCCGACAAGGGGACCCAAGCCTAGTGGTGCCTTTAGTTTTGAAAACTTGAACCAATACAAATCAAAATACTAATCCCTTTTGGCTCATGGGCTCACACCACCGGGCTCTGGCCCCATCTCGCCTCGAGGTTTTATTTTTGAAATCATAGTCTCTTTGGCTCATGGGCTCGCACTACAAAGCTCTGGCCCCGTCTTGCCTCGAGGTTTTTATTTTCAAAATACTAATCTTATCGATGAAATCCTGAATGTGGCGAACCACTCCAATCTCCTTTCAAATCGATTCGGAGAAAAACATACGAATTTCCATGGTAAACCGCTCAAATACACATCAAAATGATTTGTATAAAATCATACGATCAATCCTTTCGAACATGGAAAACCACTTGATTTTATAACAAATCACCGATGCTATTCAAACTAGTTTACCGAAGAATACAAATACGTACTCTGACTTGAAATGGAATGGAATAGTGTGGAATGACTTAATGACTTACCAAGGAACCATCTCAATACATATTTAACCTTTAAACATTGATTAATAACGAATATGTTTGATGCCAATGAGAATCCACAACATTTAAATGATAAAGTGCGCATTTAGACTTGAAAGGTTCCCATGTAATTTCACATATGCTCATTCTCTCATTGATCCCATTCCCATTTCACAAATTCCAAGTATCACAAATAATCCCAAACTTTCATGGGCCTCCAAGCATTAAAAAGAAGATTAGTGGGCCTCAAAGTAAAGAGGAAAGAAGGCTAATACAGATCTCAAACAAGTTTAGAAAAAGCCCAAGGATCAGCCTTAAATCAGGCTCAAAAAATTATTCAGAAAGACCCTCAAACCAGGCCCTGAAAAGGGCCCAGAACTGGGCTGGGTCCGCTCGAGCGACCCTGGGCTCGCTCGAGCGAGGCCCATCCAGAGCCTGGTCCGCTCGAGCGGCCCACTGGGTCGCTCGACCGGACTGGGCTCTGTCCCAGTCCGATCCATGTGCAGAATTGCACATTTCATATCATTTTCTGATTTTCCTTTTTCCTTCATCCTTTCTCACAAGATTTCCATAAATATTTGGGCTCCTCTTCTATTTTAATTACATTAAAACACAAATTCAATAAATCATTCCAATTAATCCCAATCAATCATATAAGAACAAGCTTTCTTCATTCAACAAGATTCTAGATTTTGGGAGTATAAAGAGTTGAACCAAATGAAATCAATGAAAAAGTAAAGACTTATATTCTAACAAGAATCCAAATCTTAAGTGAAGTATACATAAACATTGTTCAAATCATTAGAAGACTAAATCCATAAAAAGGAGAACAAGAAGTAGAATGAAACTACTCATAAAAGTCATTCATATTATACACAAGCATCAAATTAGCTGAATATTCACTTACCTCAAGTCAAGATGACAGAAATAATACTCCTCAAACCAAGCTCTAGGGTCTCAAGCTCCCAATCTACAAAAACCCCAAAATTTCCAAAGAAAACCGTAAAAATCCATCCTTCTCAAATCCCCAAGGAAAGCTGTGCATGAGTGATGAAAACACTCTAAATGAAGAGGAAAACAAAGGTCTAAAGTTTGGAAAGCCATTGCTAACCTTGAAAAGCCCAAACGAAGAAGAGAAGCTTGGATGAGAGCCTTGCCCTAGCTCAAAATCCTTGAAAAGGCATCTTTTGAAAGCCAAGAGAGAGGAGAAGAAGATGGAAGATCAAATCTCCATTTAGCATCCAAGAAGAAGAGATACATGAGGAGAGAGAAAGGGGCTAGGAGAAAACCCTATCTCCCCCCCTTTGTTGCAGGAAAAAGGAAAAATGGGGAAGGAGAAGAGCCCCATTGGCTTTATAAAGAATAAATGGGCTGGGCCCCATGGGCCCCAAACTTACAAAGGTCAAAACTAGCATTTGTGGGTCCCGAATGAGATCGACGAAGAAGACAAAATCGATCAGCGAAATTTCTACTTTCTAAAAAGTATATTTTCCCCAAATTCTGAAATTTTTGAAATTCAAATACAGATTTAGTGTGAAAGGTCAATTTTGCCCTTTTTTCAGAAAAACGCATTTTCTGATCATCGAATCAAAATGGTCAAAACATGAAAGTTGTTAAACTTCATAAAATGAGTCAAAATACACTAAAATCAGAATTTTTAGAAATCAAAAGTAATTTCTCATAAAAATACATATCATATGGACCGGGTCAAACCAAGGTCAACGGTCCTCAAATCTCCAAGGCTATGAAAAGTCTAGTCAAACTCGAAAACAAAGTCAAACTCACTCAAATCGTGCTTAAAAAGCTAAACCACGATTAAACAATACTAAACAGAGAGATTGGGGGTCGGGGTCTTACATCCTCCCCCCCTTAGAACCCATTTGGTCCTCCAAATGGTCTAAACCAAATCAAAATAAAAAACCCAAAAGACAAAAGAAAACACTGACACCCTACGCTGAACCTCGGGAACTGAGATACCCTCTGATCAAACCTGATGTTGAGATGCTCCTGCAAACAACATTTTGATTCGGTCGAAGGCTTCACACTATTCCACATATCTGCTCGAAAACATACTTCTCTGACCAAACTAGAGTTCAAGAATTCTTCTAATCATCCTCGGTGTCATCTGTCATTCTCGCACGGGATCATTTCTTTTACTTATCTCGTCAGTCACTGTCCGCCCAAGAAACTGCAAGTTCTGTCTCTTTCTATCAACTTGGAATTCTGTGCCTTAAGTCCTACAAAGCTGTACACGGTGCTCCCGACGCTTGTACGAAGATGTGATCGTAGACATATTTTCTCTAAAATAATTTCCATCCCGGAAAAATTCTGAAACTCCATATGTTTGCTCTAGCTATGTTTCTCGAATGCATCATCAGCTTCTGGCCTCCAAGTATATCGTCAATCCTTCTTCGTTCTGAAATCACAAACTCCAAATTCTATAGGTCTCCTGTCACTGACTTGGTCTGCTACAACCCAGATGTCACACTACCATAAACCAGATGTCAAACTGCCACAACCTGTTGAGTTGTTCTGTGTCGAAACTTCGCATGGCTCGCCTCTTCAGATTTCACTCTTCAAGTCTTCTACCCTTGACATGCAAAGCCGACCTTGGAATTCCAATCTGTGTTCACAACTCCATATTCCAAATCTTTCTGTGCTGTACTCAGAATTCTTGCCCACATCTGATTCTATCTACTTGTTGTTCTTGCTCTTCTGCTTGATACTGTGTCATCAACAAAATAAACCTGCCAAGCTGGCATCATTCCCTGATAAGTTGAAACTTCCAATCCAAGTCTCGAATGATATTTACTCTCTCATGAATCCAACTTTGTCTCCAACTGAACCAACACACCCCCTGACATCCACCAACCCTTCAATTCATACACCTCCAAACTCCAACCATAAGCCATTACAACTCATTCCATTCAATACGAAACAAATCTTAAGATTTTAAACATAATAACTAAAATAATTACTTAGTTGAATTTCATCATTTTAAAACATGGTAGAAACCGAACTTCCAAATTATCAAATAAAGCTTAAATAAATAAAGTGTATCAAAGTCTGAGTATGAAATAACATTATTCATTTTGAAATTCATATCTTCATAACCCAACAAATCATTGAAACACTTGTCAATTCCAAATCAAGATTTCAAAAATAAATCACATTCATGTAGTATGACCATACATTAAACTTTGCAAAAATCTGCAAAAATCTGAGTGTTAGTTAAACACTAAACCTTGTTGAAATCTGAACTCTTTTGTTCATAAAAATCTTGCGGAAATCTAAACAAAGTTGAGCTTTAAAACAAATGTAGGAAATCTGCATATAATCTAAACACAAAAACCCTTAGGAAATTCATTTTGCATAGCCAAAGGAAATCAATCAATGAAATAGAATTTTCACATCGTACTTTGAAAAAGAAACATAATTTTAGTTACATGCTTTTAAAGATCAGTTTATTCACTAGCCTCTACAATCTATCATTAAAAACATCCATCCATTTCCAACCAAACATATGCAAAACTTTGAAATCACTAAGGTTTCGAAATGTAGATGTCAACATTTAAGAAAACTAAAATGAGAGCAAAATTTCAAGATTATTGTAAAACAATATCTTAAGAAGATTAAACAAAAATCCAGAACACAAAACCTTATGAAAACAAAATCATGTGACTCATGAAAAGAGTATAATGACGTAGTTTATTTCAAAAATAAGCCTTAAAGAAGAAACATGAATCCATTAGCATACATCCCAATCAGTTGATTCATTTGCATCTACTCGTTGTCCAATCCAATATCCTGTAAGTCGGTAAAGTCCACAAGGTTTCCTCTGCTTTTGAAAATTATCTTGACTACAACTAACCATCCACTTGGTATTACCACTGAATCAACTACGCCGGCTAAGCTGCAAGTTACGGAAGTTCTCAACCAAAACTATGACAAGGCTCATTGAATCCGGGAAATCCCTGAGTTTCCGGCACCAACTTCTAACCTTACTAACTAAGAATCACTTCTCCCTTCATAAAATCGATAGCTGATATGCCTTTTTGCAGTCCTCCATCTTGGAAAGATGGTCTGAGTCCATCCAAAATCCACATTTACTTATCTTGGTACGCTGCATGATGATCTTCGATTAGCTGAGAGGGGGTCTTCAAATACTGGTCAAGTTCTACTTTGGCGGGCAAATGCACATGTCTTCTCTCATTAACCACAATGGAGATGCTGAAGGCTGAAAGTCTGCTGATGTTCTCCGAAAACGACATACTAAATCCACGGGGTTCTCAGTCTTCGACACAAGCACAGACAAAAGACACTGAACAAGAGTACGGAGACTTTAAATTCTCCACCACAAAGGAGGGAATTTGGTCATCCAAATCTCCTTACAATAAGAACAAAAAGGAAAGACAAACAAATTCTCCCGAACTGAAAGAAAAACCGACTCAAATTCAAAGAAACAAAGACAAGAGAAAACAAATCGACACAATCTAACGAATCCTCACCACACGTCTTAATGTCTCTAGAGTATTTTATTTCCTAGAAACTAACCAACTCTGATACCAATCTGTCACACCCCAAAACCGGGACCTGCAACGATCCGATCTCGGGATGCGAAATTTTGGAATAAATTTGAAACTTTTGTTATATTTCCAAGATCCGCGTGAATGAGGATAATCAAATTCCATCACGATCAGAGTATATTTTCGCGGAAGCTAAACATGGTGTTACGACTTGGAATCCGTGGCCATCGGGTTCCGTGTCGCACGCAACCAATATCATAAAGCCATCATGAGAGCAGGCTGGCACAAAACATAAATCATAATACACTGAGCTGGTAGTAACAGGACTATTTAATTTCCCACATATTCAAATTACAATTAACAAATGTCTTAATTACAAACCCAAGAAAAAGGCTAACAAAGCCATACAAATAAACCACAAAGTGACATACTACCCCAAGTGATATTACGAGCTCCAGTGCCAAACTTGACATCTATTTGACATCAAAAAGGCAGCCTCTCATGTCAGACCGGCGGCTCCACCGCCTCCTCCGATCAAACACCTAAAAACAGAGAGAGAGGAAACTGGCACCAAACAAACAGGGTCAGACACGACGGTCTGGCAAGCAAATAAACAAGTAATATGAAACAAAAGGACAATCATAAAACCTTATGGAATCATTGTAAAACTGATTAAAGAGTCTAAACAATAATAGCATTAAAGCAAGATAAAATGATCGATAGACCGAACATAAATATCCAAGCAAATAAATGAACAGTCTCTGAAGTATAAATATCTCGATAAGATAACAGCCTACATAAAACATTTCATAATTAGAAATACATTTAAAATCCTGAATAATACAGACAATACGATAAAAGATCGATTTCATAAACGTTAACAAGTTCAAAGCATGTAATGAGTATAAACAACAAGAATCACAAAACAAAGAAATAAACAGATAAAACATTGGCAACCACACATAGCTATATTCTCCTATTACCGAAGTAACAAGAGCAGACAGAACCGTAGCCACTACACGTGGGACCGAATAAAGAATCAGAACAGTAGCCATACAAATGGGACCGGCAGATCAAAATCAGAACCGTAGCCACTACGCGTGGGACCGGTAGATAAAAACCGTTGCCATGGTCGGTATAGACAGAATCCAAGCTGCAGCTGGCGGACAAATTAAAGATCCCAAGCCGGGTGATCAGCCCGACAAGGGGACCTAAGCCTAGTGGTGCCTTTAGTTTTGAAAACTTGAACCAATACAAATCAAAATACTAATCCCTTTTGGCTCATGGGCTCACACCGCCGGGCTCTGGCCCCATCTGGCCTCGAGGTTTTATTTTTGAAATCATAGTCTCTTTGGCTCATGGGCTCGCACTATAAAGCTCTGGCCCCGTCTTGCCTTGAGGTTTTTATTTTCAAAATACTAATCTTATCGATGAAATCCCGAATGTGGCGAACCACTCCAATCTCCTTTCAAATCGATTCGGAGAAAAACATACGAATTTCCATGGTAAACCGCTCAAATACACATCAAAGTGATTTGTATAAAATCATACGATCAATCCTTTCAAACATGGAAAACCACATGATTTTATAACAAATCACTGATGCTATTCAAATTATTTTACCGAAGAATACAAATACGTTCTCTAACTTGAAATGGAATGGAATAGTGTGGAATGACTTAATGACTTACCAGGGAACCATCTCAATACATATTTAACCTTTAAACATTGATTAATAATGAATATGTTTGATGCCAATGAGAATCCACAACATTTAAATGATAAAGTGCGCATTGAGACTTGAAAGGTTCCCGTGTAATTTCACATATGCTCATTCTCTCATTGATCCCATTCCCATTTCACAAATTCCAAGTATCACAAATAATCCCAAACTTTCATGGGCTTCCAAGCATTAAAAAGAAGATTAGTGGGCCTCAAAGTAAAGAGGAAAGAAGGCTAATATAGACCTCAAACAAGTTTAGAAAAAGCCCAAGGATCAGCCTTAAATCAGGATAAAAAAATTATTCAGAAAGACCCTCAAACCAGGCCCTGAAAAGGGCCCAGAACTGGGCTGGGTCCGCTCGAGCGAGGCCCATCCAGAGCCTGGTCAGCTCGAGCGGCCCACTGGGACGCTCGAGCGGACTGGGCTCTGTCCCAGTCCGATCCATGTGCAGAATTGCACATTTCCTATCATTTTCTGATTTTCCTTTTTCCTTCATCCTTTCTCACAAGATTTCCACAAATATTTGGGCTCCTCTTCTATTTTAATTACATTAAAACACAAATTCACTAAATCATTCCAATTAATCCCAATCAATCATATAAGAACAAGCTTTCTTCATTCAACAAGATTCTAGATTTTAGGAGTATAAAGAGTTGAACCAAATGAAATCAATGAAAGAGTAAAGACTTATATTCTAACAAGAATCCAAATCTTAAGTAAAGTATACATAAACATTGTTCAAATCATTAGAAGACTAAATCCATAAAAAGGAGAACAAGAAGTAGAATGAAACTACTCATAAAATTCATTCATATTATACACAAGCATCAAATTAGCTGAATATTCACTTGCCTCAAGTCAAGATGAAAGAAATAATACACCTCAAACCAAGCTCTAGGGTCTCAAGCTCCCAATCTACAAAAACCCCAAAATTTCCAAAGAAAACCCTAAAAATCCATCCTTCTCAAATCCCCAAGGAAAACTCTTGCATGAGTGATGAAAACACTCTAAATGAAGAGGAAAACAAAGGTCTAAAGTTTGGAAAGCCATTGCTAACCTTGAAAAGCCCAAACGAAGAAGAGAAGCTTGGATGAGAGCCTTGCCCTAGCTCAAAATCCTTGAAAAGGCCTCTTTGGAAAGCCAAGAGAGAGGAGAAGAAGATGGGAAGATCAAATCTCCATTTAGCATCCAAGAAGAAGAGATACATGAGGAGAGAGAAAGGGGTGGGAGAAAACCCTATCTCCCCCCCTTTGTTGCAGGAAAAAGGAAAAATGGGGAAGGAGAAGAGCCCCATTGGCTTTATAAAGAATAAATGGGCTGGGCCCCATGGGCCCCAAACTTACAAAGGTCAAAACTAGCATTTGTGGGTCCCGAATGAGATCGACGAAGAAGACAAAATCGATCAGCGAAACTTCTACTTTCCAAAAAGTATATTTTCCCCAAATTCTGAAATTTTTGAAATTCAAATACAGATTTAGTGTGAAAGCTCAATTTTGCCCTTTTTCCCGAAAAACGCATTTTCTGATCATCGAGTCAAAATGGTCAAAACATGAAAGTTGTTAAACTTCATAAAATGAGTCAAAATACACCAAAATCAGAATTTTTAGAAATCAAAAGTAATTTCTCATAAAAATACATATCATATGGACCGGGTCAAACCAAGGTCAACGGTCCTCAAATCTCCAAGGCTATGAAAAGTCTAGTCAAACTCGAAAACAAAGTCAAACTCACTCAAATCGTGCTTAAAAAGCTAAACCACGATTAAACAATACTAAACAGAGAGATTGGGGGTCGGGGTCTTACACTTACCAAAAGAAGGAGATTAGAAAGATTCTTTCCCAAAAGAAAGATACCTTGGGGATTCTCTCCCAAAAAGAAATCAATGAGAGATTTTCTCCCAAAAGATAGGATCAATGAAAGATTCTTTCCCAAAGGAGGATATCTTGATATATTCTCTCCCAAAATAAAGGGAACACGAGAGATTCTCTCCAAGTAAAGATATTCTTAGATATTCTCTATCCAAAGGAAATATTTTTGGATATTCTTTACAAAAATGACACCATATGAGATCTAAGCCATTTCAAAAGCTTAAGGTCCCATGGGTTAGCCCATATGAGCCAGGTTTGACCACCTAGGCACAAAAAAATAAAAATTTTGGGCTTTTAGTCAAAGAGAAATCCCTCTTACCAAGAGCATACAAAAATGGTTCCATGCCTCTTTTGAGTTGATTCGACCATACAAAAGAAAATTCCAAGCCCCATGAGCTTCCAAAAATCAAACCATTCAGCCTCATCTACCAAATTGAGCCAAAATTTTGAAATTGACATTCCGCAAAAAAAAAAAAAAAAAAAAAAAAAAACAAACCAAATCCTGGTCCCCTAACATTCCACATACAGCATGTTAGGTCACAAGACCAAAACCAAAAACCAAAACCTGATCCCCTAACTTACCACATACAGCCTGTTAGGTCACAAGATCAGAATTGATCCCCCAACATTCCACATACAGCTTGCTGGGTCACACGATCAAAACCAAACCCGACCCCCTAACCTGCCACATACAGCCTGTTAGGTCACAAGGTCAAAACCCAAATTCACATCCCTAATGTCATCTTCAAAACTTCGCCTCGAGATGGTACGTGATCCCTTTCACTACCATAAAATTCCCCTGGAAGCTCAAAAGGCTACAAATACCAAAAAAAAAAGACTGCTCAAAGACTCTTGGTCAAGTCACAGGCTCTCCTTCATAAATCTCTTCGAGGCACATCGACTACAAATGATAAGCAACTCGTCGCTGCACCTTGAGGGGGCATTTGTTGACACCAAAAATGTCACTTTGCCTCTTCAAGATCAAAAGAGCTGCATGAAGTCGCAACCTGCCATAAATAGGCAATGCTACTTCCAAAAAATCAAATCTTGTCAGAATCAAACAAAAACTGCAAGGTCCTTCAAGACAGCCAAAAGAGGAGTACACAAGAAGTTTCGGTCCATTTCAAAATCATTTGGCCTAACTTCGCTTCTCCGGCAGCTGAAAAGGAGCTCCCGGCGGCGAAAACATCGGAGACACCAAATCTTCGATCAGAGCCGATGGATGGTCTCAAAATACATCCAAAAGGCTCCACGTCAAGTTCCGAGTCAAACCGACAACGTTTGACCCTACATCAACCCTCAAATAGCTAAATCAAGCCTCTCAGCGGCGAGAACCACCGAGGCCATCACTCATCAGATAGAGCACATGGACGGCTTCAAAATGCTTACAAAGGGCTACACGTCAAATTTCAGGTCATTTCGACAACATTTTACCATACTTTGATGCTCGGAAGCCAAATCAGGCCTCTCAGCGGCGAAGCTCCCCAGGACCATGGTTTCCAAGACAGAGCCTATAGATCATCTTAAAATGACTCCAATAGGTTCGCTGTCAAATGTCAAGTCAATCGGACATCGGTTGACCGCACATCAAGCCGCGACATCTTCATCTCGACAAAAGCAAGTCTACTGGTGATAGGGCCCCAAACAGGCTTCAAAACTCAAACAAAAGCCTACGGTTGGTCTTATTTATTGCTCAGCAAGCTTCACCCCAAATTTCAGGTCATTCTGACATCGTTTGACCCAGTTTCAGCTTCTGACGGAAAATCGGCAGCTCTGTGCAACAAAGTCTTCGGCTTTCTCAGAAAATTGCATTAATGTTTGTGCGTTTATTTTAATAGTTTCAACTTTATTTTAAGTTAAAAACCCCCTAAAAGTCCATAAAGTTTCTTTCAATTTATATAAAAAAATCTTAACAAAATCAAATGAGGCATGTGGGTCAGAACAATCCACACCAACACAAAAAGTTCATGCCTTTGGCCGTGCTAGGCGGAGGCCCAGCTGACCTGGGCACGA
Organism: Litsea cubeba; assembly: GCA_012931725.1. Classification (NCBI taxonomy): domain Eukaryota; kingdom Viridiplantae; phylum Streptophyta; class Magnoliopsida; order Laurales; family Lauraceae; genus Litsea; species Litsea cubeba. Next base: position 76,859,793 of record CM022944.1, on the reverse strand, counting down.
TACAGCACGACCGATGAATTTTCACTAGGCCGGCACGCACGGCTGGGCCAGCATTAGTGTAAGACCCCGACCCGAGAGACCTTGATTAGTGTTAATTAAGTTGTGTCTTAGCCATAGGTGTGTTTAGTGGATTTTGATTTAGTTTTGGGTTAGAATAGCATTTATAATAGCTTTGGGAAATTTTGAGAGCCTTCTTGATTTGTGGGACCCTTTGGGGGTTCTTGTCACCGATTTGCATGAGCTTGGGGGTTATTCTTGATTTCCTTAAATCGTGTTTTAATCCCATTTAACTTGTCTTGTTTAGCCTTTCAACTTTCATGTTGAACCCGTTCTCGTTTGAAACTCCTAAACTCAACTTTTCTCAATTTGAGGTCAAAAGAGTCTTTTTACCCAAAATCTGGACACAATTTTCAATATCACCAAAACTTCCAAAACATACACTTTTTGGAAACTAGATATTTCATCGAGCAACTTTGTCTTCTACGTCGAAGTCATTAGAGGTCCCGAAATCAATGTTCTGAGCCCAAGAAGTGTTTTAAGTTGTGGGACCCACTCTCCTCTTTATATATAAAGGAACCCATCTTCTTCATTCCATTTCTTGACCTAGACACTGTGTTAAGAGAAGCTCCAGCAGCAGCCACCGGTCCTTCTTCTTCTTGTTGTTGTTTTCTTCCCCACAAAACACCTAAGAACCTTCCTCAAATCAAGAGAAGACCTTCTTCACTAATCTTGTTCACCTGGTCAAGAGCTTTCATTTGATACCGTTTTTTAGGTCATCGATCTTGAATTCGTCCTTGGGCTAGCCTTGCTTATTTGAAGACCTTCTAGGTAAGAGCTCTTTTCCATCTCCTAGGTTCTTGTTTGTTGAGTCTTAGAGAAGCTCCATTTCGATTATTGGAAGGTTTCGTTTTGCTTTGCTTGGTTTCTGATTTTTGGGCTTGTATTTGGGATTTTTGTAGATTTGTTGTTATTAGCTTGGAGAGGTGATTAGTGGGGTGATTTGATTAGCATTGGACCCAAGGCAAGTGGATGAAATGATTCATTAAATGTTAGAATCATATTTATATATGCATGTTCTTAATTTTCTCATTTATGGTTTGATTTGCTTAAATCATGGTTATGACTTGTAAGACCCCGACCCCCAGTTCTTTTGTTTAGTAATGTTTTAATCATGGGTTAGCTTTCTAAGCGAGATTAGAGTTGGTTTGACCTTGTTTTTGGAGTTTTACTAGATTTTTCCATAGCCTTGGAGATTTGAGGACCATTGACCTTGGTTTGACCCGGTCCATATGATTTGTATTTTTGTGAGAAATTATTCTTATTTTGGAAAATTACAATTTTTACTCCTTTTGACTCATTTTATTGAGTTTAACAACTTTCATGTTTTGGCTATTTGATTTGTTGATCAGAAAATACGTTTTTCGAGAAAAAAGGGCAAAATTGACCTTTCACACTAAATCTGTACTTGAATTTCAAAATTTTCAGAAATTGGGGAAAATATACTTTTTGGAAATTAGATTTTTCGTTGATCGATTATGTCTTCTTCTTCGATCTCATTCGGGACACACAAATGTGAGTTTCAGCCTTTGTTATGTTGGGGCCCATGGGGCCCAGCCCACTTAACTCTTTATAAGACCACATGGGTTCCTCTTCTTCCCCATTCTTTCATTTTCCTGCAATGAAGAGAGGAGCCTAGGGTTTTCTCCCAACACTTTCTCTCTCCTCTTTGAAAGCTCCCATCTTGAGTGCTAAGTGAGGAAATGATCTTCCCATCTTCTTCCCCACCTTCCAAGCTTTCCAAAGATACCATTTTCTAAAGATTTGAGCTAGGAGAGACCACTTTTCCAAGCTCTTCTTCCTTGTTTGAGCTTCAAAAAGGTTAGCACTGGATTTCTTTCTTCAAATCTTGGTTTTCCAAACCATTTAGAATGTTTTTGTCATATATGCAAAGAGTTTTCATGGAGATTTGAAAATGGTTGGTTTCTGGGGCTTCTTCTTGAGCTATTTTTGGGGGTTTTGTGATTTTGGAGCTTGGAACTATAAGAGGACCATCTTAGAGTGATTTGCATCTCCTCTTGACCCAAGACAAGTGAATATTCAGTTAATTTGATGGTTTTATGCAATATGAGTAATTCCTTGGTATTTTCACTTTTAATATGTCTTATTATGATTCATCTTGAAATAATTTAGGATGGATTTATGCTTTCTCTCTTTAAGACATTGTTTTACCATAAGATATATGTTTTGCTTTTGGAATGATTCATCTTGAACCAACCTTTATGTTTAAGGAACTTTATATCTTGATGAATGAAGGAAATTCATGTTTATGTTTGATTTCTTTGATGGAAATGAAATGGAAATTACTATATCAATGATTTGAAGGAATTTAGTTGAAGCTAAGAGAGGTCCATTTCATGTGAAAATATGTATGGAAGAGAAAGGAGGGAAAGGAAATAAAAAAAGAAAAAGAGAGTACAAATCTGTACTCTAAAAATCGGACCCAGCAGAACTGGGCCGCTCGAGGAAGCCCATGGTCCGCTCGAGCGGACCAGGTTCTGTTAGGGGTCCGCTCGAGCGAACCCTGGGCCGCTCGAGCGGACCTGGCCCAGTCCAAGGCCTTTTTAAGGCTTGAATTGTGGACTGTTTTTCAGCCCATTGCTTGGGTTGTTTCCCACTCATTCAAGGTCTTCTCCATCCGATCTCCTTCCATTTGTTTGAGGCCCATTTAGCCTCTAATGAGGTATGAAAGCCCATGAAAGTTTGGGGTAAATTGTGATACTTGGAAAATTGTGAAATGGGAATGAGAACAATGTGAGAATGAACATATGTGAAATTACCCGGAATCTTTCAAGTCTCAATGCGCACTTTATCATTTTAAATGTTGTGGATTTTCATTGGCATCAAACTTATTCTTTTATTAATCAATGTTTAAAGGCTTAGTGTATTGAGATGGTTCCTTGGTAAGTCAAAAAGTCATTCTACATTATTCTATTCCATTCCATATCAGAAAGTGTATCGTACTCTTTGGTAAACTAATTTGAATAGCATCGGTGATTTGATATTGAATCATGTGGTTTTCCACGTTCGAAAGGATTGATCATATGGTTTTTATACAAATTACTTTGATGTGTATTTGAGTGGTTTACCATGGAAATTCATATGTTTTCTACGAATCGATTTGGAAAGATATTGGAGTGGTTCGCCACATTCGGGATTTCATCGATAAGACTATTATTTTGAAAATAAAACCTTGAGGCAAGACGGGGCCAGAGCTTTGTATTTGGCGAGCCCATGAGCCAAAGCGACTATTATTTCAAAAATAAAACCTCGAGGCAAGATGGGGCCAGAGCTTTGTAGTGTGAGCCCATGAGCCAAAGGGATTATTATGGTTTGATTTGTATCGGTTCGGGTTTTGAAAACTAAAGGCACCACTAGGCTTAGGTCACCTTGTCGGGCTGATCACCCGGCTTGGGATCTTTAATTTGTCTGCCAGCTGCAGTTTGGATTCTGTCTGTACCGACCATGGCAACGGTTTTGATCTGCCGGTCCCACGTGTAGTGGCTGCGGTTCTGATTTTGTTTCCGGTCCCACGTGTAGTGGCTACGGTTCTGTCTGCTCTTATTACTTTGGTAATAGGAGAATATAGCTATGTGTGGTTTGCCAATGTTTTATCCGTTTGTTATTTTATTTTATGATTCTTGTTTGTTTATACTCATTATATTCTTTGAATTTGTTAATGTTTAAGAAATTGATCTTTTATTGTATTGTCTCTATTATTCTGGATTTTAAATGTATTTCCAATTATTAAATGTTTTACGTGGGCTGTTATCTTTTTGAGATATTTATGCTTCAGAGACTGTTCATTTATTTGCTTTGATATTTATGTTCGGTCTTTCAATCGCTTTATCATGATTTATTACTAATATTGTTCAGACTCATTTAATGGATTTTCAATGATTCCATAAGGTTTTATAAATGCCCATTTTACATATTACTTGTTTATTTGCTTGCCAGACCGTCGTGTCTGACCCTGTTTGTTTGGTGCCAGTTTTCTCTCCCACTGCTTTTTAGGTGTTTGATTAGAGGAGGCGGTTGAGCCGCCGATCTGACGCGAGAGGCTGCCTTCAATGTCATATAGATGTCAAGTTGGCCACGGAGTTCGTATCTAAATATTGGGGGTAGTATTTCTTTTTAGTTGGTTATTTTTATATGGCTTTGTTAGCCTTGGTCATTGGGTTTGTAATTAAAACATTTGTTAATTGTAACCTGAATATGTGGGAAATAAATAGTCTTGTTACTACCAGCTCAGTATTTTATGATTTGTGATCTGTACCAGTCTGCTCATTTGATGGCCTTATGATATTGGTTGAGTGCGACACGGAATCCGATGGCAACGGACTCCGGGTCGCAATGCCATGATTAGCTTCCGCGAAAATTTATTCCGATCGTGATGGAATTTTATTATCTTGGGAAATATAGCAAAAAGTTTTAATTTATTCCAAAACTTTCGCATTCCGAGATCGGATCACTGCAGGGCCCGGTTTCGGGGTGTGACAGATTGGTATCAGAGCTGGTTAGTTTCTAGGAAATAAAATACTCTAGAGACATTAAGACCTGTGGTGAGGATTCGTTAGATTGTATCGATTTGTTTTCTCGTGTCCTTGTTTCTTTGGATTTGAGTCCGCTTTTCTTTTAGTTCGGGAGACTTTTCTTGTCTTTTCTTTTGTTCTTGTTGTTTGGGAATTTGGAAGACCAAATTTCTCTTTTGTGGGGGAGAATTTAAAGTCTCCATACCCACATTTAGTGTCTTTTGCTCGTGTTCGCGTCGAAGATTGGAAACATTATGGATTTAGTATGTTGTTTTCGGAAAACATTAGCAGACTTTTAGCCTTCAGCATCTCCATTGTGGTTAATGAGAGAAGACATGTGCATTTGCCCGCCAAAGTAGAACTTGAGCAGTATTTGAAGATCCCCTCTCAGCTAATCGAAGATCATCATGCAGCGTACCAAGGTAAGTAAATGTGGATTTTGGGTGAACTCGGACCATCTTTCCAAGATAAAGGACTGCAAAAGGCATATTAGCTATCGATTTTACGAAGGGACAAGTGATTCATAGTTAGTAAGGTTCGAAGTTGGTGCCAGAGACTCAGGGATTTCCCGGATTTAACGAGCCTTGTCATAGTTTTGGTTGAGAATTCCCAGTGACTTGCAGCTTAGCCAGTATAGTTGATTCGGCGGTAATACCAAGAAGATGGGTTAGTTATAGTCAAGACAATTTTCGGAAGCAGAGGAACCTTGTGGATTTTACCGACTTACAGGGTGTTGGATTGGACAACGTGTAGATGCAAGTGAATACCTCAGTTAATGTGATGTCCATTTCTTGATGATAATGATTTTCGTGATATTTTCATCTTTTGTTATGTTTTTCCTTAATGTCTATGATTTATCCTTGCAGTGTTTAAACAATGGATTATTTTTAATCTTCTTAAGATATTGTGTTACAATGATCTTAGAATTTTACTCTTGTTTTAATTTTCTTCAATGTTGACATCTACATTTCAAAACCCTAATGATTTCAAAATTTTGTATATGTTTGGTTGGAAATGGATGGATGTTTTTAATGATAGATTGTAGAGGCTAGTGAATAAACTGATCTTTAAAAGCAAATAACAAAAATGGTGTTTCTTTTTCAAAAGCATAGTGTGAAATTTCTATTTCATTGATTTGTTCTCTTTGGCTATGCAAGATGAATTACCTAAGGGTTTTTGTGTTCAGATTATATGCAGATTTCCTACATTTGTTTTAACGCTCAACTTTGTTTAGATTTCCGCACGATTTTTATGAACAAATGAGTTCAGATTTCAACAAGGTTTAGTGTTTAATTAAACACTCAAATTTCAACAAAGTTTAATGTATAGTCATACTATATGAATCTGATTTAATTTTTTGAAATCCTGATTTAAAATTGTTGAGTGTTTCAATGATTTGTTTGGTTATGAAAATATGAATTTCAAAATGGATGATGTTATTTCATACTCAAACCTTGATAAACTTTATTTATTAAGCTTTACTTGACAATTTGGAGGCTCGGTTTCTAATATGTTTTAAAATGATGAAATTTAGCTAAGTAATTATTTTAGTCATTATGTTTAAAACTTTAAGATTTGTTTTGCATTGAATGGAATGAGTGGTAATAGCTTATGGTTGGAGTTAGGAAGTGTATGAATTGAAGGGTTGATGGATGTCAGGGGGTGTACTGGTTCAGTTGGAAACAAAGTTGGATCTATGAGAGAGTAAACATCATTCAAGACTTGGATTGAAAGTTTCAGCTTATCAGGAAATGATGCTAGCTTGGCAGGTTTATTTTGTTGATAACACGGTACCATGTAAGAGATCAAGAGCAGCAAGCAGATAGAATCAGATGTGGGCAGGAATTCTGAGTACAGCACAGAAAGATTGGAATATGGAGTTGTGAACACAGATTGGATTTCCAAGGTCGGCTTTACATGTCAAGGGTAGAAGATTTGAAGAGTGAAATCTGAAGAGGCAAGCCATGCGAAGTTTTGACACAGAACAGCTCAGCAGGTTATGGCAGTTTAACATCTGGGTTATAGCAGTGTGACATCGGGGTAGTAGCAGACCAAGTCAAGGACATGAGATGTCACGCCCCCGGACCGAGGTCCCATTAAACGAGGCCTTAATCCGGGGTCGTGGCGCGACGGGCCGAAAAATTCCTCCCGCACACGCTAGTTTCCCACAGGTTTTTGCGGTAAGGATTCCCCAGATCCGATCCAACAGTGATAAATAAGAATCACTTTCATACAAATAACTTACGCGGAAGCATTGTAGCAAACATAAAAGTCTCTCACAAACGGGTATAAGATGAGAACGCACGAGACTAGCATCATAAAGAGAAACATTTCATTGGTAGGCCCCAAAGTTAGTTTCAAGCTAAAACAAAAGTAAAGTTAGCCATTAATTACAATTTCTCCCCAAAAAGTATAAGCCAACAATGGCCACAACAAAATCCCAAAATGTATAGTATCTATTCCCCAAAATGTGATTGCAGCTCCAAAAAAAACAACCCGACGTCTAAACGACATCATTGGGCTGCCACTCGCCCTCCACAAGGACTATGGGTTCCGCCTTGAAGTGCGCCTCGACCGCGAGGGGCTCGACATCTGGCACCAAGCAAACAGGGTCAGACACGACGGTCTTGTAAGCAAATATAACAATAATAAAACAAAGCATTAATAAATGAGAGCCACGATTAAATCACGAATAATAACAATGACGAACTAAAGATGGAAGATAACCATTAAATGTATAAAAACATTGGCAGACCACGTAAAGCTAAATTCTCCTGTTACTGAAGTAACTGGAGCAGACAAAACCGTAGCCACTACTCGTGGGACCGGAATGAACATAGTCGTTATCAAACAGAACCGTAGCCACTACACGTGGGAACGGATATAACCGTTGCCATGGTCGGTACAGACAAAATCCAAACTGCAGCTGGTGAACAGATTAAAGATTCCAAGCCGGATGATCAGTCCGACAGGTAACCTAAGCTTAGTGGTGCCATTAGAATGAAAGTTCGAAACTTCGAAGTCATATAAATCCATTTATAAGATACATTTCCAAAATCGATAAGAAAACTACTCTGAACAATGCATATTGGCGAATCCGAGCAAAGTAGGTGAGTAGTCTTATCCATATCTAAAGATGTGGTAAACCACTACAACACATTAAAAAAGGTTAGAGAAAGAACCCGAACAAAAGTCTTTTTACACGGAATGAATGTATGATGATTTGATCGTCTAATGCGGTTCGTCTCGATATACATTTAACCCCTTTATTGTCATTAAGAGAATGTACTTTGGTGCCACAAAAGATCCTTGACAATCACAAGGGATGAAACGTACATTGAAACTTGAAGGATTACCAAATGGTCTTGATCATAGTCCAAGCTAATTCTCACAATAAATTCTAGGCTTGTAAAAGGGCTGAATGGGCTTCAATTGTAGAAAAGAGTTTGGCTGAATTGGGCTTGGACATAGGCTTGAAGTGGACCTGAAATTATATCCAATAAGTCCTCATTAAACATAGGTTTAAACCCTTTTTAATCAGGCCCACAACTGGCCTTAACCCAAGCTCAAACAGTCCACCAATTAGGCCCAAAACAGTCCTTAAAGTCGCCCAGAATTCAGGTCATAAAACAGCCCAACATCAGGACTCAAAACAGCCCATCATCAGGTCTTAGAATAGCCCAAAAACTGACCTTGAAATAGGCCCAACGAAGCCCTAAAAACAGGCCTAAAACAACTCTAAATGGACCCACAAACAGGCCTGAACCGAGCCCCTAGGCTGGGCTGGGCTAGCTCGAGCGACCCAAGGTCCGCTCGAGCGGAGCCCAGACAGAGCCTGGGTCGCTCAAGCGGCCCCGTGGGTCGCTCGAGCGGACTGGGCTTTGTCCAGTCCGGCTCGGCATCAGGGGGATTTTCTCATTTTTGCCTCTTTTTCTGATTCTTTTTCATTCTTTTCTTTCATACAAATTTCCAAGAACATTGGGACCCTTCCTTGACCTCCCAAACTCATCAAATCACCATTCATTAGCAATCCAATAAATTAAACACAACACTATTAAAAATCAAAGTTTTTCTCCCTTTTCTTTGAACACAATACTTAACACAAGGAAAGCAAATTTTCTAAATGACCAAAGTGGAAGCAAACTTCCAATACATTGTAAGACAGTAACATGAGTGGAAATCAACATAACATTGCTTCATTCATTCAAAGTAAATCCATAAATCATAAAGGATTAGAACATAATAAGAAAAAGCCATGAAATGAAACCAAATAAGATGAATCATCATATTAATTGTGAAATCTACTTGCCTTAAGTCAAGATGGGAGCAATATTACTCCTCAAACAAAGCTTTAGTGCCTCAAGCTCCAAATCTACAAAAACCCCAAAATTTTTCGAAAGAAAACCCTAAAAATCAACATTTGTAAATCTCCAAGAAAAACCCTTGCATAAGGGATTAAAACACTCTAAATGGAGAGGAAAACAAGGATCTCAAGTTTGGAAAGCCATTGCTAACCTTGAGAAGCCCAAATGAAGAAGAGAGGCTTGAATGAGAGCCTTACCCTAGCTCAAAATCCTTGAAAAAGATATCTTTGGAAAGCTTGAATGAAGAGGAAGAACTTTAGGAGATCATTCCTCCAAGAAAACTCCAAGAGAATGGTGTTTCAGATGAGAGAGAAAGTGTAGGAAGAGAGGGAAAAACCCTAGCTCAAAACCTTGCAGGAAAAGAAATGGAGGAGAAGAAGAGAGTTCCCCTTCTTATAAGATGGGTTTTGTGGGCCCCGATCTTCACAAGGCTGAAAGTGGCATTTGAGGGCCCCGAATGAAAACGACGAAGAAGACAAAAATGATCAGCGAAATTTCTACTTTCTGAAAAGTATATTTTTGTCAATTTCTGAAATTTTTGAAATTTGGGTACAGATTTTGTGTGAAAGGTCAGTTTTGCCCTTTTCCTTGAAAAACGAGATTTCTAATCATTAAATCAAGTTGGCTAAAACATGAAAGTTGATGATCTAGATGAAATGAGTCAAAATGCACAAAATTGAGATTTTACGAACATCAAAGTTAAACTCCACAAGTTCACACACAAATCCACGGGCGCCCCGGCCCGCGTCAAACCTAAGTCAATGACTCTCAAAGGTTCCCAAAGCAAATCAAACATTCTAATCTAGCTTAAGAAAATAAGCTAATCATCCACTAACCCCATTTATCAACTAATCATGGTTAAATATAATTAAATATTCCAAACCTGGGTCAGGGGTCTGACATGAGACCTATAGAATTTGAAGTTTGTGATTTCAGAACGAAGAAGGATTGAAGATATTCTTGGAGGCCAGAAGCTGATGATGCATTCGAGGAGCCAACAGATTTCTAAGTCGCTCACTTCGAAGTTAACGTACTAACATGAGACGCTTGCATTGATAGCTTTGATGGATTGTTTCAAGATTTCGAATCACAGTGGATGAAGAGACTAGCACTTGGTAGGATTTCAATTTCACTAATTCCTCGAAGACAAGACCAGATAGAAGAGTTTTAAGCCAAAATCTGAATGGGACAGTAAAAGTAGGTATATGGAATTCCAGAAAGTTTCGAAGTAGAGATTATTTCAGAGAAAACATGTCTACGATCACATCTTCGTACAAGCGTCAGGAGCACCATGTACAGTTTTGTAGGGCTTAAGGCACAGAGTTCCAAGCTGATAGAAAGAGGCAGAACTTGCATTTTCTTGGACCGACAGTGACTGACAAGGTAAGTAAAAGAAATGATCCAGTGCAGGAACAACAGATGACACCAAGGATGAGTAGAGGAATTGTTGAACACTAGTTGGGTCAGAGAAGTATGTCTTGAGCAGATATGTGGAACAATGTGAAGCCTTCAATCGAATTAGAATGTGGTTTACAGGTGCATCTCAACGTCAGGTTTGATCAGAGGGTATCTCAATTGCCGAGGTTCAGCGTAGGGTGTCAGTGTTTTCTTTTGTCATTTGGGTTTTTTATTTTGATTTGGTTTAGACCATTTGGAGGACCAAAAGGGTTCTAAGGGGGGAGGATGTAAGACCCCGACCCCCAGTTCTTTTGTTTAGATTGTTTTAATCATGGGTTAGCTTTTTAAGCGAGATTAGAGTTGGTTTGACCTTGTTTTTGGAGTTTGACTAGATTTTTCCATAGCCTTGGAGATTTGAGGACCGTTGACCTTGGTTTGACCCGGTCCATATGATTTGTATTTTTGTGAGAAATTATTCTTATTTTGGAAAATTACAATTTTTGCTCCTTTTGACTCATTTTATTGAGTTTAACAACTTTCATGTTTTGGCTATTTTGATTTGTTGATCAGAAAATACGTTTTTCGAGAAAAAGGGCAAAATTGACATCTCACACTAAATCTGTACTTGAATTTCGAAAATTTCAGAAATTAGGGAAAATATACTTTTTGCAAATTAGATTTTTCGTTGATCGGTTTTGTCTTCTTTCGTCGATCTCATTCGAGACCCACAAATGTGAGTTTCAGCCTTTGTTATGTTGGGGCCCATGGGGCCCTAGCCCACTTAACTCTTTATAAGACCACATGGGTTCCTCTTCTTCCCCATTCTTTCATTTTCCTGCAATGAAGAGAGGAGCCTAGGGTTTTCTCCCAGCACTTTCTCTCTCCTCTTTGAAAGCTCCCATCTTGAGTGCTAAGTGAGGGAATGATCTTCCCATCTTCTTCCCCACCTTCCAAGCTTTCCAAAGATACCATTTTCTAAAGATTTGAGCTAGGAGAGACCACTTTTCCAAGCTCTTCTTCCTTGTTTGAGCCTCAAAATGGTTAGCAATGGATTTCTTTCTTCAAATATTGGTTTTCCAAACCATTTAGAAAGTTTTTGTCATATATGCAAAGAGTTTTCATGGAGATTTGAAAATGGTTGGTTTCTAGGGCTTCTTCTTGAGCTATTTTTGGGGGTTTTGTGATTTTGGAGCTTGGGACTATAAGAAGACCATCTTAGAGTGATTTGCATCTCCTCTTGACCCAAGGCAAGTGAATATTCAGTTAATTTGATGGTTTTATGCAATATGAGTAATTTCTTGGTATTTCAACTTTTAATATGTCTTATTATGATTCATCTTGAGATAATTTAGGATGGATTTATTCTTTCTCTCTTTAAGACATTGTTTTACCATAAGATATATGTTTTGCTTTTGGAATGATTAATCTTGAACCAACCTTTATGTTTAAGGAACTTTATATCTTGATGAATGAAGGAAATTCATGTTTATGTTTGATTTCTTTGATGGAAATGAAATGGAAATTAGTGTATCAATGATTTGAAGGAATTTTATTGAGGCTAAGAGAGGTCCATTTCATGTGAAAATATGTATGGAAGAGAAAGGAGGGAAAGGAAATCAAAAGAGAAGAAGAGACTGCAAATCTGCACTCTAAAAATCGGACCCAGCAGAACTGGGCCGCTCGAGCGAGCCCATGGTCCGCTCGAGCAGACCAGGTTCTGTTAGGGGTCCGCTCGAGCAAACCCTGGGCCGCTCGAGCGGACCTGGGCCCAGTTCAAGGCCCTTTTAACGCTTGAATTATGGACTGTTTTTCAGCCCATTGCTTGGGTTGTTTCCCACTCGTTCAGGGTCTTCTCCATCCCATCTCCTTCCATTTGTTTGAGGCCCATTTAGCCTCTAATGAGGTATGAAAGCCCATGAAAGTTTGGGGTAAATTGTGATACTTGGAAAATTGTGAAATGGGAATGAGAACAATGTGAGAATGAACATATGTGAAATTACCTGGGAATCTTTCAAGTCTCAATGCGCACTTTATCATTTTAAATGTTGTTGATTTTCATTGGCATCAAACATATTCTTTTATTAATCAATGTTTAAAGGCTAAGTGTGTATTGAGATGGTTCCTTGGTGTAAGATCCCGACCCCAGTGCTTTTGTTTAGTATTGTTTTAATCGTGGTTTGGCTTTTTAAGCGAGATTTGATTTAGTTTGACCTTGTTTTTGAGTTCGACTGGATTTTTCCATAACCTTGGAGATTTTTAAGGACCGTTGACTTGGTTTGACCCGGTCCATATGATTTGTATTTTTATGAGAAATTACTTTTCATTTATAAAAATTCTGGATTTAACGTATTTTGACTCATTTGATGAAGTTTAACAACTTTCATGTTTTGACCATTTTGATTTGATGATCAGAAAATGCGTTTTTCGAGAAAAAGGGCAAAACTGACCTTTTACACTAAATCTGTCCATGAATTTCGAAAATTTCAGAATTTGGGGAAAATATACTTTTTGGAAAGTAGATATTTCGCTGATCGTTTTTGTCTTCTTCGTCATTTTCGTTCGGGGCCCGCAAATGTGAGTTTCAGCCTTGTGAAGATTGGGGCCCACAAAACCCATCTTATAAGAAGGGAACCCATCTTCTTCTCCTTCATTTCGTTTCCAGCAAGAGTGGGAAGGGTTTTTCCCTCTCTTCCCTCCACTCTTTCTCTCTCTTCTGAATCACCTATCTCATGGAGATTTCATGGAGGATTGATCTCCTAGGGCTTTTCTCCTCCATTCAAGCTTTCCAAAGACCCTATTTTCAAGATTTTTGAGCTAGAGCAAGGCTCTCATCTAAGCTCTTCTTCTTTGTTCGGATTTCTCAAGGTTTGCAATGGCTTTCCAAACTTTAGATCTTTGTTCTCCTTTTCATTTAGAGTGTTTTCATCACTCATGCAATGGGTTGTCATGGAGATTTGCAATGATTGGTTTTCTAGGGTTTCTTTTGAGCTATTTTGGGGGTTTTGTGATTTGGAGCTTGAGGCTATAAGAGGACCATCATAGAGTGTTTTGCATCTTCTTTTAGACTTGAGGCAAGTGAATACTCCACTTAATATGATGATTTCATGTTTAAGTTCTATTTCATGTTTTCTTCCTATGTTATTATCTCTTCATGACTCATAGATTTGTTTTGGACAAATGGAGAAATGTTATGCTTGATTTTCCCTTATGTCATTGCTTTACAATGTGTTGAAAGTTGGTTCTCACTTTGATCATTTTGAAACTTAGTTTTATGTTAAGTGTTTGGGTTCAAAAGAAAAGGGGGAAAACTTTGATTTAAAAGTGTTGTGTTTGGGCCAATTAGAATGATTTATGGATGGTTTTGATGAGTTGAAGAGGTCAAGGAAGGGCCTAATTGATCTTAGAAATTTTCTTGAAAGAAAAGAATGAAAAAGATTCAAGAAAAATGCAAAGAAATGGGAAAACCTGCACTGTCGAGCTTCTCGAGCGACCCACTGGGCCGCTCGAGCGACCCAGACACTGTCTGGGCTCCGCTCGAGCGGACCTGGGTTCGCTCGAGCGAGGCCCAGCTCAGCCTGGGTTCTGGCTCGGGCCCGAGTTTGGATATTTTTGTGGGCCTGATTGTTAGGGCCTCCTTGGGCCTGATTCAAGTCAGCTTTTGGGCCATTTCAAGACCTGATGTTGGGTCATTTTGGGGCCTGATAGTGGGCTGCTATAAAACATATTTTGTTGGCCTGGTTGTGGTTAGTTTTGGGCTGTCTTAAAGTTTGTTGGTGGGCCATTCAAGCTTGGTTTTGGGCTATTTTTAAGACCTATTTTGTAGGTCATTCAAAGACTAGTTTTGGGCTGATTTTAAGAATTGTTTTGTAGGCCATCCAAGATTTGTTTTGGGCTGTTTTTAAGACCTGTTTTGTAGGTCATTCAAAGATTAGTTTTGGGCTGATTTTAAGAATTTGTTTGTGGGCCATTCAAGGAATAGTTTTGGACTGTTTTAAGGATTGTTTTGAGCCATGTTTAAAGGGCTGTTTTGGGTTAAATGAGTAGACTGTTTGGGCTCGGTTTAAGGCCAGCTACAGGGCTGTTTTTAAGAGTTTTGACATTACTTTTGATACTTGGAAATTTGTGAAATGGGAATGATGTGAGAATGAGTGTATGTGAAATTACCTGGGAATCGTTCGAGTCTCAATGTACACTTTATCATTTAAATATTATGGATTTTCATTGGCATCAAACGCACTTTTTATTAATCAATGTTTAAAGGTTAAATGTGCATTGAGATGGTTCCTTGGCAAGGCATTAAGTCATTCTCCACTATCCATCCCATTTCAAGTTAGAACATGTATTTGTATTTGTATTTGTATTTGTATTCTTGGGTAAACTAATTTAAATAGCAACGGTGATTTGTTATAAAATCATGTGGTTTCCCATGTTCGAAAGGGTTGATCGTATGATTTTATACAAATCACTTTGATGTGTATTTGAACGGTTTACCATGGATATTCGTATGTTTTCTCCGATTCGATTTGAAAAGAGATTGGAGTATGTTCGTCACATTCGGGATTTCTTCGATGAGACTATTGTTTTGATAAGGCTAGTATTTGAAAATAAAAACCTCGAGGCAAGACGGGGCCAGAGCTTTGTAGTGCGAGCCCATGAGCCAAAGAGGCTATGATTTCGAAAAGAAAACCTCGAGGCAAGACGGGGCCAGAGCTATGTGGTGTGAGCCCCTGAGCCAAAGGGATTAGTTGTCACGCCCCGAAACCGGGACCTGCAGCGAACCGATCTCGGGGTGCGAAATTTTGGAATAATTTGAAACTTTTTGTATAGTTCCCAAGATCCGCGTGAATGAGGATAATCACATCCCAACATAATCAGAGTGTATTTTTCGCGGAAGCTAACCAAGGTGTTACGACTCGGAATCCGTGGCCATCGGGTTCCGTGTCGTACGCAACCAATGTCATAAAGCCATCATAAACAGACTGGCATAAATCATAAATCACAACACACTGAGCTGGTAGTAACAAATCTATTATTTCCCACATATTCAAGTTACAATTAACAGATGTCTTAATTACAAACCCAAAAGAAAAAGGCTGATAAAGCCATACAAAAATATCCAACTGAACAGAAATACTACCCCAATATTTCAATACGAACTCTGGTGCCACACTTGACATCTAGATGATATCAACGGGCAGCCTCTCACGTCAGACCAGCGGTCCCACCGCCTCCTCTGATCAAACACCTACAAACCGAAAAGAAGAGCTGGCACCAAACAAAAGGGGGTCAGACACGACGGTCTGGCAAGCAAATAAACAAATAATATGAACAAAAGAACATATATAAAACCAGACGAAATCATCGAAAAACCGAATAACGAGTCTAAACAATAATGACAATAAAGCATGCCAAATCAATCGAAAGTCCAAACATAAATATCAAGACGAATAAACGAGCAATCTCTAAAGCATAAATGTCTCGAAAAGATAACCACCTAAGTAAGGCATTTAATAATTAGAAATACATTTAAAAACTGAAGAGTAGAAACAATACGATAAAGGTCGATGTCGTAAACATTAAACCAATCAAAGCATAAAAAGCATAACCGACAAGAATCATAAACTAAAGTAATATGCAGATAAAACCTAGGCGACCACAAATAGCTAAATCCTCCTATCACCGAAGTAATAAGAGCAAACAAAGCGTAGCCACTAAACGTGGTACCAAACAAAGGATCAGAACCGTAGCCATAAAAATGGGACCGGCAAATCAAAAGTATCCGAACCGTAGCCATACAAATGGGACCGGCAGATAATTACCGTTGCCATGGTCGGTACAAACAGAATCCAAGCTGCAGCTGGCGAACAAAGTAAAGACCCCAAGCCGGATGATCAGTCCGACAAGGTGACCTAAGCCTAGTGGTGCCTTTAGTTTTCAAAACTCGAACGGATACAAATCTAACAGAGTACTAATCCCTTTGGCTCAGGGGCTCGCACCACATAGCTCTGGCCCCGTCTTGCCTCGGGGTTTGTTTTCAAAATACTAATCTTAACAAATAATGGTTTCATCGAAGAAATCCCGAATGTGACAAACATACTCCAAATCTCTTTTCAAATCGAATCGGAGAAAACATACGAATAACTCGGGTAAACCGTTCAAATACGCATCAAGGTGATTTGTATAAAATCATACGGTCAATCCTTTCGAACGTGGAAAGCCACATGATTTTATAACAAATCATCGATACTATTTGAATTAGTTCACCAAAGAATGCAAATACGAAATACAAATACAAATACATGATCTGACTTGAAATGGAATGGAATTATGTAGGATGACTTAATGACTTACCAAGGAACCATCTCAATGCACAACTATCATTTAAACATTGATTAGTAAGGAGCGCGTTTGATGCCAATGAAAATCCATAATATTTAAATGATAAAGTGCGCATTGAGACTCAGACGGTTCCCGGATAATTTTACATACTTTCATTCTCTCATTGGTCCCATTCCCATTTCACAAACTTTCCAAGTGTCACAAGAAAATCCCAAACTCCTTAAAACAGGCCTATAGTTGGCCTTAAACTGAGCCCAAAACAATCCTTAATAGCAATCCCAAAACTGACCTTGAACAGGCCCACGAACCAAGTTTCAAAATAGTTCAAAACTAAACCTTGAATGGCTCATAAAACAAATCTGGAAAATCAGTCCAAACTAATCTTTGAATGGCTCATAAAACATATGTTTAAAACAACCCAAAGTTAAACATTGATTGGCCCACAAAACACATTTCAAAAACAGCCCAAAGTTAAACATTGATTGGCCCACAAAACACATTTCAAAAACAGCCCAAAGTTAAACATTGATTGGCCCACAAAACACATTTCAAAAACAGCCCAAAGTTAAACATTGATTGGCCCACAAAACACATTTCAAAAACAGCCCAAAACTGAACTTGAATTGCCCACAAAACAAGCTTTAAAACAGTCCACAACTGATCTTAAAACGACCCAAAACTGATTTGAATCAGGCCCACAAACTGATTTTTAAAACAGCCCAAAAAACTGATTTTAATCAAGCCCAAAAAACTGATTTTTGTCAAGCCCAAAAACTGATTTTTGTCAAGCCCAAAACTGACTTGAACAGGCCCAAAAACTGACTTGTAGAAAGCCCAAGGAAGCCCCACAAACTGGCCCACAAAATCCCCCAAAACAGGCCCAGACCCGAGCCCAGACTGAGCTGGGCTCGCTCGAGCGGACCCAGGCCCGCTCGAGCGGACCCAGACAGAAGCTGGGTCGCTCGAGCGACCCAGTGGGTCGCTCGAGCGGACCCAGACAGTGCCTGGTCCGCTCGAGCGACCCACTGGGTCGCTCGAGCGGACTGGGCCTGCCCAGTCCAGCCCGAGTCTGCATATCTTCCATTTCTTGCATTTTTTTCTGATTTTCCTTTGATTATCTTGATTCCTTTCTTTCATACTAATTTCCATAAGTTATTGGGCCCTTCCTTGACCTTCCAAACTCATCAAACCACCCACCACAATCAAATCAATTAATCCAAACACCCTACTTTGAAATCAAGGTCTTCTTCCATGGCTTTGAACCCAAACACTTAACATAAACTAACTTTCCAAATGATCAAAGTGAAAACAAACTTCCCATGCATTGTAAAGCAATAACATAAATTGAAATCAATGTAACAAGGTTTCATTCAATCAAAGTAAATCCATGATTAATAAGGGATTAGAACAACATGAGGAAAAATCATGAAACCCAACAAAAAACATGACAACATCATATTAATTGAAAATCCACTTGCCTTGGTCAAGAGAAGATGAAAGATACTCTATGAAGTCCACTTATGGCCTCAAGCTCCACAAATCATAAAATCCCCAAATAGCTCATGGAAAACCCTAAAAATCCAATCCATTGAAAACCTCCATGAAAACCCATTGCATGTATGACAAAACCCTTCAAAATGGTTTGAAAAACAAGAATCTCATGAAAGGAAAGACATTGCAAACCTTGAGGAGTCCTAACAAAGAAGAGAGGCTTGGATGGAGGGCTTCTCCTAGCTCAAATATCTCAAAAATGGTGTCTAGGGGAAGCTTGAGAGATGGGGAAGAAGAAGGGGAGCTCAAATCTCCATTTAGCATCAAGGGAGGAGGGATACATGAGGAGAGAGAGAAAGGGCTGGGAGAGAAAACCCTAGCCCAGAAAAGTTGCTGGGATCGAATGAAGAGAAGAAGAGAGGGGTTCCCCTCTTATAGAATGGGTCTTGTGGGCCCCGGTCTTCATCAAGCTAAAAGTAGTATAAGCGGGCCCCGGATGAAAACGACGAAGAAGACAAAAACGATCGGCGAAATATCTACTTTCCAAAAAGTGTATTTTCCCCAATTTCTGAAATTTTCGAAATTCATGGACAGATTTAGTGAAAATGTCATTTTTGCCCATTTTCCTCGAAAAACGTGATTTTTGAGTATCAAATCAAAATGATTAAAATATGAAAGTTGTTAAACTTCGTAAAATAAGTCGAAATACCCCAAACCCAGAATTTTTAGAAATCCGAAGTAATTTCCCATAAAAATACAAATCCTAAGGACCGGGTCAAACTAAAGTCAACGGTCTACAAAATCTCCAAGGCAAGGAAAAATCCGGTCAAACTCAAATACGCGGTCAAACTAAATCAAATCTCGCTTAAAAAGTTAAACCACGATTAAAACAATGCTAAACAAAAGGATTGGGGTCGGGATCTTACATCCTCCCCCCCTTAGAATCCATTTGGTCCTCCAAATGGCTTAAACCCAATCGAAATCCAAAACCCAAAAAGACAAACGAAAACACTGACACCCTATGCTAGACCTTGGTGACTGAGAGACCCTCTTCTCAAATCTGACGTTGAGATGCACGGTCAACAGCACTCTGATTCGGTTGAAGGCTTCACACTGCTTCACATATCTGCTTGAAAACGTACTTCTCGGACTAAACTGGTGCCCAACACTCCTAAGTATCCATGGTGTCATCTGTCGTTCTCGCACCGGATCAATTCTTCTACTTAGTTCGTCAGTCACTGATGGTTCAAGAAACTGTGAGTTCTATCTCTTTCTATCACTTGGAATTTCTGTGCCTTAAGTCCTTCAAGCTGTACACGGTGCTCCCGACGCTTGCCTCTTCAGATCTCGTTCTTCAAGTCTTCTACCATCGACACCTGAAACTTTCAATCCCTGTCTTGAATGACGTTGATTCTCTCGTAGATCCAACCTTGTCCTCAACTGAACTAATACACATCCGGACATTCATCATCCCTTCACTTCATACACCTCCGAACTCCAACCAAAGGCTACTACTACTCACTCCATTCGATGCAAAACAAATCTTAAAATTTTAAACATAGTGACTAAAATAATTACTTAGTTAAATCTCATCATTTTAAAACATAGTAGAAGTTGAACTTCCAAATTATCAAATAAAACTTAATAAATGAGGTTTTCCAAAGTTTTGAACATGAAACAACATTATTCATTTTGAAATTCATATTTTCACAACCCAACAAATCCTTGAAATACTCAACAATTTCGAATTAGGGTCTTCAAAAATAAATCAAATTCATATAGTATAACCATACATCAAACTTCGTTGAAATCTGAGTGTTAATTGAATACTAAACCTTGTTGAAAACTAACTTATTTACTTATAAAAATCTTGCGAAAATCTAAACAAAGTTGAGCGTTAAAACAAATGTAGGAAATCTACATAAAATCTAAACACAAAAACCTTTAAGAAATTTCATTTTACAGAGCCAAAGAAAACAACTCAATGGAATAGAAATCTCACACTACTCTTTGAGAAAGAAACACAATTTTGAGTTACATGCTTTTAAAGACCAATCTTGAAAACAAGATCATGTGACTCATGAAAGGAGTATATAACATAGTTTTTAATTCAAAATAAGCCTCAAAGAAGAACATAAATCGATCGTTTAAACATTACACGGATAAATCATAAACATTAAGGAAAACATAACAAGATGAAAATATCATGAAAATCATTTTAAATAAGAAATGAACATCCATAATACTGATGTACTCCCTTGCTGAATCAACTACACCGACTAATTAAGCTGCAAGTTACCGAACTTCTCAACCAAAACCACGACCATGCTCGTCGAATCCGAGGAAATCCCTGAGTTCCTTGCACCACTCCAAATCTTACTAACTAAAGTCACTTCTCCCTTCATAAAAATCCACAGGTAATATGCCTCTTGCAGTCCTTCATCTCGGAAAGCTAGTCTGAGTTCGCCCAAAATCCACATTCACTTACCTTGGTGCATTGCATGACGATCTCCGATTAACTGAAAGGGGATCTTCAACTACTGCTCGAGTTCTACTTTGACTGGCAACTGCACATGTCTTCTCTTACTAACCACAATGAAGACGCTGAAGGTTGAAGGTCTGCTGATGTTCTCCGAAAACAACATACTGAATCGAAGAGGTTCTCAGTCTCCGACACAAGCAAAGATAAAAGACTCTGAACAAGAGTATGGAGATTTCAAACTCTCCACCACTAAGGAGGAAATTTGGCCATCCAAATCTCCTAACAACACGAACTAAAAGAAAAGACAAGCAAAATCTCCCGAACTGAAAGAAAAGCCGACTCAAATCCAACGAAACAAAGACACGGGAAAACAAATCGACACAATCTAACGAATCCTCACCACACGTCTTAATGTCTCTAGAGTATTTTATTTCCTAGAAACTAACCGGCTCTGATACCAAACCTGTCACGCCCCGAAACCGGGACCTGCAGCGAACCGATCTCGGGGTGCGAAATTTTGGAATAATTTGAAACTTTTTGTATAGTTCCCAAGATCCGCGTGAATGAGGATAATCACATCCCAACATAATCAGAGTGTATTTTTCGCGGAAGCTAACCAAGGTGTTACGACTCGGAATCCGTGGCCATCGGGTTCCGTGTCGTACGCAACCAATGTCATAAAGCCATCATAAACAGACTGGCATAAATCATAAATCACAACACACTGAGCTGGTAGTAACAAATCTATTATTTCCCACATATTCAAGTTACAATTAACAGATGTCTTAATTACAAACCCAAAAGAAAAAGGCTGATAAAGCCATACAAAAATATCCAACTGAACAGAAATACTACCCCCAATATTTCAATACGAACTCTGGTGCCACACTTGACATCTAGATGATATCAACGGGCAGCCTCTCACGTCAGACCAGCGGTCCCACCGCCTCCTCTGATCAAACACCTACAAACCGAAAAGAAGAGCTGGCACCAAACAAAAGGGGGTCAGACACGACGGTCTGGCAAGCAAATAAACAAATAATATGAACAAAAGAACATATATAAAACCAGACGAAATCATCGAAAAACCGAATAACGAGTCTAAACAATAATGACAATAAAGCATGCCAAATCAATCGAAAGTCCAAACATAAATATCAAGACGAATAAACGAGCAATCTCTAAAGCATAAATGTCTCGAAAAGATAACCACCTAAGTAAGGCATTTAATAATTAGAAATACATTTAAAAACTGAAGAGTAGAAACAATACGATAAAGGTCGATGTCGTAAACATTAAACCAATCAAAGCATAAAAAGCATAACCGACAAGAATCATAAACTAAAGTAATATGCAGATAAAACCTAGGCGACCACAAATAGCTAAATCCTCCTATCACCGAAGTAATAAGAGCAAACAAAGCGTAGCCACTAAACGTGGTACCAAACAAAGGATCAGAACCGTAGCCATAAAAATGGGACCGGCAAATCAAAAGTATCCGAACCGTAGCCATACAAATGGGACCGGCAGATAATTACCGTTGCCATGGTCGGTACAAACAGAATCCAAGCTGCAGCTGGCGAACAAAGTAAAGACCCCAAGCCGGATGATCAGTCCGACAAGGTGACCTAAGCCTAGTGGTGCCTTTAGTTTTCAAAACTCGAACGGATACAAATCTAACAGAGTACTAATCCCTTTGGCTCAGGGGCTCGCACCACATAGCTCTGGCCCCGTCTTGCCTCGGGGTTTGTTTTCAAAATACTAATCTTAACAAATAATGGTTTCATCGAAGAAATCCCGAATGTGACAAACATACTCCAAATCTCTTTTCAAATCGAATCGGAGAAAACATACGAATAACTCGGGTAAACCGTTCAAATACGCATCAAGGTGATTTGTATAAAATCATACGGTCAATCCTTTCGAACGTGGAAAGCCACATGATTTTATAACAAATCATCGATACTATTTGAATTAGTTCACCAAAGAATGCAAATACGAAATACAAATACAAATACATGATCTGACTTGAAATGGAATGGAATTATGTAGGATGACTTAATGACTTACCAAGGAACCATCTCAATGCACAACTATCATTTAAACATTGATTAGTAAGGAGCGCGTTTGATGCCAATGAAAATCCATAATATTTAAATGATAAAGTGCGCATTGAGACTCAGACGGTTCCCGGATAATTTTACATACTTTCATTCTCTCATTGGTCCCATTCCCATTTCACAAACTTTCCAAGTGTCACAAGAAAATCCCAAACTCCTTAAAACAGGCCTATAGTTGGCCTTAAACTGAGCCCAAAACAATCCTTAATAGCAATCCCAAAACTGACCTTGAACAGGCCCACGAACCAAGTTTCAAAATAGTTCAAAACTAAACCTTGAATGGCTCATAAAACAAATCTGGAAAATCAGTCCAAACTAATCTTTGAATGGCTCATAAAACATATGTTTAAAACAACCCAAAGTTAAACATTGATTGGCCCACAAAACACATTTCAAAAACAGCCCAAAGTTAAACATTGATTGGCCCACAAAACACATTTCAAAAACAGCCCAAAGTTAAACATTGATTGGCCCACAAAACACATTTCAAAAACAGCCCAAAGTTAAACATTGATTGGCCCACAAAACACATTTCAAAAACAGCCCAAAACTGAACTTGAATTGCCCACAAAACAAGCTTTAAAACAGTCCACAACTGATCTTAAAAACGACCCAAAACTGATTTGAATCAGGCCCACAAACTGATTTTTAAACAGCCCAAAAACTGATTTTAATCAAGCCCAAAAACTGATTTTTGTCAAGCCCAAAAACTGATTTTTGTCAAGCCCAAAACTGACTTGAACAGGCCCAAAAACTGACTTGTAGAAAGCCCAAGGAAGCCCCACAAACTGGCCCACAAAATCCCCCAAAACAGGCCCAGACCCGAGCCCAGACTGAGCTGGGCTCGCTCGAGCGGACCCAGGCCCGCTCGAGCGGACCCAGACAGAAGCTGGGTCGCTCGAGCGACCCAGTGGGTCGCTCGAGCGGACCCAGACAGTGCCTGGTCCGCTCGAGCGACCCACTGGGTCGCTCGAGCGGACTGGGCCTGCCCAGTCCAGCCCGAGTCTGCATATCTTCCATTTCTTGCATTTTTTTCTGATTTTCCTTTGATTATCTTGATTCCTTTCTTTCATACTAATTTCCATAAGTTATTGGGCCCTTCCTTGACCTTCCAAACTCATCAAACCACCCACCACAATCAAATCAATTAATCCAAACACCCTACTTTGAAATCAAGGTCTTCTTCCATGGCTTTGAACCCAAACACTTAACATAAACTAACTTTCCAAATGATCAAAGTGAAAACAAACTTCCCATGCATTGTAAAGCAATAACATAAATTGAAATCAATGTAACAAGGTTTCATTCAATCAAAGTAAATCCATGATTAATAAGGGATTAGAACAACATGAGGAAAAATCATGAAACCCAACAAAAACATGACAACATCATATTAATTGAAAATCCACTTGCCTTGGTCAAGAGAAGATGAAAGATACTCTATGAAGTCCACTTATGGCCTCAAGCTCCACAAATCATAAAATCCCCAAATAGCTCATGGAAAACCCTAAAAATCCAATCCATTGAAAACCTCCATGAAAACCCATTGCATGTATGACAAAACCCTTCAAAATGGTTTGAAAAACAAGAATCTCATGAAAGGAAAGACATTGCAAACCTTGAGGAGTCCTAACAAAGAAGAGAGGCTTGGATGGAGGGCTTCTCCTAGCTCAAATATCTCAAAAATGGTGTCTAGGGGAAGCTTGAGAGATGGGGAAGAAGAAGGGGAGCTCAAATCTCCATTTAGCATCAAGGGAGGAGGGATACATGAGGAGAGAGAGAAAGGGCTGGGAGAGAAAACCCTAGCCCAGAAAAGTTGCTGGGATCGAATGAAGAGAAGAAGAGAGGGGTTCCCCTCTTATAGAATGGGTCTTGTGGGCCCCGGTCTTCATCAAGCTAAAAGTGGTATAAGCGGGCCCCGGATGAAAACGACGAAGAAGACAAAAACGATCGGCGAAATATCTACTTTCCAAAAAGTGTATTTTCCCCAATTTCTGAAATTTTCGAAATTCATGGACAGATTTAGTGAAAATGTCATTTTTGCCCATTTTCCTCGAAAAACGTGATTTTTGAGTATCAAATCAAAATGATTAAAATATGAAAGTTGTTAAACTTCGTAAAATAAGTCGAAATACCCCAAACCCAGAATTTTTAGAAATCCGAAGTAATTTCCCATAAAAATACAAATCCTAAGGACCGGGTCAAACTAAAGTCAACGGTCTACAAAATCTCCAAGGCAAGGAAAAATCCGGTCAAACTCAAATACGCGGTCAAACTAAATCAAATCTCGCTTAAAAAGTTAAACCACGATTAAAACAATGCTAAACAAAAGGATTGGGGTCGGGATCTTACATTAGTATTATGGTTTGATTCGTATCGGTTCGAGTTTTGAAAACTAAAGGCACCACTAGGCTTAGGTCACCTTGTCGGGCTGATCACCCAGCTTGGGATCTTTAATTTGTCCGCCAGCTGCAGCTTGGATTCTGTCTGTACCGACCATGGCAACGGTTTTTATCTGCCGGTCCCATTTGTATGGCTACGGTTCTGATTTTTGATCTGCCGGTCCCATTTGTATGGCTACGGTTCTGATTTTTGATCTGCCGGTCCCATTTGTATGGCTACGGTTCTGATCCTATTTCTAGTACCACGTTCAGTGGCTACGTTTCTGTCTGCTCTTATTACTTCGGTAATAGGAGGATTTAGCTATTTGTGGTCGCCAAAGTTTTATCTGCACATTACTTTATTTTATGATTCTTGCGGGTTATACTCTTTATGCTTTGATTTGGTTAATGTTTACGATATCGATCATTTATCCTATTGTCGCTACTATTCAGTTTTAAATGTATTTCCAATTATTAAATGTTCTGCTTAGGCTGTTATCTTTCCGAGATATTTATGCGTCAGAGACTGTTCGTTTATTTGTCTTGATATTTATGTTCGGTCTTTCGATCGCTTTAGCATGTTTTATTGTTGTTATGGTTTAGACTCTTTAAATGGGTTTACGATGATTTCATAAGGTTTTACGAGTGTGCTTTGGTTTCATATTATTTGTTTATTTGCTTGCCAGACCGTTGTGTCTGACCCTGTTTGTTTGGTGCCAGTCTCTTCTTTTCTGTTTGTAGGTGTTTGATCAGAGCAGGCGGTGGGACCGCCGGTCTGACGTGAGAGGCTGCCCGTTGATATCATCTAGATGTCAAGTTTGGCACCAGAGTTCGTATCGAAATGTTGGGGTAGTAGCTCTGTTTAGTTGGTTATATTTGTATGGCTTGTTAGCCTTTTTATTTGGGTTGTAATTAAGACACTTGTTAATTGAAATTAGAATATGGGAAATAATAGATTTGTTACTACCAGCTCAGTGTGTTGTGATTTATGACTTGTGCCAGTCTTATTATGAGATGGCTTTATGATATTGGTGGCGTGCGACACGGAACCCGATGGCCACGGATTCCGAGTCGTAACACCATGTTTAGCTTCCGCGAAAATATACTCTGATTGTAATGAGATTTGATTATCCTCATTCACGCGGATCTTGGGAAATATGACAAAAAGTTTCAAATTTATCCCAAAATTTCGCACCCCTAGGTCGGATCACTGCAGGGCCCGGTTTCGAGGTGTGACACTTGGTAAGTCATTAAGTCATTCTACATTATTCTATTCCATTCCAGATCAGAAAGTGTATCTGTACTCTTTGGTAAACTAATTTGAATAGCATCGGTGATTTGATATAGAATCATGTGGTTTTCCACATTCGAAAGGATTGATCATATGGTTTTTATACAAATTACTTTGATATGTATTTGAGTGGTTTACCATGGAAATTCATATGTTTTCTACGAATCGATTTGGAAGGAGATTGGAGTGGTTCGCCACATTCAGGATTTCATCGATAAGACTATTATTTTGAAAATAAAACCTCGAGGCAAGACGGGGCCAGAGCTTTGTAGTGCGAGCCCATGAGCCAAAGAGACTATTATTTCAAAAATAAAACCTCGAGGCAAGATGGGGCCAGAGCTTTGTAGTGTGAGCCCATGAGCCAAAGGGATTATTATGGTTTGATTTGTATCGGTTCGGGTTTTGAAAACTAAAGACACCACTAGGCTTAGGTCACCTTGTCGGGCTGATCACCTGGCTTGGGATCTTTAATTTGTCTGCCAGTTGTAGTTTGGATTCTGTCTGTACCGACCATGGCAACGGTTTGGATCTGCCGGTCCCACGTGTAGTGGCTACGGTTCTGATTTTGTTTCCGGTCCCACGTGTAGTGGCTACGGTTCTGTCTGCTCTTGTTACTTCGATAATAAGAGAATATAGCTATGTGTGGTTTGCCAATGTTTTATCCGTTTGTTATTTTGTTTTATGATTCTTATTTGTTTATACTCATTATATTCTTTGAATTTGTTAATGTTTAAGAAATTGATCTTTTATTGTATTGTCTCTATTATTCAGGATTTTAAATGTATTTCCAATTATTAAATGTTTTACGTGGGCTGTTATCTTTTTGAGATATTTATGCTTCAGAGACTGTTCATTTACTTGCTTTGATATTTATGTTCGGTCTTTCAATCGCTTTATCATGATTTATTACTAATACTGTTCAGACTCATTTAATGGATTTTCAATGATTCCATAAGGTTTTATAAATGCCCATTTTACATATTACTTGTTTATTTGCATGCTAGACCGTCGTGTCTGACCCTGTTTGTTTGGTGCCAGTTTTCTCTCCCACTGCTTTTTAGGTGTTTGATTAGAGGAGGCGGTTGAGCCGCCGATCTGATGCGAGAGGCTGCCTTCAATGTCATATAGATGTCAAGTTGGCCACGGAGTTCGTATCTAAATATTGGGGGTAGTATTTCTTTTTAGTTGGATATTTTTATATGGCTTTGTTAGCCTTGGTCATTGGGTTTGTAATTAAAACATTTGTTAATTGTAACCTGAATATGTGGGAAATAAATAGTCTTGTTACTACCAGCTCAGTATTTTATGATTTGTGATATGTACCAGTCTGCTCATTTGATGGCCTTATGATATTGGTTGAGTGCGACACGTAATCCGATGGCCACGGACTCCGGGTCGCAACGCCATGATTAGCTTCCGCGAAAATATATTCTGATCGTGATGGAATTTTATTATCCTCATTCATGCGGATCTTGGGAAATATAGCAAAAAGTTTTAATTTATTCCAAAAATTTCGCATTCCAAGATCGGATCACTGCAGGGCCCAGTTTCGGGGTGTGACATGACTTGTCTTCTATTGATTTCAAATGCACCTATTAATGTGTCTTTCTATCTCTTGCAAATGTGGATTATTTTAAGTTAAATTTGAATGGCTTATGTTGTAACGGATTCCACTGTGATTTGAATGGATGGAAAGGAGGTGTTGGGTGAATGCTTAGGAGATTCTAATGGTGGATTTGAAGTGTTGAGAATGGAAATTTTAAATGTAGAAATGGTGGAGTTTTCGACTCAATGTTGTGTAGGGATCTGACTCTTAAAAATGAGAAAGGTTTGAGGGAAGGGAGGACTGAAAACAGCTTCAAAAATCAGTCCTGTAGCAGTTTCGATCAGAATTTCGGCTAACCGAAATGTTTTCGGTTCGAATTCCAGAGAGCTGTAATTTTTGTCGAATTCTGATTGTGGCATTTCGGCTAACCGAAAAGCTAACCGAAATGTTTTCGGTTCGAATTCCAGAGAGCTGCAATTTTTGTCGAATTCTGATTGTGGAGTTTCGGCTAACTGAAAGGTAACCGAAATGTTTTCAGTTCGAATTCCAGAGAGCTACATTCTCCCCATTTCTGTACTCGGTCAGGAATTTCGGTCAGCCGTAGGTCAGCCTTTCGGCTAGCCGACAGCCAACCAAAAAGCTGACCGAAACCATAGAATTTAATTGATTATTTCTGAAGAATTATGTAAGACTATAGTGAGGAAGAAGGACCATCAGTCTAATCTCGTTAAAGGTCTTTTAGACTTGTCAATGGGCGTAAGGTCCCGGATTGTCTCTAATTCTTATGGAGTACCAAATATACATTCAATTGACAAACGAGACCCTATTTACATTGATTAAAATCTTGGACCTTCGACATTTAACCAAGAGAATGTTGGAAATCCATTCACGTTTATCTTGACCCAATTTTTAATTGTGCCTTTCAAAGATCATATCTTATGATTTTGACTTGTCCCGAAAGTATTGGAAAGTGTATTTAGCTTTTGATAACCTGTATATGTCCGACCCGATATGAATGTGTTTTTGTGCCTATGGGCACCCTATTTCGTTTTTATGCATATGATTTGACTTCCCGCATTTGACCTATGAGTCGGCACCACTAAGCTTGGACAACCTTGTCGGTTTGGTCCACCGACTTGGAGATCCCTCCCCTCCTGTTTAGTAGCTGTAGTCTGGAATCTGTAGAGTTTTACCCGGTTCGCTACCGTGGTCCCACAGAGTATATATATGTATATTATAGTATTTTATCATTGTCCCTCCTCACCTTGTGTGATCGAGGTCAATGATCCTATAGGGTATGTGCTCTCATCACTTTTGTGAGAGAGGATTTAGCTTTGTGTGGTTGCCATCTTGACAGTCTTCTATTCTTGGTACCGTCATTGCTTTATATCGCTCATGTCGTTATTTAATAAATGATGCATTGTCTTTTATGAAATTCATTATTTATACACAGGTTTTCTACACTGTTGCAAGGTTTCATTATTTTGTTTTATTGTCATACCTTTTCACCCACCTGCCAGACCATCGTGTCTGATCCATTTATTTTGGTACTCAGGTCCCGAACTTATTGCCATTGAGGAGGAGCCCGAGGAGGCGGTCGGTGAACCGCAGCGCGTAATAGAGTGGCAAGCTGACGATGTCATGTAGACATTCGTTCAGGCTTTGAGAACGACACTTTTTGGGAATTTGTGATAACATCTTTTGGGAGTTTGCGATAACATCTTTTGGGTTTATTCTTTTGTTACGTATTGGTCTTTGTTGACCATTATTTTGGGGCAACTAATCAACTGATCTTTTGTATATACATTTAACCTTACTTTTGGGGAGTGTGCTAATGATCATTGCTCATTCTGATATCTTGTCTATGGAATGAAATAGCATTAATATGATTTACTGCACACTTCCGCAATCTCGAATATATGTTTGATATGTTATATGTGAGATGTTATGTATGGACAATCCTCACCGCGGAATCCTGTGGGGAAATCACGTGCACGAAGAAATGTTTTCTTAATTCTGTGTGCGGATTAGCCAAAGAGATGCACGTGGCGTGGCATCATTAGTCCCGATCCCGAATTAGGCCCGTGAACCGGTCCGGGGTCGCGACAGACTGGTATCAGAGCGGGTCATGTTTCAGGCAGTTAAAAGAAACTAGAAATCTTAAGGACGTGGCGAGGATTCGCTAGACGCTCATTAGATAGGATTGTGTGAGCAATGTGTAACCACGCTGTACTTGATTTTCTATGCTAACAATTTGTTTTGCAGTGTTATGCCACCTCGCAAACGAGTAGCAAGCGATAATCACGTTGCTAGTAACAGTGAAATCACAGAGCCTATTACAGAGGATACACAGGATATCAATATGCAGAATCAATTTCAACAAATGATGCAGGCCATGTTAAACCAACAATGTCAGGCCAATGAAAACCAAGCTAGACTCTAAGCACAAGCACAAGAAACACAACCCAAATTACAAGAGCAAATGGCTAAGAAAGACGAAGATCATGCAAGGGAGATGGCTCGAGTACAAGCATAGTTATTGGGTGTGTTAGAGAGGAGATCAAAATAGATTCCAGTTGCAGCACTAGGTGTGGTCATCAATATGGCAAACGATCCCAATGTACTATACGAACGCTTCAGGAAAAAAGGCCCAAAAGAGTTTGTTAGGACAGAAGATCCAATGACCGCAGATGATTGGCTCGAACATACAGAAAACATCTTCGACATCTTCACATGTACAGGTAAGGAACAAGTGCAACTTGCCGCATCCATGTTCACTGGCTTGGCAGATATATGGTGGAAGACTATTAAGGCAGGGTACAGAACAATAGCAGATGCACAGCAATGGACTAACTTCAAGAAACAGTTTGGAGACAAATATGTACCAGCACATGTGAAGAAGCAAAAGGCAGCTGAGTTTCAGCAACTCGTGCAAGGAAATATGACAGTCCTCGAATACCTCACTAAGTGTGAGAGATTATCCCAATATGCTCCAGAGTTGGTAGATACAGCGGAGAAAAAGATAGCAAAGTCCCTTGAGGGACTTCATCCTATCATTGAGAGAGATGCCACCGGGGTAGTGTCACCCACCACATTTGAGGAAGCTGTAAAGAGAGCCTATAAGTTTGAGAACTTCCACAACAAGATACTCAGAGTTCAAGTAAAGGATCAAGGGCCACCAGCAGCAAAACAATCAGTAGAGGAACAATCAGAATAAGAGGCCAAGACAAGAACAGAATGTACAAAATCCAGGGGTTTGCATACACTGTGGGAAATATTATGGGAATGCCCAATGCCGTTCTATCATGGGGGCATGTTTTAGATGTGGTTCGATGGACCACCAAATGAGGGAATGCCCGAGGCCAGAAAGACAGAATAGACAGCAACAGGGAGCACAACATTAGGCACCACCTTAGAATGCGTTAGTAGTCCAGAATCAGGCAAGGCCACTATAGCAACAGGCACCACAACAGCAGTATAGGCCACAACAGCAACAATAGGCCTGTCAGCAAGGGCAAAATCAGAATCAGAATCAACATCCTCATAATCAGAACAGGAATGCACAGCAGGGCAGACAGCAGCAAGGGCAGAACAGGCCACACCAGAGGGCACAACTCTATGCCGTCAATAGAGCTGATGTAGAGGCAGAAGGCAACGTAGTGGAAGGTACACTTCTCGTCTGTGGTTTTGATGCTAGGGTTTTGTTTGACCCTGGCTCTACTCACTCATTCCTATCTCCAAAATTTGCTAAGTTGATTGATATGCATGCTAGAGAATTGGATTTCATTTTGACTACGACTACCCCATTAGGTAAGGAAGTTATTTGTAGGACTTTTTACTCTAGTTGTCCAGTCAAAATAGGGGAAGTAGTATTACCGGCAGATCTCATTTTATTGGAGATGTTTGATTTTGATGTCATCCTAGGGATGGATTGGTTAGCAGGATACCATGCTACTATGGATTGTTTCCATAAGACCCTAACTTTTAAGTTAGAGGAGACCCAAGCAGGGGTGTTGTTTCAGGGGGAGAGGAGTAATCCTCGTATAGGGTTTATTTCAGCGTTGAAGGCTGATAGACTTCTAAGAAGTGGATGTGAGGCGTATTTGGCATTTATCACAGAGGATAAACGGTCCCAAGGGGTGGAGGAGATCCCTATTGTTTGTAAATTCCCGGATGTTTTTCCAGAGGAGATACCAGGATTACCACCCATCAGAGAGATAGACTTCACTATTGAGTTGTTACCGGGGACCACTCCGAAATCTATTGCACCCTACAGAATGGCTCCGGCAGAATTGGGAGAATTAAAGATTCAGTTGCAAGAACTATTAGACAAAGATTTTGTGAGGCCGAGTATTTCACCGTGGGGAGCACTGGTGTTGTTTGTGAAAACAAAAGATGGTTCTACGAGAATATGCATTGACTACCGGAGATTGAACCAAGTGACCATCAAGAACAAGTATCCATTGCCAAGGATAGATGAGTTATTTGATCAGTTGCAAGAAGTTGCTTACTTTTCGAAGATTGATTTGAGATCAGGCTACCATCAGCTGAGCGTTAGAGATTCAGATGTACCGAAGACAACCTTTCGGACAAGATATGGACACTTTGAGTTTCTAGTGATGCCATTCGGTTTGAAGAATGCACCGGCAGTGTTCATGGCATTGATGAACAAGATATTTGCAGAGTATTTGGATCAGTTCACAGTGGTGTTTATTGATGGTATTTTGGTGTATTCCAAGACCAAAGAAGAGCACGAAGAACATTTGAGGATAGCACTCCAGCTTTTGAGAGAGAATCAGTTGTTTGCAAAACTCAGTAAGTGTGAATTTTGGTTGGACCAAGTCACATTTTTGGGTCATTTTATCTCCAAGGAAGGATTATCAGTGGACCCATCCAAGATTAAAGCAGTTATGAATTGGGAAAGATCGAAGAATGCATTGGAGATCAGGAGTTTTCTTGGATTAGCAGGATATTACCGTAGGTTTGTGCAAGGATTTTCATCAATTGCGTCACCTTTGACGAAGTTGACAAGGAAGAATGCACCTTATGTATGGACAGACAAGTGTGAAGCTAGTTTCCAAGAGCTGAAGAAGAGATTGACTACAGCTCCAGTCCTTACTTTGCCATCCGAAAGCAGCGGTTTTACCATTTTTACCGATGCTTCCAATATTGGACTTGGATGCGTGTTGATACAGGATGGGAAAGTAGCTGCTTATGGATCCCGGCAGTTGAAAGATCACGAGAGGAACTATGCAACACATGATCTCGAGTTGGCAGCAGTTGTTTTAGCATTGAAGATATGGAGACACTATCTATATGGAGAGAAGTCTGAGGTTCACTCCGACCACCGTAGTCTATAATACTTGTTTTCCCAGAAAGAGTTGAACATGAGGCAAAGAAGATGGATGGAATATATCAATGACTATGATTTTCCAATCAAGTATCACCCGGGGAAAGCGAATGTAGTTGCAGATGCCTTGAGCAGGAAGTCAGTTAGCATGGCAAGTCTTCGGGGAAGTTATGTTTTTTAGCAGTTCGAGGAGTTGGGAGTAGATTTTCAACCTCTAAGGAAGGGTGTTATGTTAGCAAACATGTCGGTGTCGGAACCTTCCTTCATTCGGAAGATCAAAGAGAATCAGTTCCAAGACCCAGAGTTCGCCAAAATTTCAGAGCATATAGCAGATCGTCCATATTTTCGTGTTGTGGATGGAGTTTTGTACTACCGAGACCGTCTATGTGTGCCTAACTTGGAGGACTTAAGAAATGATATCATGACAGAAGCTCACAATACCAAGTATTCCATACATCTAGGCAGTACGAAGATGTACCAGAACTTGAAGGGCATATTTTGGTGGAACAACATGAAGAGAGAAATCACAGCATTTGTCTAGATGTATGACATGTCAGTTGATCAAGGTAGAACATCAGAAGCCTCCAGGGTTGCTACGACCATTAGAGATTCCGGAATGGAAATGAGAGCACATTACGATGGATTTCATCTCGGGATTACCGAGGACTAGCAGAGGCAATGATGCCATTTGGGTCATCGTGGACCGTCTCACCAAGTCAGCTCATTTTCTACCGATGAAGATAGGAAATAAGATGCATATGTTGCCTTTGGCACAGTTGTTTGTCACAGAGATCGTTAGTCGACATGGATAACCAGTTTCCATCACGTCCGATAGGGATAGCAGATTCGTCTTGAGATTTTGGAAGACATTGCATGAGTCTATGGGTACGAAGTTACAGTTCATCACAGCCTATCACCCACAGACCGATGGTCAGTCAGAGAGGACAATTCAGACAGTTGAGGACATGCTCCGAGCTTGTGTGTTAGATTTCAAAACTCAGTGGGATGAAGCCTTACCGTTGTGTGAGTTTGCTTACAACAACAGTTTCCATTCGAGTATCGGGATGGCGCCTTTTGAGGCTTTGTACGGCAGAAGGTGTAGGACATCTGTTTGTTGGGAAGAAGTTGGCACTCGCAGTTTCCATGGACCAACTATTGTTAGTGAGACAAGTGACAAGGTCAAGTTGATCCAAGAACGTCTGAAAGTGGCTCAGAGTAGGCAGAAAAGCTATGCAAATTCTCACAGAAGGGACTTACAGTTCAAAGAGGGAGATAAGGTTTTCTTGAAAGTGTCACCTACTCGTGGAACATTAAGGTTTGGGCAGAAAGGTAAGTTATCTCGGAGATACATTGGACCGTATGACATTATGAGTAAGATTGGTGACGTGGCTTACAGGTTAGCCTTACCACCCTAACTCTCCGGCGTACATAATGTTTTTCAGTATCTATGTTGAAGAAGTACATCCCCGATAGATTGCATATACTCCGTTATGAGCCGTTGGAAATCCGAGAAGATGCTACATATGTTGAGAAGCCTAAGCAGATTATTGACACCAAGGAACAAGAGTTAAGGACACGCACTATTCAGTGGGTCAAAGTGCTTTGGGAGAATCATGGACAGGAAGAAGCAACTTGGGAATTACGGGATCAAGTTCAGAAGAAATACCCGCACCTACTACCAGAGGTGAGTTTTATTTCATTTGGAGGACCAAATGTCCTAAGGGGTGGAGGATGTAAGACCCCGACCCGAGAGACCTCAATTAGTATTAATTAAGTTGTGTCTTAGTCATAGGTGTGTTTAGTGGATTTCGATTTAGTTTTGGGTTAGAATAGCTTTTATAATAGCTTTGGGGAATTTTGAGAGCCTTCTTGATTTGTGGGACCCTTTAGGGGTTCTTGTTACGGATTTACGTGAGCTTGGGTGTTATTCTTGATTTTGTTAAATCGTGTTTTAATCCCATTTAACTTTTCTTGTTTAGCTTTTCAACTTTCATGTTGAACCCGTTCTCGTTTGAAACTTCTAAACTCAACTTTTCTCAATTTGAGGGCAAAACAATCTTTTTACCCAAAATCTAGACATGATTTTCAATATCACCAAAACTTGCAAAACATACACTTTTTGGAAACTAGATATTTCGTCGAGCAACTTTGTCTTCTTCGTCAAAGTCATTAGAGGTCCCGAAATCAATGTTCTGAGCCCGAAAAGTGTTTTAAGTTGTGGGACCCACTCTCCTCTTTATATATAAGGGAACCCATCTTCTTCATTCCATTTCTTGACCTAGACACTGTGCTAAGAGAAGCTCCAGCAGCAGCCACCGGTCCTTCTTCTTCTTCTTCTTGTTTTCTTCCCCACAAAACACCTAAGAACCTTGCTTAAATCAAGAAAAGACCTTCACTAATCTTGTTCACCTCGTCAAGAGCTTTCATTTGGTACCATTTTTTAGGGGATTCATCGATCTTGAATTCGTTCTTGGGATAGCCTTGCTTATTTGAAGACCTTCTAAGTAAGAGCTCTTTTCCATTTCCTAGGTTCTTGTTTGTTGAGTCTTAGAGAAGCTCCATTTCGATTATTGGATGGTTTCATTTTGCTTTGCTTGGTTTTTTATTTTTGGGCTTGTATTTGGGATTTTTGTAGATTTGTTGTTCTTAGCTTGGAGAGGTGATTAGTGGGGTGATTTGATTAGCATTGGACCCAAGGCAAGTGGATGAAATGATTCATTAAATGTTAGAATCATATTTATGCATGTTCTTAATTTTCTCATTTATGATTTGATTGGCTTAAATCATGGTTATGACTTGTCTTCTATTGGTTTCAAATGCACCTATTAATGTGTCTTTTTATCTCATTCTATCTCTTGCAAATGTGCATTGTTTTATGTTAAATTTAAATGGCTTATGTTGTAATGGATTCCACGTGATTTGAATGGATGGAAAGGAGGTGTTGGGTGAATGCTTAGGAGATTCTAATGGTGGATTTGAAGTGTTGAGTATGGAAATTTTAAATGTAGAAATGGTGGAATTTTCAACTCAATGTTGTGTAGGGATCTGACCCTTAAAAATGAGAAAGGTTTGAAGGAAGGGAGGACAGAAAACAGCTTCAAAAATCAGTCCTGTAGCAGTTTCGGTCAGAATTT
This sequence comes from Litsea cubeba, assembly GCA_012931725.1. NCBI lineage: Eukaryota > Viridiplantae > Streptophyta > Magnoliopsida > Laurales > Lauraceae > Litsea > Litsea cubeba. The sequence goes on along the minus strand of CM022944.1, from coordinate 76,823,308 downwards.
TGGCTAACCGAAATGTTTTCGGTTTGAATTCCAGAGAGTTGCAATTTTTGTCGAATTCTGATTGTGGCATTTCGGCTAACCGAAAAGTTTTCGGTTCGAATTCCAGAGAGCTGCAATTTTTGTCGAATTTTGATTGTGGAGTTTCGGTTAACCGAAAGGTAACCGAAATGTTTTCGGTTCGAATTCCAGAGAGCTACTTTCTCCCCATTTCTATACTTGGTCAAAATTTCGGTCAGCCGTAGGTCAGCATTTCGGCTAGCTGACAGCCAACCGAAAAGCTGACCGAAACCATAGAATTTAATTGATTATTTTCGAAGAATTATGTAAGACTATAGTGAGGAAGAAGGACCATCATTCTAATCTCGTTAAAGGTCTTTTAGACTTGTCAATGGGCTTAAGGTCCCAAATTGTCTCTAATTCTTATAGAGTACCAAATATGCATTCAATTGACAAACGAGACCCTATTTACATTGATTCAAATCTTGGACCTTCTACATTTAACCAAGAGAATGTTGGAAATCCATTCACGTTTATCTTGACCCAATTTTTAATTGTGCCTTTCAAACATCATATCTTATGATTTTGACTTGTCCCGAAAGTATTGGAAAGTGTATTTAGCTTTTGTTAACCTGTATATGTCCGACCCGATATGAATGTGTTTTTGTGCCTATGGGCACCCTATTTCGTTTTTATGCATATGATTTGACTTCCCGCATTTGACCTATGAGTCGGCACCACTAAGCTTGGACAACCTTGTCGGTTTGATCCACCGACTTGGAGATCCCTCCCCTCCTGTTTAGTCAGCTGCAGTCTGGAATCCGTAGAGTTTTACCCGGTTCTCTACCATGGTCCCGCAGAGTATATATATGTATATTATAGTATTTTGACATTGTCCCTCCTCACCTTGTGTGATCGAGGTCAATGATCCTGTAGGGTATGTGCTCTCATCACTTTTGTGAGAGAGGATTTAGATTTGTGTGGTTGCCATCTTGACAGTCTTCTATTCTTGGTACCGTCATTGCTTTATATCGCTCATGTCGTTATTTAATAAATGATGCATTGTCTTTTATGAAATTCATTATTTATACACAGGTTTTCTACACTCTTGCAAGGTATCATTGTTTTGTTTTATTGTCATATCTTTTCACCTACCTGCCAGACTGTCGTGTCTGATCCATTTATTTTGGTACTCAGGTCCCGAACTTATTGCCATTGAGGAGGAGCCCGAGGAGGCGGTTGGTGAACCGCAGCGCGTAATAGAGTGGCAAGCTGACGATGTCATGTAGATATTCGTTCAGGCTTTGAGAACGACACTTTTTGGGAGTTTGTGATAACATCTTTTGGGAGTTTGTGATAACATCTTTTGGATTTATTCTTTTGTTATGTATTGGTCTTTGTTGACCATTATTTTGGGGCAACTAATCAATTGATCTTTTGTATATACATTTAACCTTACTTTTGGAGAGTGTGCTAATGATCATTCCTCATTCTGATCTCTTGTCTATGGAATGAAATAGCACTAATATGATTTACTACACGCTTCCGCAATCTCGAATATATGTTTGATATGTTATATGTGAGATGTTATGTATGGACAATCCTCACCGCGGAATCTTGTGGGGAAATCACATGCACGGAGAAATGTTTTCTTAATTCCGTGTGCGGATTAGCCAAAGAGATGCACGTGGCGCGGCATCATTAGTCCTGATCCCGGATTAGGCCCGTGAATTGGTCCGGGGTTGCGACAATTAGCACTGCCCATTTTTGACCTCTAGATGAAGGTGATGGAATGCTGCTACTACTGGAGTCCTAATGAAGGACAATGATTGGTAAGTTGGGTGGAAAAATGAGGAAGGGAGAAATATGAAAGATGGAGGGAAAAAGAGGAAGCGGTGGCAACATGCTTGCTGTGGGAGTTGCCAGTGGTCACCGTGATCACCAGTGAAGGAGGAAAGGTGACGGTGACGAAAGAGGAGGGGAAGTGGAAAGAGACAGATGAGAAAGAGAGAGAGGAGCCCTAACTTATTATTTCTCGTTAGGATATTTTGGTCATTTTTTAAAAAAAGGGATCCGGGTGTCACGCCCCAAAACCGAGACCCTGCAGTGATTCGATTTCGGGACTGCGTTTTTTAGAATTAATTAAAACTTTTTGTATTTCCGAAGATCCACGTGTATCAGGACTATAAAATTCCATCACAACCTGAATATTTTGCTGAAGCTAAATATGGTGTTGCGACTCGTAGTCCATGGCCATCGGATTCTGTGTGCACTCAACCAATAATATAAAGCCATCAAAGTCAAGGCTCATCATCAGACTAGAATAAATCATGAATCATAAAACATTGAGCTGGTAGTAACAGGATAATCTATTTCCTACATATGATCAAGTTACAATTTATAAAACTATTTTCACTAAAATCCAAACGGAAAAAGGCTAACAAAAGCCATCCAAACATAACCAACTAAACAAATACTATCCCCAATTATGTTACGAACTCCGGCACCAAACTTGACATCTAGATGACATCAATGGGTAGCCACTCACATCCAACTGACGGCTCAACCGCCTCCTCCGTTCAAACCACCTAAAGGGCAAAGCGGTCAAGATCTGGCACCAAACAAAAAGGGTCAGACACAACAGTCTGGCAAGCAAATATAACAAATAATAGGATAACAATAATTTGGAGAACATTATAAAAATATTTTTAAATTCATTTAAGGTTCCAAACATAAATAATGATGAAGTAAAGAAACAATTTCTAAATCGTTGACAATTTCGAAGAGCATAATACATTTGAAATCTGAACATAAAAACCCATGAAATAGAGTTCATTTTCTGAGTCATTTACAATTTCAAACAATAGAACGATTCAAATAAAAACAATGTTAATCTGATAAAACAATAGTAATCGATAAAGCAATATCAATGGCAATCGAATACAGTATGGGCAAACCACATGTGATATATTCTCCTATCACCGAAGTAACAAGAGCAGACAGAAACCGTTGCCACTGCCCGTGGGACCGGAAAACAGAGCCGTTACCACATAAAGTGGGACGTAAAATAGAAACTATTGCCACTACCCATGGGACGGGAAATAGAAACCGTTGCCATGGCCAGAACAGACAGAATCCAAACTATAGTTAGCAGAATTTTAAAGATCCCAAGCCGGGTGATCAACCCAACAAGGTGACCTACGCTTAGTGGTGCCATTCAAAATCAAAACCTGAATCGGTACAAATCAAATAATAATAATAATACATTTCCAAAATCGATAAAAGGACTACTCCTGAATAAATGCAAACTGACAAATCGAAACGAGTCAAATGAGTAGCCTTACCGATATTTTCAGACGTGGCGAACCACTCAATTCTATTTTCAAATCAATTTATAGAAATCATACAAATTTCCGTGACGAACCACTCAAATTTATTTCAAATCAATTTGTAGAAATCATACAAATTTCCGTGGCGAACCACTTAAATCTATTTCAAATCAATTTGTAGAAAGCATACAAATTTCAGTGGCGAACCACTCAAATGCATTACAAATCAATTTGTAGAAAGTATACAAATTTCCTAACTTGGAATGAAGTAGAGCATAACGGTTTAATGGTCTACCACGGGATGTCTAAATGCACACTTAACTCCTAAAGGTTGCTTTATGACAAGTGGGTTTGGTACCAATGAAAATCCACAACTCTTAAGGTTATAAAGTGTGCTTTAAGACTCTTAAAATTCCCGAGTAAAACTTATATCCAACCTTTCTTTCATTTTCTCCCATTCAATCATACAATTCGGAGTAATAAAATTCCTTCTAATCTTTCCCCGGCTTCCACACATCATTAGGAGTTGAATGAGCCTCAAATAGGACAAGGAAGTGGGCTGGAATCGGGCCTGAAAAACAGGTTTAAACCAAGCCTGAACAGGCTAAAAACAGGCATGGGCAGGCGAGCGGACTAGGCTGATGCCTGGGTCTACTTCAAGTGCATATTTTTGCACTTTTGTGCATTTTTTTTTTTGATTCATTTCTCCTCCATTCTCTTCCCTTTGCATTTTCATATAATTTAGACTTCTCCTAGCCTCATCAAACTTCCATCCAAACATCATACACTAAATCATTCCATTCTTTCCAAATTTTCTAACATAAACAAAGTATTTTCCAATCATTAAAGACAATAATTTCTGAAATATAAAGAACTAGTCCAAAGATAATCATTTAAAGAACAAAGATTCTAGATTGTTGGAAAACAACAACTTAAAGGAGAATATACATAAAACATCACTTAAGCATTTCAAAGATAATCTATAAATTGTAAAGAGGAAAACAACACTATAAATTGCAAAGAGGAAAACAACATAGAGTAGAGATTCATGAAATCATTCACATTAATCAACAAACATCATATTAGCTGTAGTATTTACTTGCCTTGGTCAAGAAGATGGAATAGAACACTCTAAGATGATCTCTCAAGATCCCAAGCTCCAATCTACAAAAAGCCCCAAAAATAACCCAAGAAAAAGCCCTAAACATCAATCATTTGCAAATGTCCATGAAACCCCTTTGTATGTGTGATAAAAACATTCTAAGTGGTGTAGAAAACAAGGATCTCAAGAAAGAAAAAGCATTTCTAACCTTTAAGTGGTCCAAACAAGAAGAAGGGCTTGGAGAAGAGCTTTATCTTTGCTAGAAATCCTTGAAAAATATGTATTTGGAGAGCTTGAGAGATGAGGAAGAAGATTAGGAGATCAAATCTCCACTTTGTATTCAAGAGAAAGGCTTTCAAGAGGAGAGAGAAAAGGGCTGGAAGAGAACTATTGCCTTTTTATAAAGTGGGCAAGTGGGTCCCAATGGGCCCCAAGGTTCAAGTGGCTGAAAATGGTATTTGCGGGTCCCGGACAAAGATGACGAAGAAGACAAAATCGATTATCGAAATATTTACTTTCCAAAAAGTATATTTTCCCCAATTTTTGCAAATTTCAAAATTCAAGTACAGATTTTTAGTGTAAAATGTCATTTTTGCCCTTTTTCTCGAAAAATGTGATTTCTGAGTATCAAATCCAAACTGATAAAATATGAAAGTTATTAAGATCAATAAAATGAGTCAAAAGGAATAAAAATTGGAATTTTTTTATGAAACCAATAATAATTTCTCACAAGAACACAAATCGCACGGGCCGAGTCAAACCAAAGGCAACGGTCATTAAAATTCTCCAAAGTTATGAAGAATCTATTCAAACTCTCAAACAAAGCCAACCCACTAAAAATCTCACTTAAAAAGCTAATCCACAAATAAGAAAACACTAAACAAGGGAATTAGGGGTCGGGGTCTTACACCGGGCAAGTTGATTTTGCCAAAAGAACCCAATTGAAAGAACCATGTATATTTTGAAAACAAAGAAAACCTTAGGATTTGTTTGTTTGCATTATAATATATGGGAACTGAATACATGGATTTCATACTACAAGTGGTAAAAAAAATGAAGATCAAATGGGAAGTTCTAGAAATGAGCATAAAATAACCTCTCTTCGTAGGAAAGTAGAATAAAAACAAAGATGCAAAATAAAAATACTAGCAATCACCCTACTAGTTCAGTTTTATTTTATTTTTCTTATTTTTATCTCCTTAAAAAAGATTATTTGATGCTCAATTTCTTAAAACTAACTTTCGATCAATGGTATGAATACTATGTATTCAAATCCTATGTGTTCTAATCCTTGTGTTGAATCTTATATAACTCAGTTTCTTAGTCAGAATTCCAACTTACACTATTTCTTGTATGTTATTTATATTTATTTTTACAATTACAGTGAATAAATAGGGTCGTACGTGTATAAATGGGTTACTGTACTGGTATAAGCTTTTATTTTAGCAGTCCATCTACATGGTCGGTCCACATGCCGACCCCAATAAATCCGTCCATGGGTACTTTTTGATATTTTAGTTAGTCATCTAGAAATAAAGAAAAATTCTCCACCGCCTAGTCTCAGAATCCCAAGGTGTAGCACGGCTCAGAAATAAATTCACACCAACCAGCACAACCAAGACACTAATACGCACTGGCCCAATTCACAATGGCATTAGCTCTGTGCCTGACAGATACAGCGACCGACAACGAAAGTTGAACCTTTGGTCCCCCCACTTCCATCCAATGGCGGTTCTCTTTTCTTTGCTGACTAGACTTCTTGTAGACAAGTCAAAGGAGGCTGGCCGGAACGGTCAACACCCTCTCTTATTCCTTCGTTGTGGTTTTGTTGTCAATACGTTGGAATTAGATGGCCAAAACCACAAACCTCTGTATATTTCAGTTTAGTACACAAAGAAAAGATTACATTCAAAGTACACACGTACACATAAGCTGTGGCGGAACTAAAGAGAGGTGGTAGGGGCCATGGCTCCCCCCCAAATTACAAAAAGGCCCTTTAAATCACTTAGAACTTAAAATCATTTTTTTGCAATGGCCCAAAAAAAAAAAATTTATTTACTCTGGCCCCTCAATGTTCATATCCTCGTTCCCCCAGCACATAAGAGTCCAACATGCACTGTATATATAGATGCAGTGGCAGACGCGGGGCTTTCATTTGTGGAAGCAACATGCCGGTCATAATATTACTTCATTACGTCTGAAGTGACGGGGATATAGGCATCTAGCCCATAGCCTCTTTCAGGCTTTTTTTTTTTTCAGATCCAACGGGGGGTACTGTCCCTAAAACACAATATTTGGATCCACCCGTGTACGGGCAGAAGGTTCCATTTAGTGCAATGTCCACGAAACATGTCCCTTCCCTTCTTAACATTGATTCCCATTGCGAATTGTAAAAGCTTCTTAGAAGACGTCTATAATGTCTTTAAATGAATTGGAGATTTTTTAGCTTCTAGTAGCCTATACATCTTGCTGATGGTAGGGTCTAAAATGATTATTACGATTATTGATTCAATAGTTATCAGTCATGTGCATGACCATGAAGGATTATAAGTCAACAACAAACTGGACCCCAACATTAAAGTGCTTTAAGAGTGCTTATCATAGGTTCAAATATTGGTGTCGAACGCATATTGACTGAGCCCAAAACTGATATCACTGTTACATGTTAACTTATTGGATGTATCAGTGATTTGCTTTTGTTGGAATATAAAATAGAAGTCTGTATCACATTGTGCGGGGATGTCTCCCGAAGTACTGAGGTTATGCTAACTTCGGTGCTTATGCCCATTAGTCGCACCCTGACCTCGGCAAACATTGCTCATGTGCTACCCGAACTCAAGACCGTCTCTAGTTTCGGGCACCCCCAACCTCAATGCGAAGCCTCCACTTCGGCTACTCAGTTCGGCACTAGAGCCAGACCCTTAGCCGAGATGGGCGGTAACGGCTGTACTTTCAAGAGTATCTAGCTAAAACTGACAAAGCCATCCTGGCCACCCCTTACCCCTGACAGAGTGGCATCCAGCGGCTACGTCCCATCAAAGTATGGCCCCAAGCCAGGCCCGATGGGACTAGGCCCAAAAGTCAGATGTGGTAAGGCCCAATTAGACCAGCATTTAATGCATGATGGGCTGATCGGACTGTTATTTAATGAGTAATGGGCAGACATGACGATATCCCTGGGAACGCTAGGACGTCATCATGAGCCTCACCATGCAACGTAGACTTCCTCCTCTATAAATAGAGGAACGATCTCCATCACAGGTACGCACAACATAACCAGAGAGCTGTTACTCTGTCTTTCTTATCCTTGATCTCTATCGTATTGCTCAGATCTCATACTGACTTAGGCATCAAAGAGCCATGTGCTGCCCACAGTCAGGGTCCTCTGACTCCCTTACCTTCTCCCTTTTCAAGTCTTCAGGCTATTCACTATTCTCGAAGGAGCATCAGACTCAAGATAATTTTCGTTACAAAGTCTGTAATATTTAGGCACTTACAATTGGCGCCGTCTGTGGGGAAGCACTAACCCGATTTTCCCAAACACTATGCCTCCCAAAGCTAAGAAAGGCGGAGAAGCTATGAGGGCGATCATCTAGACACCCCCGGGCCTGTCGCCGATCGGTCCTCCTCAGATGCGATCGGAGGCAAGGTTTGGTCCAGCCGCAATCGAGGAGCGCTCTGACACACACCTCTTCATTCAGATCCCTTCCCCGGACCAGATCGAAGACTCATCCCCAGAGGAGGAAGTCATGCCTCCTCGGCGAGATGAACAGCGATGAGAACGTCCCCGGAAGGACAAAGCTGTAGCGGTCAGTGGGTCCCATCGTTCCCGCTACTTCACTGGCGACAAGGACGTCGCATCCCAGAACATCCACATCCGAGAACAAGAAAATTTGATCCAGTAGCTCCAACAGCAGCTCCGGCAGCAGCCTGAGCGCGAGGCAAAGGTCGGCCCTCAACCTTCCAAGAGTAGGCCGACCCACCGATCCGAGATCGACCTCAGGCAACACCTCGAGCAGAAGAGGCAGCGCCGGGCTTAAGACGAGGGCTCCAGCAACAATCACTTGAAGAGAAGGTCAAACCCCCCCTCGGGGACAAAGAAGACGAAGAAGCACAACTTGACAGGCTCGTCAGGCAGACAATCCGGCACAATATGGAAGCTATCTCCCGCAATCCCCTGAATTCGTACGACTCTGGTGACGCCGGCTCATCTCCTTTCTCTCAGGAAATCAAGGATTTCCTCCTGCCCAAGAGTTTCAGCGTTCCGAGGTTCGTTCATTATGAAGGCACCTCGGACCCGGCAGCGCATCTCCGACATTTCACCCAGAAGATGTCAGTGTGGGGTGAGGTCGGTCATCTGTACTGTAGAGTTTTCTCGTCAAGTTTGGGAGACCTCCCCCTCAAATGGTTTTGCAGCCTCCTAGAAGGATCGATCTCGAGTTGGCACCAGTTGCGGAACTCCTTCCTAAGGAAGTTCCAAGCCCACAAAGTCATCCCGAAGACAGATGGCGATATCATGGCCCTCAAGATGAGATGGAACGAGAGCATTACCCAGTTTGCTAAGAGATTCTGGACTATATATAGTTAGATCGAAAACTCAAACGACGAAGTGGCGATCATGTCCTTCCAGCACGCCCTGTTGCCGGGCAACGACCTTCGCAAAGAGCTGGTCGGGAGCCCCGTGACCTCGGTAGAAGCGCTAATGGCCAGGGTGAACAAGTACGTCGCCCAAGAGGAGGACGAGGTCACGGCCAAGGAGAGCTTCGGTGTCTCTAAGTCCACCTCCAAAGGCCAGACCATGCCCGAAGATCAAGCCGTCCAGCGCGATCGACGCCCTTCCGGGAAACCCTTTTCCAGAAGGAAAAGAGGACATTTCAGAGTGAGGAAAGGGATCGATACCGAGCCTCCACCGGCTCGGCAACGGCTTCGTTTCTCAACAGGGATGACAACAAGAAGCCCAGGCTAGGTGTGCACACAGTATTCGTAGAGCCAGTGTGCAACGGCTTCCGAGATCCTTTATTTCGATTGCTTTAGAAGGATGGGCCTCAGAGAAGAAAACCTGGAGGAGGCACGCACTCCCCTGATAGGCTTCAGCGCCAAACCAGTGTATCCCAAGGGGAAGATCTCCCTCACGGTTCAGGTCGAAGGCGCCTCCATTACTGCCGATTTCCTTGTGGTAGATGCGCTGTCTCCCTACAATGCCATAATGGGGAGGTCATGGCTGCACAGCATGGAAGCAATACCTTCCACCCACCACCAGAAGCTCAAATTTCCCTTAGAGGACAAGGACGGCAGAATGAAGGTGGTCACTGTCAGGGGCAACCAGCAGGCGTCCAAGCAGTGTCTCATGGCCGTGGTGCCCGGAGAGAAGGAGCAAGTGAACATGGCCGAGTTGGAAGACGAGCTTGAAAAGGGTCGGCCACGATCCCGAGAAGAAAAGCGTTGAGGATCTGACTGAGGTCAGACTCGATCCCACCGATCCCGAGCGCCATTTCCTAATCGGCAGCCAGCTTGCCGAGGCAGAAAAGGCCAAGCTCGTCGGTCTACTATTCAAGAACAAGGAGGTCTTCGCCTGGACTCCCTACGAGATGCCCGGCATTGACCCCGAAGTCATGTGCCATAGGCTCAGCACGGACCCTCAACACAAACCAGTGGTACAGAAGTCACGCAGGATGGGGGTACCGCAGTCGGAGGCAGTAGTCGAAGAAGTTGGAAAGTTGCTGGAGGAGTAGGGGATCGGAGAGGTCAAGTATCTGAAGTGGCAGGCGAACACAGTGGTAGTCAAAAAGAAAACTGGGAAGTGGAGAGTCTACGTCGATTTCACCGACCTAAATAGGGCCTGTCCCAAAGACAGCTTCCCACTCCCAAAAATCGACCAACTAATCGACGCCACTGCAGGACACGAAAGGATAAGCTTCCTCGATGCTTATCGAGGCTACCACCAGATACCAATGTACGAACCTGACGAAGAGAAGACTGCATTCATAACGCCCAGAGGCCTTTACTGTTACAAGGTTATGCCCTTTGGACTCAAGAACGCAGGGGCCACCTACCAAAGGCTGGTCACGAAGATGTTCCAGGCCCAGCTAGGCAAGACGGTGGAGGTCTATATTGACAACATGGTCGTCAAGTCCAAACAGTCCCAGGACCACCTGGCCGACCTTAGTCAGGTGTTTGACATACTTAGGAGTTTCAAGCTGAAACTCAGCGCCTCCAAATGCGCAGTTCGGAGTCGGTTCAGGCAAATTCCTTGGAAGCTTGGTCACCAGAAGATGAATTGAAGCCAATCCAGATCAGATCACGGTGATCCTGGGAATACAAAGTCCGACGATGACGAAGCAGGTCCAGAAGCTCACCGGCATGGCTGCCGCACTCAATCGCTTCGTCAACAGATCATCAGATAGATGCAGGCCTTTCTTTCAACTGCTCAAGAAAAACCTGAAATTCCATTGGACACCAGAATGTGATGAACCACTGCAAAGGCTCAAAGCCTATCTCTCCTCACCTCCCCTACTCTCGACTCCGAAGTAGGGAGAAGTACTCTACCTCTACCTCGCAGTCTCGGATCATGCGGTCAGTTCGGTTCTCCTTAGAGAAGACGACAAACAGCAAATGCCGATCTACCACACGAGCAAAATCATGCTTGATGCCGAGACCAGATACCTCCCAATGGAGAAGCTCGCGTTGGCACTTGTCAGTGCTTCTCGCAAACTCTCCCACTATTTCCAAGCATTCTCCATCGTGGTCGTCACAGAACATCCGCTCGGGGCGGTCTTCAAAAATGCCGAGTTCTCCGGCCGAATCTCGAAGTGGGCCGTTGAACTAGGGCAATACAACATCAAGTATCAACCTAGAACGGCACTCAAAGCTCAAATTCTGGCAGATTTTATCATCGAATTCACCTCTCTGAGTTCGGCACCGACCCCGGTCGACTGCCTAACGGGGGGCGGGAGGTATGAGGACGAGACCACTAGAACGAAGCAGGAGCAGGCCTGGAACCGATTCCTCACTTCCGCTTGGAAGGTGTTCGTTGATGGATCCTCCACCCCCAAGAGGGCTAGGCGCCGGCGTAGTCCTTCAATCTCCAGAGGGACTGGTTATAGAGCAAGCCCTCACCCTTGATTTCAAAGCATCCAATAATGAAGCAGAGTATGAGGCCCTCATAGCTGGGTTGAACAGCACTAAAATCCTAGGAGCCCAGCAGCTAGTGGTTTTCAGTGATTCACAGTTGGTGATAAGCTAGCTGACTGGAGACTACCAGGCTCGCGACGACAGGATGGCCGCCTACCTAGTGCATGCAAAAAAGCTCCTCTTGCAGTTCCAAAAGGCCGAAGTCAAGCGGATCGGGAGGGACTCCAACTCGCATGCCGACGCCCTCGCCAGCCTAGGCTTCAGCGATTGAGGCCGGGAGGAAAAGAACTGTCGAGGTAGGATCGCTAGAGAGGCCAAGCATGGAGCTCCCTCCACCTCGGCAGATTCTATGCGTCAATCTCGGCCCGAGCTAGATGGACGAAATCATTGCCTTCCTCAGAGATGACCAGCTTCCCGAAGACAAAAACGAAGCTCGCCGAATCAGACTCAAAGCGGCTCAACTTTGGTTAAGCCCACAAGGCAAGCTCTACAGGAAGTCCTTCACTAGCCTCTACCTTCAGTGCGTGCACCCCGACAATGTCGATGACTTCCTCTACGAGATGCATGAAGGAATCTGCGGAAGCCATATCGGTGGACGGTCGCTGGCGTACCGGGCTATCATCCAGGGATACTGGTGGCCGTACATGCAGACAGATGGAGCAGGAATATGCGCAGAAGTGCGAAAAGTGCCAAAAGTTTTCACACTCCCTCCACCAACTGGCCCAGGATCTGAGTCCACTATCCAGCCCATGGCCTTTCGCCCAATGGGGACTGGACATCGTAGGACCTCTCCACCGAGCTCCAGGAAATAAGAGGTGGCTGATAGTAGCCACCGATTATTTCACCAAGTGGTTAGAAGCAGAAGCACTCTCCTCCATCACCGAGCACGATTCAAAGAATTTTGTCTGGAGAAACATCGTCACAAGGTTCGGAATCCCACGGACTTTGATCTCGGATAACGGGACTCAGTTCGATTCCAACCTCTTCAAAACCTTCTGCTAGGGGCTCGGCATCAGAAATCATTACTCTACCCCAGCATATCCCCAAAGTAACGGTCAAGCCGAGATCTCCAACAAGGTGATGCTCGATGGACTCAATAAGAGGCTCGATCGAGCCAAAGGAAGATGGGTGGAAGAACTGCCGAGCGTCTTGTGGGTGTAAGACCCCGACCCCCAATTTCTCTGTTTAGTATTGTTTTAATCGTGGTTTAACTTTTTAAGTGAGATTTGAGCTGATTTGACTTTGTCTTTGAGTTTGACTAGATTTTTCATAGCCTTGGAGATTTTGAAGATCGTTGACTTTAGTTTTACCCGGTCTTTGTAAAATATATTTTTGTGATAAATTATTCTTATTTTGGAAAAATTACAAAATTTTCTCCTTTTGACTCATTTTTATTGAGTTTAACAACTTTCATGTTTTGACCATTTTGATTTGATGCTCCGAAATCACGTTTTCCGAGAAAAATGGGCAAAAATGACATTTTCACTAAATCTGTCCATAAATTTCAAAATTTTCAGAATTTGGGGAAAATATACTTTTTGGAAAGTAAAAATTTTGTTGATCGATTTTGTCTTCTTCGTCGATCTCATTCGGGACCCACAAATGTTAGTTCCAGCCTTTGTAAGATTGGGGCCCATGGGGCCCAGCCCACTTACCCTTTATAAAACCACTTGGGCACTTCTTCTTCCCCATTCTTCATTTTTCCTGCAACAAGAGGGGAGCCTAAGGTTTTCCCCAGTACTTTCTCTCTCCTCTTGGAAACCCCCCATCTTGAGTGCTAAAGGGAGGATTGATCTCCCAATCTTCTTCTCCTCCCTCTTGGCTTTCCAAAGACACCATTTTCAAGAGATTTGAGCTAGGAGAGACCACTTTTCTAAGCTCTTCTTCCTTGTTTGAGTTTCAAAAAGGTTAGCAATGGATTTGTTTCTTCAAATCTTGGTTTTCCAAACCATTTAGAATATTTTTATCATATATGCAAAGGTTTTCCTTGAGTTTTGCAATGGATTTGTTTTCTAGGGCTTCTTCTTGAGCTATTTTTGGGGGTTTTATGATTTTGGAGCTTGGGACTATAAGAGGACCATCTTAGAGTGATTTACATCTCCTCTTGACCCAAGGCAAGTAAATATTCAGCTAATTTGATGGTTGTGTATATATGAATGATTTTTCATTATTCTCATTCTATGTTTTATTTTCTTTATGATTTATGGATTCAATCTTTTAATGATCTGAGTTATGGTTTATGTTACTTCATTTGATATATGGTTTTTGTTAGAATTTAAATCTTCATTCTCTATTTTATCACTTGATTTCAATTTTTGTTCTTCAAATTTTAGTATCTTGTTGAATGAAGGAAAGTTTGTCTTCATATGATTGATTGGGATTAATTGGAATGATTTAGTGTATTAGTGTTTTAATGGAATTGGAATAGAAAGGGGAGCTCAAATATATGTGGAATCATGTGAGTAAGGAAGAAGGAAAAAGGAAAAAAAATCAGAAAAAGGAAGGAGGAAGTGCAATTCCGCACTTTCAGCGGACTGGACAGGGCCCAGTCCACTCGAGCGACCCAGTGGGCCGCTCAAGCAGACCAGGTTCTGTCTAGGCTTCGCTTGAGCAGACCCTGGGTCGCTCAAGCGAGCCCAGACCTGTCCAGGGCCTATTTCTGTGAGACTTTGGGCTATCCTTCTAGGTTTCATTAGGGGCCTGTTTTGGGATTGTTTTATGGGTCATTTATAGACCTGTTTTAGGCCCATTTCATCCCATCTATCCTATTTGGTTTTAGGCCCATTAATCTCCCTTTTAGGCCTTAAAGCCCATGAAAGTTTGGGGTTAATTGTGATACTTGGGAATTATGAAATGGGAATGAGAACAATGAGAGAATGAGCATATGTGAAATTACCTGGGAATCTTTCAAGTCTCAATGCGCACTTTATCATTTTAAATGTTGTGGATTTTCATTGGCATCAAACATATTCTTTTATTAATCAATGTTTAAAGGTTAAGTGTGTATTGAGATGGTTTCTTGGTAAATCATTAAGTCATTCTACACTATTCCACTCCATTTCAAGTCAGAGAATGTATTTGTATTCTTCGGTAAACTAATTTGAATAGCATCGGTGATTTGTTATAAAATCATGTGGTTCTCCATGTTCGAAAGGATTGATCGCATGATTTTATACAAATTACTTTGATGTGTTTTTGAGTGGTTTACCATGGAAACTCGTATGTTTTCTACGAATCGATTTGGAAGGAGATTGGAGTGGTTCGCCACATTCGGGATTTCATCGATAAGACTATTATTTCGAAAATAAAACCTCGAGGCAAGATGGGGCCAGAGCTTCGGTAGTGTGAGCCCATGAGCCAAAGGGATTATTATGGTTTGATTTGTACCGGTTCGGGTTTTGAAAACGAAAGGCACCACTAGGCTTAGGTCACCTTGTCTGATCACCCGGCTTGGGATCTTTAATTTGTTCGCCAACTGAGCTTGGATTCTGTCTGTACCGACCATGGCAACGGTTTTTATCTGCTGGTCCCACTTATGTGTGGCTACTGTTCTGATTCTGTTTCCGGTCCCACGTGTAGTGGCTATGGTTCTGTCTGCTCTTGTTACTTCGGTAATAGGAGAATATAGCTATGTGTGGTTGCCAATGTTTTATCCGTTTGTTATTTTATTTTATGATTCTTGTTTGTTTTATACTCATTATATTCTTTGAATTTGGTAATGTTTGTGAAATCGATCTTTTATCGTATTGTCTCTATTAGTCAGGATTTTAAATGTATTTTCTAATTATTAAATGTTTTATGTAGGGTGTTATCTTTTCGAGACATTTTTGCTCCAGAGACTGTTCATTTATTTGCTTTGATATTTATGTTTGGTCTTTCGATTGTTTTATCATGATTTATTGCTATTATTGTTTAGACTCTTTAAATGGATTTACAATGATCCCATAAGGTTTTATGAATCCCCATTTCCATATTACCTGTTTATTTGCTTGCCAGACCGTCGTGTCTGACCCTGTTTGTTTGGTGCCAGATTCCTCTCATTCTGTTTTTAGGTGTTTGATCGGAGGAGGCGGTGGAGCCGCCGGTCTGACGTGAGAGGCTGCCCATTGATATCATCTAGATGTCAAGTTTGGCACCGGAGTACGTATCTAAATATTGGGGGTAGTATTTATGTTTAGTTGGATATTTTTGTATGGCTTTGTTAGCCTTTTTCTTGGGATTTGTAATTAAGACAATTGTTAATTGTAATTTGAATATGTGGGAAATAAATAGTCCTGTTGCTACCAGCTCAGTATTTTATGATTTATGACCTGTACCAGTCTGCTCCTATGATGGCTTCATGATATTGGTCAAGTGCAACAAGGAATCCGAAGGCCACAGACTCTGGGTCGCAACGCCATGTTTAGCTTCCGCGAAAATATATTCTGATCATGATGAAATTTTATTATCCTCATTCACGCGGATCTTGGGAAATACAACAAAAGTTTTATTTATTCCAAAATTTCGCATTCCGAGATCGGATCACTGTAGGGCCCGGTTTCGGGGTGTGACAGATTGGTATCAGAGCTGGTTAGTTTCTAGGAAATAAAACACTCTAGAGACATTAAGACGTGTGGTGAGGATTCGTTAGATTGTGTCGATTTGTTTTCTCGTGTCCTTGTTTCTTTGGATTTGAGTCCGCTTTTCTTTTAGTTCGGGAGACTTTTCTTGTCTTTTCTTTTGTTCTTGTTGTTTGGGAATTTGGAAGGCCAAATTTCTCTTTTGTGGGGGAGAATTTAAAATCTCCATACCCACATTCAGTGTCTTTTGTCTGTGCTTGTGTCGGAGACTGAGAACCATGTGGACTTAGTATGTTGTTTTCGGAGAACATCGGCAGATTTTCAGCCTTTCAACATCACTAATGTGGTTAATGAGAGAAGACATGTGCATTTTCCCGCCAAAGTAGAATTTGAGCAGTATTTGAAGATCCCCTTTCAGCTAATCGAAGATCATCATGCAGCATACCAAGGTAAGTAAATGTGGATTTTTGGGTGAACTCAGACCATCTTTCCAAGATGAAGGACTGCAGGAGACATATTAGCTGTCGATTTTACGAAGGGAGAAGTGATTCATAGTTAGTAATGTTGGAAGTTGGTGCCAGAGACTCAGGGATTTTTCCGGATTCAATGAGCCTTATCATAGTTTTGGCTGAGAATTTCCATAACTTGCAGCTTAGCCAGTGTAGTTGATTCAGCAGGAATACCAAGTGGATGGTTAGTTGTAGTCAAGATAATTTTTGGCAGCAGAGGAAACCTTGTGGATTTTACCGACTTACAGGGCATTGGATTGGACAACATGCAGATGCAAGTGAATACCTCAGTTAGTGCGATGTACACCTCTTATTGAGAGTGATTTTCATGAGATTTCCACCTTTTGTTATGTTTTTCTTAATGTCTATGATTTATCCTTGCAGTGTTTAAACAATGGATTATGTTTAATCTTCTTAAGATATTGTTCTACAATGATCTTGAAACTTTGCTCTTGTTTTAATTTTCTTAAATGTTGACATCTACATTTCAAAACCTTAATGATTTCAAAATTTTGTATATGTTTGGTTGGAAATGGATGGATGTTTTTAATGATGGATTGTAGAGGCTAGTGAATAAACTGGTCTTTAAAAGCATGTAACTAAAATTGTGTTTCTTTTTCAAAGTACGATGTGGAATCTCTATTTCATTGATTTGTTTCCTTTGGCTATGCAAGATGAATTTCTTAAGGGTTTTTGTGTTCAGATTATATTTAGATTTCCTACATTTGTTTTAACGTTCAGCTGTGTTTAGATTTCTGCCGGATTTTTATGAACAAATGAGTTCAGATTTCAACAAAGTTTAGTGTTTAATTAACACTCAGATTTCAACAAAGTTTAATGTATAGTCATACTATATGAATCTAATTTATTTTTGAAGTCCTGATTTGAAATTGTTGAGTGTTTCAATGATTTGTTTGGTTATGAAGATATGAATTTAAAATGAATAATGTTATTTCATACTCAGACTTTGATAAACTTTATTTATTTAAGCTTTATTTGATATTTTGGAAGTTCAGTTTCTACTATGTTTTAAAATGATGAAATTCAACAAAGTAATTATTTTAGTCATTATGTTTAAAATTTTAAGATTTGTTTTGCATTGAATGGAATGAGTTGTAATAGCTTATGGTTGGAGTTTGGAAGTGTAAGAATTGAAGGGTTAATGGATGTAAGGAGGTGTATTGGTTCAGTTGGAAACAAATTTGGATTTTTGAGGTAGTAAGCAGAACTTAAGACATGATATTCAGATGAGACTGAGACAATTGTTCTTACACGAAAGGTAGGGTATAAGGCAGAAACAGAAGATTGAGCAGACTCCAGATTGTGAAATTTCAGTCAAGCACCATTCAAGAAAATGACTCTACCCGCACTTTTACAAGGATTTAGTTAATTGGTGAACCTTAGAGGACAAACTAAAAGTGGTGGAATTGCTTCGAGACTTGGATTGAAAGTTTTAACTTATCAGGAAATGATGCCAGATTGGCAGATATGTTTTGTTGATAACATAGTATCAAGCCGAAGGTCAAGAGCAGCAAGCAGATAGAATCAAATGTGGGCAGGAATTCTGAGTACAGCACAGAAAGATTGGAATATGGAGTTGTGAACATAGATTGGGTCTCCAAGGTCGGCTTTACATGTCAAGGGTAGAAGACTGGAAGAGTGAAATATGAAGAGGCAAGCCATGTGAAGTTTTGACACAGAACAGCTCAGCAGGTTATGGCAGTTTAACATCTAGTTTATAGCAGTGTGACATCTGGGTTGTAGTAGACCAAGTCAGAGACAGGAGGCCTATAGGATTTGGAATTTGTGATTTCAAAATGAAGAAGGATTGACGATATACTTGGAGGCCAGAAGTTGGTGATGCATTCGAGGGGCCAACAGATTTCTAAGTCACTCACTTTGAAATTAACGTGCTGACATGTAAGACCCCGACCCCCAGTTCTTTTGTTTAGTATTGTTTTAATCATGGGTTAGCTTTTTAAGCGAGATTAGAGTTGGTTTGACCTTGTTTTTGGAGTTTGACTAGATTTTTCCATAGCCTTGGAGATTTGAGGACCGTTGACCTTGCTTTGACCCGGTCCATATGGTTTGTATTTTTGTGAGAAATTATTGTTAGTTTGGAAAATTACAAATTTTGCTCCTTTTGACTCATTTTATTGAGTTTAACAACTTTCAAGCTTTGGCAATTTTGATTTGTTGATCATAAAATACGTTTTTCGAGAAAAAGGGCAAAATTGACCTTTCACACTAAATCTGTACTTGAATTTCAAAAATTTCAGAATTGGGGAAAATATACTTTTTGGAAATTAGATTTTTCGTTGATCGATTTTGTCTTCTTCGTCGATCTCATTCGGGACCCACAAATGTGAGTTTCAGCCTTTGATATGTTGGGGCCCATGGGGCCCAGCCCACTTAACTCTTTATAAGACCACATGGGTTCCTCTTCTTCCCCATTCTTTCATTTTCCTGCAATGAAGAGAGGAGCCTAGGGTTTTCTCCCAGCACTTTCTCTCTCCTCTTTGAAAGCTCCCATCTTGAGTGCTAAGTGAGGGAATGATCTTCCCATCTTCTTCCCCACCTTCCAAGCTTTCCAAAGATACCATTTTCTAAAGATTTGAGCTAGGAGAGACCACTTTTCCAAGCTCTTCTTCCCTGTTTGAGCTTCAAAAAGGTTAGCAATGGATTTCTTTCTTCAAATCTTGGTTTTCCAAACCATTTAGAATGTTTCTGTCATATATGCAAAGAGTTTTCATGGAGATTTGAAAATGGTTGGTTTCTAGGGCTTCTTCTTGAGCTATTTTTGGGGGTTTTGAGAATTTGGAGCTTGGGACTATAAGAGGACCATCTTAGAGTGATTTGCATCTCCTCTTGAGCCAAGGCAAGTGAATATTCAGTTAATTTGATGGTTTTATGCAATATGAGTAATTTCTTGGTATTTCCACTTTTAATATGTCTTATTATGATTCATCTTGAAATAATTTAGGATGGATTTATGCTTTCTCTCTTTAAGACATTTTTTTACCATAAGATATATGTTTTGCTTTTGGAATGATTCATCTTGAACCAACCTTTATGTTTAAGGAACTTTATATCTTGATGAATGAAGGAAATTCATGTTTATGTTTGATTTCTTTGATGGAAATGAAATGGAAATTAGTGTATCAATGATTTGAAGGAATTTTGTTGAGGCTAAGAGAGGTCCATTTCATGTGAAAATATGTATGGAAGAGAAAGGAGGGAAAGGAAATCAAAAGAGAAGAAGAGAGTGCAAATTTGCACTCTAAAAATCGGACCCAGCAGAACTGGGCCACTCGAGCGAGCCCATGGTCCGCTCGAGCGGACCAGGTTCTGTTAGGGGTCCGCTCGAGCGAACCCTGGGCCGCTCGAGCAGACCTGGGCCCAGTCCAAGGCCCTTTTAAGGCTTGAATTGTGGACTATTTTTCAGCCCATTGCTTGGGTTGTTTCCCACTCGTTAAGGGTCTTCTCCATCCCATCTCCTTCCATTTGTTTGAGGCCCATTTAGCCTATAATGAGGTATGAAAGCCCATGAAAGTTTGGGGTAAATTGTGATACTTGGAAAATTGGGAAATGGGAATGAGAACAATGTGAGAATGAACATATGTTAAATTACCCGGGAATCTTTCAAGTCTCAATGCGCACTTTATCAATTTAAATGTTGTGGATTTTCATTGGCATCAAACATATTCTTTTATTAATCAATGTTTAAAGGCTAAGTGTGTATTGAGATGGTTCCTTGGTAAGTCATTAAGTCATTCTACATTATTCTATTCCATCCCAGATCAGAAAGTATATCTGTACTCTTTGGTAAACTAATTTGAATAGCATCGGTGATTTGATATAGAATCATGTGGTTTTCCATGTTCGAAAGGATTGATCATATGGTTTTTATACAAATTACTTTGATGTGTATTTGAGTGGTTTACAATGGAAACTCGTATGTTTTCTACGAATCGATTTGGCAGGAGATTGGAGTGGTTCGCCACATTCGGGATTTCATCGATAAGACTATTATTTTGAAAATAAAACCTCGAGGCAAGACGGGGTCAGAGCTTTGTAGTATGAG
Organism: Litsea cubeba; assembly: GCA_012931725.1. Taxonomy (NCBI): domain Eukaryota; kingdom Viridiplantae; phylum Streptophyta; class Magnoliopsida; order Laurales; family Lauraceae; genus Litsea; species Litsea cubeba. Next base: position 76,802,597 of record CM022944.1, on the reverse strand, counting down.
CCCATGAGCCAAAGAGACTATTATTTCAAAAATAAAACCTCGAGGCAAGATGGGGCCAGAGCTTTGTAGTCTGAGCCCATGAGCCAAAGGGATTATTATGGTTTGATTTGTATCGGTTCGGGTTTTGAAAACTAAAGGCACCACTAGGCTTAGGTCACCTTGTCGGGCTGATCACCCGACTTGGGATCTTTAATTTGTCTGCCAGCTGCAGTTTGGATTCTGTCTGTACCGACCATGGCAACGGTTTTGATCTGCCGGTCCCACGTGTAGTGGCTACGGTTCTGATTTTGTTTCCGGTCCCACATGTAGTGGCTACGGTTCTGTCTGCTCTTGTTACTTCGGTAATAGGAGAATATAGCTATGTGTGGTTTGCCAATGTTTTATCCGTTTGTTATTTTATTTTATGATTCTTGTTTGTTTATACTCATTATATTCTTTGAATTTGTTAATGTTTATGAAATCGATCTTTTATCGTATTGTCTCTATTATTCAAGATTTTAAATGTATTTCCAATTATTAAATGTTTTACGTAGGCCGTTATCTTTTTGAGATATTTATGCTTCAGAGACTGTTCATTTAATTGCTTTGATATTTATGTTCGGTCTTTCAATCGCTTTACCTATGATTTATTACTAATATTGTTCAGACTCATTTAATGGATTTTCAATGATTCCATAAGGTTTTATAAATACCCATTTTACATATTACTTGTTTATTTGCTTGCCAGACCGTCGTGTCTGACCCTGTTTGTTTGGTGCCAGTTTTCTCTCCCACTGCTTTTTAGGTGTTTGATTGGAGTAGGCGGTTGAGCCGCCGATCTGACGTGAGAGGCTGCCTTCGATGTCATATAGATGTCAAGTTGGCAATGGAGTTCGTATCTAAATATTGGGGGTAGTATTTCTTTTTAGTTGGATATTTTTGTATGGCTTTGTTAGCCTTGGTCATTGGGTTTGTAATTAAAGAATTTGTTAATTGTAACCTGAATATGTGGGAAATAAATAGTCTTGTTACTACCAGCTCAGTATTTTATGATTTGTGATCTGTACCAGTCTGCTCATTTGATGGCCTTATGATATTGGTTGAGTGCGACACGGAATCCGATGGCCACGGACTCCGGGTCGCAACGCCATGATTAGCTTCCGCGAAAATATGTTCTGATCGTGATGGAATTTTATTATCCTCATTCACGCGGATCTTGGGAAATATAGCAAAAAGTTTTCATTTATTCCAAAATTTTCGCATTCCGAGATCGGATCACTGCAGGGCCCGGTTTCGGGGTGTGACATGACATGAGACTCTTGCGTTGATAGCTTTGATGGAGATGATGGATTGTTTCAGGATTCCGATTTACAGTGGATGAAGAGATTAGCACTTGGTAGGATTTCAGTTTCACTAATTCCTTGAAGACAAGACCAGATAGAAGAGTTTTAAGCCAGAATCTGAATGGTATGGTATAAGTAGGTATATGGAATTCTAAAATTTTTGAAGTAGAGATTATTTCAGAGAAAGCATGTCTACGATCACATCTTCGTACAAGCGTCAAGAGCACCGTGTACAGTTTTCTAGGACTTAAGGCATAGAATTCCAAGCTGATAGGAAGAGACAGAACTTGCAGTTTCTTAGGGCCGACAGTGACTGACGAGATAAGTAAAAGAAATGATCCAGTGCGAGAACGACAGATGACACCAGGGATGATTAGAAGAATTGTTAAACACCAGTTTGGTCAGAGAAGTATGTTTTTGAACAGATATGTGGAACAGTGTGAAGCTTTCAACCGAATCAGAATGTTGTTGACCGTGCATCTCAACGTCATGGTTTGATCAGAGGGTATCTCATTTGCCAAGGTCTAGCGTAGGGTGTCAGTGTTTTCTTTTGTCTTTCGGGTTTTTTATTTTGATTTGGTTTAGACCATTTGGAGGACCAAATGGATTCTAAGGGGGGAGGATGTAAGACCCCGACCCCCAATTTCTCTGTTTAGTATTGCTTTAATCGTGGTTTAACTTTTTAAGCGAGATTTGAGTTGGTTTGACTTTGTCTTTCAGTTTGACTAGATTTTTCATAGCCATGGAGATTTTGAAGACCGTTGACTTTAGTTTGACCCGGTCTTTGTAAAATATATTTTTGTGAGAAATTATTCTTATTTTGGAAAAACTACAAATTTTTCTCCTTTTGACTCATTTTATTGAGTTTAACAAGTTTCATGTTTTGACCATTTTGATTTGATGCTCCGAAATCGTGTTTCTCGAAAAAAAAAGGACAAAAATGACATTTTCACTAAATCTGTCCATAAATTTTGAAAATTTCAGAATTTGGGGAAAATATACTTTTTGGAAAGTAAAAATTTTGTTGATCGATTTTGTCTTCTTCGTCGATCTCATTCGGGACCCACAAATGTTAGTTCCAGCCTTTGTAAGACTGGGCCCCACTGACCCTTTATAAAACCACTTGGGCACTTCTTCTTCCCCATTCTTCATTTTTCCATGCAACAAGAGGGGAGCCTAGGGTTTTCCCCAGCACTTTCTCTCTCCTCTTGGAAACCCCCCATCTTGAGTGCTAAAGGAAGGATTGATCTCCCAATCTTCTTCTCCTCCCTCTTGGCTTTCCAAAGACACCATTTTCAAGAGATTTGAGCTAGGAGAGACCACTTTTCCAAGCTCTTCTTCCCTGATTGAGCTTCAAAAAGGTTAGCAATGGATTTGTTTCATCAAATCTTGGTTTTCCAAACCATTTAGAATGTTTTTGTCATATATGCAAAGGTTTTCCTTGAGTTTTGCAATGGATTTGTTTTCTAGGGCTTCTTCTTGAGCTATTTTGGGGGTTTTGTGATTTTGGAGCTTGGGACTATAAGAGGAACATCTTAGAGTGATTTACATCTCCTCTTGACCCAAGGCAAGTAAATATTCAGCTAATTTGATGGTTGTGTATATATGAATGATTTTTCATTATTCTCATTCTATGTTTTATTTTCTTTATGATTTATGGATTCAATCTTTTAATGATATGAGCTATGGTTTATGTTACTTCATTTGATATATGGTTTTTGTTAGAATTTAAATCTTCATTATCTATTTTATCACTTGATTTCAATTTTTGTTCTTCAAATTTTAGTATCTTGTTGAATGAAGGAAAGTTTGTCTTTATATGATTGATTGGGATTAATTGGAATGATTTAGTGTATTAGTGTTTTAATGGAATTGGAATAGAAAGGGGAGCTCAAATATATGTGGAATCATGTGAGTAAGGAAGAAGGAAAAAGGAAAAAAAATTAGAAAAAGGAAGGAGGAAGTGCAATTCTGCACTTCCGGCGGACTGGACAGGGCCCAGTCCGCTCGAGCGACCCAGTGGGCCGCTAGAGCGGACCAGGTTCTGTCTGGGCTTCGCTCGAGCGGACCCTAGGTCGCTCGAGCGAGCCCAAACCTGTCCAGGGCCCATTTCTGTGAGACTTTGGCGGTCCTTCTTGGTTTCATTGGGGGCCTGTTTTGGGATTATTTTATGGGTCATTTATAGACCTGTTTTAGGCCCATTTCATCCCATCTATCCTATTTGGTTTGAGGCCCATTAATCTCCCTTTTAGGCCTTAAAGCCCATGAAAGTTTGGGGTTAATTGTGATACTTGGAAATTGTGAAATGGGAATGAGAACAATGAGAGAATGAGCATATGTGAAATTACCCGGGAATCTTTCAAGTCTCAATGCGCACTTTATCATTTTAAATGTTGTGGATTTTCATTGGCATCAAACATATTCTTTTATTAATCAATGTTTAAAGGTTAAGTGTGTATTGAGATGGTTCCTTGGTAAGTCATTAAGTCATTCTACACGATTCCACTCCATTTCAAGTCAGAGAATGTATTTGTATTCCTCGGTAAACTAATTTGAATAGCATCGGTGATTTGTTATAAAATCATGTGGTTTTCCATGTTCGAAAGGATTGATCGCATGATTTTATACAAATTACTTTGATGCGTATTTGAGTGGTTTACCATGGAAACTCGTATGTTTTCTACGAATCGATTTGGAAGGAGATTGGAGTGGTTCGCCACATCCTCGAGGCAAGATGGGGCCAGAGCTTCGTAGTATGTGCCCATGAGCCAAAGGGATTATTATGGTTTGATTTGTACCTGGTTCGGGTTTTGAAAACTAAAGGCACCACTAGGCTTAGGTCACCTTGTCGGGTTGATCACCCGGCTTGGGATCTTTAATTTGTTCGCCAACTGAGCTTGGATTCTGTCTGTACCGACCATGGCAACGGTTCTTATCTGCTGGTCCCACTTGTATGTGGCTACGGTTCTGATACTGTTTCCGGTCCCACGTGTACTGGCCATGGTTCTGTCTGCTCTTGTTACTTCGGTAATAGGAGAATATAGCTATGTGTGGTTGCCAATGTTTTATCCGTTTGTTATTTTGTTTTATGATTCTTGTTTGTTTTATACTCATTATATTCTTTGAATTTGGTAATGTTTGTGAAATCGATCTTTTATCGTATTGTCTCTATTATTCAGGATTTTATATGTATTTTTCAATTATTAAATGTTTTATGTAGGCTGTTATCTTTTCGAGACATTTATGCTCCAGAGATTGTTCATTTATTTGCTTTGATATTTATGTTCGGTCTTTCGATCGTTTTATCATGATTTATTGCTATTATTGTTTAGAATCTTTAAATGGATTTACAATGATCCCATAATGTTTCATGAATGCCCATTTCCATATTACCTGTTTATTTGCTTGCCAGACCGTCGTGTCTGACCCTGTTTGTTTGGTGCTAGATTCCTCTCATTCTGTTTTTAGGTGTTTGATCGGAGGAGGCGGTGGAGCCGCCGGTCTGACGCGAGAGGCTGCCCATTGATATCATCTAGATGTCCAGTTTGGCACCGGAGTTCGTATCTAAATATTGGGGGTAGTATTTCTGTTTAATTGGATATTTTTGTATGGCTTTGTCAGCCTTTTTCTTGGGATTTGTAAATAAGACACTTGTTAATTGTAATTTGAATACGTGGGAAATAAATAGTCCTATTACTAACAGCTCAGTATTTTATGATTTATAACATGTACCAGTCTGCTCATATGATGGCTTTATGATATTGGTCAAGTGCGACACGGAATCCGATGGCCACGGACTCCGGGTCGCAACGCCATGTTTAGCTTCCGCGAAAATATAATCTGGTCGTGATGAAATTTTATTATCCTCATTCACGCGGATCTTGGGAAATACAACAAAAGTTTTAATTTATTCCAAAATTTCGCATTCCGAGATCGGATCACTGCAGGGCCCAATTTCGAGGTGTGACAGTGGGCATATAGGACGACGCCGAGACGCTCCACCTCGGCAACACCCTTCTCCCTCGCCTACGGTATGGAAACCGTGATTCCACTTGAGATTGGCCTCCCGACCTTGAGGTCGGAACTCTTCGACCAAGGCCATAACAACGTGAACTTGGCTCGAGAGCTAGACCTAGCCGAAGAGCGCAGGGAAACGGCGGCCGTCCGTCTAGCCGCCTACCAGCAACAGTTAGCCAGGGGCTACAAACAAAGGGTCAGAAAAGGAAATTCTCGGTCGGGGAACTCGTCCTAAAGAAGTCACTCCCGCAGGACAAAGATCCGAACCATGGCAAGTTGGCGCCAAACTGGCACGGACCATTCAAGGTTATTGAGGTCTACGGTCGTTCAGCTTACAAGCTTGAAAACATGGATGCAGACAATTGCCATGGCCATGGAACGCAACGCACCTCAAGAAGTTCTATTTCTGAATTGTAACCGATTTTTGAAAAGCAATAAAAGCACTATGCTCCTTGCCTCCCTCAATTCTCTCTAGAACGTAGAACTCTCCAACGGCGCCCAAGGGACTACGTGTCTCGGGTCTTCTCCATTTCACGTTATGAGCGCACCTCGGCACTTTTGCCAGGTAACCGACGGGCCCCTGGTGACGAGCCAGTGGGTCTTCTCTAGTTCGCGCTATGAGCGCACCTCAGCACTCTTGCCAGGTAGCCGACGCGCCCCTGGTGACGAGCCAGTGGGTCTTCTCCAGTTCGCGTTATGAGCGCACCTCGGCACTCTTGCCAGGTAGCCGGCGTGCCCCTGGCGACGAGCTAGTGGGTCTTCTCCATTTTGCGTTATGAGCGCACCTCGGCACTCTTGCCAGGTAGCCGGCGCGCCCCTGGTGACGGGCCAGTGGGTCTTCTCCAGTTCGCGTTATGAGGGCACCTCGGCACTCATGACGCGCTATCTACCGAAGGGGTAACAATCCCAGTGATATAAACCAGGGCCAACCTGGGGGCAGTTCGGCACCTATCCCTATCGAGCTCGTATACTTGCACAAAATATTTGATAAGTAAAAAACACACACGACAAGTGACCAAGATAGTCGCCAGAGGAAATTTCAATTGTATTGAATCTTCGTTCATTACATGATACAGCGAATACAATTGAAAAACAAGAAAGATACATCAGAAACAAAAAGGATTTTCCTATAAGCAGAACCGACAAGACTGGCCCGAGGTCACGCTGGATCAGAGGTGTGAGGAGTAGCAGCAGTTCCAACGTCGACCCCGGTCTGATCAGCGGCAGCCGCCTCGCCAGCAGGGCCAGTGACAGGAGGGGCAGAGCTCGGCGCCGGAGTTGGAAACCGGGGGGGGGGGGATCCTGGAAGGATGGATGGTCCTTCGAGACCCCCGCCTCCTTTAGGGCGGCACGCCATTCTTTCGCCCAGGCCTTATCCCTCACGACGAGGACTCTAGCCTTATAGTGAGTCGTGACCTGTGCCTTGGCGTCCTCGAAAGCGGCGTCACATTCTGACTCGAGTCTCGCCTCGGCCTCGTCCGCCCTCTTTGACTCGGCCTGGAGCTGGACCGCGAAGTCGTCTCTCAGCTTCTCGATGGAGGCCTCGAGTTCAGCCACCTTTTTCCTCTCGGCCTCAGCTTTGCCCTTTGCTTGCTCAAGCCCCGCTGCAAACTCTCCTTCGGCTCTTGCCAATTTTCGAGTAACAGCATACAGGGATTCCCCGAGGTAGTTCTTCTCCGCATTCAACTTGGTGATCGGGGTGCCTTGCCTATAGAGCCTGTCTATTGCAACCATAGACTTCTGTATTGTCTGTCGAAGAAACAAGGCATTCATAAAGAAAATCAGAACAGTCGCCAAAACCAAACAGCTTGACAAAAGTTTAAAGGTTTAAGTAAACTCACCTCGAAGCATGACTGCATCAGTGATAGTATCAACTTCGGGTCATCATACCCCTCCAATTGAGCCATGTCTTGAGGCAAGGCGCAGGCTCACCCGAGTGCCTCAAGAATGAGGGGATCGACCTTGCGGAGGACACGATCCTCCATCGTCATTAGTCTCCCCGGTTAGAGCAGGAAACTCGGCTCCCACGGACTTGGACCGGCAGATGGTGACGCCATAGCCGAATTGGAACCACCGTCGACTCTCGGCCTTTTCTTCGAACGACCTTCCATCTGCCCGGCTTCGGCCGAAGGCCGCCGAGCTTCCGGTTCGGTGGGCTGGACAGAGATGGGCCCAGAGAGGGAAGCCACGGCCCCAGCAGTAGGAGGAGTCGGCGATGGCCTGGGGGCAGAAGCCTCGACTGCGTCCGGATTCGGAGGCGCCAAGGGGGCTTGGGTATCCTCAACCCCAAGCGCCAGGGTTTCTATGTCCTCGAAAGACAAGCGCCTAGCACGACGCATCTCGGCGAGAGGCACCGGACTGATCGGTGTGCCCCCTTCTTCCGCAAGGGGACCTGGCGTGACCTCGGCACAAAGGTGGAAGCCTCAGCACCGGACGTCACCCTGTGGTCTGAGCCAACCCTAACTTGCGAGGGCTCTTCCCTCTCTTCTTCGGCTTCAGCGGCAGCCTGATCTCTCCCCACAGCAGGCTCCAGGGACGCCCAACTCGGTTCCAGCCTAGGGTCAACCACCCCCCCCCCCCCCCCCCGCGGATTCTCCTCTACGATGGGCTCAATCGTCCCTCTAATGTAGCCTCGGTACTCTGGCTTGTAGTCCAGCAGGGACCAGGCCGCTCTACTGTTAAAGCCCCCGTACCCTTGAACCTTCCGAAGCTAGGCCTCGTTCCTCTGCCATATGAACTGAGCGGCTTGTCTTCTTTTCCTGGCAGCTGCACCATAAACAAAAGTATCAGTTCGGCATGATGAAAAATTAAGACCATATCAGAATAGAAAGAAGATGGTGATTACTTGGAGGGGTCCCGAAGTGGCGGGGAATCCTATAGACTCTATCTGTTTCGGTCCTGCCGAACTCCCAGTTGCCTAAGACATACAAGAGATCGTCCCAGCATACTTGTTCGAATCCTCCAGATACCGAACAAAGCCCTGCCGGTACCTCTTAGCCCAGAGATAATAGGCATCTCCGAGCTTGCATATGTCGTAGACATCCTCGATGTCAAAGACGCCGAGGTCGATTCCTAGGACCTCGTTGAGCTTAGCCATGCCCATTATGATCTTGAAGACATTGGGCAACAGCTGGCAGGGACATAGAGACCACTGGCTCAGGCACCTCCTCAGTAGAGGGTGAAGGGAGAAGCGAACCCCGCCTTCGATGATGGCCACCAGCGGAAAGGGCATCCAGCCGCCTGAATAGTCACGGAGGTTGATTCCGTTGGGGTTGGCCGCCCTGACACGGACGTCAGCGGGAATCTTATATGATGACCTGAGCCCCTCTATCGCTGCCTCGTTCTCTAGCCAATGGCTGTAAATGCCCATCTCTACCAGAACGAAACCCAAAAACCCACAGAGAAATGTAAGAAGGAAAAGAGCTTGCGGAGATGAACCTGAGTTTCGAACTGGCGGAGGCCCAACCTCAGCAGCACTCCTCTTCTCAGGCAGAGTTTGCTCGCAGCGACTTCTTCTTCTCTGGTTCAAAACAACAATAGGGGAGAAGGAAGTCTTGGTGCCCTATAAATAAGGAAAGGAGGAGGAGGCACCTCTTCAGAAACCCTAGCGACACAGGTGCTAGGTGCTCCCTGGGGTTTCGTAATGCGCCCCTGATCAACGGCACACGCATCCTCGATGCGATTGGGCAACCAACCAAATAATGACACGTAGAGCCGTCGATATGTCTTCGACATTGATTTGCAAGCGTCATTTATTACCTCGGTCATCCAAAGTGACTACAGGTGGAGGCCAAGCGCCGGCGGCCGAAACCAAGATGAACTCTGCCCCAGAAGGATTTCCTATCTTATAGCTCCCGACCTCACCTAGCTGGCGAGCTCCGTAAGGTCGGAAGCTAGGGGCAATTGTGCGGGGATGTCTCCCGAAGTACTGAGGTTATGCTAACTTCGGTGCTTATGCAAATTAGTTGCACCCTGACCTCGGCAAACATTGCTCATGTGCTACCCGAACTCAAGACCGTCTCTGGTCTCGGGCACCCCCAACCTCAATGCGAAGCCTTCACTTCGGCTACTCAGTTCGGCACCAGAGCCAGACCCTTAGCTGAAATGGGCGATAACGGCTGTACTTTCAAGAGTATCCAGCTGGAACTGACAAAGCCATCCTAGCCACCCCTTATCCCTGACAGAGTGGCATCCAGCGGCTACGTCCCATCAAAGTATGGCCCCAAGCCAGGCCCGATGGGACTAGGCCCAAAAGTCAGATGTGGTAAGGCCCGATTAGACCAGCATTTAATGCATGATGGGCTGATCGGACTGCTATTTAATGAGTAATGGGCTGACATGACGATATCCCTGGGAACGCTAGGATGTCATCATGAGCCTCACCATGCAACGTAGACTTCCTCCTCTATAAATAGAGGAATGATCTCCATCACAGGTACGCACAACATAACCAGAGAGATGTTACTCTGTCTCTCCTATCCCTGATCTCTATCCTATTGCTCAGATCTCATACTGACTTAGGCATCGGAGAGCCTTGTGCTGCCCACAGCCAGGGTCCTCTGACTCCCTTACCTTCTCCCCTTTCAGGTCTTCAGGCTATTCACCAGTCTCAAAGGAGCATCAGACTCAAGATAATTTTTGTTACAAAGTCCGTAATATTTAGGCACTTACTCACATAGTTTAGGTTTGCAAATGAGTGTCCATTATCCGAATTGGAAGCCTCCAGCTACGAATAAAGTGGATATAAAATCTATTTTTATATCCGGATCCATGCATATAGGGTCCAAAACATTCAGATCCAAAAATTGGATCCTTGTATATTTCAACCCAAGGATCCGAATCCAGGATGATTGCAATTAGATATTAACATATGTGTAGGTTTCAAGGGCCTAAATAGCTTAGATTATATTAATGTTTGAGAGTCTATTTGGTTAGTCACTATATCATTTAATAGTTCTGCTTGTATCCTTAAAAAGTTTATTTTGAAGATCTTTTATCTAATTATAATATGGCACTCTACATCTAAATTCTGAATCGGTTCCTTTTTTTAAGGTAATCCCACAATTAGTTACATGACATAAATTTTGTGTTAGATCCAGATCCAAATCTATAAAGATGAATCCGAGTCTGTATTTACCGTGGTTCCAGTCCAGATGTGACCCATTTGTATCCCTACTTGTTTTCTCCTTTTACAGCTAATATCGGTGTTAGAGATTATCTATTAGTGGTTAGAAGATTTGTTAGAGATTATGGAATGAGTTGTTAAAGTATTTGTTAAGGGTGTTATGAGTGTCAGTAATTATTTAATCGATGGATATCTGAAATCTTAACGTGGGGAGATTAATAAGCATTTAATAACAAGAAGCTCGAAATATTATTTTGAGAATAAGGATAGGAGAGTAATTATAATTCTATAGTGGACTGAATTGTAATTTCTAATTTGGGTCGAATTAGGGTTTCCTGATTCCATAAGAAGCCTATTCCTTAGTTACTTCTTAGGGTCCCTATTGTAGCCTATATATATGCGCTATTGCTCTCTAGGTAAAACACACAAGAGAAATCTCATTTTTGAGAACAGAGAGAATTCGCATAAGGGGCCCACTCCTTGGTGCAGATTCTAGCATAGAGGAATACAGTAGAAGATCTTGGGATTTTTGAGTTGCTGTATTACCGAGGTCAAATCAGAGAGATCTCGCAGGATGATGTTTAAAAATCGTTATTTCCGCATTTAATCTGTACGCGATATCTTGAGATTTCGGCGGCATCTTTTAACAATGGTATCAGAGCCAATCTCGATATTGCATATGGATTAAAGATCACATGGTAAGATTATAGGATGCTGTAAAAAACGTGATTTGCCTTTGCTGCAACTAACCCTTGTTTTGCAACGATCTATCTAATCTCTGTTTTGCAACGATTAATCTGACTATCATGGTCACCATGTGTGTATGTTATGTGAATGGATCCCATGAATTAAATTCGTGGTTACAGTTTTACATATTTTATCTTTGATCATGGTGATGTTATTATATTGAGATAGCATGTGAACTCCGTTTGTCAAGAGGCTTAGGATTCAATGTAATTTTTTTTTCATGAAAATGTAATTATATTGAGATAGCATGTGAACTCCGTTCGTCAGGAGGCATAGGATCCAATGTAATTATTTTTTTTTTCAAGAAGATTTCTTAAGAAGAGACACAGGTTCTATCGTAAGGTTTTCTTAAGAAGAGACGCAGGTTCTGAAGGCAGAAATTCATTTTTGAAGAACTTGATAATTCTAGTTGTCACCCCACCCCCAGCTCGACCCCCGCTCGGGGGACACCCCCGGACCCCCTTCGCGAAGCGCATGTCTTAAAGAAGTGGCAATCAAGAAGGAGAAAAGATCCTTCTTGACCATGATAGCTAGGACTCTTTTTGATGGTTGTCTTTCTTTATTTGTGCTTAGATGTCTATTATTTTCATAACATGCTTGATATGATATTATACTTGTTTAATTATGTTTGGAATGATATAGTAGTCTATATATAGTTACCTATTACTACTAGATTTCAAACTGATTTTAATTAAATTATTTTATAAAGAACCCTCATTGCTAAATAACTAAGTGGGAGAGGGAACCTCTTTAGTTCCCATGGTCTCCATCATTGTTTAGTAGGAGATGTAATCAACTTATGTGTTGACCTTGAAGTCTTCCTCCTCATCGGATGAGTTTATTATGAATCTCCAGTACAAATTCTCATATGGATAATTTAGGGTAATTATTAGTATAAGGTCCCTTCTCCATCTGACGAGACCGAATACAGAATAATGGACCTTGAATTAAATGATGGTATACACTTAGCTATAAACAACAGTATGCTCTCCATCTGAGTCTCTTCTGTTATTTATAGGACCAAAGTCAAGACAGCTGTTTGGTTTTACTTGGCTCGGTTTGTTGCCTTGATAGTAAAACTAATAGGTTATGTCCTATCTGAAGAAAATAAGTATGGTAGAAGACCTCACATCGAGGCATACTATACATTGGTATTTAGATTGCTATCGGATTCTTTTATTTATTGGCATAGGGAGCATTCTATTTTGTTTTGAATCCAAAGTTTTTATTTGCCCATCATAATTTTATGATTATATAATTCTTAGGATTTAAGATGGGTGTTTTCAATCCACTTGCTGTTATTCTCAAAGAACACAAACTCACTGGACCTAATTACATTGACTGGAAAAGAAATCTGGATATTGTGCTAACTGTTGAAGAGTACAAATATATGCTTACTGAGGTATGCCCAGAGAAACCTGTGGATGGTTCTACCGATGAGGTGGCCGTCCAAGCATACCAAAAATGGAACAAGGCTAATGAGATGGCGTGATGTTACATGTTGGCATCCATGTCAAATGTTTTGCAATCTCAGCATCAACATTTTCCTACTACCTATGACATCATGTACAGTCTCAAGGAGATGTTTGGTGATCAGGATCGGGCAGCTAGACAGGTTGTTATGAAAGAACTGTTTAACACTAAGATGGCTGAAGGTACCTATGTGAGGGAATATGTTCTGAAAATGATGGGACACCTCAATGAACCACAGGTCCTTGGAGCTGAAATTGATCGGGAGACCCAGATTGATATCATTCTCTAATCCTTGACTGATTCCTTTGAGAATTTTCGTATGAATTACAATATGAACAAACTCAGTTTTCCTCTGGCGGAATTACTCAAGGAACTTCAAGCTGCTGAGGGCCTTTTGAAAAAGCCACCTTTTGTTAACATTGCTGCAAAATGTTCTGTCTCTAAGCCGAAAGACAAGAAGAAATAGAAAAAGGGTCAGAATCATAATACAGTTCCTCAAGGGGGCAATGGAACACAGGGTGGAGTGAAAAAGCCTAAGGGCTAGTGCTTTCATTGCAAGCAAGCAGGGCGCTGAAAAAAGCAATGTCCGACTTTTCTCAACAAAGTGAACAATAAAGGTAAATTTCATTCACTAATTGTTGAATCATGTTTGGAGGTTATATCTACCGGTACCTGGTGTGTAGAAACGGGAGCCACTAATCATGTTTGCAATTCTTTGTGGAGGTTCTAGGAAACCAGACAACTAAGTGATGGGGAGATTTATTTGCTTATGGGTGATGCTACGAAAGTGGCAGCAGTTGCAGTAGGAGATGTTTATCTAAGTTTTAGTAGAGATAGGACTCTAATTTTAAAAGATTGTCTTTATGTTCCCTCCATTAGGAGGAATTCAATTTTTGTTTCCAAGTTGGTTAAAGACAGATATTCCCTTTATTTTAATAAATTTGTGGTTATTAAGTACAATAAACGTTTTATCCGTTCTGTTTCATTAGTGGATGATCTTTATATTGTTGATCCTATCTCTCCTAAGTTGCAACTAAATGAATCAAATAACACTGTTACCCTACCATGTAAGGGAAAGGAACCTTCCAAAATGAACAAAACATATCTTTGGCATTTACGCCTGCGTCATATTAATCTAGAAAGGATTTCCAGATTAGTTGCAAATGGACCATTAAATTCATTGGAAGTGGAGGCACTTCCAGTCTACGAATCTTGTTTAGAAGGGAAAATGACCAAGCGTCCCTTTTCGGTAAAAGGCTATAGGGCCAAAGAACCGTTGGAATTGGTTCACTCTGACTTGTGTGGACCCATGATGTCCAGGCAAGAGGTAGCTTTGAGTATTTCGTTACTTTTATCGATGACTACTCAAGGTATGGTTACATTTACTTAATGCGTCGTAAGTTCGAATGCTTTGAGAAATTCAAGGAGTATAGGGCAGAAACGGAGAAGCATTTAAGTAAAAGTATCATGACACTGCGATCAGATCGTGGTGGTGAGTACCTCTTTGGGGAATTTAGGGATTACTTAGTTCAAGAGGGGATTCCATCCCAGTTGTCTGCACCAGATACCCCTCAATAAAATGGTGTTGCTGAAAGAAGGAATAGGACTCTTATGGATATAGTAAGGTCAATGATGAGTTATTCGGATTTACCTACTTCATTCTGGGGGCATGCTCTAGAAACGGCTGCATACATTCTAAACTTAGTTCCATCTAAGTCATTACCTACCACACCCACAGAACTATGGACTGGGCGCAAACCCAGTTTAAAGCATGTTCGGATTTGGGGTAGTCCAGCACATGCGCTGGAAGGGAACACAGATAAGTTGGAACCAAGAATGGAATTTTACATTTTCGTTGGATATCCTAGAGGAACAAAAGGTGGTTTGTTCTATAATCCTAAAGATCAAAAGGTCATTGTTAGCACCAATACTCGATTCTTAGAAGAGGACTATGTAATGGACCACAAACCCAAAAGCAGAATTGTTCTAAAGGAATTGAGAGAAGAAAGACCTACCCAAACTTTTCCATTAACAGTAGCACAGGAAGAGACACCTACACTTGCCAAGTCTCAAACTGACGGTACTCCAGGTGAAAACAATAACATGTTGGGTGACAAGCCGGATCAACATGTAAATGGTGGTTCACCAAGAGTAGTTTTAGCACCACGTGACACTATTAATACACGGACACAGGATGTGCCTCGTCGTAGTGGGAGGGTTATTCGTCAACCCAAGAGGTATACGTTCTTGGGAGAGTCAATTAGACAGAGTCCCTGACGAGCAAGATATCGAACCCTAGAACTATAATGATGCACTCCAAGACAAAGATGCAGATCTATGGCAACAAGCTATGAAAATAGAAATGGAGTCCATGTACTCTAACCAAGTCTGGGATCTTGTAGAACCACTAGAGGGGAGAAAACCTATTGGTTCTAAGTGGGTTTACAAGAAGAAAAGAGGGGTGGATGGAAAGGTTGAAAGAAAGAATCGATTATGAGGAGACTTTCTCACCTGTAGCCATGATGAAATCCATCAGAATTCTTTTATCCATTGCGGCTCATTTTGATTACGAGACTTGGCAAATGGATGTCAATACGGCCTTCCTTAATGGAAATCTTGATGAATGTATCTATATGGTACAACCAGATGGATTCGTAGCTGATGCTCGTGAGCACATGTTGTGCAAGCTTAAGAAGTCCATTTATGGACTTAAGCAAGCATCTATATCTTGGAATATTTGTTTTGATCATGCCATTACCTCTTATGGTTTTGAGCAGAACATTGATGAATCATGTGTGTATAAGAGGTGCAATGGTAGTGTAGTGACTTTCTTAATACTTGATGTAGATGACATCCTACTCATTCGAAACGATGTTGGGGTGTTGTCTTCGGTCAAAGTATGGTTGAGCAGTCAGTTCAATATGAGGGACTTAGGAAAAGCTAGTCACATTCTAGGGATCAAACTCTTGCGAGATCAGAAACAAAGAATGTTGGGCTTATCTCAAGCGATTTATACTGATACAATTCTTGCCCACTTTAGCATGCTAGATTCCAAGAAAGGATTTCTTCCTTTCAGGCATGGAATTACTTTATCCAAGGATCAGTGTCCTAAGACACCTGATGAGATAAAAAAAATGAAGGAAGTGCCTTATGCTTCGGCGGTGGGAAACCTCGTGTATGTAATGCTATGTACTAGACATGATATTTGTTTTGCCGTTAGCATGGTTAGCAGATCCCAGTCTAATCCAGGGAGAGAAAATTGGACTGCGGTAAAGCATATACTTAAGTACCTTAAAAGGACTAGAAATTATATGCTTATTTACCAAGACGAGAGTTTGATACTCACTGGGTACACTAACTCGGACTTCCAGTCAGATAATGATGTCAGAAAGTCAACCTCAGGATTTGTATTTAGCTTGGGAGGTGGAGCTATAAGTTGGAGGAGTGTCAAGCAATCTTGTACTGCTGACTCTACCATGGAAACCGAATCTGTGGCAGCTTCTGAAGCAGCCAAGGAGGCAGTTTGGCTCAGAAACTTCTTGACGGATCTAAGAGTGGTGCTTTCGGTAAAATCACCTATAATTCTTTATTGTGATAATACCGGAGCGGTGGCTAATGCAAAGGAACCCAGGATGCATAAGAAGAGTAAGCACATCCAGCGTAAGTATCATCTCATACGAGAAATTGTACAGAGATGTGATATAATTGTGACCAAGATTGCATCGGCGGACAATCTGACAAATCCTTTTACAAAGAGCTTACCAGCAAAGATCTTTGATAGTCATGTGGAAGGCATGGGGTTGAAAAACATGTCAGCACGGTTTTAAGTCTAAGTGGTAAATTGTTGGAAATTTATATTGAAAACATACTTTTATGTATTTGTCTTTGACTAATTTATTTATTAGTATGCTTTGTTGTTTCGTCTTTATGAGAATTATGTATGGGCAAATGGTTGTATTGTTTAATATTATGCATGTGTGTCTCTTATTCTATAAAGTAGAGAAGTTGGTGTGTAGAGTTCAACTTATACACGGAAGACTTGTTTGTCGATTCTTATAGAATATAAGTAGTTGTTCACAATCTAGATGGATTTGGACAAACCATTGGGATGATTGTAGCATAATCTTTCAGCAGGCTTGTCTTGGCTGCGGGAAACGAAATAGTTTCAACTCATTGTGCTAGTACACTTTGTGTGTATTGAACATGACCGCTTTGGGGTTTATTGTCTGTATACTGACTATATAAGATGATCAATATCCAAATGGTTATTATGAGTGCTTTTACTCTTAATCCCGACATAAATAATATACACATACATTTAGTGTTTCACATTTTGATTTACAAAGGAGTGAGATCTTTTATGGGTCAATAATCTTAGTAAATTGGATGACTACACTACGTGTATGGTGCATATTAGTTTATTGACGGAATCCACGTCCCGTGATAGAGATTGATGATATCCCCTTGATGAAGCTTATAAGTTTTGATAATGTCAAACCCTGCAGGTTGACTTTGTGTCCGACATATCAAATAAGTTGAGCGTTAGGTCTCAAGGAATTATAAAGATATCGATTAAGTGGGAGATGTCAGTAATTATTTAATCGATGGATATCTGAAATCTTAACGTGGGGAGATTAATAAGCATTTAATAACAAGAAGCTCGAAATATTATTTTGAGAATAAGCATAGGAGTGCAATTATAATTCTCCAGTGGACTGAATTGTAATTTATGGGACTAGGATTCTAATTTAGGTTGAATTAGGGTTTCCTGATTCCATAAGAAGCATATTCCTTATTTACTTCTTAGGGTCGCTATTGTAGCCTATATATATGCGCTATTGCTCTCTAGGTAAAACACAAAAGAGAAATATCATTTTTGAGAGCAGAGAGAATTCGCAGAAGAGGCCCACTCATTGGTGCAGATTCTAGCATAGAGGAATACAGTAGAAGATCTTGGGATTTTCGAGTTGTTGTGTTACCGAGGTCAAATCAGAGAGATCTCGCAGGTATGATCTTCTATCATCGTTATTTCCGCATTTAATCTTTACGCGATATCTTAAGATTCTAGCGGCATCTTCTGACACTGCGATTTGAAGCATGGAGATGGAAATGCAGGATCCATTTCAGTGATGCATAGTATAAAAAACCCTGAGGCCCAAATCGATGCTTTGATACAGAACCGAGAGAAAGGGTATCCTAGTGCTGGGAGAGAGAGTCTAATCGAGGTGAGTATGTAGGTTAGGAGGGAGGAAGAAGGTTGGATACCATCGAAATGTCACCGGAAAACTCAATTTTTGCCGTAAAACTCATATTGTGGCCGGATAAAAACTTAAATCCTATTTTGAAATGTAAGTTTTTATTTGTCCTGAATTGAAACCTGGGTAAACTGAAGCCTGTTTTGAAATTTTCCTTTCTACTAGTGGAGCCTTGCACATGCAAGGCACGTGCAAGGTCAAACCACAACTTACACTCCTTACACTCGTTTTGGATATTTTCTTTGATAGTCAATGCAATAATAACTTGAAACCAGTGCTCATGCTTCCTGATAGTGGCTACTCATCACAATCAATTGGAAGAAGGGTGCAAATATTAAGTAAAATAATCTAATTACTTTGTAAAAACTTAACAAATATCTCCCCCAAGTAAAAAAAATTGAACAAAGAGAATTATCACAAATCCATTAAAGGTAGGAAAATTAACATAATAACCTCATTCTTTGCTTTTTAATGAGTCAGTATTTCACGACAATAGGAGCTCTTATTAGCCCTACTTAAGCTGGTTAAGTGACAGGCAATTTACTGTGACAAATTTACGTTTATGCTCTCCACCCACTGAATAAAACCATTGCAGCCTAAGAAAAGTATTAGAGGCTCCAGAATTTCATTAAATTCTCCCATGAAATGAAGGCCCGTAGTGACAATTTACCAGGGCATTTAACAGTCATCTCTTCAGGACAATTCACAAGGGCGTTTAAATCCATGGTCATGGCCTTCCATTTCCAAGCCCACTTGGCCTTTTACAACATCAATCCACTTAAGTTTATACAGAAATAGAAATATATTCCATATATTATTTGTTCCTTCGATTTACCTTGCATTGTAGTTGTGCGAAATTCTAACAATTCTTTAGTAGAAAAGTCCAAATAAAAAGCATACTGGATGCAAAGGATTATTATTGTATTTGTAGCACAGAAGTTTATCAAAGCTAGGTTGCTCAAAAAACAAATAATTACACACCATTTAAAATAAATAAATAATTACTAAAGCTAGCACCTAAATGTCGTAGCATCATATTATCTCTAGTTTGCTCATAGAAAGCCAAGCATTAGATTTCTAGAGAATTTATAGGAAAATACCTGCTCAAAGCATCTTTTGAATACCATCCAAAAGTAGAATTTAATAAAATAACAACAACAACAACAACAACAACAATAATGACAATCATGATAATGATGATAATAAGAAGGAAAATTGTTAGTCTTATGGTCTTAATACCAGCATTTGATGTAATAAATTGATTAATTTTTTTATTTATCAATATATTCATGCTTTCCATTTCATGAGATGAATGGTGTTTAATTATATACTTGTACATAACCAATACGAATGACATAATGGTTCATGAGATGAACCAAAGTCCATAAGTATACTAGATGTAATACATGTTTATGGATGAGATCCACATACAGGAGACATGTATAACAAATCTTATACTTGAATATCTTCACAACCAGTGATGAGACTGGACATCTCATACTGACAAGGTTGCAGCACTTTGATCACTATGAGATAGTGTGATTTGTCTCGATCATCAGAATGTAAGATTTTGGTTCAGAGTGCTGGTATATTAGATGTATTGAAGGACCATGAGAAGCACCTTTTTAACACTGTCTTTACTTTAAGGTTTGCTTTCATAATTTCCTGGCAGTAAGCTCTTAATCCTGATACATTAATGAACTCAAGTTTCTATCTATTCATTTGTTTTGAGTCACCAATGTGTGAGGCCAACTATAGGTCAACACCTCGGTGATTTGGGTACGTGGTAGTAGAGCTGTGGGAACATTCAATGGTCAAGATGGAATCTATCTTTAATATCCTGTTGTGCCAATTAATGGATTTATCATTGGTAAGTGTACACCCATTCCGATTAAGAGTTAATTAGAAAGGTACCATGATTATTATAATCAATTGGGGCTCAAGGATAATAAGATGTGGATCTAAGTTTGGAAGCAGGTCCAATTGATCCATGGATATTGATAGAGGGGCCTACTTGTGGTAATGTTGAAGTTTAGGGTCTTCTATGTAATTTCCTAAGACTGGAGTTCAATTGCGTTTATATAGTGGAGTTATTTGCAATTAACTGTGGGCCCATATTGCACATAAGATGTGGGGTCGTGAGTCCCAAATGGAGCCAGCTTTCTAAGGAATCCCTAGTGGTCCCCACGTTAGCCCAAATTAGAAAAATACTAATTCTAGTTGAACTCTAAAAGGAAAGTTACTATTTCAAGATTTTGGCTCAATTTGGTATATGAGGCTAGATGGTTTGGTTTTTGGAAGCTCATGGGGCTTGGAATTCTTTTTTGTATGGTCCAATCAACTCAAAAAGAGGCATGGAACCACTTTTGTATGCTCTTGGTAAGAGGGATTTCTCTTTGACTAAAAGCCCAAATATTTTTTCTTTTTTTTTTAGTGCCTAGGTGGTCAAACCTGGCTCATATGGGCAAGCCCATGGGACCTTAAGCTTTTGAAATAGCTTAGTTCTCATATGGTGTCATTTTTGTAAAGAATATCTAAAAATATCTCTTTTGGATAGAGAATATCTAAGAATATCTTTACTTGGAGAGAATCTCTCATGTCTCCTTTATTTTGGGAGAGAATATATCTCAAGATATCTTTATTTTTTTTTGGAGAGAATCTCTCATGTCTCCTTTATTTTGGGAGAGAATATATCTCAAGATATCTTTTTTTTTTTTTGGAGAGAATATCTCAAATCTCCTATCTTTTGGGAGAAAATCTCTCATTACTTTCTTTTTAGGAGAGAATACCTCAAGATATCTTTCTTTTGGGAAAGAATATTTCTAATTTCTTTCTTTTGGTAAGGTTACTAATTAGTAACACTTACCTCTTTCTTCTTTCCTTCTTTGGTTTGCTCTCTTCTATAAAAGCAAAGGGAGGTTGGGTATCTTGCTCTTATTGCTTTCTTTTGCAAAAATCTCAAGAGGGCTTCAAGACCAAGAGTTCTTCAAGAATCTTCAAGCGTTTCTTTTTCTTCTCCATCAATGGCTTCAAGTAAGTTCTTTTTCTCAAGAAAACTCCATTGTAGAAAGTATGATGGTAAAAAAAAAGAAAGTGCTTGTGTTTTTTTTTTCCTTTCTTTTCTTTTCTTTTTCCACGTGTTTTCTCTCCTTTTTTTTACACGTTTTTTTTTCTTCTTTTTTTTTGTTCGTGCGTTTTCTTTTCTTTTTTTTCTTTTTTTATCAGCTGACTTGCCATAGGATTCTGATGACTTTGAACCATCAATGGACGCAAATGTTGATGACGCTTCCGATGAGTTCATGGAGGAAGAAAGTGTTCCGCCAATCATCGAAGGAGGTACTTTGTAATGATAATCCTGATAATGTTTTTTTTTAACAGGATCATATTCATACCTTTTTGTGTTTCTTTGGCAGGTCTTGAAGTGACAGAAGAGAGTTCATTACTTCCTTCAAAACCAGAACAAGGGATGCCAGAGGTTGATCCGGAGGTAAAGACTCCTACAACCAGTTCTGACACGACAGAGGCAAGAACTCGTGATGAGATTCCTTCCCCGATTGCTCTGATTGGAAAGAGTTCTTTTGTTACTCTTCCAACGGGGCATGACATGAGCAGCCGACCGACGGAGCGGGGCGAATCTTCATCTGGGCCCTCTATTTTATTTGCAAAGAAGGTGCTGACACGGGTTTTGAGCTCTCGGATTGAGACTCTCCTTTCTGGACACTTGGATGCCGGATTTGGTATGATCCAGCATGTGCAGGAGATTCTCACTGATGCCAAAGAAGTCGGTCTGGACGTCACAGGTACCAGGGCAATCGTTGATAGGATCATTGCACAGGGTGATAAGTGGTTTGAGACCATGGACTTCCCTGATGTCCAATTCATCAAGGAGATGTTCTTGGATCCTGCTAACAGGGCTAAGTCTGACCTGAATGAGGCTACACAGAGCAGGAAGCAGGTAGTCCGAGAGAAGAACTTAGAAGAGCTAGCCATCATCGGGCTGAGGCACGACTTTAACATCCTTGATAGGGAGGTCGATGAGGCCATGAAACATCTTGAGCATTTGAAGGGACAAGTCGCTGCCAAGTGGGCTGCTATAACAGAGGATCGTGACAGGGAGAGTGCTCTGATTCGCCGGGTCGCAGATGCCGATCAAGTTCTCGAAAGGAAGTTTCAAGAAGACAAATAATGGCAAACTGCTTGGGATAAGCTTCCCGGTATAAAAGAAGGGTTGCAGCCTTCTCCAGCATCTCATGGCAAGTTCCTGAAGAAGCGTGCCTTGGAAACTATGATGGCTGAGGCCAAAAGTTTGCTCGAGGAGCTGAAACTTTGGCTGGAGACCATTTTTGGTTGACCTCCTGATTTTTTATAGCAGAAACTATCCTTCTTTTTTTGGTACCACATGTATTTTTTTGGTACTCTCTCTTTTTTGTGTGTGTAGTGCTTGTAAACACTTTTTTTTTTCTTTTTTTCTTTTGGTACCACATGTATTTTTTTTGTACTCTTTTTTTTTTGTTTTCCCTACGCTCACTTAAATCTTTTTGTGATGAAAGCAATTGCTAAATGGGATGTATTTTTTTTATTTTCCCTACGCTCATTTAAATCTTTTTGTGATGAAAGCAATTGCTAAATGGGATTTGATCAAAAACTTGTCATTTTGTGAAAATCTTTTGTCAAATGATTGTTTTTGGCATGGGAGCAAGATTTTGTTTGTGGCATGAGAGCCGGTTTTTTGTGGCATTGATAGCCGGTTTTTTTTTTTTTAAAGCCAAGTTTTGATTGGTGGCATTAATAGCTGGTTTTGTTTTGTGGCATTGATAGCCGGTTTGTTTTATGACATTTATAGCCGGTTTGTGGCATCTATAGCCGGTTTTGGTTTTCAAAAATGCAAGTATCGACTAAAAGTAGCCTCCCTGCTGAATGGTCTTGCAAGTATCGATGGAATGTCACATCCTTGCTCATTCGGTTGTGAGTATTGATGGAATGTCCATCCTCGCGGATTTGGGTGCAAGTATCGATGGAATGTCGCATCCTTGCTTTTCAAAAATTTTGGTTTTGCGGGTACTGACTTGATGTCCTTTCCCCATGATTTTTGAAATTTGCGGTTTTCTCGAACCTTTGGGTTATGGATATTAACTGAAATGTTACATCTCCACGATTTCTTATTTTTTTTTTAACCTTTGAAATTTGGGTTGTGGATATCAATTGAAATGTTGCGTCTCCACAATTTTAGGTTTTTTTTTTTTTGAACCTTTGAAATTTGGGTTATGGATATCAACTGAAATGTTGCGTCTCCACTTTTTTTTTTGTAAGTATCGACGAAATGTCGTTTCCCTGCGATTTTGGAAGTGTCGAACATGGTTCGCATGCTTCCGATTTGTGCGAGTATCGACTAAGCGTCGCTTCCCCGCTATTTTTTTTAAAAACCATTTTTTTTTTTGTTTAAAGACACGAGGGTCATAAGTTTTGACCTAAAACCATTTTGGCGGTAAAAGGCAGGGTGGACTCGGGTGGAAATCCCAAAATCCGGATTTTGTTTCAAACCATGAATTTTGGGTTCAAGGGTTAAAAATTTTGGTCAAGTTAGGGAAAGGTTCCTAAATTTGGAATTTTTGAACAATGAAACGATGAAAGTAAGCATTGTTTGAATTTCTAGAAATTTCAACATTTGATATGAAAATTCTAAAAAGAGTGGGTTTGACGAGCGAGTACCTGAAAATAGGTTTTAACTGTACAGGCATTGCTCTTACCCAGTTGGGTAAGTCTTCAAGGGTAGTACCACTTTAAGAACTTATCGTTGATGGGCAGCATACATCTGTCACCCTCCATGTTTAGGAGTCCGTATGCGCTGTTGGAGAAAACCTTGTCGATGACGTAGGGTCCCTCCCATTTTGACTCAAACTTGCCTTTGGACTTGTGAGCGAAGACCATTGGTCTTTTTACCGCAAGAACCAAGTCACCCTTTTTGTAGGCGCGTTGCCTGACCTTTTTGTCGAAAGATCCTGCCATGCGTGCTTAGTAAAGTTCAACGCTTTGTCGAGCTTCAACCCATCTCTCATCGAGACTGTCCAGCTCATGGAGTCGCAATTTGACATTGCTTTCTTGAGTCATGTCATTTTGGAAGGATACCCTCAAGGAAGGAATTTGTACTTCTAAGGGTACGATAGCTTCGCATCCATAGACCAAGGAGAATGGTGTGCTATGGGTTGGTCCTCGAACGGTGGTTCGATAGGCCCACAACGCTTCAAACAGTTTGTCGCTCCAGTCTCTTTGTGATAGAGACCATTTTCTTGAGGATTTTGTAGAGTATCTTGTTGAAAGCTTCTGCTAATCCGTCTGCTGCTGGATTGTATAGAGTCGAAGGACAGCTTTGGATTTTGAATTTGTCGCAGAACCTGTAAAATCGATGATCCCGGAATTGTGGTCCGTTATCATGGATGAATCTTTTGGGTATGCCAAAACGACAAATGATGTTGGTGCACAGGAACTAAAGGACTGATGAGGGCTTCATTTCGTTGGGCGCAAATGCTTCTGACCATTTGGAGAAATAATCCATAGAGGCGAAGATGAAGCGATGACCTTTGCTTTAAGGGAGAGAAATAGGACCTATGATGTCCATACCCCAAGCTTCGAAAGGCCAAGAGATCGCTATAGGATGCAGGATCCTCTGTTGAAAGGTTCGTAGGTGGTTCCTCCACAATGTTTTCGGAGGCTTCCAGCTCGATGAAACCTTCTGGGGTTTCAAGGGCATTTCCAGACCAAGGTTTTGTTCCTTTCCATGGGTCTTCTTGATGGGTAATCTTCTCAAGGCTTGCTATGAGATGGTCCCAATCGCTTGTTGAAACCGGGTCGAAGTAGGGTACTTTTTTTGGAGACGAGGGTTCTTCTGGGTCAGAAGACCACACGTTTGTGCCATCGGACAATTCCCCTTGATCGTCAGAGAAATCATACCAATTGGACGAGCTTCCTGGATCGTTGTCAGGTGACTCATCGAAGAGATATCCAGGGAGATCGATGTCTTCATGGACTTGAGGTGTTGAGGCTTGGTTGGTAAGTCGATTTTTAAGCCTTTGTGTCAACTGTCTCAGGGGGTATCGGGATCATACCCTAACCCATGTGAAGACTGTTCTACATGGCCGTAGAGTCTCCAATCATCCAGCTAGGTTTTGGTCAAGGCGGGCCCCAATGGCGTGAGAATACCGCGTCTTTCTCCCAAACCGACTGGGTTTTGAACGTCATAGCCCATTTTCTTCATAATAGCTTGTGCCACAGGACTATATAAGGATAGTTGAGGCATACCTTCATTTTGGAAAGGTTCGAGCATGGAGTTTGATGAAGAAGCATCCGATCTATGGAAGAAGATCGGTTTTTCCTTTGCTGAAGTTGCTGGAATAATGAAGGAAGCTGACGTAGGATCTTCTATGTCAGAAGGTGTCTCCATTGGAGTAAGAGCAGGCTGAACTTGTTGAGTGTCAGCTTGGCTCGACGATATGTCGTCTTCTGGCTCTGAATCCGAATCCATGTCTTGCATAATAGACACGAAAGAGACAACAAATTTGCCCCCAGACTTTTGCTTTGCCTTCTTCACTTTAGTCATGATGACCAAAGGCTTTAAAGTCTTGAGGGAGATGATGAAGGGAGTTTGAATGCTCTCTTCGGATTTACCGGATGGTTTGTTTTCTTCCGTTGATTGTTGAGGAGCCTTGCCTTTATCTTTCTAGAGATTTTTTGCAAAGGATGTTATTTCCTCTTCTTCTTTTTCACCTTCATACATCTGGGAGTCTGCAAAGTGGACTTCTTTACCTTTGAAGGGTTTTCTATCTGCAAAGACTCGATGTATCATGTCATCATCGCCAACGAACTTGATGCATTGATGTAGAGTTGATGGAACAACACCATTCTCGTGGATCCAGGGGCGTCCGAGAAGGATGTTGTAGCATGAAGGGGTTTTTATTGCATAGACGGTGACCTCAGAGATAAGATCACCGATCTGCAACTTGAACCTGATTTTGACAATAGGCCTTTGAGTACTCCCATCGTATCCAAAGATAGATACAGATGTGTGGCTCAGCTTGCTGGGTGAGATGCCCAACTCTTCGAAAGCCAAAGTGGAGATGAGGTTGAGTGCAGAACCAGGGTCGATCTGAACTATATGCATAGGCATTTCCTTATTGTACCCTGTAAACTACAGGGGTCGGTTGTGCCTTGTTTCGCCAAGTAGGAGGTTGTCCTTAGTGAAGGCGATGGTTGCACTAGCTACTTTTTGAACCGAGAGGCATTCGATGCATGATCCCTCAGTTTTCTTCTTTTCTCCCTTTGAGGAAGTTTCTGAGTTTTTGACCCGGTAGTCCATTTCAATTTGGAGGACTTATGGGGCATGTTTGTCGACATCCTCATTCAGCTTTTGTAATTCTAAAAATGAGATTATCACGAGTGAGCGGAGACATTCGTAATAAGTCTAGGATGTGCAGACATGCAGGTATGTGCTTGAAATGTTCAATCAAGTCATACTTGAAAGCCTCCTTAGGGCCTGCATGTTCATCATTGTTGCCACTAGGGGCGCTTACAACATCTTTTCCCGAAGGATTTACATAAGTAAATGAAGATTGGTTGTAATTCTTGTGGTAGTCCCGGCCAGAGCGGGTGCCTCTACCAACTTTGAGAGCTTCTTAAGAAGGGTCTTCATTTGGAAGATTGTCTTCAGGATTAAGAGGCTGTCGGTTTTCATTTGCTGAGGATGTATCTGCAGCAGAGTTGCCATCCTCAGTGATTGTGTTGCATGGAGCATTTTCTGGGAACAAGTCCTGAACAGCATCCAGCAACCTTTCTTCTTCGTTGACCAATTCATCGTCCCAAGCATCAATAGCTGGGGATTCTTCAGTCAGGAAGGGTGTGGGCTCTGAAGTCACAGTCTCAGGAGAAGAAACCTGAGAGGGTGTCATCTCAGTGAAAGTCACATGAGATGAGGTGGCTCCAGAGGATACATTACTAGGCGTCGTCGGAGTGTAAGTGATCTCATCAGACGATGCTTCAGAAGAGCTATAATCCTGAATTATCACATTACAAGAAGCTCTAACAGCAGACGTGGCCTGATCGGAGTCAGACTCATCCTCGGATGTAAGAGGATCGCCTATCCAGCGATTTTCTCCATTTTCAGGAGTTAAGAGATGATGTACCTGATGGTCTTCAGGGACTTCAGGCTCTAGATTGCGAGGAGGCTCGTTGACGCGGTCTTGCTCTTAATCTAGAGCGAGATGCTGCAAGATCCTTGCATATTCTTCAAGATCACGCATGGGAGCCAAATCTTCTTCTTTGTCTGCTCTTTGTGGTTTAACATGGTTGGGTTCCACTGGAGCAATGACAGGTGCTGGTTCAATAGCATTTTCTTGTACGGCCTCTTGGTCTTCTTCATCATCAGACCAGGATCCTTATGGTTGTAGGGGGTTATACCAGATTACTGGCATAAAGTGAGTTTCTGGAACCCATTCTTCATCGAAGAGATATTCTCCTGTTTCAAAGGACTCCTCCCACTCGTCGGTGTAGTTGGATTCGAATCCATCATTGGTGTCGCTGGACTCATATCCATCAATGGAGAATCCAACTACCGAATTATAAGAGTATGATGCCCCCTGCGTGGCTTCTTTGAATTGAGGTGGCATGAAATCACTGAGAGTGAATTTTCTTACCCCCTTTGAAGTCTCTGGAAGGGACGTTTTTGTTACCTTCAGCGAAGCGGTAGAGGATGCCTCTGCCTTTTCTTGGACTTCTTGTTTTGGCTAGGCCTTCTCTTGCGGTTTGAGCTTGAGGAGATGTTTCCTAGCCTGCCTTCGCTGTTGAGCTGTAGGCTTTGTTTTCACGATCTCCCAGTTTTCATCTTCCAGGAGATCGAGATGTACCCATATGTGTTGTCCGTCTGGTGTCGGGTAAGGAACCAGTTCTTCGGACGCTTCAATTCAGTTTATCACCTTGAAGGAAGTAGTGACCTTCTTCTTTGGTGATTTTGATGTTTGTCCACATGACACCATGTTGACGGAGGCAGACCCATAGTTTTTGTCAAAGGTGATGACTTCGTTTTTCCACATCTCGTTTATTTTCTCTCTCACAACGAAGCATTGATTGAGAGGATGCGAGATCATCTGGTGGTATGGACAGTACCGAGGATCGTTGGTTTTGCCAACATCTCATGGTCTTTTAGGTTCAGGCAAGGTGAGCTTGCCGTTTGCCACAAGAGCCCCGAAGATTTCATCAACATCTTCATCGAATGGGTATTTCTTTTCTACTCTCTCTTTGAAGGCATCTAAGAGTTCAGGTCTTTTACCAGTAGCTTTATTTTCAGCTTTCTTTGCTGGCTGAGGAGCTGACTTGGCTTGCACATTGAGGATCTCTTTTTTCTTTGTTTTAGAGGTTGCAATGGTGGTTGGCTCTTTTCTTGATGATTTCTGACTGTTGAGGTCTTTAATGACCCTTTCAGCTTCCATAGAAGCTTCTAGGAGTTCTCCCAGGTTCTTTGATTTGTTGCCGATGATCGCGGCGTGGATTCTAGCTCTCATGTTGTTTCGGCAGATGTCGACTGGCGACGCTTGTAGCAGTACATCAGAGCATTTGTATGCCATTGCTTTCCACTTGTGAATGAAGTCATATGTTGACTAATTCTCCCCCTGTTTTAGGCCGCACAGCTGAGCCATAATAACGGGATGATCCTCACCTTTGAAGTGAGTTAGGAAGCGTGTCTCTAGCAAGGCCCAATTTTGGATGGAGTCCTCCGGCAAAGTGGAGTACCAATCAAAGGCCGTACCTTTTAGGGTACTTGCAAAGAGGTGAATCTTGAGTGCATCTTGATCCGCGGCAGCTCCCGTCAAGATTTTGAAGTGGATGACATGTTGTCTGGCTGATCCTTTCCCCATATATGTTTGGAGAATAGGATGCTTGAATTTTGTAGGGAACGGGACCAAGTCCATCCATAAGGGATATGGTGGCTTGATCCCATGCTCTTTGAGTATATCCTCTTCTTTAGCTTTTGCGAGAATACTGTCTACGTCCTTTTTGGTGAGGGTGCGTGACTCATTTTCTTCTCCGTTTACCTCATCATCTTGATGATTCAGAGGAGGTTCATTGTTCGCCTGATTTTGGAATGCGAGGAGAAGGTTTTCCATCAGAGTTTCAATCCTCTGTTGGCCTTGTTCCAACTGTTGGATGCGTGTGAGCGCATCATCTTGAGGTGGATTGCGAGCTGGTGGCTCAGAATTTGTAGCCAGGACGTTCATCCCTCAGGATTTGAACGAAGAAACTGTCCTGGTGACTGAGCTTGGGCTCATTCTTTATTATGAAGAGCTTGAGGGAGGATCACCCTGTCGTCCTTGGCTTGAAGGAGCAGGGGATTCTAGTGAAAGTCTTCTTGTCTTGGAGATGCTGCGGGTCACCGGACGTCGGACATGTATTTTTATTGCTGACTTTTGGCGTCTTCTGATTTTTCCAACCATATGGACAACAGCAATTTGGTCGGATCTTTCGTTTTCGACCCATTTATGAGAGACTTGAAGTGTAGGAGGCTGAGTCCTTTGTTTCTCTAGTCTCTTTTGTCGATACGACGCGCGGCGGCGTATACGACGAGCAATTTGAGCTTCGTTCAGCTCTGGCTGGGCTTTGACAATGAAGGATGTGCTCCCTCGGACGCAGCAGCCGAGCCTGTCTTCTTTGTAGCTAGGCAAGGACAGGATGCGAACCCGGTCCTTCGCCTGTTGCAGCGAAGCTTTAAATTTTTTGAGTTCGGCCCCTGTAAAGATGAAGGTCGAACTGTAAGATTGTAGGCCTTAGCAGGTGCTTATAGTGGCCTAGTGATGCATGATCTGATTTTGGGCTTGTAAGAACAAGCTGGCTCATGCTGGGTTGACTTGGGAGTCAGGTTGGAGATGGGTCTCTCCTCCTTCATGTAGGTAAGAGGGTAGAACTGGTTCTCCTTAAGTGGGGCATGGTATGCTGGCTTGGTGGATGTTTGGGACCTTCTTTATTTTGGTGAAGGTCTTGGGGACCAAGTCTTAGGATAGACCTAGTTGCTTGCGGGTCGAGGCTTCGTGGGGGTGCCACGGGCTTCGGGCCTTTTGGTGCTCGCCTTTGGTGTCATGGTGGTGACACGTTGAGAGACGAGCTTCTGCTTCTTGGAAGGAGCAGTTTGTTCCTCGGGAAGTGGGAATGGTCCCAGTGTCCTAAAGACGATAGTCCGGGGAGTCGAGGTCGACCCGGAGTTCAGAGAGTTGCCAAGGGAGTTGATGCTTCGGCAGCTGATAGGGTGCTTGTAGGTGCGCGTGGTTTGCTTCTATTGAAGCATGAGCTGGTGCTTGTTCTCATCGAAAGTAATGGTTAGCGAAGCTGCCATTGTTAGTTTTCGAAAAATTTCTGAAACAAGACCACATCCATTAGTAATCACAAGAATATAATGATCATAAATGGGAAGTTCTATGGCTTTGTCTTTTCAAATCACTCGAGGGATATGACCCAAGCAATATGAAGAAGGCAAAAAGTCATAGAGGGTGCAATTATTCTGATCGCAAGTATGGTGAGCCCAGAATGAGCGTTCCAATGACTGCTAAAAACAATTGTGAACCTAAATTTGACTTATCAAGAAGCAGAGCTTGCTCGAGGTAAGAAGAATATAAGGTTGGAGTTACAAATGTGCCGGTCGCAAATACAGTAGACCCTGAAAGGGCGTACTACTACCGCTAGACACAAATGTTTGGAGATCGCATCTATGAGATGAGATTCTCTATTTTGAAAGGTCAAGATTGGATTCATCAAAGAGGACAGATGGTATTCTGATCCAAATACGGGCTCAACGATTTCCGCGAGCGCCAGTACCCAAAAGAGAAGGAACCATAATTTCTCGGATCTAAACCCAAAAAATGACAAGAGTTTTTTTTTAAAGGCCAAGATCGGGTCCATCAAAGAGAGCAAAAGGCATTCCAATCTGAACACTGGCTCAACGATTTCCATGAGCGCTAGTGCTCAGAAGGGAAGAGACCAAAATTTCTCCGATCTAACCCCAAAAATGACGAAAGTTTTTTTTTTGAAGATTTTTTTTTTCAAAAATCTTTTTTTATTTTATTTTTTTTAAAGATTTTTTTTGAAAAATTTTTTTATTTTATTTTTATTTTTTTATTTTTAATATTTTTTTTGAAAGATTGTTATTTATTATTTATTATTTTAAAATTCTTATTTTAAAATTTTTTATTTTGAAATTTTTTTTTATTTTAAAAGTTTTATTTAAAACACGAGAGAGTACACATAGGCCTCCTAATCCGGTCTTATGAAATCTCGATTGATAGAATTGCCCCCAGGTAAGGGTAGGATTACTTAATGAACCCGTTTGGAGGATCCTTTCCTAGAACAGTCAAGCTGTCTCCACACTCTGAACAAGGCTTTTCTTGAATCAACCGTGATCAAAGAACGCAATTGGTTTAACCTTAGTGGTCTATGTCTTTTTTTTTTTAAATGAACTCATCGAAGAGAAACGATGGCCCAAATCCTAATTCGAACAGGCTCAACAATTTTTGCGAGCACACGAACGAAAGGAAAGGATCAAAGTTTCTCAATTTTGAATCCAAAATGAGAAATCTATTTTTTTCTTTGAAATCCCGAACAGACTCATTGAAGAGAAGCGATGGCCCAATCCCCGATCCATCACAAGCTCAACATTTCTGCAAGCACCGGTGCCCGAAAAGTAAAGGATCAAAGTTTCTCAATTTTGAATCTAAAATGAGAAATCTGATTTTTTTGATTTTTTTAAGATCTCTAATGAACTCATCGAAGAGAAACGATGGCCCAAATCCTAATTCGAACAGGCTTAACAATTTCTGCGAGCACATGAACGAAAGGAGAGGATCAAAGTTTCTCAATTTTGAATCCAAACTGAGAAATTTGATTTTTTGATTATTTGAAAAGAGAAAAAGTGGAAATAAATTCAAAGAATTAGAAATTTTCAAAAAATCTCATCTCATTTTTTTTAGATGCGAAATCCAACATAGGCCACCAACTAGAGAGTAGCCGAGGAATCCAGAAAAAAAGTATAAGCATAGAGCAAAAGATATGATATGCAAATATTTCATTTCTAGCATCGTGTTCTCAAATGAACGAGTCCCACAGGGTGTGCCAGCTTGATGGACCGCGCTTCTGCTCGGTGCTACCGAGGTCGGCGGACGTGGGAGTCTGTTTGATCCAACCCTTTCGCACCCGGAGGGCAAAGCGTGCATCAATATTTTTTTGTGTGTAGGTGTGCCAGATTTTCTATTTTACTTGGAATTGCAAGTGGTGATCCGGAGATCGACCTTCGCAAGTAAAAAGGAAATCAACTTCTTTCAAGTTTTCCATTGCACATATATTTAAGAAAAGAGACATTTTCTTGATTTGCCGTGAAAGACGATTTTTTGGCATTTATAGCCGGTTTTTGGCGTTTATAGCCGATTTTGGCGTTTATAACCGATTTACAATTCTTATCAATAATGAAAGACAAGAGTTGTAATTTTTGTCTCTTTTGGAAAAATACAAACTACAATGAAAAGCAAGAAAAGGAGGATCTAACTTCTCAGGAGATTGTGGGGGACTCGTTCAGATTGACGGTCGCAAGCCTTGTGTGGACTTCGCCATCATCCATCCATATGAGAACAGATGATGCTCTTGATTCGCTTGGCTTGGCTATAACCTCATATTTTTAGAGGACAAAGAGCAAGAGGAGGTCCTATGTCCAATAAAAAGCTAAGTAGACGGGCTGAAAAGCTACGTCTAAGCCATTGGAGGCAGAAGGAGAAGGCAAGGACCTCGGGGGGTACCCCCCAAGGGACTTTTGTCACCTTGTAGTGGTGGCCGATGCAGAACTTTCGTAGAGTTTTCTCTCTTTATTTCTTTGAATTTTCTGTGCTTGGATGCTGATCTGATTCTTATCCCTGGGAATTGTTTGATTTTTTCTGATTTGGATTTCTTTGAAGTGCTCTCCTATTTATAGGCTCTTGGTAGCCATTTAGGAGAGTTTATGGGCTTTAATCGTCATTAAGCCGCATAATGGAAGAGTTACAAGGTTTAATTCCTTTATTTCGTAACTCCTAGACCTTGGCTTCTAATTGGCCGGTGGAGATTGATGGCATTTAATCGCCTTTAATCGCCATGATGGGAGGAGTTTCATGGGTTAAATGCCATTAATCAATTGACTTGTAACTCCCAGATGCTTGCTTCTGATTGGGCCGTCCAAAGAAATGAATTAATGACTGCAATAAAACTAGTCAATTAATCGCATTAAGTGGTCGCCGAGCAGTTGAAGAGTCGTGGGCCGTGTCGCGTCTTTTGGGATTCTTTTGGCGATGATCGTCGATGGATCTTCATATAGATCTATATCGGATGACCATGTAACTTCAGACATTGATAGTTAGCAGCAGGCCGGTGACATCTGTCCTGTCGATTTATCGATCGATGGGGCGGAGAGTGCACTTTTTGGTCGCCGGTTGGCGATCAATGTTGATTTTGATACTCTTGAAGATTGACCCGTGATTTTGATGGATGTTGAAGGATTTAATGTCTCAAAAGTATGAATTTTGGAAAATCCCAGGAGTCGAAAGCTTCGAATCGAGAAAAAACATCGAAAAACGGGCCTTCCGGGGCAAACCCGGCGATTCCGGGCTCCATGGTAGCCGGCGACCCTGGGCCAGGGTCGCGGGGGTCTGCAACCCTGAGAGGGATTTCCCTCTTTGGTCCCCGTTTTGCTGCCGTTTTTTATGTTTTTCGATTCTTTTTTCTTCTGTATTTTTTCTTGACATTTTTTATCATTTATTGGCCTGATTTTCTTGTAGAAAACTTGAAGAGAATCCTTGCATTTTGGAGTGCAAAGTTTCCAATTTTCCGGAAAAGCCGAAGACTTTGTCGCGTAGAGCTGCCGATTTTCCGTTAGAAGCTGAAACTGAGCCAAACGATGTCGGAATGACCTGAAATTTGAGTTGAAGCCTGCTGAGCAATAAATAAGACCAGCCATATGCTTTTCTTCAATTTTTGAAGCCATTTGGGGTCCTGTTGCCAGTAGACTTAATTTTATCGCGAGGAAGATGTCGTGCCTCGATGTGCGGTCAACCGATGTCCGATTGACTTGAAATTTAATAGGGAACCGATTAGAGTCATTTTAAGATGATCCACAGGCTTTGTCTTGGAAACGATGGTCCCGGGGAGCTTCGATGCCTGGAGGCCTGATTTGGCTTCCGAGAGTCAAAGTCTGGTCAAATGTTGTCGAAATGACTTGAAACTTGACGTGCAGCCCTTTGTAAGCATTTTGAACCCGTCCATGTGCTCTGTCCGATGAGTGATGGCCTCGGTGGTTCTCGTCGCCGAGAGGCTTGATTTAGTTATTCGAGGTTGATGTAGGGTCAAACGTTGTCGGTTTGACTTGGAACTTGACGTGGAG
Organism: Litsea cubeba; assembly: GCA_012931725.1. NCBI lineage: Eukaryota > Viridiplantae > Streptophyta > Magnoliopsida > Laurales > Lauraceae > Litsea > Litsea cubeba. The sequence continues at coordinate 76,768,229 of CM022944.1, read as the reverse complement.
CCTTTTGGATGTATTTTGAGACCATCCACAGGCTTTGATCGAAGATTTGGTGTCTCCGATGCTTTCATCGCCCCTTTTCAGCTGCCGGAGAAGCGAAGTTAGACCAAATGATTTTGAAATGGCCCGAAACTTCTTGTGTACTCCTCTTTTGACTGTCTTGAAGGATCTTGTAGTTTTTGTTTGATTCTGACAAGATTTGGTTTTTCGAAGTAGCATTGCCTATTTATGGCAGGCTGCGACTTCATGTAGTTTTTTGGAACTTGAAGAGGCAAAGTGACATTTTTGGTGTCAACACTTATAAGTTTTGATAATGTCAAACCCTGCAGGTGGACTCTGTGTCCGACATATCAAATAAGTTGAGCGTTAGGTCTCAAGGAATTATAAAGATATCTATTAAGTGGGAGATGTCAGTAATTATTTAATCGATGGATATCTGAAATCTTAACGTGTGGAGATTAATAAGCATTTAATAACTAAAAGCTCGAAATATTATTTTGAGAATAAGGATAGGAGTGCAATTATAATTCTCTAGTGGACTGAATTGTAATTTATGGAACTAGGATTCTAACTTTGGTCGAATTAGGGTTTCCTGATTCCATAAGAAGCATATTCCTTATTTACTTCTTAGCGTCCCTATTGTAGCCTATACATATGCGCTATTGCTCTCTAGGTAAAACACACAAGAGAAATCTCGTTTTTGAGAGCAGAGAGAATTCACAGAAGAGGCTCACTCCTTGGTGCGGATTCTAGCATAAGGGAATACATACAAAGATCTTGCGATTTTCGAGTTGTTGTGTTACTGAGGTTAAATCAGAGAGATCTCACGGGTATGATCTTCGAAAATCATTATTTTCGCTTTTAATCTGTACGCGATATCTTGAGATTCTGGCGGCATATTCTAACAATGAGTTGTTAGTAAAGTAGATTATCCTTATTCTTAGGATAAGGGTTAGTTCATATTATATATAGAGAGATAGAGAAAGAAAGGAATTCTCAAAAGCTCCCTATTTAAAAAAGGGAGTTTTTGCTCCTTTTGACTTGTCCAATGAAATTTTGCCACCTTACATAGGAAACATAGGAAAAAGAGGAGATTTTTTAAACTTTAAATTCCTTATATGCCTTTAAATATATATTCATATTTTTATTTATATATATAGAGAGGTCATTTCATGAATAAAATTTATGGTGAAACTTATGGGAATGTTTTGATTATTAAGATTGTTAATTGCATCAGAGCTCAGACCCGGTGATGATCTTGTGATCAAGCCGGACACGATCCTATCCTTCTTGTTTCCATGATAATCACCATCAATTCTCTTTTATTTTAATAAAATCGAACATATTCTCTCATCTAAGCCCTACGATCTCACCATCTTCATCGAACTGCATGAGCAAAGCTTATAGAGTAAATCACAACAGATCCAATCCAGTGAGCCACTGGCACCGACGATTAAGATCATTTGCAGGTTGTGACAATGATGGATCCACCAACAAACGGTGATTACCAAGAAGATATAAATATCATTTCTATTAAAAAATCAAGTGATTTTTTTTTTCAGAGATTAAAGGGTTTCATGAAATCCCTGGTTGTGTGGAAATGATACCAATATTTTAAGCCATCGAGCTTAATAGCTGAGTGATAGTGTAGAGATTAAATGAACTATTTGGAAGAACCTTTAGGAAATGGTAGGATTCAAGGTACTTTTGGGGGTTTTTATGATCATTTTCAGGATTTTAGTTCTCGAGACTTTATCATCTTCGTATAGATAATGTCTGGAGATTTTCTTATTTTGGTTTTCCTAAAATATCATTGGAAGTATATATCATCATCATCAAAGCCTTGTCCAAGCTATGTTGGGATTGGATGTATATAAATATTATAATATATTAAAAATTAAGAAATAGTAAAAATAAATAAAGATTTGGCACTAGCCAGTTTTTATTGCTCGTTCCAAGTCCAAATAAAGAAGGTGGTTTGCATTAGGTATGTAGGTAGTCGCAACCTCAACATGAATTCTGAAAAGTGAAGATTTTATTCAAGGTAGATCAACTTGGCTCTTAAACTATTGGGCTCAAGTTAATGGTGTTCTAGATTGAGCTTGACACGATTCTTTCACATGCCAATCTTTAAAGAAGATAGGGCCTTTCTTTTAAACTTTTGGACTTGGACCAAGATAAGTATGGAATTCTCAGTTCTCATTGGTCATAACCATGGTTTAAAAAATCGGCCGGTACCGGTACGTATCGGCCGATACGTACCGGTATCGGCCGAGACCGAACCGGTATCTCAGCGAGATTCGGTATCGACGATACCGGGCTTCAAATCGCCAATATCTCGCGAGATATCGGCCGATAAGAAGTAAATATCGGCCGTGACGATATCTCGGCCGATATTTTCGATATCCCCAGCTCGACCCCCGCCGGGGGATACCCCCGGACCCCTTCTGCGAAGCGCATGTTTTAGAGAAGTGGCAATCAAGAAGACAAAAGAATCCTACTTGACCATGATAGCTAGGACTCTTTTGCTAATTGTCTTTCTTTTTTTTGTGCTTGGATGTCTATTATTATCAAAAGCTGCTAGATATGATATTAAACCTATTTAATTATGTTTGGAATGATATAGTAGTAAAGATTGTGTAATACACTAATTCATGAACCAAAAAGGCTATATATTGAGTTAGATTCGATGTTACTCACTTATTTTTCCTTAGATCTAGCATTTTAAAGTGTAGATCTAAATTTTTTTATTTCCAACATTTGGGGCTTTTCTTGAAATCAATTACATTTTTTCACATTAGTGTTTAAATGCATTGATAATGTGTTAGTTTAAAATAGATCTATACTTTTGGAACAAAAAAGTATGAGTTTTTGCCAAAAATTGTGGTTGCATTATGTCAAATTTATGATATTTCATCTCATTGATCATGAGCATCAATAATGGTTGCATTATATAAAATACTGGAGAATAAAGCGAACAGCGACACAGACAGGACTCATAACTTAAGGTGACCGAGATTTTGATTTATTGTTGTTACTAATGGAAAAAAATATTGTTTTCCAAAATTTTCTAATATTCTGGATTTTTTGAATATTTTTTCGAATTTTTTTGGATTAAAAAAAAATTCACACCGCGACGACCGCGACGGACCGATATCCGCGACGATATCCGCGACGTATCTGTTTTTCGGCCCAGCCGATACCGCGACCGATATCGAGATTTTACACCATGGTGATAACCCACCAACCCAACCATTAAAGAGGATTGTCCCGGTTAAACTTCTGGGTTTGGACTGAGAAAACAAATATTTCAATCCCATAAGTAAAATGGGCATATTTGACTTTAGCTTAAGCATGTTACATACGGTGCTGAATAGTATCAAACCCAATGAAAGTGAGAGCAGAGTCTGATCCAATTAGAAGCATCGCCCTGTCTAAAACCATTCTTTTGACTTGGTAAAATCGCCCCTTCCTTTAAGCCATGTGTCAGGTCACGATCAGTGCAGATCCACATTAATGGGCTTCACCAGTTACCAATCACTGGCTTTCATATTTTTCCTGGTTCTCTAGATCTTTTGACATTGGACCTTTCTAGTTTAGATTCAAGTCACAGGTCATTCTAACCACTAATCGAGCTTATGGTTAAGAATTCTTCGAGTGTAGAGCTCATCATGATACTTTTGGGAAATAACATTTCTAGGGAGAAAGAAAAATTCTTCAGTGAACGTGTAAATTTGACATTGCCTGTGAGATTTTTTTTCATGAAATGTCGTGGAAAGTAGGCCGAAATCCACACTTTTTCAAGGATTGTGAAGTCAAGGAAGAATTAGATTTGTGATTTTTCTTTCCTCCCAGATATTGGGCTCTCTTGTTCACTGCAATTAACACAAGTTGCAATTTTTAATAATAGCAAAATTTACACTTAAAATAATTCCATAAAAAGCAACTTCTTAATTTTGCAAGTTTCTTAGCTCATTTGTTTACATGGAATTCAATTACTAAAGATTTATACTAAGATTAGTTTCAGTAAAGGAACATTAAAAAGATAAGTTAAAGATATAAGGTGAAGATGTTGATGATTAACCTGTATTTTTAGGACTGTGATAAATGCTGAGTCATCATCCAACATTATCTGATGGTCATTTTTGGATATTCAGTATTTATTTTTCTTTGCTTTAGGAACACCCAAATTCATGCACCCGCATGCTTTTCACTATGTCACTAATCTGAGATAAAATTGGCAACGTCAATATGTATGTTGATCTCTTTTTTTTCTTTTTAATTTAGCCACTTTAAGATGAAAACCTAACTAAAATTTTTAAAATTCAATTTCATGCCAACAAACGGGCCCTCATTCGAATCGAATGTGTCCCAGCTTCGTGCACCTTAGTAAAAACAAATCTAACCAGGTTTGGAAATAAGTCGATCAAACTCACATTGACTCAATAATGCTCCTCTGTGCCACTTGCAAGTTGAAAATTCCGGATAATGTCAGGACGTTGAAACCACGTGGCCCAAAATGGCAGTTTTCTAACCAAAGAAACGAATACCAGAAATAAAATGCCGCGTTCGTCTACACGTTTACATGAATGAATAAAGAAAAAGGAAAATGAGTTTTCTTCTAGATGTTCAAATGCATAGGCCATAGAGGTACCGTACAAACACGCTTTTCAAGTCTTCAACGCCACCAATAAGGATCGTCCACTCGACCCAAAGACATGGACGTTGACCAACAGTGGTCAAATACGACATCCAGATATCGTACTCGGGTCCAACCGAGCTTGATCTAGACCGAAACATAGGGTGGTCCATTTACATATCCGGTTTGGGTTCAACTCCCAATCCTTGAATTAGGTTGACCTTGGTTGATCTAACTCGTGGGTTGGTTTTACCGATGCCAATGATCATGGTTGGCTAGGTGTAGTATCCGTTTGGGTTCAAATCAGGTCGAGCTTGATCTAGACCCAAGTAAGGTTCCATGTTCTTATCAAGATCGTTCATCGCGGAGAAATTGAAATTGGATTACAATTATTTGGATCACTTGGTCATGGAGAAACGGCGTCTGGCTGCTGACTTGTGACCTAAATCAAATGATGGGAAGGTAGAGCAATCTAGATGACCCGACTTCCATCTTTACTGGACGTATGATGCAAGTTCGCTCATGTCCTCATCCTAACCCCGGTGTAGGTAGGCGTTACGGGGTAGATTTTTCGTCTAAAATCTTTGCCGTGTGGCGTTAAGGACACCAGTTCCCTAATCAGCCAACCAACAAACACACACACAAACAGCACTAAAGAAATTGGAAGGAGACAATTGCAGACGACACAATGCAAATACAAATCACTTGATTAATTTGGCACCAGCCCTCTCTTATTAATCAAAATTGTGGGACGAGCCCTTACAAAGAATTATTACTCATAACTCTCTATAACACTCTCATACAAAGATCCCTCTTGAATCTCTGTCTGAACCCCGAAGCCCCGCCTGAGATTATCTCTTAGGCTAACTCATTTTCTTTGAGACCCCCAATATGAAACCCCTGTCTCACATTGTCTTTTTCTTAGTTTCTGTCTAAGACTCTTTGTTTGAGACTTCTCTCTTGTCTCTCATTGTCTAATTCGGATCTGCAACCATACAGTCTTATTTAAACAAGTCTCTGGCCAATCAGACAGTGCCACCAAGGCAAACTGCCTGCCACTTAGCCCCTCAAACAGTTGCCAATGCCTTGCTGGAAATAACCCACTAAGGGGCAGTTTGTCTGAGCAGTTGCATGCCACCTGTCATGCTTTTGTTGGTCCAAGTAGTCCTCCACATGCCCAACACACTGCACAGGCCAAACTGCCATGGCAGTTCCTCAACCACCCACCCAAGTGGCTGCCACGTCATTTCCAAGCCTACCAGCAACCATCTGTGGAAAGGCATGCCACACAGCACCAACCATGTCTTCCACATGGGCTACACCAGCCCTAGCACAAGGGGAATTAACCCCATGCACCATTCCAGCACGCCACCGTCTCCGTTTAGACCACCAAGCTCATGCACAAGGGTGTGGGCCTCACGCACCAATTTCCCAACCGCAACCCAACCAATGCCCCCAAGGCCATTCATAGTGTAATTCTGTGCATATCGTGTGCCAACAGTGCCCATCTTCCGTTTTTTCACCCAACAGGCATACCTGCTACATAATAGAGTTATGTGCCATCCATTGTTTCTCACCGCCTAGGTATAAACGTCCGAAAACAACATAATGAGACTTTCGGGCACTTCCCGGACTCAAATGCACAAATCCTTTTACACGATGATTGTTCGGCATGTTTTACATCCTTTCAATGCATTAGACATGCATTTGGATCCATAAAACACAAGGTTGGTCGAGGGTCTAAATCTGCCGCACACAGTTCCTGCACGATGTCGACAGACAGTTTCTATAAGCCTCGCCGTGCTCGACCACGGCACTTGCACAACGTCGACCGTAGTTCCAGAAAACCTTGCAGCATTCACACGACGTCGTTCACAGCAACACCAGCATGCGAACGACATTCCTCGCAGCAACACAGCAACGTGTGCATGCTGCCGCCCACACAGCACGACTACTGCACACTCCACGTGCAGCTCGTTACTGCATACAGCACGTGCATCACAGCACGTCATGCACACTATTCACTGCACAACATTGTTAGGCACCACCATCCATCGCACCAACGATCGAAGGGCAAGAACCATCTGCACGAAGGGATTAATATGTAGTGTTTAGCTATCATAGCACAATCCATATCCACCAATGGACTGTTTGTGCAGTAGTTAGGTCTAGGACCACCAACTTCACCGCACCATCTATGCACCAACGCAGTGTGACCATTTTAGGGGCCAACAAACCTCCCCCACCTGATCCAGCATATGTCCTCATTTGGTGATTAAAGAAAGCCACTTCATCCTTGGGTCTTCTTCACCTGTTGTTAAAGACTCCTACCGCCTACAACACAATAATTATTTGCTAATTGCACATGCACTTAGTCTTTATTACATCATTCAAGTGCTTACATCTGAAAGTTACAAGAATAATGAAAATTACAACTATTTTACATGAACAAGTACAATAATATACTCAAGACTCCACCTAATTATATCCTTTTGCACTTCCAAGTCCATCTTTCCAGTTAGCCAGCAACCCTTTGCTGTGTGCATCGACTCCATAACCGAGACACTCATCCTTTTCAACACTGCACCAACAGTGTTAATGGTTCAAAATCGTAATCAAACAGCCCCTACTGTTCTAGACCACAATATTTTACACGAACCATTCCTTATCCCCTTGATAAGTTTCACCTTCTGGATTCACCTAAAAGACTGGAATTTGTCCACAAAACTCCAATTTTGATGCCACCAAACACCACAGTCAAAAGTATTTACTGTGTGATACCCCTACACCACCACAGAAATTACCGATGCTAGTTAAAGCAAATGAATATGCTCCTGTATTGTTCTTAAATCAAGTAAAAACAAAATACATCATGGTGTACCAACACCAAACTCTAGGTCACAAAGCTTCAAACGGTCACCTTCTCCAAGGCAACTCAACACTAGGGTCTGATCAGTGATCCTCAGTTGATCAACAGAAGCACCACAGTCCTTCGTTATAGTCCACTCCACAGACAACAACTTCCTACAGACTAATATTCATTCTTGGTCTCAATCACCACCAAAACCTTGGGGAAAAAGACTGTTAGGTTCCACCTAACAGTTGCATGGGATTCACCCTAGCAGGTATCTCTCCCGGTTGAACAACTATGGCAATCAGACTCTCCTTTTTAGGACAATCCCGCTCTCGATGCGGTCCTTGGCAAATGAAGCACCCAAAGTTGGCCTTTGCGGGCTTTCCTTGTTCCCCATTGCCATTGGACTGTTTGTCTTTCCATCATCACTGTTTCCATTCTTCCTTTTCCCATTATTTAAACCTTTGGTCTTGGACTTCTCAGCGTCTGAGGCCTCTGCCCGTTCAGACTTATAGTCCACCAATGCCTCTGCTGCAGCAATTGCAGTAGGCAGATCCTTCACATTCTGGCGTCGCAATTCTGCCTGAGCCCACCCCTGTAGACCAGTCATAAAATTAAACGGTTTGTCATCCTCAGACATGTTTTTCACATCAAGCATGAGAGAGGAGAACTGTTTAACATATTCTCGAACTGCGCCAGTATGTTTGAGTTTTCTCAGAGCTTCACATGCCACCCAGGCCACGTTACAGGGCAAGAATTGATCCTTCAATTCCTTCTTCAGATTATCCCACAATGTGATCTCTGCACGACCTGCCTCTCGGTCGTTGTCTACATGTGTTCGCCACCAAAGCTTTGCGTCACCAGCAAGATACATGCTATCAATAGTCACCATTTCTTCAACAGGAGTATGAACAGCCTTGAAATACTGTTCCATGTCCCAAAGAAAGTTTTCCAGATCCTTTGCGCTCCGAGCACCAAAGAAGGGTTTCGGTTCAAGAACCTTGACCCGTATCTTCTCTGAACCATCAACGGAACCATGAATGACCCTCTTCACCAGGGTCAATTCACTAGAGAGGGAATCAAACTGTTGTTGCCCTTGTTCCATCCAAGACAGGATGTCTGCACGCAGTTCCTCCAACTGCTAGAACATTCCTTCAGCAACTCCTCAATTTATTCCTGTCTTCTCAGCCAATACTGTCAGCCATGGGCCAAAGGTAATTTGCTGAGTATTTGCATCATTCAGGCCTTCGACCTTCTCTTCCAAATGAAGAACATGCTCTAGAACTTGTTCCAGCGCTGACTCTGACATGATCAGCGGACTGAAATTACTCCCAGTTTACCAAAACTGAGGCTCTGATACCAGTTGTCACGGGGTAGATTTTTTGCCTAAAATCTTTGCCGTGAGGCGTTAAGTATACCAGTCCCTTAACCAGCCAACCAACAAACACACACACAAACAACACTAAAGGAATTGGAAGGAGACAATTGTAGATGACACAATGCAAATACAGATCACTTGATTAATTTGGCACCAGCCCTCTCTTATTAATCAAAACTGTGGGACTAGCCCTTCCTTACAAAGAATTACCACTCATAACTCTCTATAACACTCTCATACAAAGATCCCTCTTGAATCTCTGTCTGAACCCCGGAGCCCCGCCTGAGATTATCTCTTAGGTTAACTCATTTTCTCTGAGACCCCTTGTATGAAACTCCTGTCTCACACCGTTTTTGTCTTAGTTTCTGTCTAAGACTTTTTGTTTGAGTCTTCTCTCTTGTCTCTCCTTGTCTAATTCGGATCTGCAACCATACAGTCTTATTTAAACAAGTCTCTGGCCAATCAGACAGTGCCACCAAGGCTAACTGCCTGCCACTTGGCCCCTCAAACAGTTGCCAATGCCTTGCTGGAAATAACCTACTGAGGGGCTGTTTGTCTGAGCAGTTGCATGCCACCTGTCATGCTTTTGTTGGTCCAAGTAGTCCTCCACATGCCCAACACACTTCACAGGCCAAACTACCATGGTAGTTCCTCAACCACCCACCCAAGTGGCTGCCACGTCATTTCCAAGCCTACCAGCAACCATCTGTGGAAAGGCATGCCACACGGCACCAATCGTGTCTTCCACATGGGTTACACCAGCCCCAGCACAAGGGGAATTAACCCCATGCACAATTCCAGCACGCCACTGTCTCCATTCGAACCACCAGGCCCAGGCACGAGGGTGTGGGCCCCACTCACCAATTTCCAAACCGCAACCCAACCAATGTTCAACCGAGGCCCCCAAGGCCATTCATAGTGTATTCTGTGCATATTGTATGCCAACAGTGCCCACCGTCCATTTTTCCACCCAACAGGCATACCTGCTACACAGTAGAGTTATGTGCCACCCATTGTTTGTCACCGCTTGGGTATAAATGTCCGAAAACGACATAATGAAACTTTCGGGCACTTCCCGGACTCGAATGCACAAATCCTTTTACACAATGATTGTTCAGCATGTTTAACATCCTTTCAATGCATTAGACATGTATTTGGATCCATAAAATACAAGGTTGGTCGAGGGTCTAAATCTGCCGCACAAAGTTCCTGCATGATGTCGACAGACAGTTCCTGTAAGCCTCGCAGTGCTCGACCAGAGCACCTGCGAGCTCTCGCAGCACCTGCACAACGTCGACCGCAGTTCCTGAAAACCTTGCAGCATTCACACGACGTCGTTCACAGAAACATCAGCACACGAACGACGTTCCTCGCAGCAACACAGCAATGTGTGCACGCTGCCGGCCACACAGCACGACTACTGCACACTCCACGTGCAGCACGTTACTGCATACAGCACGTGCATCACAGCACGTCGTGCACACTATTCACTGCACAACATTGTTAGGCACCACCATCCATCGCACCAGCGACCGAAGGGCAAGAACCATCCGCACCAAGGGATTAATATGCAGTGTTTAGCTATCATAGCACAATCCATATGCACCAATGGACCGTTTGTGCAGTAGTTAGGTCTAGGACCACGCACTTCACCGCACCATTTGCGCACCAACGCAGTGTGACCATTTTAGGGCCTAACAGTAGGGCAGGCATGGGTGGGCAGAGCCCTTGGAGGGCGTATGCTAATGCTATGTCTGGGAAGGGGGGAGGGGAGGGGAGGGGAGGGGGAATTTGAGGGGGAAGGAAAATGAGCATGAGGGGAGGGGAGGGAAAATTAATGTTAGGATTTTGTATTACAATTTGATGGATGCATCATTCATCTTATTCATTCATTTGAATCTTCACATATGCTTTGATTTTAGAAATCTTGATTTATACATGCATTGTTTTAAATCTTGTAAACCTTATGATTTCTGCATGTTTTGGTTTTAAACATTGGATGCATTTTTAGTTTGAAAAAGATTTTATAAATCAAGCAAGCCATTGGTTTTAAATGTTTCAAATTTTGTTTGGCTTTTTATGTTACATGATTTTTAAGCACTTGGATTGGTTTAAATCATGTTTCAATGCTTGGTTTAATGGCTCGAAAATCCCCATGCAAGAACCCTTAGAATTATGCTAAAAATGGGATTTTTGGTCACAGGCTGTCGGTCGACCGACACCTTAAACCCAGGCCAAGTGAGAGCCTCTGTCGGTTCCATTTCCAGAGAGCTACTAACTTCAAATTTTAGTGCTGTCGGTTCCTATGTCGGTTCCTTGTCGGTCGACCGACAAGAGCATTTGGTCAGAAACCTTATGGAAAATGTGACTGTTGCTTTCGACCGACACCTACCTGTCGGTTACGGTCGACTAACACCTACCTGTCGGTCAACCGACAGGTAGCCGTTGGGCTAAATTTTCTATAAAAGCAAGTTCTTTCCTTTGGCAAAAGTTGATGATTTTTAAGCCCTTCTTGAGGAGTTTTGAGGCCAAAGAAAGGAGAGGAGCTAAGGAAGGCTAATGGGTCATTAGAAAAAGCTAAAGCTTGGATTAATGAAGTTAAACCACAAATTAAGCTTTGCCTTTATCAATCATATATTTTTATGTTTTGTCTAAATTATTGGTAAATGATTTTAAGCATATTAACTATGATGTGTTGAATCCTCTACTTCCTTTAATCTTTGATTTTAAGTCATAAAATTCTTTACTTAGATTCAAACCAAGTTTTGTTTTAAAACTTTATAAATCATGTTTTATGAAAATCTTTGATTTCCTTTTTAGCATGATTCTATTTCTTGGTTGAATCTTTCTTTGTTGTTTTCATTCATTTAAATCTTAGTTAAATTAGTTTTTGAAAACAACATTGGACATGCATCACTTGATTGGGCTTAAAATATTTTCATATAACTTGTGATCTTTTGATTTTCTTACCATTAACAAATTTGTAGTTGTTCAAGTGATTTGCATATACTTCAACATATCTTTGTGTGCATTAATCTTTAAAATGCTTTGAGCATATTTTGAATGAGCTTAATTTTGAACTTGATTTGAAGTTTTCACACACACACACACTTCATAAGCATTCATCTTTATAATTCTTAGTGTGCTTGTGTGAGTTGATTTACACTTTCTTATCCGCCTATTTTAGAGGCATTTTTATTGAGCTTAAATTGTAATCTCTTAGAGTGTTTTGTGAAAACACTTTCATTAGAGAAATTTCTTATGTAAGGTTATTGCTTGGCCAATTAAAAGCATTGTGAAAAGGTTCTTGCTTAGCCTAGAAAAGCATCTTGTATAGGTTGTTGTTAAGCCTTGAAAAATAACATTGTAAGGTTATTGCTTAGCCTTGGAAAGCATATTGAAGAGGTTATTGCTTAGCCTTTTGAAAAGCATAAATAGTGGAAATTGTTAGGGATTTTGTGCATTGCAATTTGACGGATGCATTATCAATTTAGCATCTCATGAATTTTTCACACATGCATTGAGTTAAAAATCTTGAAATCTGGATTTATACATGCATTGTTTTAAATATTGTAAATCTTATAGTTTGTGCATGTTTTGGTTTTAAACACTGGATGCATTTGTTTTTGAAAATAATTTTTAGAAATCAAGCAAGCCCTTTGTTGTAAAGTTTCAAATTATATTTGGCTTTTTATGTTTCATGATTTTAAATGCACTTAGATGAGTTTAAATCATGTTTCCATGCTTGGTTTAATGGCTCAAAAATCCCCATGAAAAAACCCTTAGAATTATGCTAAATGGGATTTTTGGTCACAGGCTGTTGGTCGACCGACAACAAGGTGTCGGCTGACCTACAGATGAACCCAGGCCAACCGAGAGCCTCTGTCAGTTCCATTTCCAGAGAGCTATAAATTTTAGATTTTCTCTGTCGGTCCCTTCGTCGGTTCATGTCGGTTCGGTTGTCGGTGCATGTCGGTTAACCGACGGATGTATAACGGTCAGGAAACTTTTGAAAACATGATCATTGCTTAGTGACCGTTGAGGTGTCAGTCGACCGACACCTACCTGTTGGTCGACCGAGAGATAGCCGTTGGCAGCGTTTTTCTATAAAAGCAAGCTCATTCCTTTGGCCAAAGTTGATGAATTTTAAGCCCTTCTTGAGGAGTTTGGAGGCCAAAGAAAGGGGAAGAGCTAAGGAAGGCTAATGAGTCATTAGGAAAAGCTAAAGCTTGGATTAATGAAGTTAAACCACCAAGTAAGCTTTGCCTTTTGATAATCATATATTTTATGCTTTGACTAAATTATTGGTAAATGATTTTTAGCATATAAACTATGATGTGTTTAATCCTCTACTTCTTTAATCTTTGATTTAAGACTTTGGATTCTTCACCTTGATTTCAAAACATGTTTGTTTTAAATACTTTATAAAACATGTTATGTTAAAACCTTTGATTTGTTTTATAAACATGCTTCATTAACTTGTTTGAATCATCATTGTTGTTTTCATTCATTTGATTTTTAGTTACACTTTCATTTTGAAAACAACATTGCATATGCAACACATGTTTAAGCTAAATTAATTTCATACAACTTGTGTCATTTTTATTTTCATAAATCATTAACAAGTTTTCATTTTATACATGTGATTTGCATTACACTTCAATCAAATCTTTTTATGTGCATTAAACTTTTAATTGCTTCAAGCATAAATTGATTGAGCTTTATTTTTAACTTGATTGAAGTTTTCACACACACACTTCATGAGCATTCATCTTTGCATTCATAGTGTTGTGTGAGTTAGATTATCAATTTCACATCTGCCTACTTAGAGGCAATTTTATTTGAGCTTAATTGTAATCTCTTAGAGTGTTTTGTGAAGATACTTTCTTTGAGAGAAACCATTTGTTTGTAAGGTTATTGCTTAGCCATATAAAAGCATTGTGTAAAGGTTTTTGCTTAGCCTAGAAAAGCATCTTGTATGGGTTGTTGTTAAGCCTTGAAAAACAACATTGTAATGGTTATTGCCCAGCCTATTGAAAAGCATACTTAGTGGAAATCTGGTGGGGTGATTGGATCACAAGCCGGTAGTGATGCAGGCACGTTGGCCGAACCACTATAAATCTTGTGTGATGGTGATTGCTTTGTGGTGATTGTTTTGTTTAAGCTTCCGCATATTGTATGTTAATCATCACATGCGACTAGTCTATTTTAAAGAAATTAAAATTGGTCATAATTAGTCACTAAGTATACCTCACCCTATTCACACCCCCCCCCCCTCTCTAAGGTTAGGATCCCATGGACTTTCAGAAATCCGGTGGGGTGTTGAGTCACAAGCCAGTAGTGGATGTAGGCATTGAGGCCGAACCACTATAAATCTTTGTGAAGTGGTGATTGTTTTGTTTAAGCTTCCGCATATTGTATGTTAATCATCACATGTGACTAGTTTATTTTAAAGAAGTTAAAATTGGTCATAATTAGTCATTAAGTGTAGCTCACCCTATTCACCTCTCTCTAGGGTTAAGATCCTGGACTTTCAATTCGTAACAGAGCCTCGTGCTCTATATTTAGGATCAAGTGTTTGGAACTCTTGATTAGGTGTAAAAACCTAGAGTTTAGACCCTAGTTGTGCTTTTCATGAAAATTATTAAAATGGATTCCACTATACTAGATTGTATAGGTTCTTCTAGACCCCCTCTTCTTTCATCTATTGGAGATTTAAAAATTGAAATTAAAGAATCTCAACTTAAAGCTAAACTTAAATTAAAAGAAGAAGAAATTACTAAAAATGAAGATGATATTCAACAAGCTTATGATGATTTATATACATTTTCTTTGGAGCTTGTTAAGAAGAATAAAAGATTACAACAAGAATCTAAAAGACTAAACAAAGAATTAGTCTCTTCAAAAAATGAACTTAGAGAAAAAGAAGAATTAATAAATTGTGTAGAATCTAAGTTCATCATCTCTTTGCATAATTTATGTAATATTAAAGATGATCTAAGAGAATTAAAGATAGATTGTGATAATCTTAATAAGGAAACTTTAAAACTAAGAGATAAATTTTAAAGGCAAGATGAAAACATTAACAACCAAGAATCCAATTTGACAATGACTAAGGAAAATTTATCTAATGCTTAAAATAAGATAAAAATTCTAGAACTTGGATCTAATGTTATTAATGAAATTAAATTTGAATTAAAACTTGCCCATGAAGAACTAAACAATTTTAAGGGAATTGAAAATGAACTAATAAAAGTTAAAAATGAAAATTCAACCCTTAAAAACCAAGTCACTCAACTTGAAAGCTACAAACAAAAGTATGAGTGCAAATTTACCCGAAGTGAAGAGAATTTTGAAAAGTTATTTAAATTGGATAAATCACAAAGAGATAGGACGGGTCTTGGTTTTGATAGGAATATTTCACATGACCCTAAATTCACCAACACTTTTGTGAAAGGTGAGTCCTCATTCTCTAGCACTCACACTTCCTCGCCCATGTCTAAATGTAATTATTGTGGCATTGAAGGGCATTTTAGGTTTGAGTGCAAACAAAAAAGAAGCTATGTGTCTAAACTCATCTTTGAACCAAAGAAAGTAAAATCAAACTCTATGATGGATAAGACACTAAAAACTAAGGAATACTGTAAAAAGATTAAACAAGTTAAATCAATTAAAAAGGAGTCTCCTAAAGATAGATTCTAAAAAGTTTAAACAAGTTAAACCAACTATAAAAGAATCTATCAATAAAAAGCTTCTTAACCTAAAATCTTTTTGTTGGTCATGATTGCATTTGCATTTATGTTCTTTCATTAGTTACATTACTTTAAATACAATGTTTATTTGTAATTAATTGATTTTGTCATCATGCATCATTCTAGTCAAATATCATAGTTTTCAAAATCACTTTGATTATAATTTTCTCATGTTAGATTTGCTTTTTGCTCACATATAGTTATATATCTTGCAATGCATTTCTACATGTTCAATTGATTATGGTTTCAAAATCTTTCATAGCTAGATCCTATATAATCAATTGATTTTGTAAAATCATTTGTTTGAATGTTATAGTAAGATTTTTCTTTAAAAACAAATGATTTGAATCAATTTAAATTTTCATGATCTTACTAATTATATCCTTTGGTATGGAAAATATGTGTTCAATTTGTATGAGCCCTTGTAGTTATATTCTTTGGAATACAAATTGAAAAATGTTTTATCTTCATTTTTGTAAGACCCCGACCCCCAATCCCTCTGTTTAGTATTGTTTTAATCATGGTTTAACTTGTTAAGTGAGATTTGAGTTGGTTTGACTTTGTTTTTGAGTTTGACTAGATTTTTCCATAGCCTTGGAGATTTGAGGACCGTTGACCTTGGTTTGACCCGGTCCATATGATATGTATTTTTATGAGAAATTACTTTTGATTTCTAAACATTCTAAATTTGGTGTATTTTGACTCATTTTATGAAGTTTAACAACTTTCATGTTTTGACCATTATGATTTGATGATCAGAAAATGCGTTTTTCGAGAAAAAAGGCAAAATTGACTTTTCACACTAAATCTGTCCATGAATTTCGAAAATTTCAGAAATTGGGGAAAATATACTTTTTGGAAAGAAAATATTTTGTTGATCGATTTTGTCTTCTTCGTCGATCTCATTCGGGACCCACAAATGCTAGTTTTGATCTTTGTAAGTTTGGGGCCCATGGGGCCCAGCCCACTTAACTCTTTAAATAGCCAATGGGTTCTTTTCCTTCCCCATTTTTCATTTTCCTGTAACAAGAGAGGAGTTAGGGTTTTCTCCCAGCCCCTTTCTCTCTCCTCTTTGAAAACCCTGATCTTGAGTGCTAAGTGTGGGAATGATCTCCCCATCTTCTTCCCCACCTTCCAAGCTTTCCAAAGACACCATTTTCAAGAGATTTGAGCTAGGAGAGGCCACTTTTCCAAGCCCTTCTTCTTTGTTTGAGCTTCAAAAAGGTTAGCAATGGATTTCTTTCTTCAAATCTTGGTTTTCCAAACCATTTAGAATGTTTTTGTTATATATACAAAGAGTTTTCATGGAGATTTGAAAATGGTTGGTTTCTAGGGCTTCTTTTTGAGCTATTTTGGGGGTTTTGTGATTTTGGAGCTTGGGACTTTAAGAGCACCATCTTGGAGTGATTTACATCTTCTCTTGACCAAGGCAAGTAGATTATCCAGCTAATAAAATGATTCTTACTTGATATGAATGATCTCATGGATTTACATTCTACATTGTTTTCTTCTTACAAATGGATGGATTTAACTTTGAATGATTGAACATTGGTATTGGTTATGGCTTTCCAAATTGATGTCTCAACTACTTAAAATCACTTGGTGATGCATCTCCTTGGATCCATTATGAATGTCTTCATGTAGGTGTTTTTGACATAGAAATGTTTTGTTTGTATTTGATTCATTTGATGGGAATGGAATAATTTAGTGCATTAGTGTTTTTAATGGACTTGAATTGTCAAGGAGAAGCCCAAATATATGTGAAAATAAGTAATAAGGGAAGAAGGGAAAGAAAAATTAGAAAATGCAAAGAAAATGTGCATTTCTGCACTTGGATCGGACTGGGACAGAGCCCAGTCCGCTCGAGCGACCCAGTGGGCCGCTCGAGCAGGACCAGGCTCTGGATGGGCCTCTCTCGAGCGAGCCCAGGGTCGCTCGAGCGGACCCAGCCCAGTTCTGGGCCCTTTTCAGGGCCTGGTTTGAGAGTCTTTTTGGAATAATTTTTAAGCCTGATTTAAGGCTGATTCTTGGGCTTTTTCTAAACTTGTTTGAGGTCTGTATTAGCCTTTTTTCCTCTTTACTTTGGGGCCCACTAATCTTCTTTTTAATGCTTGGAAGCCCATGAAAGTTTGGGATTATTTGTGATACTTGGAATTTGTGAAATGGGAATGGGATCAATGAGAGAATGAGCGTATGTGAAGTTACCCGGGAATCTTTCAAGTCTCAATACGCACTTTATCATTTAAATGTTGTGGATTTTCATTGGCATCAAACACACTCTTTATTAATCAATGTTTAAAGGTTAAATGTGTATTGAGATGGTTCCTTGGTAAGTCATTAAGTCATTCTCCACTATCCATTCCATTTCAAGTCAGAGAAGGTATATGTATTTGTATTCTTCGGTGAACTAATTTGAATAACATCAGTAATTTGTTATAAAATCATGTGGTTTTCCATGTTCGAAAGGATTGACCGCATGGTTTTATACAAATTACTTTGATGTGTATTCGAGTGGTTTACCCTGGAAATTCGTATGTTTTCTCCGAATCGATTTAGAAGGAGATTGGAGTGGTTCGCCACATTCGGGATTTCATCGATGAGACTATTGTTTTGAAAATACTGTTATTTTGAAAATAAAACCTCGAGGCAAGACGGGGCCAGAGCTTTGTAGTGCGAGCCCATGAGCCAAAGAGACTATTATTTCAAAAATAAAACCTCGATGCAAGATGGGGCCAGAGCTTTGTAGTGTGAGCCCATGAGCCAAAGGGATTATTATGGTTTGATTTTTTTATCGGTTCGAGTTTTGGAAACTAAAGGCACCACTAGGCTTAGGTCACCTTGTCGGGCTGATCACCCGGCTTGGGATCTTTAATTTGTCCGCCAACTGCAGTTTGGATTCTGTCTGTACCGACCATGGCAACGGTTTTTATCTGCCGGTCCCACGTGTAGTGGCTACGGTTCTGTCTGCTCTTGTTACTTCGGTAGTAGGAGAATATAGCTATGTGTGGTTACCAACGTTTTATCTATTTATCATTTTGTTTTATGATTCTTATTTGTTTATACTCATTATATTCTTGGAATTTGTTAATGTTTATGATATCGATCTTTTATCGTATTGTCTCTATTATTCAGGATTTTAAATGTATTTCTAATTATTAAATGTTTTGCGTAGGCTGTTATCTTTTCGAGATATTTATGCTCCAGAGACTGTTCGTTTATTTGCTTTGGTATTTATGCTCGGTTTTTCGATTGTTTTATCATGGTTTATTTCTATTATTGTTTAGACTCTTTAAATGGATTTACAATGATTCCATAAGGTTTTATAAATGCCCATGTTATATTACTTGTTTATTTGCTTGCCAGACCGTCGTGTCTGACCCTGTTTGTTTGGTGCCAGTTTCCTCTCTTTCTGTTTTTAGGTGTTTGATCGGAGGAGGCGGTGGAGCCGCTGGTCTGACGTGAGAGGCTGCCCATTGATATCATCTAGATGTCAAGTTTGGCACCGGAGTTCGTATTTAAATATTGGGGGTAGTATTTCTGTTTAGTTGGATATTTTTGTATGGCTTTGTTAGCCTTTTTCTTGGGTTTGTAATTAAGACACTTATTAATTGTAATTTGAATATGTGGGAAATAAATAGTCCGGTTACTACCAGCTCAGTATTCTTTGAATTATGATTTGTGCCAGTCGGCTTATATGATGGCTTTATGATATTGGTCGAGTGCGACACGGAATCCGATGGCCACGGACTCCGGGTCGTAACACCATGATTAGCTTCCGCAAAAATATACTCTGATCGTGATGGAATTTTATTATCCTCATTGACGCGGATCTTGGGAAATATAACAAAAGTTTCAAATTTATTCCAAAATTTCGCATTCTGAGATCGGATCACTACAGGGCCCGGTTTCGGGGTGTGACAATTTTCATACTCATTTTGTCCATTGTTGGATTTTGTTTATGATTTGAAGATTGTTTGAATGGAATTGCTTTAAAACATCATTAGTTATATTCATCAAAGCATGTTCCATGTACTCATTTCCTTATGTATTTGATTATGTCATTTCAAATGGAAATGAATGTTGTTTTAAGCTATTTGCATCTTTGCTCATTTAGTTCCATTCTTTATGCAAATGTTTATTTGTTCCATGTATGGTTGTGCTCTTTAATTATTTTTGTAGTTACTATACTAAAACCCAAAAATCCATCTTTTGTGCTTTCTAGTCATTATATTTGAAATGGATGGTTATGATCGATGTTTGATTCATGTATATTTTCTTGTCATCCTAATACATGTTTCAACTTCATAGTAGTGTTCTTGATCATATGAACCTCTTTGAATTCCATTCCTTATATTTCATTGTTATATCTATTGTTTGATGGATTTCTTAGATGTTGAATTCATATGACTAGACTCTTTTAAAATTGCATGCTCTTTTGAGTCTGCAATTTCATTTGTTCATCACTATGCTCATTGGTTATATTATTAAAAAGTGATGAATATTCATTTATGATGCTTGATTTTGTTTTTGTCACACTCTATTAGCATCATAATCTTCATATTAGCCACCTCTCATGCTCTTATAGGTAATCACATGACCACCATGTTTATGTGTTCATAATCTTGGTTGGTTAATGGTAGAGGTAGGCTTCATGTTTGAAATTTCATTTCACTCATCTTGCACATCATAGTCATATTTTATGATTGGATGAAATGATTTCAAAATATTCATAGCATATGATTTTCATAATTATATTATTTATGCTATGTTTAGTATATCCCAATGACCTTGCTCTTTATATTGGTAATTTGATCATATTGAGCTTTATAGTCAAATATTATTATCAATTGAATCTAATCCTTCACTTGAAGTTAACCCTCAATTGATTAAACAATCTTCTTCTTGTACCAAATAGTTATATTCTTGTTAAAAGTTTGACAAAAGGAGAGAATGGATTGAGGGGGAGTAAATCTTCATAGGAAGTATTAGTTTTGATCAAATTCACCCTTATATTGGCTCTGATACCCTTATAGCTTATTACCCATGCATGATAACCTGTTATGTATTTCATATTCGATTTCCTTTGTTAACAGGTGCTACTAAAAGGTATTTTCCTTGTTTCATGTGTGTAGCTACCCCTCTTCAATTGATACCTTTGCAATTTAATGGCAAAGGGGGAGAAAGTTCTCAAGTTTAATGGCAAAGGGGGAAAAAGAATTAAGGGGGAGAGAGTGTTCAAGCTATCCAAAGGGGGAGAGAATGCACATCTTGCCAAAAGGAGAGTGCATGGTCAAAGGGGGAGAAATGAAATGAAGAAAGCTTGGGAGCTAAAGAAGATGCTTGGTCTAAAGAAAGGAAAATGAAGAGAAAGCTTGAAGATTGATGAAGCTCCAACCATCAAGGAGAATGAAGAAAAAGAGCTAGAGCCCAAGCCAAGTCAAAGGAGCATCTAAGAAGATTTCAAGCTTTGTCCAGCCAAGGAGGAGCTGAAGACAATGTGTGAAGTATTAGTTTTGAGAAAGGTTTACCATCAAATTGCAAAGGGGGAGATTGTTAGGATTTTGTATTGCAATTTGATGGATGCATCATTCATCTTATTCATTCATTTGAATCTTCACACATGCTTTGATTTTAGAAATCTTGAAATCTTGATTTATACATGCATTGTTTTAAATCTTGTAAACCTTATGATTTATGCATGTTTTGGTTTTAAACATTGGATGCATTTTTAGTTTGAAAAAGATTTTATAAATCAAGCAAGCCATTGGTTTTAAATGTTTCAAATCTTGTTTGGCTTTTTATGTTACATGAATTTTAAGCACTTGGATTGGTTTAAATCAAGTTTCTGTTGGGATTGGTGTATGCCCTAAAGCCCACTAGCTGCACTCTCATCTTTTGTTACTGGATATTTACTGGTTATTTAATGGAATGACTCTTTTCTCTTTAAACATGTATATATGTATGGTTGTGTAAGGCCCATTGTTTCTAGTAAATGAATTAGGTGTGTCGTGTCTACACACAGATAGGTCTAATTCATGGATACTGGAAACAACATATTTGTTCACAACTGAGAGATGGTGCTGGGCACTTCATCTTGTTATAAGTTATAGTGAGAGACTCTCCTGTATTCAGGGTGACTTACCTAAGTCATGGGAGGACTTTCCCGGATTTATCTCATTAGTGCATATGCAATGTATTGAACATGACCATGGTAGGTGTGATCTCTAAAATAGTACTATCACTGAGAGAGATCAAGTCACCTCATGCTACTGAGCGACCAGTGCTCTTAATCTTGAGCATTTGTGGATGAACTGACAAAGTCAAGTTCTCGTGCTTTAATTCACTGTGGGTGAGATTCTTTTCATGGGTCAACAGCTCTGTGTTTTATGTACTCGGACTTGATCAGTTGGGACGTGCAGATGCAATAAAGAATCTATGTCATCTAATGATGGAATGATCGTCCCCTTAGAATTATCCGATTAATCATCAAAATCTAAGATCTTAGTATATGGATGTTCCATATGGATATTGAACTTGTGGGTCGCTCCCTGGACCAAGAGAATGATATCTGGATGATGATTAAGTTAAGGATATGAAGTTCTAAGGTTTAGATATAATCAAGAGGTTGATAGTACATCTGATAACCTGACTTGATTATCGATGTTACATAGAGGGGCATTTAGGTCATTTTACTTAGTAGGTCGAAGACAACTGTCACTTTCTGACTAGCTTAAAATCATATTATATACTTGTCCCTGGAGTTCAACCATAACTCTTTAGTGGAATAAGTTAAGGTTAAAATGGTCTTAATGTTGCTATGGGTTTAGCATGGACATTTTGGTCATTTTGGGAGCCAAGGGCAAATATGTCTTTTGGTCCCTTCTCTAGTCACTTTCCAAGATTGGCATGGTTTCCTAAGTTGTTTAGATGAATATGGTTGAATTATTTTAGTGGAAAAATAATTTTGAGTTTAAATTCAAATAGGCCTTTAATGGCATACATGAATTTAATTCTAGATAAATTATTAGTGGGCCATGGCGAGCATTATTATGTGGGACGTCCATAATGGGAAATCCATGGGTAAGGTTTCCAACTTTGAGTAGGGCTCTCTACTTGGAAGGTTGGACTCCTCTTTGGATTAGTTTTCCTATAGTAAAGTTTCCTTTTTGAATAAGAAACTTAAATTAGTGAGTGTTGTGCAACTAGGATTACTAATTGCCAAAGTTTATGGGATGTTCCTTTAGTTTCCTTTTCTAATTGGAGTGTTTCTAAAAGGAAATAAATCTTTAGATTATACTTTCCTTTTAGGACATCTATGAGAATTAGAAGAGATAACTTTTTAGGAAAGCAATCCCATAGTTTTTTATAAAAAGGAAGGAGGCTTCCCCTTGGACGTCCAACACAAAGAGATCCATCATTCCACACGTCCAGCCCTCTTTCTTCTTCATTGAAGAGAGTTTCAGGTCTGAGATTTTTTCCATAGAAAAAAGTTCTCAAAACCCATATAGAAATCTAGATTAAGATCCCACCATCTTAGCCAATCAGATTTGGAAGTGAAATAGAGAAGAAGATCAAAAGCAATTCTACTGCAGAAAATTCCAGCAAGGTTTTTGCTAATTGCAAGTCTGAGTTCAGCCCTTTGGATCTTTTATTTCAGAGATTTGAAATCTACAAATCGTCAAGGTAATAGTCTTCTTGAATCTCCTTTAATTATACAGTTGTTGGTCATGAATTTATGGAGTTATTATGCGATCTCTATGGCTGATTTATGCTGCCCAGATCAGATTTTTTAAAAACCTGTTTTGTTACAAATCAGCCATGGACGTCTTCCCCTAGTGATGTCCAGATCTGAATCGCAGTTTCTTTCGGTGGTATCAGAGCCACTCCATGTGAAATCATGATCCCATGTTGTGTTTAATTAATCCTAGATTGATTATGGGCATGGTGGCACCCTACTAAAGTTATATCAAGATTTCTTTATGTGATGCATGTTGTGTGCAAGTTTCATTAACATTGCTGGAATTTATTTTCCAGATTTGTTTAATGATGCACATAGTGTTTTGCATGCACTAACCTCTTTGTTTGCAGCCATATATTGCATCCTTGATGGTTCACATGATTGTTATGTGGATTTGGATATTTTTTCATTAGTTGGAAAGTATACGATTGCGCGTTTAGCAATCATAGGAAGTTGTAATTCTTTCTTTACTTTTATTCCAACTAGTCTTGATGTAAGCTTTCTTAAAAGGCATAGGCATCTCCGATGTAATTTGGGGTTTTGTTTTTTATGGGTTTGCTTGTATAAATTTAATTTATTGGAACAAGCAAGAAGAAGAAAGTTTCAAGCAAGATAGGTTGCAAGTAACCGGATTCCTTAATGGTGGAGGAGACAAGGCTTCTTGGTGCAAGATGAGATCTATTTTTTGATGTCCTAGTTCGATAAGGATTTGAAGTCCAAAGAGCAGGGAGCCATCAAGGATTGCATACTTTTATTTGCTCTTATATATGGAAAGCATCGATGAATGCTTTATATAATTGCTATAATTGTCACCTAGAAACATAGCCACCATTAGGTTCTAAAATTGGCATCTTTTTATATTGGATTGTTTTTAGTTTGGCAAATTGTTTTAAACAGAACTTAGACCAGCACCTTCTATTTTGTCTAAGGTTTAAAATGGGATAGGGTTTAGTTTATCTTGGTACCCTTGGTTTTCAAAAGAGGCTAAACTAAAATCTAATTAGATGCTACCTATGGGCTCCCATAACCCAAGTTAGGTTTTTGATTCTTTAAAGGGATTTGCTCAAATGTTTTAAAGCAAAGGTTATTTATTATTAAGATGACTTAAATCATTGAGTCATAAATTTAATTAACTAAGTTTGCTAGATTTACAAGAGCTTTTGAGTAAACAATGTAAAGTTCAAATAGTATAAACCCTAGTGATAAATAATCAAGTGGGAGAGGGGTTTTTGGAAAGACCCCACGGCCTTCCATTTTCGGTTCATGTTATCTCATTAAGGTGTTAGTAGGAGCGGCCACCCCTTCGGTGGAGTTCTTTACTAAAGACCGCTTTGATGGGTTAATGGGTGAACTAATGTGAATATTCGTAATGAGGTGTTAGTAGGAGCGGCCATCCCTTCGGTGGAGTTCTTTACTAAAGATCACTTCTATAGAATGTCAATGAAGTGTTGGTGGGAGCGGCCATCCCTTCGGTGGAGCTCTTTACTAAAGTTCACTTCTAGAATGGATAAAAGCCACTTCCCTTTGGAGGACTTAAATCATAGACATTTTGGGAGATTTCATAAGAAATGGTAAAACACTTGACATAAGATGGTAATGACCTCTCCCTAGGAGTTAAGAGTTATTTGTCATATGAGGCCAAACCAATTAGTGATTGGACTACCACTGGATATGTGTATCCAGATAGTGATAATCCAAATAAGCATACCTTAATTCAACGTGACTGTAGGCTCGGCCATCCCTTCGATGGAGGGTCTATGAGGAGGTTGAAACACTGATACATTATGATTAGGGTTAAATAATGTAAAAAGTTTTGTGCTTTGTTTTTCCTTTTATAACAAGCACCATATGCATATTACATATATACTACCTGTCTAATTATAAACCGTTTCATATCCAGAGAGAGATGGGTAAAGATTCTTTTAGTCCGTTGATGAGCATTCTTCGTTAGAACAAACTGACTGGACCTAATTACGTAGATTGGAAGAGAAATCTTGACATAGTACTCACTGTTGAGGAGTACAAGTATGTCTTATTGGAAACCTATCCTGATATTGATGCTAATTCTACTGATGACCAGTTAGAGGCTGAGAGTAAATGGAAGAAAGCGAATAGCATGGCTAAATGCTACATGCTTGCTTCCATGTCCAACGTGTTGCAAACACAGCACGAGCAAATGGACACAGCCTATGAAATCATGATGTCCTTGTCTGAGATGTTCGCAGACAAAAGCAAGCCAGCTAGGCAAGCTGCTATAAGGACTATCATGAATACTAGGATGGCTGAGGGAACGCCTGTCAGAGAGCATATGCTAAAGTTGATGGATTGTTTCAATGTAGCTGAGATTGATGCAGAGAGTCAAACTGATATGATTCTCGTAACTCTGTCGGACTCTTTCAATCAGTTCAAGCTCAATTTCAATATGAGCAAGATGGACATGACTCTATCTAAGTTAATGAAAGAACTCCAGGCGGCGGAGGCCATCATGAAGCCCAAAGCCCAAGCTCACTTTTTCCAGTCTTCCTCTAAACTAAACCCGAAAGGGAAGAAGTTCAAGAAGAAGCAGAATAAGGGAAAAGGACAGAAAAAGGACAATACTGGTAAAAAGAAGGACAAGGGTTTAGATGGAAAGCCCAAAGGGAAATGCTTCAAGTGTGGCCTCAAAGGTCATTGGAAAAAAGATTGTCCCAAGTTGCTAGCCTCAGTTAAGAAAGGTACATCTTTTTCATACTACATTGAAACTTGTCTGGTGGTTGATTCTACTGATTCATGGATAGTAGACTCAGGAGCCACTAATCATATCTGCAATTCGTTGCAGGGGTTTCAGATAATGCAGAAGATTGAGAAAGGAGAGTTTGCCTTTAGAGTTGGAACTGGAGCTAAAGTTTGGGCAGTTGCAGTAGGAGTTGTTTCCTCACATTTTCCATGTGATAGGATATTAGTTTTAAATAATGTTTTCTATGTTCCGGACATGAGGAAGAATTTAATTTCAGTTTCCAGACTCATTGAATTTAATTATTTAGTTTCCTTCCATTCTGGTGTTGATATCAGTAGAGATGGAAATATTATATGTTCCGGTGGAATGCATGACAACTTATTTTATATATATCCTATTGCTCCCACACTGCATAATGTACAACAAGAAAACTCAACTTCCCTTAAAAGGAAGGTATCTTCAATCAATGACACATATCTTTGGCACTTACGTTTGGGTCACATTAACCTAAAACGGATTCAGAGGTTGGTAGAAGATGGGCCTTTGAGCTCACTAGATTTCGAACCTTTTTCTCAGTGCGAATCTTGTCTCAAGGGAAAGATGACCAAAAAGTCATTCTCTGGAAAGGGACTAAGGTCAAAAGAGTTGTTAGAATTGATTCACACTGATGTGTGTGGTCCTATGAACAAACCAGCTCGAGAAGGGTATGAGTATTACATCACCTTCACTGATGATTACTCTAGATATGGATATGTGTACTTAATGCGACGCAAGTCTGAGGTGTTTGATAAATTCAAGCAATTCAAGGCTGAGGCGGAGTTACAACTACGGAAACATATCAAAGCCCTTCGATCTGATTGAGGTGGCGAGTACCTCCTGGGTGAGTTCAAAGAGTACCTCACACAACATGGGATTGTGTCTCAGTTGTCTGCACCGGGTGCACCCCAGCAAAATGGTGTAGCGGAGAAAAGAAACCGTACCCTTCTTGATATGGTAAGGTCCATGCTGAGTCATGCAACCCTACTTATATCTTTTTGGGGATATGCCCTAGAAGCAGCAGCATACATTTTAAATCTGGTACCTTCTAAATCAGTACCTAGGACACCGCAAGAAATGTGGACAGGTCGAAAACCTAGTTTAAGACATATCCACATTTGGGGTTGTCCGGCCTATGTACTGAATGATAAAGCTACCAAGCTGGAACCCAGATCGGAAATGTGCTACTTTATTGGGTATCCTAAGGGAACGGAGGTGGCATCTTTTATCATCTGAAGGAGTAAAAAGCGCTTATCAGCATTCATGCTAGGTACTTAGAGGATGATTGTATGATGTACCAAGAGCTTAGTTGTAAAGAAACCCTTGAGGAGATTCTTCCGAAATCTCCTATAACATCTGTACTAGATCCTAAGACAGTAGATGAACAAGATATTCCTTTTAACACTCCAGAGCCTCGTCGTAGTGGGGGAATTTCTAGACAGCCAGAAAGATATCTAGGAGTGTCTTTTAAGATAGACTCTGAAGATCTGGTTGAGGACCCTTCTAGTTATGATGAAGCAGTAATGGATATAGATGCTGACATGTGGCAGCAAGCGATGAAATCTGAAATGGATTCTTTGTATTCCAATCAAGTCTGGGAACTTGTAGATGCACCTGAAGGGATTAAACCCATAGGGTGCAAGTAGATCTACAAGAGGAAGAGAGGAGTGGATGGGAAGGTGGAAACCTTCAAAGCAAGACCGGTGGCGAAAGGATATACTCAGAAAGAGGGTATCGATTATGAGGAAACCTTTTCAGCAGTGGCTATGCTTAAGTCCATAAGGATTCTCTTGGCCATCGCATGTCATTATGACTACGAGATATGACAGATGGATGTCAAGATAGCTTTTCTTAATGGAAGTCTTGACGAATGCATCTATATGATGCAACTAGAGGGTTTCATTGCTAGTGGCCAAGATAACATGGTTTGTAAACTTAAGAAGTCCATTTATGGATTCAAGCAAGCATTTAGAGCATGGAACATCAAGTTTAATCAGGCAGTCAAATCTTTTGGCTTTGATCAAAACATTGATGAACCATGTGTGTATAAGAAAGGAAGTGGAAAAGCGGTTGCATTTTTAGTTCTGTATGTAGATGACATATTGCTCATTGGAAATGATGTAGGTATATTGTCATCCACAAAGATTTGGTTATCCTCTCAATTTCAGATGAATGATTTGGGTGAGGCCAGCTATATCTTAGGGATCAAGCTTTTGCGTGATAGCAAGAATAAGATGTTAGCCTTATCCCAATCTTTATATATTGAGAAGATATTGGTCAAGTTTAACATGCATGACTCCAAGAAGGGCTTGCTACCTTCTAGACATAGAGTACCACTGTCTCGAGATCAATGTCTAAAGACATCTGAAGAGATAGAGAGCATGAGGAGAGTTCCATATGCATCCGCTGTTGGAAGCCTCATGTATGCTATGTTATGTACTAGACCAGATATTTGCTTCGCCGTTGGCATGGTTAGCAGATATTAGTCAAACCCTGGACCTATGCATTGGACAGCTGTTACGCATATATTCAAGTATCTTCGGAGAACGAAAGATTATATGCTAACCTTTCGAGCAGATGATCTAACGCCTTAGGCGTATACAGATTCTGATTTCCAATCTGATAGAGATGCCATAAAGTCTACTTCAGGATACGTCTTTACTTTGTCAGGAGGGGCTATATCATGAAGGAGTGTCAAGCAATCATGTACTGCTAATTCTACCATGGAAGCAGAGTATGTGGTGGCATTGGAAGCTGCGAAGGAAGCAGTATGGCTCAGAAAACTCCTATTGGAATTAGGAGTTGTTCCTGCAGTGCAGAAACCGATTGTCATGTACTGCGATAACACTGGCGCTGTAGCACAGTGCAAAGAGCCCAGGAATCACAAGAAAGGCAAGCACATTTAGAGAAAGTACCACTTGATCCAGAAATTCATTCAGGATGGAGAAATAGTGGTGGAGCAGATTGCCTCAGCAAATAACTTAGCTGACCCATTCACTAAGACTCTTACTGAGAAAGTCTTCACTTCTCATGTTGAGTCTATGGGTGTTAGGTTAGGAAGTAGTGATCTTTAGTGCAAGTGGGAGTTTGTTGGGATTGGTGAATGCCCTAAAGCCCACTAGCTGCACTCTCATCTTTTGTTACTGGATATTTACTGGTTATTTAATGGAATGACTCTTTTCTCTTTAAACATATATATATGTATGGTTGTGTAAGGCCCATTGTTTCTAGTAAATGAATTAGGTGTGTAGTGTCTACACACAGATAGGTCTAATTCATGGATACTGGAAACAACATATTTGTTCACAACTGAGAGATAGAGCTGGGCACTTCATCTTGGTATAACTTATAGTGAGAGACTCTCCTGTATTCAGGGTGACTTACCTAAGTCATGGGAGGACTTTCCCGGATTTATCTCATTAGTGCATATGCAATGTATTGAACAGGACCATGGTAGGTGTGATCTCTAAAATAGTACTATCACTGAGAGAGATCAAGTCACCTCATGCTACTGAGCGACCAGTGCTCTTAATCTTGAGCATTTGTGGATGAACTGACAAAGTCAAGTTCTCGTGCTTTAATTCACTGTGGGTGAGATTCTTTTCATGGGTCAACAGCTCTGTGTTTTATGTACTCGGACTTGATCAGTTGGGACGTGCAGATGCAATAAAGAATCTATGCCATCTAATGATGGAATGATCGTCCCCTTAGAATTATCCGATTAATCATCAAAATCTAAGATCTTAGTATATGGATGTTCCATATGGATATTGAACTTGTGGGTCGCTCCCTGGACCAAGAGAATGATATCTGGATGATGATTAAGTTAAGGATATGAAGTTCTAAGGTTTAGATATAATCAAGAAGGTTGATAGTACATCTGATAACCTGACTTGATTATGGATGTTATATAAAGGGGCATTTAGGTCATTTTACTTAGTAGGTCGAAGACAACTGTCACTTTCTGACTAGCTTAAAATTATATTATATACTTGTCCCTGGAGTTCAACCATAACTCTTTAGTGGAATAAGTTAAGGTTAAAATGGTCTTAATGTTGCTATGGGTTTAGCATGGACATTTTGGTCATTTTGGGAGCCAAGGGCAAATATGTCTTTTGGTCCCTTCTCTAGTCACTTTCCAAGATTGGCATGGTTTCCTAAGTTGTTTAGATGAATATGGTTGAATTATTTTAGTGGAAAAATAATTTTGAGTTTAAATTCAAATAGGCCTTTAATGGCATACATGAATTTAATTCTAGATAAATTATTAGTGGGCCATGGCGAGCATTATTATGTGGGACGTCCATAATGGGAAATCCATGGGTAAGGTTTCCAACTTTGAGTAGGGCTCTCTACTTGGAAGGTTGGACTCCTCTTTGGATTAGTTTTCCTATAGTAAAGTTTCCTTTTTGAATAAGAAACTTAAATTAGTGAGTGTTGTGCAACTAGGATTACTAATTGCCAAAGTTTATGGGATGTTCCTTTAGTTTCCTTTTCTAATTGGAGTGTTTCTAAAAGGAAATAAATCTTTAGATTATACTTTCCTTTTAGGACATCTATGAGAATTAGAAGAGATAACTTTTTAGGAAAGCAATCCCATAGTTTTTTATAAAAAGGAAGGAGGCTTCCCCTTGGACGTCCAACACAAAGAGATCCATCATTCCACACGTCCAGCCCTCTTTCTTCTTCATTGAAGAGAGTTTCAGGTCTGAGATTTTTTCCATAGAAAAAAGTTCTCAAAACCCATATAGAAATCTAGATTAAGATCCCACCATCTTAGCCAATCAGATTTGGAAGTGAAATAGAGAAGAAGATCAAAAGCAATTCTACTGCAGAAAATTCCAGCAAGGTTTTTGCTAATTGCAAGTCTGAGTTCAGCCCTTTGGATCTTTTATTTCAGAGATTTGAAATCTACAAATCAGTCAAGGTAATAGTCTTCTTGAATCTCCTTTAATTATACAGTTGTTGGTCATGAATTTATGGAGTTATTATGCGATCTCTATGGCTGATTTATGCTGCCCAGATCAGATTTTTTAAAAACCTGTTTTGTTACAAATCAGCCATGGACGTCTTCCCCTAGTGATGTCCAGATCTGAATCGCAGTTTCTTTCAGTTTCCATGCTTGGTTTAATGGCTCGAAAATCCCCATGCAAGAACCCTTAGAATTATGCTAAAAATGGGATTTTTGGTCACAGGCTGTCGGTCGACCGACAACAAGGTGTCGGCTGACCGATAGAGAACCCAGGCCAACTGAGAGCCTCTGTCGGTTCCATTTCCAGAGAGCTACAAATTTCAGATTTAGTGCTGTCGGTTCCTATGTCGGTTCCTTGTCAGTCGACTGACAAATGGCGGTCAACCGACAAGAGCATTTGGTCAGAAACCTTTTGAAAAATGTGACCGTTGCTTTCAAACCGTTGAGGTGTCGGTCGACCGACAGGTAGCCGTTGGGCCAAATTTTCTATAAAAGCAAGCTCTTTCCTTTGGCAGCAGTTGATGATTTTTAAGCCCTTCTTGAGGAGTTTTGAGGCCAAAGAAAGGGGAAGAGCCAAGGAAGGCTAATGGGTCATTAGGAAAAGCTAAAGCTTGGATTAATGAAGTTAAACCACCAAGTAAGTTTTGACTTTATTAATCATATATTTTTATGCTTTGTCTAAATTATTGGTAAATGAATTTTAAGCATATTAACTATAATGTGTTGAATCCTCTACTTCCTTTAATCTTTGATTTTAAGTCATAGGATTCTTCACTTAGATTCAAACCAAGTTTTGTTTTAAAACTTTATAAATCATGTTTTATGAAAATCTTTGATTTCGTTTTTAGCATGATTCTATTTCTTGGTTGAATCTTTTTTTGTTGTTTTCATTTATTTAAATGTTAGTTAAATTAGTTTTTGAAAACAACATTGGACATGCATCACTTGATTAGGCTTAAAACATTTTCATACAACTTGTGTTCTTTTGATTTTCAAACCATTAACAAGTTTGTAGTTGTTCAAGTGATTTGCATATACTTCAACATATCTTTGTGTGCATTAATCTTTAAAATGCTTTGAACATATTTTGAATGAGCTTAATTTTGAACTTGATTGAAGTTTTCACACACACACACACACACACAACACACACACACACACACACACACACACTTCATAAGCATTCATCTTTGTAATTCTTAGTGTGTTTGTGTGAGTTGATTTACACTTTCTTATCCGCCTATTTTAGAGGCATTTTTATTGAACTTAAATTGTAATCTCTTAGAGTGTTTTGTGAAAACACTTTCTTTAGAGAAATCTCTTATGTAAGGTTATTGCTTAGCCAATTTAAAGCATTGTGTAAGGGTTCTTGCTTAGCCTAGAAAAGCATCTTGTATAGGTTGTTGTTAAGCATTGAAAAACAACATTGTAAGGTGATTGCTTAGCCTTGGAAAGCATATTGTAGAGGTTATTGCTTAGCCTTTTGAAAAGCATAAATAGTGGAAATCTGATGGGATGTTGAGTCACAAGCCGGTAGTGGAATGTAGGCATTGAGGCCGAATCACTATAAATCTTTGCGTAGTGGTGATTGATTTGTGGTGATTGTTTTGTTTAAGCTTCCGCATATTGTATGTTAATCATCACATGTGACTAGTTTATTCTAAAGAAGTTAAAATTGGTCATAATTAGTCATTAAGTGTGGCTCACCCTATTCATCCCCCTCTAGGGTTAAGATCCCGGACTTTCAATTAATTGTACCTCCTTTTGTTTGGGAAGTAAAAAAGTAGGGGGAAGAAAAGTGAAAAAGTAGGATTTTGTTTGTTTGGGAGGTAGAAAGACAAAGACCAATTTACCCTTGCTTTTGCAAAAGTTACAAAAAGACAAGAAAGGGACAAAAATGGCAAGTTAGTAACTTTCCACACTTTTCCCTCTCCCTCCCTCATTTTCCCCCCGGTTTTTGGGGGAAAATTTTTGCACACCTTTTCCCCCCATTCCCCCCCCCCCGCCCCCACCGCCCCCCCAATTTCCCCTCCCCCCTTTCCCAAACACCCTCTAAAATAATTTTCCCTCCATTCCCCCCCCCCTCCCAAACAGGCCCTAATGCTATGTTTGGGGGGAGGGGAGGGGGGAGGGAAAATTTGTGGGGGAGGAGAGGGAAAATTAATTGTACATCCTCTTTTTTGAGAAGTAAAAATGTAGGGGGAAGAAAAATGAAAAAATAGGATGTTGTTTGTTTGTGAGGTAGAGAGGCAAAGACTAATTTACCTTTGCTTTTGCAAAAGTTTCAAAAAGGGACAAAAATGGCAGTTTAGTAATTTTTCACCCCATCCCCCCCACCCCCCCCCCCCCCCCCAACCCCAATTTTCCTTCCCCCCTTCCTCCAAACACCCTCTAAAATAGTTCAATTTTCCTCCGCATTGCGCCCCCCCCCCCCCCCCCCCCCCCCCCCCCCCCCATTTTCCCCCCTTCCCCAACAGGCCCTAAGCGTCAAGTTCAAGATAGCGCAGGGCTAAGGGCCTAAAAACAATAATAACTAATTTTTTAATTCTTATTTTACATTACTAGCAAGCATGGAGTATCAATGAAGCATTATTTTTTCTAAACTTTCTTGCAAAGCCGAAAAAAAAATGTTTAGAGAATAAAAGCTGTTCTCTAAATATTTTTTTTACCAGATAAAGTTGTCATATGCATTTTGTTGACTTGGGTTCTAAACTACAATTAATTTGCTTCGTCAAGCGATCCAAAAAAGAAAATGGTTATAGAGTCTATTCTATCTCATATCTTGGGGTCATTTGTCACTTTACTAGTTTAGTAAAAGTCAAGTAAAGCCTCCATTTTTCAGATAAGGGGTAACATCAGAAATACATTTTTTTTTTCAAAATTTCCTCATTAAAAAAAAAGGTCAAAAAGCAACATCTTTTCTCTACTAGAAGAAGAAAAAAAACTTTACTTTTCTATACAAAAGGTAAAAAAAGATTCCATAACAAACAACTAAAAATAAAATACCATCATAATCCACTTATGTTTTATTCTCTCTTGATTTGATGCTTTACTCTTTATTTTACAGTAAAATTACCAAACGGACCCATGGAAATCCTCACATAAAAAAAGATCATTTAAATTTAACATTTTTTCTACCCTATATATACTTTATAATGCAAAGTCATATCTTAGAGAAATTTTAACTATTCGTGTTTACCTATCTTTTATGAATTGACAATATTTTCAACACTGACTTGACTATTAACTGTTGTTAGATTTCAACTACACAAAAAAAATATATTTAAAGAATTACTATTAGTCTAGATTTTAAAAAATCAGGAGATATAATTATCTAATTAAAATGAATTAGTTGACATTCTAAGACACTCCATAGAGGAAAACGTATATCCTTATTAACAGGAGTACACTCCCTTTTGACTAGCAAAAATATATAAAAAAATTGTAAAAGGCCTAAATAAGAAGCAATAAAACTAGAAGAAGAAAGGATTCAAAAGTAATCGTGCAACCCTTATTATCCATTAAGTATAATATATAACTGAGATAATTAATTAGAGATGATATTAACCAAGGACGAGTGCGCATGAGTTGTTAGGGCATTTTATAATGGGTATGGAGGTATATAATTGCTTTTATATCTTTATAATTACTTCTATTAAGGCATGGTTTAGTGTGTGTGTGTCTATATTGGGAGGATTTAAAAAAGGTATAAAACTTTTGCCTCATTTTCAAAAAGAAGTACTTGAAAATTGAGATATTTTAAAAGAGCACAAAAGTTTTTCATATTTCTTTCAATCAAGTAATCATGAGGAAAAAAGTTTGTACAATGACAAAAATGGCCTCATGTTTTTTTTCAAAAAATTTCTTTAATAAATCATTTAAGAAAAATGAACAAGGCCAACCCAAATGACGTAGTGGGCCCACTTTAGCAAAAAAGAAAAGAAGGTAGGTTTTGGGGAGGAAAAAGGTTAATAAACGAAAAAAACTTGTCATAAGGGAAGGGTATTTTTTCTCATTTTCTAAAATATTTTTGAGAGCTTCTAAATGCACATCGTTTTTTTCTTTCCACACACTCTCTCTCTACACCCACCACTGAAGTGTGGGGGTTTTAATTTTTTATTAGCACACCCCCCAAAATACCTAAACTAACCCCGCCCCCCCCCCTCCCCACCCCCACCACGCCCCCTCCGACGGTACCACCAAAGGGGGAGAGGGAGCAGGACAGGGAGAGGGAGTAGAGAGAGACATGGAGAAGGAGAGAGAAAAAGGGAGGGAGGGAGACAAACATGCAGAGGGAGAGAGGGAGGCGGAGGCAGCGGACGATAGGTAGAGGAAGAGAGGGAGACATGGGTAGTTTGGGGATTTTTCACAATGGTATATTGGTCATAAATTTTTTTTTCTAAAAATGGTGAGTGTAGAAAGAAAAAAGTAGTGTGCATTTGGAAGCTCTTAACAATTTTATGAAGATGACTTGATTTAAAGAATTGTGAAAAACTTTTTTTTTGAGAGTTTTCATATATATATATATCAATGGTAATAATAATAAAAAAAAAAGAAAGATAGAAGGTCCAGGGCCAGGGCTAGGGCTGGGCTACAACTAGTACTCTCCACGCCTGGCCTTCAAAATTCAGGGCCCGCAAAAAATTGTCCAACCCTTGCCTTAGAGTATTTTCCTTACAGATATAATCCTTCATTTTAAGGGCACAAGGGCCACTTTAAGAGGCATACTCCCATGAGATCAATGGTTATAACATAAATAACATCAATAGTTAAAATATAAATAACGTGTAATCCCGAGGGGTAGCTCAGTTGGCCTAAGACCACAGTTTGCCTCCTGAGGCTGAGGGGTTTGAAAAATGCGCTACCACATTGGGACTACAAGGATTTATCCGACTTCTCTTGGGCCCATAGGAATTAGTCTGATCCAAAGGATCAGGACACCTTCGTTTATAAAAAAAGATAAAAAATAAATAACGTGTAAACTAAGTTGAATCCACCGAGGTAGGCCCAAACTTGCAACCAAAGGTCGTGTACCCGAACTTGACCCGTACGCCCCAACTGGGTGTGACCAACACATTTACTGCCCTACGTCAAGGGGCAGTCTGCCCGGGGCAATCCTCGCAAGCAATCACGTCACGGGATATCCATCCAACAAAAGGCCAAAAGAACCCATAAATGGTTCACATCAGCGTCTCCAATGAAGATATTTTGCTCCTGAGCTTATCCACCGTGGGTCCCACAGACGACAAGTTGAGATCACCGCAACCATACTTCAACAGTTGTATATTTTAACGTATCCAGATCTAATTCCGAGTGTAACCCAGTTGCCAAGGACCATTGAGGGTTCAAAACTACCGGACCACACCACTGCCATACGAAATTTACGTGGCTTCCCCAACCCTTGGAGATTAATGTGGCCAAAAGGGTCAGGACACCCTCCATTGTATAGGAAAAAAAAAAAAAAAGTCTCCAGATCTAACTATTCGTTTTTCCTCAAATCCTTTTTTTTTTTTTTGAAATTTCGGTGACGACCGTCTGTTTTGACTGCAGAAACTTCCTGCTTGTTTCAACACCCAAGCCTATATGGTCATAATAAAGCCGCCTTAAATATCTCTTTTCCTATATATAAAACACATCTCCAAAGATCCCTCTCTAAACACCTGTGCAAACTCTTCCATCCAAGGGTTATCTGTTTCTCTCTACTGTGAGAAAGAAAAAGGAAGGGAAGAGCACAAACCATCTTCATTTTCTCTGTTCTTGAAGCCCCCGGCATTGAGAATTCAAGTGTGCAGAATCTTTCCGGGGTTTGGCTGGTTCTTTTGCGGTATAAGAAACCCATCTTTGGTTCTGAGTTTTTCACACTTTAGACATTTGTAGCCAAGGTTTCTCGAGTCAATAACTGAATAATTCTTCCTGGGGTTTGTTGAGTTCTGCTGATTATCTAGTTTGAGGCCCAATGGATAATAGCGATCTTTATAGAGTCGCTAGTTTGCGTAGGAGTAGGAATGCCTCAGGAATGTGGAGGAATACCAGTGCAGAAGTCTTCTCGCGATCATCTCGCGACGAAGATGATGAAGAGGCTCTGAAATGGGCCTCTCTTGAGAAGCTTCCAACATATGATCGGATCAGGAAGGGGATATTGAGTGGAGCTGCAGGGGAGCACAAGGAAGTCGATATCCAGAAACTTGGATTTCAGGAGAGGAAGAATTTGTTGGAAAGACTGATAAGAGTTGCAGAAGAGGATAATGAGAAGTTTCTGCTGAAGCTCAAGAACCGAATGGATCGGTATTACTATTCTCTGTTTCCACTTTTCCTGTTTTGCATCATTTAATCATCCTGTTCTTTTTTTTTGAGCGTTTCATAATCTAATCTTGATGGGTCTATTTTTTGTTCTTTGGTTAGAGTTGGAATTGAGAACCCCACCATTGAAGTCAGATTCGAGCATTTGAATATCGGAGCAGAGGCCCATGTTGGGAACAGAGCTTTGCCTTCAGTTCTAAACTTCACATTTGACATTCTAGAGGTCGTTTACCGAAATAATTTATACGTTCATGAAAAGTGAAAGACAGTTTCTTGAATTTATCTGTTTGTTTTTTGAATTACTCTGACCCATTACCTTTTTCTTACAGGAGTTTCTGAACAATATCCACATACTTCCAAGTAGAAAGAAACCAATATCAATTCTTCATGATGTCAGTGGAATCATCAAACCGGGCAGGTAAATAGAAGATTGTCTAAATATCAGTGGAATTGAGATTAAGTTTGGGTTGTGGTTTAGTAGAAGCTTAGCATGGGTATTAATTTTGCAGAATGACTTTGCTTCTGGGTCCTCCTGGCTCTGGCAAAACCACTTTACTCTTAGCTTTGGCCGGAAAGCTTGACAAGGCACTAAAGGTGACATTTTTATCTATATTCTGTTAACTAGGTTGTCCATTATTGCAATTTTGAAGTACTTTTGGGATTCTTTGGTCGTAACATAAATATGTTGGTCTTTTCTTTTCGATTCGGAAAAACTTCAGGTAACAGGAAAATTAACATACAATGGACATGGAATGGAAGAGTTTGTCCCTCAGAGAACCTCTGCTTATATAAGTCAACATGATCTCCACATCGGAGAAATGACAGTTAGAGAAACATTGGCTTTCTCTGCTAGATGCCAAGGGGTTGGAACCCGTTATGGTAAGTTCAAGAAATAGTATTAGTTAATTGAAATAAACTTCCAGAGTCTGAATCATTGGTTCATGAATCATGAGTTTCCTATTCAACTTGCAGAGATGTTGACGGAATTGTCAAGAAGAGAAAAGGCGGCAAACATTAAGCCTGACCCAGACATTGATGTCTACATGAAGGTATGAAACATAAAACATGTTTCTCTCAGGTGGAAGAAGTTCCTTTTGTATCCAGATAAAATCAGTATCCCCAATCGTTCTATCAAGAAATGTATTTAGTATATCTTCCCTTTGGTAGTTTTTTATCTGTTTTCCATGCTTTTCTTTCAAGTTTTAAGTTAGTCTTGTATCATCAGTCACCCACAGTTCTGAAAATCATGAAGAAACAGAGCTAAGAGGAGTAGACTTGGTTGAGTCGTTTTTGAGCTTTTTAACCGATTAAAAAGGAAAGAAAACTATTTCAACTTGATAAGGCAATTCAAGAGAAAGGGGAGTTTTTGATGTTCAGTTTTACAGCTGAGTGAACTAATGTGCATGAGATTTAGTGTATATATAATGAATGCTTCACATATTACTTAAATACCTACCCAGTGAGCTGGTATGGTCCTAAATAGTTAAAAGACTGATTTGATGTGTTCCATCAGTCTTGAGGCTTTTAGCGTATTGGTTAGGTCCATAACATTTGGTATTAGAGCCGACCTCCACGTCTCGGGTTCAAGTCGCAGAAGGGCTACCTGGAGTAGAGTGACAGCCGTCTAAAAAAAAATGGGAGGGTTCGAGTCGCGGAAAGGGCTACCTGGAGTAGAGCGACAACCATACCACTAGAGTGAGAGCCGTCGTGGAGAGGGCTATCTGGAGAAGAGTGCGAGCCAACCCAAGAGGAAAAAAGGGCTACTTGCCGCCAGAGTGGTGGCTTGTTATGATCCTAAATAGTTAAATTTGAAGCGTTCCATCACTCCTGGGGCTTTTGGCGTATTGGTCAAGTTCATAACATCGACATTGATTTCATCTGAGGTTTTTTAGTTCTGAACTATGTAATCTGACCGTCACTGCCTTTTTACGTTCTTTCTTGTTCCACAAAAGATAAGCTTGTGACTTGATCCTCAGTTTTCTGTGCCTGCTTCCATTTCTGAATACCATGCATTCCAAAACTTTTATTCTAAGGCAGTCAGCAGTAGCACACACCTGTTTCATAGGCCAATCCATGTGATGTTTACAGAAAAAAAAAATTTTCTGAAAAATTAAATCAATGGAAACTGAAAATCTTCCTCTTTTATGTTTATTGTAACCCTGCAGGCAGCATCCCTAGAGGGTCAGAAGGAAAACGTGGTCACAGACTATATTTTGAAGGTATTTTCTATGACAGAAATATAAAATTTCTGAACAAAGCTAATTTCATCAGAGAAATTTTAGTAGTTTTGAGGTTTCTTCATTTATAACTTTTTCTCTTGAAACTGCAGATTTTGGGTCTGGATATTTGTGCCGATACAATGGTAGGTGATGAAATGTTGAGGGGTATCTCTGGAGGTCAAAAGAAGCGTGTAACGACAGGTGGGCACAATTAACAAGAGAATACAAATACCAAATTAGTCTATTCTCACATTCATGTACTGAATTTGGCTCACTCTTGCTTATGGCTTATATAGGTGAGATGCTTGTTGGACCCGCAAAGGCTCTATTCATGGATGAGATATCCACTGGTCTGGACAGCTCCACGACTTTCCAAATCATAAATTCGCTCAGGCAATCAAACCACATTCTTGGAGGGACAGCACTGATTGCACTTCTTCAGCCAGCACCAGAGACCTACGACCTTTTCGACGACATCTTACTACTTTCTGATGGACAGATTGTGTATCAAGGTCCCCGAGAAAATGTTCTTGAGTTCTTTGAATGTATGGGTTTCAAATGCCCTGAGAGGAAAGGTGTTGCAGACTTCTTGCAGGAAGTAAGTTGCACGAACTCCTTTCCCTCTCTTGGAATTAGTTGTCACATTTCTCTTTTGGAACTAATTGCTAAATTTCACTAGATGGGAAATGATTTCATGAGTTTTATACTAACTAGTCTGAATTCAAAATGTAAGGGGGACTAATATGTAAATTCTTTTTTTACAAACAGGTAACATCAAGAAAAGATCAACAGCAGTACTGGGCACGTAGAGATGAACCATATCGATATGTTCCTGTCAAGGAATTTTCAGATGCATACCACTCGTTCCATGTTGGCCGTAGATTAGGAGAGGAACTTAGCACACCATTTGACAAGAGCAAGAGCCATCCCGCTGCTTTAACGACTTCAAAATATGGTGTTAGCAAGAAGGAACTACTGAAAGCTAACATTGATAGGGAATGGTTGCTGATGAAAAGAAATTCTTTTGTCTACATCTTCAAAATGGTGCAGGTGATTAATGAGGTCACATTGTCATGCACCTCCTGATTTTAGAACTTACAAATTCAATGACTGACTTCAAACTCCCTTCTGATATCAGCTTATTGTTATTGCATTAATCACAATGACGGTCTTCTTGCGTACCAAGATGCATCGTAACGACACAACTGATGGTACACTTTTTTCCGGTATCATGTTTTTTGCACTCGTCACAATTATGTTAAATGGGTTTGCGGAGCTTGCAATGACAGTCGCAAAGCTTCCTGTTTTCTACAAACAAAGAGATCTCCTCTTCTACCCTCCATGGTCTTATGCTCTACCATCATGGATTCTCAAGATTCCCATATCTTTTGTGGAAGTTGCTCTATGGGTGGGTTTGACTTATTATGTCATCGGCTTTGATCCGAATGCTGGGAGGTAAGTTTGCATTTTATCCCTTAATAAACAAAAGTAATTGCAAGAGCATGTTTAATCTGCTTCTCTATCTCAAAAGTAACTTCTATTATTTTGTGTTTCAGGTTTTTTAAACAATATATGCTGCTTGTACTAATTAACCAGATGGCGTCCGGGCTGTTCCGGTTCATTTCTGCCATAGGTCGGAATATGATTGTTGCAAATACACTGGCATCCTTTTCGCTGCTTGTGATAATGACACTTGGGGGATTCCTCATATCAAGAAGTATGATAAACTTAAACTGTACTTTTATTTAACTTAATTGAATGTCAAATTTTTTTAATTTAGGTTCAAATTGAAGAATTATCTCAGGCTTTGTAAGTGTTAGGCATGTATATCGAGCAACCAGAAAGACCAACTGATTTTTATTTCTCTCTCTTTGTTGCAGAGGATATAAAGAAATGGTGGGTCTGGGGTTATTGGTCCTCACCTTTGATGTATGCACAGAATGCGATTTCTGTGAATGAATTTTTTGGGAAAAGTTGGAATCATGTAAGGATCTTACTATTGAAAAGATATCTCTATCACCTTTGTGTTGGAAAATCATCTCAATTTTTTTTCTGCGATGCAGATTCCAAAAAATGAGTCAAGACCATTGGGATTGCTAGTCCTGGAGTCGCGAGGAATCTTTACTAAGTCAAATTGGTATTGGATTGGAGCTGGAGCTATGGTTGGATATATTTTTCTATTCAACACCCTCTTTTCTTTGGCTCTTGAATATCTCAACCGTAAGCATCAGCAAATCTAATGCATAAAATCATCTCCTATTATTTTAAAATCTTACTTCATATAACTTACTTCTAATTCTTGGATTAAATGAGTGCAGCATTAGGGAAATCTCAAGCAACTCTTTCTGAAGAGGCCTTGAAGGAGAAAGAGTCTGACAGGACTGGCGAAATTAATGGTCTTGAAACAAATGCATCATCCGATGGTGAGCTAGTCACTTCTTGGTTTAAATATTCCAGATTACTCTTTTAAGTTTCAAGGATGCCTTCTGAACCAGTTGGTGTGAATTTTGAATGGCAGGAAATAGCGATAGGACTGGTAATTCATCTAGCTCTGCACAGACCAATAATGCTAAGGAGAAAAAGAAGGGCATGGTTCTCCCATTTGCTCCTCTTTGTATCACCTTTGATAATATCAAATACTCCGTAGACATGCCACAGGTAAAACTTGTTATTAATGTACCTGCTATATCAGTAACAAACAACTCATGGTACTTGGAACACTTTTGGTTACGGTAGATTATCAGTAACAAACAACTCATGGTATTTGGAACACTTTTGGTTTCGGTAGATGGAAGCTTACAATGGAAAAACATTTGTCTGAACTCTGAACTACAGGAAATGAGAGCCCAAGGCGTTTCGGAAGATCGATTGATGCTTTTAAAGGGTGTAAGTGGATCTTTTAGGCCAGGAGTTCTAACAGCCCTGATGGGTGTCAGTGGTGCTGGGAAGACTACTCTCATGGATGTGTTAGCTGGAAGGAAAACTGGTGGATATATAGAGGGAAACATTACTATTCT